>CM077188.1:33353016-34553016 GCA_039654105.1 Coreius guichenoti | reverse complement strand
ATGGATCATTGTTGGGTTGTTTCACAACATACCAGGAAATATAGAGAATACAGAGACAAGTACAGTAATGTAATTCATCTGTGACGTTCTCACCTTGCTTTTGCCTTTTTCAAACATCATTTTGAGGTTACTGAGGGGCAAGGCTGGTTTCTCCACAGGGGAAGATGGAGGGAATGGATCGGATGCAGTTTCGTTGTCTTCCTTCTCTTTTGCCCACTTCTTTTGTTTAGTCTCCATGTCTGCCTTGTCAGGTCTCTCATGGGACGTTGGCTCCTGGGTCAGGCTGGCCTGTTGCGCGGGTTTGCTGGAGGAAGCAGGTGGTTCTGGGGGACTGCTGGGTTTGCGGGAGGCACGCCACGCTTCAGGTGCCACACTTAGCTGAGGAGCAGATTTCTCCTGAGGCGTCCGTTCCCAGCGTTTCTTCAGCACACTTAGGTTTCCCGAACGCACGGACAAACTGTCAACAGACTGAGAAAGAGTGAGAGAGGATAATTCATGTAGACATTCATTTCAGACATATAATAAAAACCACAACTTCTATGTGGTATTACATATACCTTTTTTTTACTAACTACTACTTACAAGGTAAAAGAGCTCAAGACTCTAGATATGCCTCGGGTCTCTCCTTTAATGTAAATCTATGAGATTTGTTGATAAACTAAGGAGTGAAAACTAAGGGCCCTATCACACACTCACACACACGCGCAATGCGACACCAGGCTGACACAAGTGTTTTTTGCTAGTCTCAGCCCGACGCAGTTCTCATTTTCATGTCCAGCGTCACGTTGTTTAAATATCAAATGCACTGGTGCATCTGTTCACCCATGGGCGTCTGGTCTGAAAACCAGCAGTGTTCAGGAGCATTGTTGGTGTGTTGCTATTTTGAGGAACTGAAAACGACTGCGCCATTGACCAACACAAACCTGCTCTAAAGTCAAAAGCACAGTATTTTTTGTGTTATTTAAAGTAGGGGTGCACCGAAATTTCGGCCGCTGAAAATGGCATTATCGGTTTCGGGCCGAAATAAAAAAACAGCCGAAAACATAAACCGAAAATGAATGTCACCCGCCCCTCCCATCCGTGCGCAAGCGCTTAGGTTTCACTCACGGTCGAGCTGTTATCACGCGTCTGCCTATCAAAGATTAAGCATGTCAGCGGTATGGAAGTATTTTAAAGTTTCAGATGAGGACACCAAAGTTGCAATATGTAACATTTGTTCTGCAAAAATCTCAAGAGGGGGTGCGGTGCCAAAGAACTTTTCGACAACAGGTTTGATACACCACCTGAAATCACGACATCCAATTGAACATGAGGAGTACCGCAAAACAACATTGGTTAAAAGTACCCCAACTACATCACAAACACCCTCGGTGGCCACACTCTTTGAAAAGACTACGAAATTTGCAGATGATAGTGCCAAAGCACGTGGCATTACTGAGAAAGTAATGGAATTCATTGCCTTAGATGACCAGCTGTTTTCTGTCGTGGAGGACATTGGATTTCGTAGGCTCATACAACATATTGAGCCGCGTTATACACTGCCAAGCAGACGCTATTTTGCAGAAACATGTCTACCTGCAATGTATGACCGAGTTGCAAAACACGTTCATGAGCTCATGTCCACAGACATACAAACTCTAAGTTTTACCACAGACATTTGGAGCTCAGACGTTAGCCCAAGTAGCATGCTTAGCTTAACAGCGCAGTGGATTGACCCGATTTTAAATTGCAAAACATTTTGCTTCACTCACGGGACTTTGTTGGGTCACACACCGCAGCAGCGATATCTGATGCTTTGTCTACAATGCTTGACACTTGGCACATTGAGAAGTCTAATGTGCTCATGATTGTCCAAGATAATGCACGGAACATGATAAAGGCTATGGAGGACCGTGGACTGAACAGCATACCATGCATGGCACATACGCTTCAGCTGGCTGTGAATGAGGGAGTGCTGAGTCAGCGCAGCATTTTAGAAATAACAGCAATCGGGAGAAAAATTGTGGGACACTTTAAACATTCTCCGCTTGCTTATTCCCGACTGCAAGATTTGCAAATACAGTTTGGGATGCCACCCAAACGACTCCAGCAAGATGTAGCTACTCGCTGGAACAGGTACGTACTATATGTTGCAAAGTCTACTTGAGCAGAAGCGGGTCATAGCTGCCTATATGACAGATACTTTGAGTGCACACCAGTGGATGCTAATGGAAAACATAGTGTCTCTTCTCGCCCCATTCGAACAGATGACCAAGGAAATAAGCTCGGCTAAAGCCTCGGTTGCAGAGGTTATTCCTTTGATAGCAGCACTGAAGCGTCTGCTTGGAAAAGAGGTGGAAACAGATCACGGTGTAAAAACAGCTAAAAAGACTCTATTGGAGGCTGTTAACAAGCGCTTTCAAGACACTGAGTCCAACCCTCTCTACTGTATTGCAACTATACTAGACCCGCGCTTTGAAGAACATTACTTTGACGAAGAGAAAAAGCAGCGAGTGTGTGAAATGACACAAAAAGAGCTGACGGAGATTGAAACATCTGGTGAAGGAAGAGACTCGACGGGGAGCGCATCTCATGTTCTTAATGAGAAGAGGAACCGTCTTTCCTGTCAAAAAGCTGAGCAACTTAAAAAAAGCTGAGTTCTTAAAGAGAAACCTGCCACGTTTGCTTAAATAAACAGCAGTCCAATTTTCTGTGTGTATAGCAGTTACATTAAAATTTGATAAGCAACTGTGTTTCCTAAGGCTACATAGGCTTAAATGTTGTTTACAGTTTGAGTTTGGATTAGGTTCTATGGCTGTTTTTGCACTGTTGTTTTGCATTGCTTTGCACAGCAATTTAAAATGTAAGTAAAAATTTGTTTACATGCAGCAGCAGAATAGCGGCCCACTGCCATTCTGTGATTTTGTGTCAAGTTATTCAGATTATTCAACTTTTTTTGCACAACTGTTAAAAAACAATTTTATTTAATGGGACATAAAACTTTTTTTGGTATTATTATTTATATTTATTGTTAAAAATATTTTAGGTTTTGTTATGTAACTGTTAATAAAAGTTTGATTATTCTATTGGTTTGTGATTTTTTTTCATTTCAGATCCATTAAATTCAAGCAATTTAAATATATATATATATAGTATAAGTTTTTAAAAGAAGCCATTTTCGGCTTCAGTTTCGGTTTTCGGCCAAGTGCATCCTAAATTTACGGTTTCGGCCCAGAATTTTCATTTCGGTGCATCACTAATTTAAAGGGTGTGTTAGTAATATGAGCCTATAGGCGGTGCACAATGCGCATACACTCTGCTTATTACACACACAGGGATGCGCAGCAGCACACACACATTTTTAAATATTAAAAATAAAAGGATTCCTCTCTGGAGAAGCGTTCAGTCTTTCCGCTCACAAATTCCTCCATGTAAATAGCGAGCACAATGGCGTCTCAATGGGAGATAAGACTCTGATTGGTTTATTGCACATTACTAGGTACAACTCTTTTGGACCATACACCTGGCAAAAGTGGATTCGGACACGCCCTAATTGCGCTTCAGACCATGCGCTCAGATCGTTAAAATAGGGCCCAAAGTCTGATCGCTTAAAAAAAAAAAAGTTATAGTTCACCTCTTCTTAACAAGCTGCATTACGTATATCATTCATGTAAATTGCTAAATCAGTTTATGCTTCATAGTAACCATCCTCTACCTAGATTACAGGTCTGCATAATCTGGGCTGTCTTTCAAAAGTCCATATTTATCCAGTCCAAATCACCCATTCTATAATGTAAATGTATGCTTTGTAAGCTTAAGTTCATACATATCATTTAAAACTCATTTCAAGAATTTAAGCATAACCCTTTCAGGGTTATTATCGTTAACAAAAAACGAAAACTATTAAAACATTTTTGTTAAATGAAATATAGCTGGAATAAAATAAAATGAAATAAAAACTAAATGAAAATGTTATGCTTTAGTTTAATTTAAATGTTACATTGACAACTATCTAAAATAAGTTAAAGTTAAATCACTAAAATGACTAAATTGAAATAAATAAAAACTAAAACTGAAATAAAAATAAACCTGAATAGTAATAGACAAAGACAAAAGCAAAACAAAACGGTTAAAAAAAAGAATAAATGTAACTACAATTAAAATGAAAAAGATAAAAATAAAAGCTAATAGCAATACTAATAGGATTTAAAAGAAGTAGATAAAAAAGTAAAATAACACTGAACCCTTTAGATGAAAAGGTGTCCGTTCAAAAGCGTTTCCAAACATTTGACGGTTAGTGTACATTATAGACAAAAGAGTTGTCACCACTAAACTAACATAACATTTGAAAGTTTATTTTAGGATATTTTGTCTGGAACAGAAGTGTCAGACATGACGAGACATGAGAGAATATCTCCACATGAGGATAATGCAATAATCTAGGAAACAGCTGTTCAAAACATCTCCACTTAAACAGAGTCAGGGTTTAATCACTGCTCGAACACTCACCAAATAACAGCCATTGATGACACACTTCCCCTAAAACACTATCATTTCATTAAGCCTCCAAACATTGTTCTTACATCACCGGTTTAGTGCAAGATACTGAGCAGAATGCCAACACAAACTCTTCTCATGAGAGTTAAAACAGTCTAATAGACAATTCAAACAAAGAATGGCTGTTTCCTGTGTCTCTACCCTAAATCAAGACAAGCTCAGTAGATAGAGGACTGCGTTCATGCAACAGTCTTTGTGAAAGCATGCTGAAACGAGACACCAGAAAGAGAAGTTGTAGGAGATGAGAGGAAAGACCTGGATGGACAGGGCGCTCTTTACGTCTTTTCTCTGCTCTGCTTTCCTCGAGCTCCTTGGGCGCTGGACATCAGTGATAAAGCTCTACCAGATGTGCGGCAGGCAGGAAACTTGTAAGAACTAGTCCAACCCCACTGAACAGCCCCCATGAAGGAAGGAAAGAAAGAGAGAAGTGAAAGGAAAAGGGGGGAAGAGGGAATGAATGTGTGTGAGATGGAGATGATTAAAAGCCGCCTGCAGTGAAACCTGCATACAGGAAATGATGCATGTGATGAGATTTAACTCTTTCTCGTCTGTTTTCATTGTTCCTCATGCATGAGGTTGCAAAAAAATATATATATATACAGTACCGGTCAAAAGTTTGGAAACATTAAGGTTTTTTACTGTTTTTGAAAGTAGTCTCTTTATCTCACCAAGGCTGCATTTATATGATCAAAAATACAGTAAAAACAGTAATACTGTGAAATATTATTACCATTTAAATGAACTGGTTTCTGTTGTGATATATAGTAAAGTGTAATTTATTCCTGTGATCAAAGCTGGATTTTCAGCATCATTACTCCAGTCTTCAGTGTCACATGATCCTTCAGAAATCATTCTAATATGAGGATTTGATGATCAACAAACATTTATGATTATTATTAATGTTAAACACAGTTGTGCTGCTTCATATTTTGTGGAAACAATTTTTTTTCAGGATTCTTTGATTAATAGAAAGCATTTATTATAAATAGAACTTTTTTCTAATATTTACTAATTTCATAAAAAGTCTTTTTTTATTAATTATTTATTAATGTGCCTTTGCTAAATAAAAGTACTTTAATTTAATATTTACCTACCCAAAACTTTTGAATGGAAGTGTATCATGATTTCCAACAAAAAAATAAAAAATAAAAAAATAAAAATAAGCAGCTAAACCAGTTTTCAACATTGATAATAATAAGAAATGATCTTAGAATGATTTCTGAAAGATCATGTGAACGCTGCTGAAAATTTAGCTTTGATCAAAGGAATAAAATACATTTTAAAATATATGACAACAGAAACCAGTTCATTTTAATTGTAATAATATTACTGTTGTACTGTATTTTTGATCATATAAATGCAGCCTTGGTGAGATTAAGAGACTACTTTCAAAAAGCTTAACGTTTCCAAACTTTTGACCGGTAGTGTATATCTTTAGGTCAGGATATAAAGACCCAGCTAACAAGGAACATTCTCAGAACGTTGGCTAATCTTCTGCCGAGGTTCTTTCAAAGTTATGAACAAGAGGAAGTAACATTAATAGAACATTCGTTCAAAGTTTTCTGGTCTTTAATAACATTCTCAAAATGTTAGCACAAAACGGAACATTTGGAATCATTGGATGTTCGTCTAAAGTTTAAAAAAAAATGTTACTGCTCGTTTAGAGAACATTCAACAGTAACGTTCCCATAATGTTTGCAAAATTATCAAACTGAATGTTCCCTTAACGTTCGTATAACCAAGAAAAAATGCTTTTAAAAAGACGTTTTAAACATTTACGGTTTCGTAACTTAGGAACGTTAGCAAAACGTTCTTAGAATATATATTTTGTTAGCTAGGTAACTACTGAGAGTTAACAGTAAACCACTTTTCACTACAATGCCTTTTAGTTTTCAACAGTAAAGAAAATGAAACAGACAAGGTATTGCTTGCATTGATTCTGAAGTTTAAAGAAATACTTAAACCAAAAATAAAAATTCTATTATAATTTACTCAATCCTCAGGTTAGAGCTGCACGATTCTAGATAAATTGAGAATCACGATATTTTAATTTAAAATAGAGATCAAGATTCTGCTACGATTCTGAAAAGACAGCTAAACAAAATAATGTGATTTACTAAAGATTCTGACAAAATGTTAATTGCTGCAGTCTATTTAAAACATTTAATTAACTTCAATTTATTATTTAAAAAAATAGGCTTGAGTGAATGATTCAGTGACTCACTCATAAAGACATAAAGACACTTGTTTCATTACTGGATGAATCAGCATTTTTAAACAAATCTCTTGAATGAATGATTCAATGACTCACTCATAAAGACTTCACTTGTTCCATTACTGGATGAATCAGCATTTTTGAACAAATCTCTTGAATGAATGATTCAATGACTCACTCATAAAGACTTCACTTGTTTCATTACTGGATGAATCAGCATTTTTGAACAAATCTCTTGAATAAATGATTCAATGATTCACTTGTTTCATTACAGGATTAATCAGCGTTTTCGATCAAATCTCTTAAATGAATGATTCAATGATTCACTTGTTTTATTACTGGATGAATCAGCGTTTTCGATCAAATCTCTTGAATGAATGATTCAATGACTCACTTGTTTCATTACTGGATGAATCAGCGTTTTTGAACAAATCTCTTGAATGAATGATTCAATGACTCACTCATAAAGACTTCACTTGTTTCATTACTGGATGAATCAGCATTTTTGAACGAATCTCTTGAATGAATGATTCAATGACTCATAAAAACTTCACTTGTTTCATTACCGGATGAATCAGCATTTTTGAACAAATCTCTTGAATGAATGATTCAATGACTCACTCATAAAGACTTCACTTGTTCCATTATTGGATAAATCAGCATTTTTGAACAAATCTCTTGAATGAATGATTCAATGACTCACTCATAAAGACTTCACTTGTTCCATTACTGGATAAATCAGCATTTTTGAACAAATCTCTTGAATGAATGATTCAATGACTCACTCATAAAGACTTCACTTGTTCCATTACAGGACGAATCAGCGTTTTTGAACGAATCTCTTGAATGAATGATTCAATGACTCACTCATAAAGACTTCACTTGTTCCATTACTGGATGAATCAGCATTTTTGAACAAATCTCTTGAATGAATGATTCAATGACTCACTCATAAATACTTCACTTGTTTCATTACAGGATGAATCAGCGTTTTTGAACAAATCTCTTGAATGAATGATTCAGTGACTCATTTGTTTCATTACTGGATGTATCAACGTTTTTGAATGAATCTCTTGAATGAATGATTCAATGACTCACTTGTTTCATTACTGGATGAATCAGCGTTTTTGAATGAATCTCTTGAATGAATGATTCAATGACTCACTTGTTTCATTACTGGATGAATCAGCGTTTTTGAATGAATCTCTTGAATGAATGATTCAATGACAAACACATTTTTAACAGTCACTTGTCGCCACCTACTGGTGTAATAATGTAATTGATACAATCTTTATTTGAAGCATCAAGTTACTTTCAAAAGGTGATTTACTTTTTGATGGCTACCGTAGACATCAGTGTTTATATCCGAACTATAAACTTCTGTGATATTTTGAATTATTGTAACACAGAAATAATGATATTGTGTGGTTGTAAACCGGTTTCATACCTAAACATGACAACTGCCCTCTCTGACACAGATCTGAATGTTTGCTGTGATCGGACTTGTCAAAGGATTAATATACAGGCGAACCGTTGTCATTTAGGAATGAGATCGTGTGGGTGTTTGAATCGAGATCACAATCTTTTAACGATTAATCGTGCAGCTCTACCTCATGTCATTCCAAACTTGTACAACTTACTTTCTTGGGTGAAACATAAAAGTAGAAATGTCAAAAAAAAATATGGATTGTCAAAGCTACAATGCAGTACTGTACATTTCTCATCAACATTTCTCATTCAGTGTTCCATGGAAAAAAGTCAAACCGGTTAGGAATGAGGTTATATTTACAGTGAATTACATAAAATACATAAACGTTTCCATGACACATTAGATAAACAATAATAAATATGAAATGGTTCTATCTTTGTAACTTCCATACGGTGCACCAGTAACACTTACCGATTTTTTCTTGTCTGCGCTCGCCTCCTCAGCGGCTTTCTGATATCTGAAAAGAGAAAAGAAGGAAAGAGAAGAAAACTATGAGTAAATGTTAAAAATGGTATCATTATCATATAACAATCTAAACATGTTTTCTATGTTAGAATTTCCTCTTTCAGTTTAAAAAGCAGAGACAACACGCAAGTATTTTGTGGTTTGATTTCTCTGAAAAGTATAAACACTGTGGCTCATTCAAAACTTCATCTCAACCCATCCAACACAACATGAGTTTGGTGTGGGACTATATTTGTCTGATCAATAGCAGTTTGTGTTCAGGAAACCCGTTTGAAAAACCATTATGATCTTTGTTTGGAACTATTTTCGCTGCTGAAGCAGAACAAACAGTCAATATTGCATCTAAAATGTAAGTGACTTAATGTTAATAAATTGTTTATGGAACTGTCATATGAAATCAGTTTCACATTTTCAATCGTGATGATATTCAGGAAAACAGCACTCTTGGTAGTGTGACGTTGTGACTGTATCATATGTTATAAATATAAAAACTCCACATTTTTTACCGCAGTATGTTATTGAGTTTCTCTGTGTGAGCGGCGCACATTTGTTTCGATTTCTCCTCGAGAGGCTGCGTGAGCGTCAACAGCGCAACCGTCAGTTCATTATACTTTATATATTATTATCCACTATCGATCGACACTTACACTAAATGAATGCAGAATCATTCTTGCATCTTGGTGATTCCCTAGTTATTTTTATTGACGTTTTAATCAGGATACTTGTCCGGTCGGGCAAGTAAAATTCTCTTTCATTTGCCCCTTCAAAAAATCCACTTGTCCCGGACAAGCGTTAATGTCGAGCCCTGTACAGTTAAGCGCAACAAGGGCCCTATCATACACCCGACGCAATGCGACGCCAGGTTGCTAGTTTTAGCCCGACGCAGTTCTCATTTTCACGTCCAGCTCCACATTGTTTAAATAGCAAATGCACTCACACCATCTGTTCATCTGAAAACCAGGTGTGTTCAGGAGCATTGTTGGCGCGTTGCTATTTGAACTGGAAACGACTGCGCCATTGACCAACACAAACCTGCTCTAAAGTCAATAGTGCAGTATTTTTTGGGCGTGTTAGTAATATGAGCCTATAGGCGGTGCACAACGCGCGTACACTCTGATTATTACACACACAGGGATGCGCAGCAGCACACACACATTAAAATAGGGCCCCAAGTCTGTCATATAGGCTACATAAAATTATAATGAGAACATTATAATTGTGTGTTTGGGACATGGCTTTAATTGTGAGACTTTTGTTTTTGTAATCAGGCTCTCAAAAATTATATACAAATTTGGATTTAGATTAATCGGCCAATATATCGGCTATCAGCTTTCAAATATAAAGAATTATCGTTATCGTATCGGACAAAATTTTTATATCAGTGCATCCCTATGGCAAGGAAAGACGAGGAACTGCCTAGTTGGTGGAAGGTCAGTAGAGCATTCACAGGGCATCAGTTAGTTACAACTCACAAAATATTTACTGATATCGATATCACTAACTTAGTGCGAATCAAAACATAAATAAAAACCAGTATGGTTAATTACTGGGAAAGCAGTTAATCAACAACACTGCTTAGTTGACAATTGTGCCCAAAGCTTATGGCTCTCAGGTGAAAGCAAGGATGGAAAGATTATAAATATTGGTTCAAATGAAGTTGGCCAGTTGTTGCCCCCTACTGGCAGTCACTAGCAAACATTCGTCACCTTTCCTGTTCTTGCTTTCACCTGAGAGCCATAAGCTGCAGGGTTTTGCAACAGAGCCAATATCTGTGTCTGTAGCAATCTTTAAATTATCTCAGATTACATGAGCTGTACTGTATGTCTCCATAAAGCTGATAGTTTTACATCTTGTTCTGAAACTGATACTCAAATAATATTTTATTCTCTTTTAAAGAAATAATAATCATTATTGAAGTGATAAAGTCGGTTTGGGGCACTGACACTAAAATAAGTAAAACAAATAAATCATAAATTCCTCAATAAATAATGTCCTGTCTGTCCCAGGCCCAGTCCTTCGGATGTTATTTTGTATAGGCAATATTCCTAAGGGCTTCATAATGTACTAGAGTAAGTAAACCCATGCTTGAGCTCACTAATCTGAACCATAGACTGTATAAAACTATTGACGTAGTGTCCGTGACGTCACCCGTAGGTTTCTGAAGAGCATTTTTGAAGCCCAAAGTGGGCAGAGCCAGCCGTCGCCATCTTGGCAGCGCGTCACTCCCGGATATGTAACCGAAAATGGGTAAAGAGGCGGGACGTGGGTGGAGATGAGGTGCCTAATAAATGTATTTTAGCCTAAAAAAGTTGGTGGACATCACAGTCCTCATTCTGTTCTGTTGCACTGTCTATTCTTGAGTAATTACAGGCCTATTTCCTACACATATTTTTGAGGACACGTCAACAATTAAAACAAATATTTCCAATATAGTCTGTGTTAGTAAGTGTTGCGCTATTTATGAAATGCAGGCGTAACATTATATGACAATGTTTCAGACTGTTTTATACAGTCTATGGTTTCAGCCTACAGCTAATCACAGTCTGTCGGATTCTGGAGTGTAGTAAAGTTTTAAATAAAATTATAAATAATAAATAAATTAATAAATAAAATTATATTAGAATTTCACTCACTGGAAAAAATGGAGCCCATACTTCTTGGATGGTCTGTTAGTACAATTAACCGCACAGCAAGTCATATTATTTGATAATTGTATGAAATAATCCCGAAAAAAGCACAAACACGGCAGAGATGCCAAGTTCAGCGGCTGAAATTAGCTGGAGGTGACGTGACGGCTAACAGACAGCAGACAAACGGCTAGTAGTGACAGCAGCGGCAATCCACCTGTCACTCAAGTGGCCACACCCTTAATTATGCAGAACTTTAAGGCTTAATATAATTTAAACGGATGAGTTATAAAAATATTCACCCCCCTCACAGTTGTCATGAAGGGCAAAATTAGCCGTATAAACCAAAACCACAATTTGTACCAGGCTGTAAACATGTTTTCTTTCTGCTGTAAAGTTGGGCATTTTAACATGGGGGGTCTATGGGACTGACTCCCTTCTAGCGGCCAGTCGAAGAATTGCAGTTTCAGTCACTTCCGTGTTGGCTTCAAGGGAGATCTGAACCAGTTTTGGCAAAATTAATTAATTTATATGCATTTTAACAAAATCTTGATGTTGGAAAAAGAGTATATGGAATTGTAATGTTCTCTCTTGTCATGGTTTCAGTGGTTCTGTGTGGATATTTTAATGTTATAGTATGACAATTTTTATACTGGTGGGAACATTTTCATGATCTTGGTCGTATAATGGCCCTACCTTATTTTACAATTCTACTATCAATCCAGGTTATCTTCCTTATTTTAAGTCCTCTCTGGACCAGCTATTGTGTCTCTTATTGGTTAATTGTTTGTTTTGAGTGATGGTTTTGCATTTTTGCTTTAATTAAAGAGTTTCTAGCCATCTATTAAAACTTTAATGCTCCTTTCAAAGCTGTGAATTTAACAAATGAAGCAGCGTTTCCATCCCATGTGTTCAAGAGAACAAAATCATCACTTCCTGGGAAATTGGCGCAAAATATCTGTATAAAGATGGAAGTTGCTGTAACCGGGGAATAAACTGGCTCTTTTTCCTCCATCTTAAACGCAATAAACGCTGTCATGTTCTCTTGCGTTCGGATGCTGGTGTTTGGAAACACAATCGTGTGAGACACTTCTGAGAGAGAATTAAACCAAATCATTCTGATGATGATGACAGACTTGGCTCAGGCAATTCAGAACGATCAAACCAACATTTAAGATGCTGTGATGCGATTGGTCTGCTGGTTAGTCCAGTTATCCAATCACAGGCAAAGTCATGTGAGTTTTTTGTTGAGGGATTTATTCTGAAAAATGGGTTTCCATCATAGTTTATGTGCATGTCTTCTTATCGGATAAAAAATGCATCAACCTCAATTGAGTGCATATGGTTTTTTGCGCAGTTTTAAAATGTATGCACATCTAGCATTTTTTTTATGCTCTATCCCAAAATGCGCATAAATATAGGTGGATGGAAACTACAGAAGTAATGAGGAAGCCCTCCAAAGTCTATTTTAGAGACAATAACAGTTTTGACATGCAAGATGGCACCGATACATTGTATGAAACTGGAGAAATTGGTTGCTTGAATTACATATTTCTGTAGGCCATCCTGTAAGTTTGCATCTCCCTGGTTCCCTTGACAAAAAGTCAATAGGATTCTTTTTGATTATTGTTGAAAATAAGCTTGGTGACCAACAAAAGTTTATGATGCTTACACGTTTTGTTAATCAAGATACTTTTTTCTTTAAGCATTCCCCAGAGCCATGTGATAAGCAGTGTTAATATGAAGAAATAAAGGGAATATCACTCACTTGGAGAAGCGCTCAGTGATGGCATTGTTCTTGCCACGACCCCCAACCAATGAGAGCTCTTTGGCTGTGATCCGTAAGGACTGTGTCGCCCACTGTCTCCTGCTAAATGGCCCTGCATCCATCTCTGGAAAACAGTAAAGCAGACATGAAACTCAAAACAATTCATGAAACTGTAAACATGCAAAGGGTAACATTCAGAAATCTCAAACTATTGTTGTGGCCAACAAACATTCTAATAAATGGGTTGGCCCAAAAAATGGTCGAATTAAAGGGACAATTCACCCAAAAATGAAAATTCTCTCATTAATTCCTCACCCTAATGTCGTTCCAAACCTGTAAGACTTTTGTTCATCTTCGGAACACAAATGAAGATATTTTTGATGAAATCTGAGCACTCTCTGTCCCTCCATTGACAGCTACACAACTACCACTGATGCTTCAGAAAGCTCATAAAGAGATCGTGAAACTAATCCATATGAATTGAGCGGTTTAGTCCAAATTTACTGAAGAGACTCGATTACTTTATATGATGAACAGATTTAATTTAGGCTTTTATTCACATATAAACATTCATCAACTCACACATCAGTTGTGATAAACAGAAGCTCAAGCATGTTCACTTGACGTGTGAGAACCAATGAGGTTCATTCTCGTGTTACACAGCATGTTTGAGCTTCAGCAAGAACCAATGAGGTTCATTCTCGTGTTACGCAGCACGTTTGAGCTTCAGCGAGAATCAATGAGGTTAATTCTCGTGTTACGCAGCACGTTTGAGCTTCAGAAAGAACCAATGAGGATCATTCTCGTGTTACACAGCACGTTTGAGCTTCAGCAAGAACCAATGAGGTTCATTCTCTTGTTACGCAGCACGTTTGAGCTTCAGCGAGAACCAATGAGGTTCATTCTCGTGTTACGCAGCACATTTGAGCTTCAGCAAGAACCAATGAGGTTCATTCTCTTGTTACGCAGCACGTTTGAGCTTCAGCAAGAACCAATGAGGTTCATTCTCGTGTTACGCAGCACATTTGAGCTTCCGCAAGAACCAATGAGATTCATTCTCTTGTTACGCAGCACGTTTGAGCTTCTTCAAGAACCAATGAGGTTCATTCTCGTGTTACGCAGCACGTTTGAGCTTCAGCAAGAACCAATGAGGTTCATTCTTGTGTTACGCAGCACGTTTGAGCTTCAGCAAGAACCAATGAGGTTCATTCTTGTGTTACGCAGCACGTTTGAGCTTCCTCAAGAACCAATGAGGTTCATTCTCGTATGTTATGCAGCACGTTTGAACTTCAGCAAGAACCAATGAGGTTCATTCTCATATTACGCAGCACGTTTGAGCTTCAGCAAGAACCAATGAGGTTCATTCTCATGTTACGCAGCACGTTTGAGCTTCCTCAAGAACCAATGAGGTTCATTCTCGTATGTTACGCAGCACGTTTGAGCTTCAGCAAGAACCAATGAGGTTCATTCTCGTGTTACGCTGCGCATTTGAGCTTCAGCAAGAACCAATGAGGTTCATTCTCGTGTTACGCAGCACGTTTGAGCTTCAGCAAGAACCAATGAGGTTCATTCTCTTGTTACGCAGCACGTTTGAGCTTCAGCGAGAACCAATGAGGTTCATTCTCTTGTTACGCAGCACGTTTGAGCTTCAGCAAGAACCAATGAGGTTCATTCTCTTGTTACGCAGCACGTTTGAGCTTCAGCAAGAACCAATGAGGTTCATTCTCGTGTTACGCTGCGCATTTGAGCTTCAGCAAGAACCAATGAGGTTCATTCTCGTGTTACGCAGCACGTTTGAGCTTCAGCAAGAACCAATGAGGTTCATTCTCGTGTTACGCAGCACGTTTGAGCTTCAGCAAGAACCAATGAGGTTCATTCTCTTGTTACGCAGCACGTTTGAGCTTCAGCGAGAACCAATGAGGTTCATTCTCTTGTTACGCAGCACGTTTGAGCTTCAGCAAGAACCAATGAGGTTCATTCTCTTGTTACGCAGCACGTTTGAGCTTCAGCAAGAACCAATGAGGTTCATTCTCGTGTTACGCTGCGCATTTGAGCTTCAGCAAGAACCAATGAGGTTCATTCTCGTGTTACGCAGCACGTTTGAGCTTCAGCAAGAACCAATGAGGTTCATTCTCTTGTTACGCAGCACGTTTGAGCTTCAGCAAGAGGTTTGTTCTCACACGTCAGGCAGGTTTGGTTGAGATTCTGTTTATGTTCGCTGATCAATGTTTATATGTGAATAAAAGCCAAAATTCAATCTGTTCATCATATAAAGCGATCAAGTCTCTTTAGAAAATTTGGGGCCAGATTTACTAACAGCTTGCACCAGCGCAAACCCTCTTTTGGCATTAAAAACTACTGTCAGAATTTACTAAAGACATGCAGTGATAAATTAGCGCTGAAAAGGCATGGTCAGGGTTATTTTTGCGGCTGATCTTATTGCATATGCATTTGTATGAGTTTCCCTTTCAGATGCAAAATTTATGGGAGGAGAGTATTTAAATGAATCACGCAAGGTGATTTACTAAGGTTTGCGCTCGTCAAATTTACTGGTGTTTGCACCATTATTTACTGACCAAAAAAAGCACGTCTTAAACCAGACACTAACTGGTAAATTATGTTGGTCATTATGGAAATTATCCGGCTGTGTCTGTGTTCTTTAATTTGCGTGTCGTCAGTAGATCACGCGCAGAACTTTCCACTCCCATCAACGTTTTTTTGGAATTGCGCTCACGTTAATTTTCCCTGTTTAGTAAATCTGGCCCATAGACTGAACTGCTAAATTCATATGGATTACTTTTACAATCTCTTTATGAACTTTTTGAAGCGTCAAAGTAGTAGTTGCGTAGCTGTCATTGGAGGGACAGAAAGCTCTCAGATTTCATCAAAAATATCTTAATTTGTGTTCCAAAGACGAACGAAGGTCTTACAGGTTTGGAACGACATGAGGGTGAGGAATTAATGAGAGAATTTTCATTTTTGGGTGAACTTTCCCTTTAATAAACAGTGTTTAACATTTAAAACGTGTGTGACAACTTGAGAACCCCATGAGAACACCGCTGCATGTTTCCATTAAAATCAAACTTGAATTAATGTATGAGTGTGGTTTTACTGTTCACTTGGTTAAAAAAACACATATAAAATATAATAATATTGGAAGTGTAGTCTGGAGGACAGAATTATTCTTATTTTAGAGGGTTTTGAAATGTATGAAATTTACATATTGTACAAAACCAATGCTAGAGCACCAAAACACATTAACTGGACATTTGAACCCCAAAGGTGGTTATTTTGCAATTACAACCGGTAAATTAATAATTGGACACAAAATATAGTTTTTGTTGAAATATTTCTTTTTTTAGCTCAATGAACGCACCGCTTCCGCGAAGTAAACAGTTAACTGAATAAGCTACTGAATACGTTCATACTAAACTAACATTTAAAGGATAAAGTACAGTCATACTACATAAATATTTATGGGGATAAGAGATATTGATATTGTTTTAGGATTAAACTGCTTTGAAATCTTACCTGTTTATTATTGTTGTATAAATCAATTACAGTGAACAAAACAATCGTCAGGATGAACACAGCAACAATATTACAGTACTATTATTAATAATGAAGTCGTCGCGAATTAATTTTCAGTGCAATCGATAAATATAATAAAGACGTAAGATGGCAGCAGTTGCGTTTGAATGAAACAAGCGCGAGTCCGTATAATACGAGAGACATGAACTTTCCCGGATGGGCGGTATGTTATTCAGCGTTGCTATTGACGACGGTTCTTATTGGGCAAATAATACGCTGAATGTAGCGACTGACCAATCAGAATCAAGTATTCCAGAGCGTATTACGGTACCATTCATTTTCAGTGAATGCAACACAGTGCTTATATCAACCCATATCCAAGTGGGTTTGAGGAACTTCCACTCAAAATTACTGAAATAAATCATTAAGTTTGTGCTACAAATATTATTTGTACAGCTCATTCAGTCAAACTGACATGATTATTTGAAATAATCCTGTCAGTTTGACTGAATGAGCTGTACGTGCTCTATTGTTATCTGTCAGGAAAAAAATGCAATGCTTGATATTTTAATGTCAATCTGTGAATCTGTGAAGCTCTTCTTCCGCTGTATTATTATGAAAAAGACAACAGACATTGTGCAGTTGTGGTCGGCTCTCCCATATTATCCCCAAATCCTCATTCACATCTCTTTCCTGTTTTTGTCACATGACTTCAGGTTTTGGGTAGTCTAACCAGAATGAGGTGGTCAAACTGGTTTTTCCAGGAAGTGCAGGCTATCTATATTTAAGCAACAAAGTAGTACATTTTACTTATACAAGTGTTAAGCATTTTATGCATATAGTTCAAAAGGATTACAAGGAAGAAAAAAGTTTATCACTAGATTTATCATTTTTATCATTTATCTAGTTTATCATTTTTACCTTATCCAATCCAACAATCGCATATGCATCAGATGGTGGCTCTGTCCAAAATCGTCCCCCACACCCTTATATTGTGCACTATGGTGTCCGAAACCATAGTGGACATTTCAGGTAAACTGAGGGTGCTTTCACATTTGGTTCAATTGCTTGATCCAAACAAGAATTCGATTTCTCCCCCTCCCCCGCTGGTCTCTGTTCACATTGTATTAAAGAGGGTATGCACATGACGTCACAGTCGGCCGGAGTGACTGCGGTTACGCCCACTGAGTCACAAAAAGACTGAGCGGCAGCATTGGTTTTCAGCATTAATGCCGCGAAAAACACACAAAACCAGGCCCGGTGCCAGAGGGGGGGTCAGGGAGTCCAATCACAGGTGTTGAAGTTAGAATCCACTCACCGCTCGAGTGTTTGTCCAGTGCTGAGTTCTGCACGTGCGCTAATCCTCTCTAAGTGTAGACATTATGTAAATAAGAGATTCATTGTGTCATCAGCTTCACTGATTAATATAACGGGACTTTGTGAGATCGTGTTCATTGAATGAGTGACAGCTTTCAGTGATTATAAAGGGAGCACTCTTTGCGCGCTGTCTAGGCGATATAAAAAAATAATTAATAGGTCTATAATATATTCAGAATTTGAATAAAACTTTTGTTGTCTATTCTTGACAAGCAGCCACATACACGCTTCAATACAAAGGCCCATCCGCATATACATGCGGGATTCACTCTCGAAATTGTGATGACTGACAGTGATAAATATTTATGTATTTATGTATCGAAATCAGGCTCATATAAATGTCAGGAAAACATGATTCCTGGCTGCATGTCAATATCCATGGATCACTGGATCTTTGGTAAGTTGTAAGGAACACTATATTGAGTCCAACCTTTAGTTTAAACTGATAATCGTTTGTTTTACTGGCGTTTTCCCCTGTTAAATCCAGTCATGCCGCAGCTCTTCTGCCACTCAGTCTGGCTGAGGGGGCATGTTCCGGCAGGAAATTGACGTCAATGCATACCCTCTATTTGGGATCAAACCGCAGTATCCTTGTGTCATCAACCTAAAGCCGCCGACCCATTTTGCTAACGGAGAAAGAGAAGGTGCCAAAATGGATAGAGTTGCTCACATCACTTTTGTTGTTGTTGTTTTTTTTTTAAAACTTTGGTGTTGTTTCCAAAGCTCCAACACATAATGGCACTTAATTGTGTCTGCCGCAGTTCACTTTCGCGATTGAGTTCATATCAGCAGTGAACCGAATCGGAGTTCACATAAACTGTACCCCATAGCACATTTTTTGCGGACTTTGTTATGGTTCACGGTTCGAAAAAACGCATCACATCATCAATCATCAATCGAACTCGTGATGCCCACCAAAAAGCACCCTCATTCAATCCCAAAATGTACTGTATAACAAGTGTACAAACACTGCATACTCAATGACTAAAGTACCCATAATGCTTTGTGAGGATCTTGCTGAATGGATTTCCACAAAGCCATCTGTGTGCACAAGGTGTTTTATTTACTCATGATGTTTATTGTATGATTCTTTTGGACATTACTAAACCCACTGGCAAGTAGCAACATGCCAAGCCTGTGTTCAAGGAGTTTTAAATGTGCTCAAGCTGTTGTTCTGGGAGAAAACAAGTGCAGTACTCTACTATTGCAAGGGTTTTCTGCGTGACTGTGATGCAGTTACTGGGGCATTCTGGGTGGTTGTTACATAGCTTACTAGACAGACAAACAAAACATTTAGGCTGAAAACTCAAGGAGTTAAAATCATATGGTCATATATCAGCTGTTATAAATAATTTTTAAAGGGGCTTTTCTCTAGCAGTTGAAGCATACAAGTTACTTTCAGAGGAACATTATTTTGGTCATTTTGTGGGTTAAGATTCGCTATTCAACTCCGCTGTTCTTGAGGCACACCATTGTGCCCATGGTTATAAGTGATTGCCTTATCAGTGTGAATTAGGGGTGTAACGGTTTTCGGTAAAAAAAAAAAAACGAACCATACCGTTCTCCACCCACGGTTCGGCACGCACTTACAGCGTGGTTCATCCATAGACTGTATATGGACGTGTCTGTGACATCACCCGTAGGTTTCTGAAGAGCATTTTTGAAGCCCAAAGTGGGTGGAGCCAGCCGTCGCCATCTTGGCAGTGCGTCACCGCGCGTCACTCCCGGATAACCAAAAATGGGCGAAGAGGCGGGACGTGGGCGGAGCTGAGGTGACGTGATGGCTAACAGACAGCAGACAAACGGCAATCCACCTGTCACTCAAGTGGCCACGCCCTTAATTATTTATGCAGAACTTTAAGGCTTAATATAATTTAAACGGATGAGTTATAAAAATATTCACCCCCTCACAGTTGTCATGAAGGGCAAAATTAGCTATATAGACCAAAACCACTTTTTGTACCAGGCTGTAAACATATATTTTTCTGCTGTAAAGTTGGGCATTTTAACATGGGGGAGATACAGATTTGACTCCCTTTTGGAGCCTGTCTCTAGCGGCCAGTCGATGAATTGCAGTTTAAGTCACTTTTTTTTTTACAGTCTATGGCTATAACTCTTGGCGAGAGATAGCTCATGCAGATAGATGTGCATGTGTCAAACGCCTGTGTACGCATACGAGTCAAAAGAAGTATACTTTGCAAGGCTGTGCGTTCGACTGTGCACATATCAATTCTCATTTGCTACATAAATCTACAACATTATAAAAAATGTTCCTTCTCTGCGAGCGTAGATGAGACCTGAACAGCACACATTGCTATCTGTGTTTAAACTAAACTCATTTAAGCCTTGCTAATTTAAACAATCATAACGCAAGAAGATGCGAAAGAGAACTCGCGTGCGCTGTGAGAAGATGTGTGTGTGCGGGCTCATCTGAAGTGCGCAAACCCGCGTCAAATATTGAGTTCTTTCAAGTCTTGCGCTTGAATGGACAAATTCACACAACATGCTCGTCTTGGCGAGTATCTGACCTAGCAAACATAGTAGGTTATGTCTTAACTTCGTAAACAGTCAAGAAAGACAACGCATGTGTATCAGTATATTAGATCTGTGCATTATGTCTTAAAGTGACAGCAGCCTAATATTCCTGCTGTCTGTGTTTTTAATGTTAATCAAACAATGAAAGACAATGAAATCACTTTTTGTAACTTTAATAATTATTCATCTTTATTTAAGTTATACAGTGAAGATTATATGCAATGTTTACTTTATTTAGTTTCTGTACCTGAAAACTACTGTTAGATACCTGAAAAACCTGAAAAGCACTGTTTATTTTGTGTATCTTTGCTCTGTTGTATTTATTTGTGCTGTTGCTTGTAGTTTGATTTTTGTTCTTATTTTCTTTATTTTTATTAGTCCTTTTCCCCCTGAACATAGCACATACCGAACCGTAGCGAATCTGTGACTCTAAAACGGTGATAAAAACGTGAGAAATTTGAACCGTTAACTTACACCCCTAGTGCGAATATCACTTATAACATCAAAACTTCCCAATTTTCTTCTTAACCACAGCTGTGCGGGCAAGTGCTCCGACATGTGGTGCGGTTGCACTTTGGGTGACCTGATTTTGAGTCCCGACTCGAGGTCCTTTCCTCATCTGATTTCTCTTTCTCTTCTCCCATGATTTCCTGTGTGTCCTCCTACTGTCCTCTCTAAATAAAATATACCCAATAATCTCCCTCACGCCAAAAAATAAGCAAGCCAATAAATAATGGGAGAAGACGGATATCTGAAAAGATGCCTGTAGCTTATTTTGTTGACTCATTGAAAGCAGTTGTTGTAAAATATCTTTACAAAAGGTGCAATCATTGCATATCAGAAAGTTTAAAAAGGTGGAAACTAAACTATTATAACTTGGCTTGTATTATATTTTGTATACTGACATTGTTACCAAGAGAAACATTGTTTTTGCTGACACAGTCAATGCACAGCAAATGTGATGCTATGTAAACTAAACATATTTATGAAAAACCAAGCCGATGTTGATTTGCTTTCTCTTTTTGATTGCAAACTCGATTTGGTTTGAGGTTCATTTGTTGTGGCTTCAAGCTACTACGATACCTTCTCTATATTTAGCCTGACCGTCTACTGATAGGATGCAATAACACACGGACAAAATAATTATTATAGGCAAAAACAAAGGTTTAGAAGACGGATTTATGATGTACTTCTTCAATATTTAAATGTTGTACAAAAATGTACATCATGTACTTTAAAAATGGGATGAATAGTTGCAAAGCAAACTCTTTTATCATCAATGTATTATTCCTACTTATGGACTGATTCATTCATTGAGTGAAGGGTAATGGTTACATAATCACAACCACACCAACATGGGCAGTGGATATTAACTGACAGACTAACCCTAACCTCATATATCAATGCAGATTTTAAATGCATATATATTTGATAATAAATATTAATAGTTTTCAGAACAACAAATATGAGAAAACAGAATTAATGCATAGAAAATGCATTAAAAAAACAGAATATGTGCATGCAATTTTCTTTCACTAACATAAAAGTGATTCATCTGAATTTACCTTGTAGTGTTTTGTCCTGCTGTTAATATCGGCAAGTGTCCTGATATTCTGTAGTCTGAACGTTTTCTTTGTGATTTTTTTTCTTTGTGATTCTATGTCTGACTTTCCTGGCTTCACAGCAGTGAAAATACTTTCCAGTCTCACTCACTTGCTCAGTCTGAAAACAATGGCCAAGAAAAGCATCAAATAAAAGTCCAGCAAAAAAAGGTCATTTTTATCATCACAAAACATACCAGAGAAAAAGACAGAAAGAGGATAGTTTATTGAGTTACTAAACAGACTCAACGATTATAAAAAGAATCATTACTTATGTCTATACACAACTTTTTGAAAGGTTACTTTTAGTCTCAAACATACTGCATATCAGATGGTCAAGTTTCCTGCAAATGTTGACCTTTGATCGTTCACTTTGATAAGCACCCTCAGTAATGATTGACATAACCAAAGCAAAGACCTAAACACTGAATCACCAAAAACACAACAACCTGAACACACAGTATGATGGCAATATGATGCCATGTGCATCGAATGGTAACCAGGATGGAACAAACTAAATATCCTACAAATTCACTTCGCCGGACACTACTTGTGAAGCCACCTATGAACAATTAATGGACCCTTACATACATCTTAGATTGTAGAGTTAAGTTAGAGTTAGTGTAACTCTAAAAGAGTAGTTCACCCAAAATATGAAGATTCTGTCAATCTGTCACTCGCACTTATGCAGGTGTCCGTGTTACAGTGTAATCATGCATTAAAGTACTGTGTAATAATAATTAACTATACATGTACTTACTATATGGTTAGGATTGGGGTTTGGTTTAGAGTTAGTTGCATGTAATTATGCATAATTCATAGTTATTACTACAGTAACTACATGTAACATATGTAACAATGACACTGTAAAATAAAGTGCTACAGTTGTTCCAAACCCATAAGACTCCCGTGAATCTTTGAAACACAAATGAAGATCATTTTAGTGAATCTTAAGAGATTTCTGTCCCTCCACACAACCAAAATGAAGAGACACCATCTCGGTTGAGCTTCTGTGTTGACCATATTTGATGTGCTCTGTGTATGTGTGCTGATCAATGGGTTCATATGAATAAAAGCCTATTTTAAATCTGCTCGTCAATTAAAGTGGTAGTGTCTCTTCAGAAGACTTGGATTAAACCAAGTCTTGTTTATATTTATGATGTCTTTTTGTACTTTGTGGTTGCATGGACTTTCATTGGATGAACAAAAATGATGAGAATATTAAAAATAGCGGTAACACTTTATTTTACAGTGTCGTTGTTACACATGTAGTTACTGTAGTAATAACTATAAATTATGCATAATTACATGCAGCTAAACCAAAGCCCTATAGTAAGTACATGTAGTTACTTAATATTACTCAGTACTTAAATGTATAATTACACTGTAACGCAGACACCTTAAAATAAAGTGTAACCAAAATATCTTCATTTGTGTTCTGAAGGTGCACAGAAATCTTCTGTTTTCAACGACATAAACTATCCCTTAGATCTACCCTTAAACCTACATTTTATAACATGTTTAATCATTAAATGTAAGTACGTAGTAGTTAAAGACATCTACACCGTAAACCCGAATAAGTTGGCAAAACTCAAAAAACTCATCAGTTGCTTAAAATTTTTTAAGATAAGAAATTTAAAGTTTAAGTAAGCAGAACTTGCATATTTTTATTTTGTAGTCATACATTTTAATTGCTCTGAACTTGAGATATTTGAGTAAGCTAATTCATACATTTAACTTAAAATTATCATGTAATGTCATATTTTTAGTAGTGGAAACTTGACTAGCTTTAACTAGCTAATTCAATAAATGCTACCTTGCTAATTGGTTACACAACACATTGGTAGCATTAGCTGAATGAGGACAGCAATATAATACATTTAACATAAATCTGTTCTCAAACTAAACTCATGCTCCACTCGTCACATGATGGAAACCCTACAAAAAAACCCAACATAACAGAAACTCTTCTAAACTAACAGAACAAAACATTAAACACTACTAAATCTCACACTTAATCTTGCACAAAAAAACACAATATAACACTTAATCTTAGCATTTACTGTCCCTTTTGAGTGCCATGGCAAAGCATGCTGGGAAATGGAAATCCCAGCCCAGTTTCAGTTAAATTTAAGTAAATTAAAAGAAACAAGTTCATAAAACTCAAAACAATTAAACTATTCAAATTTAATTAAAATGTGTCAGTTTTGAGAACTCAAAAGAAAAAGAAAGTTCTAAATACTCATAAAAGTTCATTTGTTTGAACTAATTTGTTTAATTTGAGTTGGCTCTACTCAAACCAATTCATTATTTTACAGTGTAATATAGAATCTAATTAACTGACTATTTTTAAGATGGTAGTAAAGCTGATAAAATAGACGGACATGCAACAACTGTCAGATTACTTTTACGTTTTGAATATTCTATACACACACACAAAAAAAAAAACATTCTATGATTTCAAACACAAATATCAATGACTTTTGGTTTACAAACCAATAATTTGTTAGACCATTTGATGGAGATAAAACAAAAACCAAGTGTTTTAGTACTTGGCAAATTTGACGTGAATGTGAAAGTGAAATAACCTTGGTAAAATCATTGATATGATCTTATTACAGTCATATATGCAGTCTAATATGTTGTACAAATGTTGTGCTTCATAAAAAAATAATCTAGACAATATTTTGAAAACAATAGCCTTTTTGTCTTGTCAAAACATGTGCAGGATTGTCTGTTCAGTTTTGTGACATTTACAGACACCAAGATATGACGTCACTCTGAACACAAAGACTTCCTTCTTGCTAAGAAGGTCTGGTGGTCAAACTGGATCTTCACCTGACTAGGTGAGCACCGGCTAACAAAACAGCTTCTAAACTCCCTCTTTAACTGCCTCATCTGCTTGTTAAATGCTAAATGATGTGCTTGAACCAAAAGTATAATCTGGCAAATGTGTAAATTTAGCAGTTGTTGCCTCTTTGTCCTTGAAATACACAAATTTGAGAAGCCACATTCATCCACATTCATCACAGGTCAATGAGGAGAGACCCACCTCTATAATTCATAAGCAGTTCCTCCTGTCTTCAAAGGTTTTGGACTTCAATGTCTTTTCTTAATCCAGCCAGCAAGTTTCGATTATGAATAATCACTACAGAATTTCAATGTGTCACCTGATTCTGGAGAAAACTCTGTGATATGTGACACTCCTTGTGCTTGTGTAGGAGTTTGTCCCATGTGACTTTACAAAGGGCGGAGTTTGGAGAAATGTCCACCAGGACTGGTGGAACTGTCATCATGTGACAATACGCACCAGTGAACCCAGGCATTGTATGTCACCTGGCAGGTGTGTTTTGAATGTGTGTGTGTGTGTGTGTGCGCACTTCTGCTATTCCTGAGTATCTATTTTCCTGTTGTTCTTGGCAAATGAGTTAACTGAACAAGTCAAGTCAAACAGTAGCTTCAGAGATGACTGACTCTTTCTGTGTGTGAAGTGTACACTTTTATACAGTGCGAGTAAAGGGCTGAAATGCACAGTGGCCTTTTGTTGCTTTCAAATCAATGTATTAAGCCTACCAAGAAACAAAAACTAAAAGCAATTTACCAATCCATATTTTAATACCATCCATTACTCAGAAACCTTTACTTAGATTATGTCAGAATACACCTCCCCATTTAAGTGATGTTTGATTAGGCATCACTATTAATATTGCATCTGTAGTGCGTTTTTTGCTCAAATCCATAATTCAAACCATTTTTAACTATAGTGCACAACTTGTCTGTCACGGTTCTGTTTGTGTTTGGACTTTCAGTTTGTGTTTTGATTCGTTCCTGTTTATGTTCACATTACTTTTGCGTGAAAAAAATAGTGTACATTGACAAAAGTTAATTACATGAATTTTAAAATATTACGAAATAACTGCTTATTTACGTTTTACTGCTGGAAGCGGTGCCATTTCTGTCTGCTTCCGCGTGATGTGCAGCAGTCACGTGGTACAAGCCGTAACTCTCAGAAAATTCCCAGCCTACAAGCTGTAATTACGAGCTCTACGAGGACATGAACACTTTTTAAAAGCTAGAATCTCATAATTACAGGAATTACGAGTTGGCGTGAATGCACCGTTTGTTTCTATGGTAACCATCGTTAGTTAGTGTAGTTCAGCTGTGTGTAGTCAATTACCTTGTTTGTGTTCTCTACTTAAGTTGCACCCTCACGTTCAGAGTGTTACAATTAAAGTTTATGTTTGGATTTTATCTTCTGAGTCTTCAGCCTGTTCCTGAGTACACCACACCGTTACAGATGACTGGACCAAACAAGATGAACTGGGCTGAAGAACTTCTCCTCTCCCTCCGGCAAGGTGGTCGTCCTCTGGAGCAATCTGTAAAGGAGTTTGTAAAGTTTTTCCATCTGGTGAATTGGAGCGATACTACGCTCAACGCTTACTTTCAGATGGGACTGGATGAGGAAGTTATTCGTTTTCTATCTCCTGAGCATCATTTGTCCTTGGTCGTGTCCATTAACTTCATCCTCTGGCTTAATGGTTCCGATTTCGTTGTTGAAGAAATTAAAGAACATAACAACCCTCATCCAGTCCCATCTCAAAGGCGCTTGGGCTCTCCAACTCACCCCAAGCCTGCAACAAAGCCCTCCACAGCTGCCCCAGAGTCGATTTCTGCACCGGCTCAAAGGAGAAGGCGAAGAAGGAAGAAAGGCGCTGCCATTCCTGAGCCAATGTCCGCAGCCAAGATGTGCGCTGCCGGAAATCAGTTCTCATAAGAACCAGCGGGGGACCACTGGTTAATAGACTTTTGGTTGGCACCTGTGATGTCTCCAGAACCAGCGAGGGACCACTGGTTAATAGACTTTTGGTTGGCACCTGTAACGTCTCCAGTCCCCGTGCAGAGTCCCGTGACGTCTCCAGTCCCCGTGCAGAATCCCGTGACGTCTTTAGTCCCCGTCCAGAGTTCTGTGACGTCTCCAGTTCCCGTCCAGAGTCCTGTGACGTCTCCAGTTTCCGTCCAGAGTTCTGTGACGTCTCCAGTTCCCGACCAGAGTCCAGTGACGTCTCCAGTCCCAGACCAGAGTCCAGTGATGGCTCCAGTCCCCGACCAGAGTCCAGTGACGGCTCCTGCCCCTGACCAGAGTCCAGTGATGGCTCCAGCCCCTGTCCAGACTCCAGCCCTTGACTAGAGTCCAGTGACGTCTCCAGTTTCCGTCCAGAGTTCTGTGACGTCTCCAGTTCCCGACCAGAGTCCAGTGACGTCTCCAGTCCCAGACCAGAGTCCATTGATGGCTCCTGCCCCTGACCAGAGTCCATTGATGGCTCCTGCCCCTGACCAGAGTCCAATGATGGCTCCAGCCCCTGACCAGAGTCCAGTGATGGCTCCAGCCCCTGACCAGAGTCCAGTGATGGCTCCAGCCCCTGACCAGAGTCCAGTGATGGCTCCAGCCCCTGACCAGAGTCCAGTGATGGCTCCTGCCCCTGACCAGAGTCCAGTGATGGCTCCTGCCCCTGACCAGAGTCCAGTGATGGCTCCTGCCCCTGACCAGAGTCCAGTGATGGCTCCAGCCCCTGACCAGAGTCCAGTGATGGCTCCAGTCCCTGAACAGAGTCATGTGACGTCTCCAGTTCCCGTCCAGAGTTCTGTGACTTCTCCAGTTCCCGTCCAGAGTCCTGTGACGTCTCCAGTCCCCGACCAGAGTCCAGTGACGTCTCCAACCCCCGACCAGAGTCCAGTGACGTCTCCAGTCCCTGACCAGAGTCCAGTGATGGCAGCAGCGGAGGCAGGGCTGAGGAACTGGCTGATTGAGGAGGAGAGAGAGGGAGGCTGGGTGGGAATTCTGGGACGCTGGAGAAACAGGGGGCGCTGGAGAAACCTCAGTAAACAAGTTATTAAATTCTCCTCAAAAATGACAATCAGATCCTCAAAATACCACTAGGGGTCTTCACCATCGCAACCATCACATCCACCACTGGGGACTGGTAATGCTGTCATCTTCAGCAGGGCCGATGGTAAATGGTGAGTTGTTATTTACCAGTACCCACTCCACGAAGGCGGTGAAATCCTCCTTTGGATCGTTCACTGGAACGCCTTCGACCGCTCGCTCGCTCTGTGTATTTTACCATGTCAGCCTGAGCACGCATTCCAGCGAACGGTTGAAAGGAGGATTTCACTGCCTTCGTGAAATGGGTACTGGTAAATATGGGTAGTGCGTCTGGCACTGTAAAAAGTGTATGAGCTTCCAGCGAACGGTCATCCTGCTGAAAGGCAGAAAAAAGAAACAAAAAAGGGGGAAAAGCCACAAATAAAATAACTGTCTTGGTCCGTCTTTCTGTCACGTAATGTGCTGATAAAAGCTCACGAAGATGATGAGGAACAGGCAACAGGATATCACAGAACTCTCACAGAATGAATAAACAAACACGTAGGATCATAGACGAAGCCGGACAAACACTGAGGGAGAACTGAAGGCTTAAGTACACATGGCAAATGAGATGATTAACAAAGTGATAGACGAGGCACAGGTGAATGACATAACTAATTAAACAGACATACATGTAACAATCAAAGGTATGTCATTAGTTTTATTTTTAAGAAGTAATAAAAGTGCGCTTCTGAATTGTACAGGCGGTGAGCATTTTTGGGTTAAAAATAACAATGCTATCTGCAAAGTACCCAAAGTACCCGGATGTGTTCTTGATATGAAAGTACAGTGGGGAGAACAAGTATTTGATACACTGCCGATTTTGCAGGTTTGCCCACTTACAAAGCATGTAGAAGTCTGTAATTTTTATCATAGGTACTCTTCAACTGTGAGTGACGGAATCTAAAACAAAAATCCAGAAAATCACATTGTATGATTTTTAAGTAATTAATTTGCATTTTATTGCATGACATAAGTATTTGATACATCAGAAAAGCAGAACTTAATATTTGGTACAGAAACCTTTGTTTGCAATTACAGAGATCATAAGTTTCCTGTAGTTCTTGACCAGGTTTGCACACACTGCAGCAGGGATTTTGGCCCACTCCTCCATACAGACCTTCTCCAGATCCTTCAGGTTTCGGGGCTGTCGCTGGGCAATACGGACTTTCAGCTCCCTCCAAAGATTTTCTATTGGGTTCAGGTCTGGAGACTGGCTAGGCCACTCCAGGACCTTGAGATGCTTCTTACGGAGCCACTCCTTAGTTGCCCTGGCTGTGTGTTTCGGGTCGTTGTCATGCTGGAAGACCCAGCCACGACCCATCTTCAATGCTCTTACTGAGGGAAGGAGGCTGTTGGCCAGGATCTCGCGATACATGGCCCCATCCATCCTCCCTTCAATACGGTGCAGTCGTCCTGTCCCCTTTGCAGAAAAGCATCCCCAAAGAATGATGTTTCCACCTCCATGCTTCACGGTTGGGATGGTGTTCTTGGGGTTGTACTCATCCTTCTTCCTCCAAACACGGCGAGTGGAGTTTAGACCAAAAAGCTCTATTTTTGTCTCATCAGACCACATGACCTTCTCCCATTCCTCCTCTGGATCATCCAGATGGTCATCGGCGAACTTCAGACGGGCCTTGACATGCGCTGGTTTGAGCAGGGGGACCTTGCATGCGCTGCAGGATTTTAATCCATGACGGCGTAGTGTGTTACTAATGGTTTTCTTTGAGACTGTGGTCCCAGCTCTCTTCAGGTCATTGACCAGGTCCTGCCGTGTAGTTCTGGGCTGATCCCTCACCTTCCTCATGATCGTTGATGCCCCACGAGGTGAGATCTTGCATGGTGCCCCAGACCGAGGGAGATTGACCGTCATCTTGAACTTCTTCCATTTTCTAATAATTGCGCCAACAGTTGTTGCCTTCTCACCAAGCTGCTTGCCTATTGTCCTGTAGCCCATCCCAGCCTTGTGCAGGTCTACAATTTTATCCCTGATGTCCTTACACAGCTCTCTGGTCTTGGCCATTGTGGAGAGGTTGGAGTCTGTTTGATTGAGTGTGTGGACAGGTGTCTTTTATACAGGTAACGAGTTCAAACAGGTGCAGTTAATACAGGTAATGAGTGGAGAACAGGAGGGCTTCTTAAAGAAAAACTAACAGGTCTGTGAGAGCCGGAATTCTTACTGGTTGGTAGGTGATCAAATACTTATGTCATGCAATAAAATGCAAATTATTTAAAAATCATACAATGTGATTTTCTGGATTTTATTTTGATTTTAGAAAATAAACATGATTTCTCATCTTACAAATCAATTGTTTCCTATTTTCACTAGCATGTCTCTCAGGTGTCGAGGACTAGTACATCTTTGAGTAAAATACTTAAGTACTGTTAAAATCAGATACTCGAAGACTTTTACTCAAGTCATATTGGAATTGGTTACTTGTAACTTGTAATGGAGTCATTATCGCTGTAAGGAATCTGTACTTTTACTCAAATATGGTTTTCAGGTACTCTTTACACCTCTGTCGAATGCAGACTTGAGAGAATCGAACTGTTAGAAATCCCAGAAGACACTGCGGGCGGTCGACATACGGAAGCCTGTAAGCTTTAAACTTCTCATTCTCACTTTAGAGATTCCCGATGCAAGATCGCGAATATGTGATGGCTCATGAAAGCAAACATTTGTCTGTTTGTATTGCTTAATTTTAATGAAGCGATAACCTAAAGAAATCCTGCAGTATTTTATTGGCATTTTAAAAAGAATCTTAACATTGACAAAGCATAGGTAACACATAAGCTACTAATTTTTACAAATACACACGTTAAAATAAAAAAAAGATATAAAATTATATGAAAACAATGTATATAATAATATCAAATAAATGCTTTAATAGGTTATGACACTTGTTTGTGATGTTATGCTGTATTTATTGTGCATTAGCTGCTACTTATAATATGCTGGGATGGTCAAAGGCAGCGAAGGATACATCTTAAAATCCATCAGATGAAGGGATCTCAGAAGACAGGAAGTGAAGCTAACATTGGATTCGGACGTGCCTGATGCCATCCTACCTTGAAATGTGTCCTCCGAAGGCAGCATTTTCCAGGTTTCGGATGCAACCTTTGTTTCAGCGCTGTGTAGGCAATCAGGACTGTGATGACATGACCAATGAAATCTTTGGAATCAGCTACGGGGTTCACATTTAACTGGTTTGGGAGAGGGAGTAAATCACGCCATCATGTGGCCAACCCTGCTCCTGGAGAGCGACCGTTCTGCAGAGTTCAGCTCCAACCCCAATCAAACACACCTGAAGCAGCTGATCAAGGTGTTCAGGGTTACTTGTAAATTACAGTCTGCAGGAGCAGGGTTGGAGGATTTTCATACATTTTCATTTGAAAAAATATTTATTGAAAGCGAATGGTTACTGAGGTATGCATTCTGCCTAGGATCTCCTTTTTCAACAGAAAAAAATCATATGGGTTTGGAAAACCATGAGGGTGAGTAAACAAGCTTTTTTTTTTTTCTTTTTTCTTTTTTTTTTTTAAACAAAACAAAGTAATAAATACAATGCATAACAAATTTGTTGGCAAGAAACAGAAGTTGCAATAGTCTTTTCTTCCTTATTGTGAGGTATATTCGAGCAAAACGGCTTCTCAAACAAGAACAAATGTAGAGCGGGGCTTGATTTTGTCCATGAGGAATTGATTGGATGGTTGTGGTTTGCTATTGGTGGATCTTATGTGAGTGACAGGTTGCCCCGCCCTCGTCATCAGAGAAGAGAAGAGATGAGCTGCAAGAGGGAGGGGAAGATATTCTGATTCAAGATTACCAGGAACATGAATTTAAAAAAAAAAATGATGTGCATGGATAAATCATTTATAATAAACACTGCAATATTCCATGAAAAAATAAGAATTGTCTTGACTTTATATCACACAATTCTGACTTTATATGTCACAATTCTGAAGCCAGCTGCCTAAAGTAGGTCTTCCTTAGCTCTGTGATTCTTGGTCTCCTGGGGCCCGTTTCAATAAGGAGGTTCAACCAACTCTGAGTTCAAACTTGAACTCTGAGTTGACTTACCCTGAGATGGGAAACTCTGAGTTTTGGGTTTCAGAACAGCTGAATTGAGGTAGTTCAATCAACTCGAGTAGACTGACTCTGAGTTAAGCGCGTACACCACGACTATGAAAAGCCACGATCAATGGAGCTCCGAAATTACGATTCACCATGGCAACAGCACCAGACAAAAAGACGTCCGTATACTTCCGGGTCAAACGTAAGTTTAATTCTTAATCATTGTTATAATATCAGAGGTGAAAACTGGCAGAACGGCAAGTTATTGAGCTAATATTCATTTTCATGGTATCCCACAGGAAGAAAAAAGTATAAAAATATAATTCAATCAGGTAAAGCTTTAAGCATAAAAGGTTCATGGGTGTAGGTTTTAATGACTTTACAAACATTTGACATATTAAATGAATATCATTCAGTGTCTTTTTCAATGTGCAGCAGCTTTTCCCACATAGTCTAATGCTCTTTTCACATAATGTTCTCTAATTCAACCTGTTACATTTGTGAATTAGGGTAATCAAATTAACATTTAACTTCTACTCAGCTAACGAAGGCAGAGGCTCGCAAAATGATGGGAGGACCTGCACCACCACCACTGACAGAAGAAGAGATGGAGGAAGAATATTAAAATCCAACAGGAAAAAAAAAAGAACTGTTGCTTTTGTATTTAGCAAATAAAGATGACCAAATAAACTGTGAATAATTTGTGTTTATTTAACACCTGTGGAGTATGGCATATATTTCAGACTACCCTTCCATCTGGTATTCTTCCATTCCATATAGTAATCTGTTTCATTTTCGGAAGGTGCGATGATGGGAATATGGGAAATCACATTGGAAATCCTAAAGGAAATTCTAATTATTAGGTTACTTCCAGAGGTTGCAACTAGATATCAAGTGAGCATCATTTAATCTGATTTCTACACCACTGACCTGCAATCCTGTGAAACTCCTCTTTGATGCTCTCATGGGTTTGTGCCCAGGAAACAACACTAACATATTCAGAAAGAGCTCACGAGAGAGTGAGGCAAACTTTCCTTACCTCTCTGCATACAGCGGCCTTACTAATACGCTCTGCATCCCTGATATTATATAGAAAACTATCATTAAAACATGGTACTGCTCAAATAAATATGCATGTGGATATAGCAAGCAAAATCCGCTTCTGACATGAATGTAACTCCCTACAAATTACTGCAGCCTCCTCATCTACAGGATGCTATTTGTGTCATTTTGAGTGTCCTCTTGATGAAAATATTCGCAGTGAATGAATGTACCTGCACTGCAAAAAATGCTTTTCTTTTGTCTTGTAATTTCCAGTCAAAATATCTAAAGATTCTTAAATCAATGTGCATTTTCTACATGAGAAAAATTACTTAAAGTATTTAGTCTTGTTTCCTGGGGGACAAAAAAAAAAGCTAATCTAAGTGCATTTTTCTTATTTTGCAAATTATCTGCCAATAGGGTAAGAAAAAAATACTCATGTGTGCAGCGTGAAGGAATGAATGAAGTATTTAAACAACGCTCGTGCTTTAAAAAGAGGGAGGAGACCGAAAGAAACTCTGGGTTTACCGAAGAAAACCTGCTTCAGACCAGGTTAGGTTCACAGGGTAAGTTACCATGGTAACTGACTCTGAGTATACAATACCTCTCTTTCAGAAACCGGCTTGACTTACCCTGCTTTCTCGGGTTTAACATACCTCCCATTCTGAAACGGAAAACCCAGAGTTCCCCTCATTTCAGGGTTAACATACTCAGAGTTTTCACTTAACCTCCTTTCTGAAACGGGCCCCTGGCTTTTGAAGTGTAATTATTTTCCTTGTTATGTTGTATACTATTGTATTTTGTTTTCTTGTTAATTTGAATTCTAAAGGCCTACTGGTGATGGGAGAAACTGTAGTGAAGTATAATGTTATTTGGGAGTGTGACCACTAGAGTGCGTGATTGTGCAACAAGTGGCTGCATCTCTCAGAGTAAGCAGTGTTGTTTTGCCTGTGCTTGGTAGCAGATCCAGCTCATGTGTTCCAGTGCAACCATCTGTTAATAAAGACATTCTGCACTACAGAATATCACAGAAACAAAACTGAACCCATAGAGGGTATGCACGTGACGTCTCTGTCGGCCGGAGTGACTGCGGTTACGCGCACTGAGAGCATTGGGTTACAGCGTGAATGCCGCGACAAAAACAAAACGCATCTAAAACGGCAAAGAGCTTTGATATTGACTCTAGAAATATATTTGACAAGAAATCTGAGGTATATTTTTACAGACTGGTGAAAGCTACAGAAAAGAGAAGCAAATGGATCGCTGCAATTCACAGAAGCGACTGAACTCCAGACAAAGAAACGTGGATTTGCAGATATCAAATTGTGTCAATATGTTGAATTTTGTGGTAAAATCATACCCTATATATTGTATTGTTATATATTGTATTGACAACTCATCAATTAAATATTTACCATCTTATATTCTGCATAATTTGATGTTTTTAAAATAAACACTGACAAAAACTATAGAAGTTTTAGGGCTGGACGATATGACAAACCCGATTCCAAAAAAGTTGGGACACTGTACAAATTGTGAATAAAAAAGGAATGCAATAATTTACAAATCTCATAAACTTATATTTTATTCACAATAGAATATAGATAACATATCAAATGTTGAAAGTGAGACATTTTGAAATGTCATGCCAAATATTGGCTCATTTTGGATTTCATGAGAGCTACACATTCCAAAAAAGTTGGGACAGGTAGCAATAAGAGGCCGGAAAAGTTAAATGTACATATAAGGAACAGCTGGAGGACCAATTTGCAACTTATTAGGTCAATTGGCAACATGATTGGGTATAAAAAGAGCCTCTCAGAGTGGCAGTGTCTCTCAGAAGTCAAGATGGGCAGAGGATCACCAATTCCCCCAATGCTGCGGCGAAAAATAGTGGAGCAATATCAGAAAGGAGTTTCTCAGAGAAAAATTGCCCATAGAAAACATTTGGCGCATCATAAAGAGGAAGATGCGACAAAGAAGACCTAAGACAGTTGAGCAACTAGAAGCCTGTATTAGACAAGAATGGGACAACATTCCTATTCCTAAACTTGAGCAACTTGTCTCCTCAGTCCCCAGACGTTTGCAGACTGTTATAAAAAGAAGAGGGGATGCCACACAGTGGTAAACATGGCCTTGTCCCAACTTTTTTGAGATGTGTTGATGCCATGAAATTTAAAATCAACTTATTTTTCCCTTAAAATGATACATTAACTTCAGTCATTCCGCAGCTCTTCTGCCACTCAGTCCTGGGGTGTGTTCTGGCGGGAAAGTGACGTCAATGCATACCTCACTGGTTCCAAGCGCTCGAAACGCCACACGCTGGTGACCCCTTCTGGTCAGAACAGTGTAAATGCAATGAAAACCCAGGCCAAACATGCATAAAAACACCTTTTACAAATGTTTTTTATTAAAAGTACATTTAAATGCAATTAACAAATCATCTAATACATGAAATTAAATATGAAGCGTCTTTATAAATATGTATTTTATTCAATTGCAGGGCTTGTTTTGTTTGTTTTAGGGAGAGCTTGGTTAATCAGACCAGTAAGAATTACAACTTTTTACAACATTTTTATTATACAAATGAGTCATCAAAGGTCCATGATGCATAACATTGATCTGTAGTTCAGTATGAGGGTGAAAAGGTAATAGTGGTAATGCCTCCATATTCATGCCAAGCCTTGACATGAATGTGGGCGGAGGTTCTGTAAGATGCAAAATGATACATAAAGGAGGCATTACTGCCGTTGTGTGATGACTAATAATGACTGACTCATCATCAATGCAATGAGGCCCACCGGCCATCATAATGATATATTGCCATGAATGAGTAAAATCTGGAAATAGACAGAAATTATAGAGTAAACCATTCACTCACTCTACTGACCCCACGCAGTTTCAGTCACGCCCAAATGAAAATGTAAACTTGAAATGCAGAGGTGTAAAGAGTACCTGAAAACCATACTTAAGTAAAAGTACAGATACCATGACTCAATTGCAAGTCACCAATTCCTTGAGTGAAAGTCTTACTCCCTACCATACACCATGTCATAAACCACAGGATATCATACGGAGAGGCTGGTGAACGAGTACAGCCAAATCTCAGCGGGACACAGTGGCATCCATTATCCAGATTTTTCAAGAAACAACAGGTAGGGTATTGTATAATGGCTTCTCCTACTGCAAAGTGTAAATACTTTTACCATGTATTACAGTGACTCTATGCCTCTGGTCTCTAATATATAACTGTATTCTGTCTATGTAAGGATTGAACACCTCGCTCAGGGGGCAGAGGAAAGCTCCTGAATGAAGAACAGGAACTTGCTATTGTCAACATGGTGATCGCTGATAATAAAATAAAACTGAAGGGCATTCTATAAAGCTACTCTGATGGGTCATTCATTTTTTTGTTTTGAATTTCTGCAGCAAAAGAAACAAAATGCATGCATTTACTAAACCCAACAAAACAAAAATGTGGAGAGGCTTCAAAAGACACACAATCTATGATCAATAAAATATACTGTCTATTGTATAAGGGCAGACCTGACACATAAAATAATGCAGTTATTCCATCTGATGTTGGTGTTTTTATGACATTGTGCTATGATTGACTAAAGTAGACATAGTGTATTGTGTTAGTGTAATGTTGTATTTTGAAAATTAGTGTTGAGTTTAGTTTACAATGTGTGATTTTGAGCATAAAATTAACCGTTTTGGCAATTGTGTGTTGTAGATGTATTGGTGTGTTAAGAGTTTAGGAAAACTGTTAAAAGTATTGAAAAAATTGATATGGCGTAGTTTACGCAAGCGGCGGAAGTGATCTCTCGCGCATAGCTCTACGCCAGATCGTGTACATTGACCTCACTCACTCACGCGCGCTGAAGATCTGTTGGACATAGTGGTTTATTAGAGGTAAAAAATGATATAAATACTGTTCGGTTTCTCGCACAAACTGATTGTTTTGTGTCTTAAGACATCAATGTGTCGTCACGAGCCGCAGGGTTTAATTTGGATTTGTCTGTGCATATTTTTTTTACTCTCATAGTTCTCATACTCTCATGTGTTACCATTCACATGCATTATACGACTGACAGACTGCAACGTGTAAATAGAGAGAGCTTTGGTGAGAACTAAACAAATATTTAATTACTACATTTGTAATTTCTCGCTAGAAATGACATCAGAAGTGGAAAACGTACATTTACACACAAACTGACCAGCAAACGCAACTTTTGGATGCCATCTTTTTTTTTCCAGCTCAACTGTCACAGAATGGAACGCACAGGATTGTGGGATATCAAAGGCAGTGAAGGATACATTTATGCTGCCTTCAAAACTTGATCAGATGAAGGGATCTCAGAAGACAGGAAGTGAAGCTAACATTGGATTCGGACGTGCCTGATGCCTTCCTACCTTGAAATGTGGCAGCATTTTCCAGGTTTCGGACACAGCCCTGGTCTTGGAGTCTCTACTAATGAGCTGATGAGTTGAATCAGGTGTGTTTTATTAGGAAGAGTTGGAAAATGTGTAGTGCTGGTGTGCCTCCAGGAACAGGGTTGGGAAACACTGCTCTACATGATGGTGTACAACATGCTACTTAGTCGGTGTAACTTCATGTGACGTTTAGTTTGGTCCTTTGTATTTAGTTTAGTCCTTTGCAGAAAACGACAATGCAGCAAAACACAATTCCTATATTTTATCTGTCATACAGATGATCTTGATTTAACTAAACCAAGTTTGTGACAACTAAGTTAACGTGACACCTTTAGATGTTTTTTTTTTTCTTCCATATTTATCATTATTAATCAGCATATTAGGAGCATTTCATAATAAACAATGTTATATTTGGGAAAATTATTTAGAGATGGTAAGGGAAGACAAAAATATCTGAAATTACTAGTTAACTTTATTTTGTGCTCTTGATGAGAGTTTTGCTGTTGTTTGTTTTTGGTAGTTTATTACTTTGAGCAAAATATAAAAATGGTCCATACTTTTCTTAACCCTCATGTTGTGTTCGGGTCATTTTGATACTAGTTACTAAATACTTGTTAATGTTAACTATTTCTCAGTTTCTTTTGATAATTTTCGTACTTTTTTCAAAAAAATGCCTACAAAAAAATGCTTATAAATCTCTCGTTATGCTATATTATCACCAAATATTGGATTCAATCTTTTTCTCAACTTGTTTTCTTTAATTTAGGACGGGTTTTGTGATTTTTTTTTTTCAGATTCAAATAGAAAAACAAAACCCGTCCTAAATGAAAGAAAACAAGTTGAGAAAAAGATTGAATCCAATATTTGGTGATAACATAGCATAATTAACGAGAGATTTATAAGCATTTTTTGTAGGCTGGTCATTTTTGACCGGGAACACCTCATGTGTTATATGGTTTTCAACACAAGGGTTAAGAGGTAAACCCTGTTTACTCAGTCCCAAGGCCTTCTATGTGCCATGCATGTAGGTGTCTAAATGTAAAAAACAACAAAAACAACAACAACAACAACAACAACATAAAAATAGCCTGATAAAAAATTTGATATAACCTTTTAAATTCATATCCAGTTGGGGAAAATATTTACTTTTTTTTGTAAATATGGGTAAAAATTCTTAGACATCACTGCTTTGTCTCTCAGGACTCAAGATTCTCATCTTTGATGACTATTTTGAGTGCTTAAGATTTTTTTCTTTAACAAAGTACTACGGCTGCCTCGATGGAAATGTATAACGATATGTATAAAAAGTATTGTCCGGACTGCTGCTGGGAAGGACATATAGAGACCAGACCTCTTGAAACTTTAATTGAATACCCCTGATTTATAGCCCTGTGTTTCAATCTTTGGTTTTCCATTTTTGGGCTGCGTTTAAGTCCACTTATTTATGCCCTTCCCTTTCCTCCATCTCATTCACTTGGATGTGTACTGTTGCACGTGTGCCCACAATTATTCACTCATTTATATATTTTATGGGCTTATCGGATATAGGTTTGGAGTCAGTCAATAAACAGTGGTTTTCTTTTCTGGTCTTGGGGAGCCACCGCTCTGCACATTTTGTATGTCGTCCTTATTTAACACACCTGATTTAAATCATTAACTCATTAGCAGAGAGATTCATGAACTGAATATTAGAGAGACATGCAAAATGTGCAGTGCTGAAAACCACTGCAATAAACCACCCGCATCTGACTTCTGCATCACCTGCCAGTATATTACAGGACACACACACTGCAAATTACTGGTTACTGGTGATTTTGATGATATTTAACGTCAAACTGTAAGGACCAGTACAGCACAGTTAACTACAGTCTTTAACCCTCCACAACACAAATACAGACAAATGAACACACAAGGACTGACTTAGTAAAAAAACTTTATATTTGTCTTGGCAGTCTACACTTCATAATTCATAACAAAAGTCCACAATTACAGTTCCTTTTGCATTGTTACATCACTATAAATTAATAATTCATTTTCATGAGCTGATAAACTTTTTTACTATGAATTTGCAAACATATTGCAACATAGGTATAAGTGTTTGTTCAGTACAGTCCCGCTTCATATTAAGTGTCTTTAACTGTAATAACATTTAAATAAATCATTTGATACAATGCACGTATACATGTTTTTACATTGTCCTTTTTTAAAATTACTTTATTTAAAAAATACCTGCATGTAATTTGTAATTCCATCTATAATGACACTGTTGAACCGTCTTACACCTTAACCCACCCGTAAACCTACCCATACCACGAAACCCGTCCTAACCTTACCCGTATCCCAACTAATTAGCAGCACAAGGGTTTTGCAATACATCTTAAGTACATTGTAGTACAACACAATAAGTACATTGTTGTCATACCTGGGTAGTATAAATCACAGGAAGATGAAATATTCCACACAGAAGGTATTCCAAATAATGCAGGTAAGCAAATTCAACCCCTATGCATTGACTTGACCAGACAAATGAGAACCGAAAAGACTGCTACTTAAATGCAAGGCAAAAAAAGGGCAATCAACAACAAACACCATTATTCAATTCATCTCCATGACAACTCATAAGTGGAGGGAAACTAAACAAAGGAAAACAGGAACTAATGAATAAAAATTAAGTCCATGAAAGTGAAACTAAGACAAAGATAACTGAATGTCTGTGACATAATGCCCCCTCCCGGAAGGTGGGCAAAACTAGATCAGGTGCCCAACCTGTGGCGAAACATACGCAGCCCAGACACATAGGCTTGCCATCGCCATAACGGAGCGTGCGATCGACAGTGGGAGAACCTCTGAGACCCTCCAGATTTGATACCACCACAGAGATGCCAGCTGCTTGCACCAACATTAGCGGTGTGTCTGCCAAACTGGAAGCCAGCCTTGAACACCTATAGGAACTGCCTTGGTAGCTTGGATGCAACGTTCATGGCGGCCGAAAACTCTGGCGTGGCATCCATGACGGCTGGAAATTCTGGCATGGCATCCATGATGGCTGGAGACTCTGGCGTCACGGCCATGAGGTCTGGTCACTCTGGCGTGGCGGACATGTTGTGAAGAGGCTCTGGCGTGGCGGCCATGTTGTGAAGAGGCTGTGGTATGGCGCCCATGTTGTGAAGAGGCTGAGGTGTGGCGGCCATGTCGTGAAGAGACTCTGGTCTTGGGACCACCAGACTGGAAAGAGCTGTGAGTAATAGACTTGGTCTTCTTCCCTTCGTACCGCCACATCCGCGTCGTTGGATTTAGCCATTATGCTTTTTTGGCTAAAGATTACAGACTTGCCTTCCAGTGGCTTAGAATTAGCAAGGGTAATGGGAAACAGGTGGCAGTAATCAGAACATAATGAGTCCGGGCAAAGGTTTATGGGAAATGTAGTTCATCATGGAATGGCAGAGAACTAGGGAGGAGGGCACTCCAGCTGGTGAATGTAACAGTAGTTAAAGATGCCTAGTACAAAGTGCGGCCCATTTATAGATAAACAGTAATTTCTATCTATTTGGACAAATAAAATTCTGTCAAAGTACAAATATCTGATACAAAAGATACTTAATTTAGAAATCCCTTTTTTAAACAAAAAAGTAATATAAAATGATACACAGTATCATGATAAAATAAAGCAGATATATCTGAATATTTCTAATTTCATTGAATCCTTATGAAAATTCATTTGATGTCGGCCTTTTCCTGAGTTAAGATTTTCTTTAGACTGTCTCCGCATCTTTTATATGGAATGGTTCTCCTGAAAAACACAATCAACACACATCCAGTCAAGATTTCATTAGTGTTTGTTTCAGTACACAGAAGTACAAGATGAAGAGCGGATTGGTTGTTTACCTGCAGAGCTTTCATCAGATTCACCAGATTTACTGATTCTGATAAAGCAGACTGCCACGATCACAGCCAGCATGAAGACAGCAACAACTACAGACGAGCAACCATACCTGAGGATTGGTTCAATATTTTATTATAAATGAAACATTTACCATAAATTCAGTTTTCACAAAGCAAAGAGGTTAAAAAAAGAAGATAAACTCACAAGGTTATCAGTGGCAGTTGTCCTAGAGGGAAAAGAGGGGGAAAGTAATTAGCATATATTCATATATTTTATATATGCATGGGTTTATGAGCGGTATCTGAGGTGTACGTTTACACCACAACAATGTACTAAAATCGGAAAAGTTTTTCCTTGAAGTTTTTTTTAAAAGTTTTGCATACAGACAGCAACGTAGTCAAAACGATCCATCTTCACATGAATCCACAAAAACGACTAAAAACGCTGTATTCTGCTGCCCGGCCGTTAGTTGGCGAGACTGAACACGTCGTTTTTTGTAGTTTACACAGAGATGATATCGTTAATGGCATCGTTTTCAAAAACTTGCAGTTTTAAACCCCGTTTTTCAAAAGCAGTTTGTTTCAAAGTAGGGTGTGGAAACGGCCAGGCGGAAGTGGATCTCTTTGAATCGAAAATTTCAAGAGATGTTACAAAAACATAAATGAATGACGCTGCAGTAATACATGAAACATTTAAGAAATGAAGTATTATTCTCACTCATGCACTGTGTGTCTGTGAACTGCGTGCAGTCGGAAACAGTTATCTGTCCAATATCTGTAGGTTGAGAAAAAGAATTGTATTCTCAGAGAAGTGCTGAAATCAACAGCCCAGTCTGGTATGCAAAGGCATCTATAGCCTATAAACGCTCAGTCATGTAAACAGTAATGAAACCATTTCATACCTTCACATCTGCGACATAAATTACAAGCCACACCAGTGTGACCTCCATTTTCTTTGGAGCAGTTCTTGGTAACATACCAACCTGTAGATTTGCATTGTATGATTATTTATTGGTTAACAGTGGTCACCTCAGTATATTCAGATGTATTATTATTAGTCAGTGGAGCTCACCTTCTGGGCAGTTATGGCAGCACAGCGAATCTGGAAGTTGGAAATGGTTCTCTGGGCATGTTTTGACACATAGAGTACTGAGCGCAGTACACAATATTGCCTGGAGATATGAGAATAATGTTTCAATAACTCTCAAATTACATATGTCTAAATCAGGGATTAGAAACAGGAAACCAAAAAGTTATTTTGAAGAATGTAGAAAACATGAACAAAACCCCTTTCTGTCGTTCCAGAGTGAAAAGATTATATTTACATGCTTGGTAATGTTTATCATACAGTTTAAACCAACAACCAAAGACTTTTCACAGTAGTTAAAGTGATTTGTTCGGGCATGAAACACTTACCAAAACTCGTTTGCTGTCTGTTTGGTTCATTGTAGGTTGCAGGCTGAAAAAAGTGTTTCTTACCAATGTCTTCTGACAATCCTTTATACTCGACTCTCTGCCTTTAACCAGCCAGAAACAATGACGCATTTAAGGCGTGACGTCTTGGAGATCCAGGCTATACGTCTCAGGCCAGAGCGGCTCTTATTACCACAGTTATATAGTGTAATTTTCTTTTGTTTGATGTAATACAAGCTATTTGATGGATTTTGATCATGGATTTGATAGGGAGGGAGCCTAGATGACAGCGGAGTGAATAGTCACGTTTTTTTAAGTAGTTTGAGGAGTTTAAAGCTAACAAGCTGAAATTAAAGTATGTAAAGTTAAAACAAGTAAAATTATCTGCCAGTGGGGTAAGTAAAATACTCTTAAAACAATGTTATTTTACAACTTTTTTTTTTACGTCCTAAAACTTTTGGCAATATACACCAATCAGGCATAACATTATGAGCACTGACAGGTGACGTGAATAACACTGATTATCTCTTCATCACGGCACCTGTTAGTGGGTGAGATATATTAGGCAGCAAGTGAACATTTTGTCCTCAAAGTTGATGTGTTAGAAGCAGGAAAAATGGGCAAGCGTAAGGATTTGAGCGAGTTTGACAAGGGCCAAATTGTGATGGCTAGACGACTGGGTCAGAGCATCTCCAAAACTGCAGCTCTTGTGGGGTGTTCCCGGTCTGCAGTGGTCAGTATCTATCAAAAGTGCTCCAAGGAAGGAACAGTGGTGAACCGGCTACAGGGTCATGGGCCGTAAGTCGACCTGCGTACCGCTGACCGCCGGAAGCTAGTTATTTTAGTCTATAAAGTTTTAAATATGGATTTTTTTCTTACACAAATGCGCCACTTCGCTTCAGAAGGCCTTTATTAACCCCCTGGAGCCGTGTGGAGCAGTTATATGATGGATAAATGCACTTTTATGGACTTCAAAAACGACTCAAGTCATTGCCATTATAAAGCTTGGAAGAGCCAGGACATTTTTAATATAACTCTGATTGTATTCGTCTGAAAGAAGAATGTCATATACACCTAGGATGACTTGAGGGTGAGTAAATCATGGGCTAATTTTTCCATTTTTGGGTTAACTATCCCTTTAAATGCTTAAACTACCTCTTTGTTAGCTCACGTTTACAGCGGTAAGCTTCAAAACCTTTTGTGTGTTCTTGTTATTGTTCTGGTTTCTACTTTGTTAAACATTTTTGTGTGAAATTGCAGTATATTCCAGGTTAATAATTGAATTACTTTCACAGTAATTTCACAGTAGGACTGCTCTTGTATCAAACTGCACTAAAAAAAAAAGTTCAGTTGTAAAAAAAAAAAAAAAAAAAATTTTACTGTGAGTTTACCATATTGGACAATTAAGTAACTTCTGTTCTGTCATTTGCCGGATGTAATACAGGGGAACTTTGACATTAATGTTAGTTTTTGTTTGCAGGTTTTTAACCTATGCAGTGCCGCTTTTGAAAGTTTTCTTCACCACATCAAGACATTCTGTTATGCAGAAGACTTCTTGAATGTATTCAGTGTTTTTATTTAAAATAAGAGAAATATACAATATACATTAGCTCAGGGATCTTGGGATTCTGTACCTACCATTTGCTTAGGTGGTCTTGCCTTATATTTTAACGTTTGATTGTCTATCTGTTGCTTTCTCTGAAATCCAGCTCTTTTCTCAGAGCTAACTTCCCTTTGTTTATCCATTCATCAGTCCTTATGTCTCGCTCTAACTCCTTCATTATATCTGCCAAACTTTCATTAGATGTCTCTCTTTTCTTTAGGCTTTCTTCTTATGGCCTTGGTGTCTCTTTTCTCGACTCCCCCTTTCGGCTTGATGCCTCCGTTTCCCTTTCCTCCTCATGTCTTCCCTGTAACTTGATGTGCCTATCTCTCACATTCATTATGCTGCATTACAGCTGGTGATATCTGAATGATTTTAATACTTCAAAAAGTTTCAAAAAGTCAAAGTTTTAGGCCCGTGACTGTTACTTACATGTGACTTACTTGACATTAAAAAGAGTTATTCAGTGCAATAAGCTGTGGAAAACAACACATTGTGTTACTCGCGCCATTTGAAGTGTGTGCACAGAAAGCCGCCTCTCAGACAGCACGTGATCCCGAATCCAGTTCTCTTTCACGGCCCACCGCACCTGAACAGTCAAATACACACAGTTATGTCAAAATACATGTCTTGGCCAGTATTCATGTAACCACAGTAGGTTATGTCATTTTAGTCTTTCTGTTTTCTTTTTTAGTTTTGTCATTAAATCTCCCTTTGACTTGTCTCCCAATATTTTATACATTTTCTCCTGCTTTTTAAAATAGTCAGTCCTTGTTGTTCTTTTTCTCTTTTCGCGTATCCTTTTTTACTTTTTTCTTTATCAATGATTCAGTTTCTCTGCACATAGCCACATCAAATGTTCCCTCAGCTGGCCATTTTGTATTTAGGCTGTTTGTCCTTTTTCCCCCTAATTTTTTGGAGGGTTGTCCTATAGAATCTCTGCATTGTTGATGTCTTAACCTTGGTATTTCTACAGTTGTTGATACGATTATAATAAAAGTTATTATCACTGCATATTTCACACCTTTTTAGTAGCCTATACTTTTCTAACCCCAGCTATTCTTAGCTAGTTTTCACCAGGATGATCAGACAATATTAAGATATTTGATTTGTCTTTCTCTGATGTTTTAAAATGGTGTAAGGGTGGGTCGCCTACAGTGGTTCAGGCTGCAGGGTTGCCGAATGACTAAAGAAACGTTATCAGCAAGAGGATAGAAAACTGTACATTTCTCGTCTTTACCACCCACTGCAACTTATACCAACGACGGAAATAAGCGCAGTTACAATAGCAAAATATGTGGGAGAGCGTTGCTATAGTGTTTATTTTCTGATTATTTTCAATCCTACAATGGCAGTGGGAATAACAGTTACCAATAAAATCTCTCAAAGTGTTGTTCAAAGTGTATGTTGGAATTGGTTCCCCACTTTCTGGTTTAGCCTATAAAATAGTCAGAAAGGGTGACTGTCTCCCTGATTTCTCTCTCTCACACACACACAGTTCTGGTGTGGTTCACTATCTTTGTGGGGACTGTCCATAGACATAATGGTTTTTATACTGTACAAACTGTATATTCTCTCCCCTTACTAACCCTACTCCTAAACCTAAACATCACACAAAACTTTCTGCATTTTTACATTTTCAAAAAAAACCCCATTCTGTATGATTTATAAGCTTGTTTCGTCAATTCCTCAATTTAGGTCACCAAAGTGACACGAGTCAGTGTGCATTCAGGTTGAAGTCCCCACCGGCATAGAAAAACACACACACACAGACTCCTACTTTATTCAAACACACAGGTGTAATGGTTCCACTGAAGTTGAGTCAGCCCAAATGCAGTTTATTCCACAATAGTGTATAAACAAAGCTATATCTTGGCATGGACATGAAACTCACAGCAGTGGACTACAGCATCAAAAGATGACATCAAAGACCATGGCAATAAATACAGAGCTATACATACACAGACTACTGATGAGCAAATGAGCAATGAACCAATGAGAACGCAACACAAAGGAAAACAAAAGCACATGGCATGAATACAAGGGAAAGTGGGAATCACAGGACATGACAACAAAGAGCCCAACCAAACACCAGACTTACATATCCCTCCCTTTAAAGGGTATCTCCAGGGTTGGCGGGCCAGGACAATGAAGTGGAATGAGGTCTGAGTCATGTTAGGTTTCAGGACAAATTCATGGCTTAAATCCTGGAGAATAGAATACCTTGATGTGGAACATAGGTGGAAGGCTGCTTTCATGCTTTCATGTCTTTTAATTTGAAATGTGCTCCTTAGTATATGTCTTGATTGGTTCATTGTTTAATTGTTTCAGTAATCAGTCCTTGTGTATAAATTGTCCTCATGTTACCATTGTCTCTAGCTTTGTTCAATGTAACCTGCTGCTGGTGAATTTGAGTTTCTGTTCATGGTTCATGTTCATGTTCAAGTCTGATATTCAAGTCTGATATTCAAGTCGGTTCAAGTTAAGTCATCATTTTGTTCTGTTTACTTTGTATTGTTTTTGCTTTTTGTTAAATAAACTGCACTTGGGTTCAGTACACTCGCCTTCAGTGGACTATTGTTACAAAAAACTAAACCGTTCGCTTTCAGTCGGTCACGTTCGACGTACGTCGGACGTCACCGACGAATTGGGATCACTTCTGGGAGCCCCTATCAGCTTCGAGTGTATAGAGAACGGGCCAATGGCCATTGGCGTGCGAGATTTGCATCTCGCGCTTCGCCCCGCATCGCGGGTATAAAGCGGAAGCGGATGCCGCGCACATTTGTCATTCACTTCGGAGCCAAACAGGTGTCCATGAAAGACTGTTCCTGCTTCAGCAGAGAGAAAGAGAGAGAGTGAGAGAAGAGGCTTTTGTGCTGGGGAGAAGGCACGTGCAGTGACAACCGCAAGCTCACCGAGATCGGTGAAATAACTGCTGTTCTTACAGCATCCTGATTGGTTCGGTGGGGGCGTTCCACGGTGAGTGCATACACAGGCTGCACTATTTCCTGTGTTTTGCCGCGGTTGTTCCCTGGGTGCTTCGGCACGTTAAAAGAGCTTCTTCTAAAAGAGCAACACGGGTGTGACACTGCGTCTTTTTCAAGATGTCATTCCACCCGTGCGTTTCTGGATGCGGTCGTTCCCTGTCACCAGCTGACGGTCACAATCGCTGCCTTACATGTCTGGGTATTCAACATGCTGAGGCAGCGTTTGTGGATAGCTCGTGTTCCCATTGCGGGAACATGACTATCTCGGCGCTTAGGTCGAGACTCGCCTACCTTCGGGATGGTGGAGTCCCCTTACCTATGCCCCGATCTAGTGCTATTCCTGCCCAGCAGAATAGAACTACTTCGGCGAATAGCCAGGGTGACCTGAGGATCGCGTTTAGGGCACACCCGCCGAGCCAGCCTCCGTGGGCCCCTAAACCCTCTGAAGTGCCGCAGCCGGTTGAGCTTCCGGAGGAAGTCGCTGGCCCCTCCCGGGGTGGTCCAGCGGTGACCTTTGGAGCTCCAGCAGACGATAGGATGTCGATCGCTGCATCGGAGGGGGAGTTTCAGTCCTCGGGGGATGAAGACTTCGCTGCGTTGCCTCCCTCTGGGAGAGTGGCGTTGCCCGAGATGGACCCCGAGCTGACGGCTATGCTTTCCCGGGCCGCCAAAAAGGTCGGACTCATGTGGAACCCTCCACCGTGTCCCGAGCCTTCTAGGCTGGATGATTGGTTTCTCGGGGCGGCTCGGGCTGGTTCTCAGCGTCCCGCCCCGGTGCCTTTCTTCCCGGAAGTGCATGAGGAGCTCACAAAGTCGTGGACGGCACCTTTTTCTGCCAGAAACCGGCCGAGTGGCTCCTCCCTCCTCACTACCCTCGACGGCGGGCCAGCCAAGGGGTACGTGGGGATCCCGCCGGTGGAACGGGCTGTTGCGATGCAACTGTGTCCGGCGTCCGCTTCCACCTGGCGTGGAGACCCACGCCACCCATCCAAGGCCTGTAAGTTCTCCTCCAGTCTAACTGGGAAGGCTTACAAGGCTTGTGGACAGGCTGTGTCCGCCTTGCATGCCATGGCGCTGCTCCAGGTACACCAGGCACACCAGGCCCAGGCACTCATGGACATGCACGAGGGTAGGCCTGACCCAGAGCTCCTCCGGGAGCTCCAGGACGGCGACGGACCTCGCCCTCCGGGCGACGAAAGTCACCGCCCGTTCCATTGGTCAGGCGATGTCCACTCTTGTGGTCCAGGAGCGACAACTCTGGCTCAACCTGGCCGATATGAGGGAGACCGATAAGTATCAGTTCCTGGACCCCACTTCGGGCCGCTATGCCGTCCGAGTTGGGTCCCTGCACTCCGCTGCGCTGCCCCGCTGCGGGTACGTCTGTGGTGCCGTTGGTCCCGCTGGTTCGGTTGCTGGGAGCCTGGCTAGCGCTCCCCAGCCCGTCCCGCAGGCTCATCCGTACTATCAGACTCGGCACGAAAGTCGCGGAGGCGGCCATTGCTCCCATGAGAGAGCGTGGTGTTCGCATCCTCAACTACCTCGACGACTGGCTGATTCTGGCTCAGTCGCGGGCGCAGTTGTGCGAACACAGGGACATGGTGCTCAGTCACCTCAGCCTGTTGGGACTTCGGGTCAACTGGGAAAAGAGCAAACTCTGCCCCGTGCAGAGGATCTCTTTTCTCGGTATGGAGTTGGACTCGTCCAGTTGGTGTTGAACTGCTTGAATTCGTTCAAATGCAGGACAGCGGTACCACTGAAACATTTTCAGAGGCTCCTGGGGCATATGGCATCCGCAGCCGCAGTGACGCCGCTCGGATTGCTTCATATGAGGCCGCTTCAACACTGGCTACACGACCGAGTCCTGAGATGGGCGTGGCAGAGCGGCTCGTTCCGTGTCTCAGTAACACCGAAGTGTCGCCAAACCTTCAGTCCGTGGTCGGACCCTTCATTTCTACGGGCAGGAGTTCCCCTAGAACAAGTGTCCAGGCATGCTGTTGTCTCCACGGATGCCTCATCCACCGGCTGGGGGGCCACGTACAACGGGCTTGCAGTTTCGGGTCTGTGGACGGGGCCTCAACTGCAATGGCATATCAATTGCCTCGAGTTGTTAGCAGTTCGTCTTGCGCTGGGCCGCCTCAAAGGGCCGCTATGAGGCAAGCACGTTCTGGTCCGTATGGACAACACTGCGGCCGTTGCGTACATCAACAAACAGGGTGGTCTACGCTCCCGCCGCATGTCACAACTCGCCCGCCATCTCCTCCTCTGGAGTCAGAAGCATCTGAGGTCGCTTCGTGCCACTCATATTCCGGGCCTGCTCAATCGTGCAGCCGACGAGCTCTCACGACAGCAAGTGCTCCCAGAAGAGTGGAGACTCCATCCCCAGGTGGTCCAGCTGATCTGGAGCTGCTTCGGGACCGCACAGGTAGACCTGTTTGCCGCCCCGGACACGTCTCACTGCCAGTTGTTCTATTCCCTCACCGGGGGGACCCTCGGCTCGGATGCGCTGGCACACAGCTGGCCCCGGGGCCTACGCAAATATGCGTTTCCCCCAGTGAGCCTTCTTGCGCAGACACTGTGCAAGGTCAGGGAGGACGAGGAGCAGGTCTTGTTAGTTGCGCCATACTGGCCCAACCAGACCTGGTTCCCGGAACTAGTGCTCCTCGCGACAGCACCTCCTTGGCCCATTCCTCTGAGGAAGGACCTCCTGACTCAGAGACGGGGCACCCTGTGGCACCCGCGTCCGGACCTCTCGAAACTCCATGTCTGGTCCCTGGATGGGACGCAGAGGTTCTAGGTGGCCTACCACAGACTGTGGTAGACACCATCACTTCCGCCAGAGCCCCCTCTACGAGGCGCCTCTACGCGTTGAAGTGGAACCTGTTCGTCGAGTGGTGTTCTTCTCGACGAGAAGACCCCCGAAGATGTTCGATCAGCTCTGTGCTTTCCTTCCTGCAAGAAGGGTTGGAGCGAAGGCTGCCTCCCTCCACCCTCAAAGTGTATGTTGCCGCTATCGCCGCAAATCACGACATGGTTGATGGTAAGTCCCTAGGGAAGCACGATCTGGTCGTCAGGTTCCTGAGGGGGGCGAGGAGATTAAATCCGCCTCGCCCTCACTCTATACCCTCTTGGGACTTATCTCTGGTGCTAACCGCATTGCAGAGGGCTCCCTTTGAACCTTTGCAGTCAGCAGAGTTAAAAATCCTGTCTTGGAAGACAGTACTCCTGACTGCATTGGCTTCCATCAAGAGGGTAGGGGACCTGCAGGCATTTTCGGTCGACGAATCGTGCCTGGAATTCGGGGCGGGTAACTCTCATGTAATCCTGAGACCCCGGCCCAGATATGTGCCCAAGGTTCCCACCACTCCCTTTCGGGACCAGGTGGTGAACCTGCAAGCGCTGCCTTCGGAGGAGGCAGACACAGCCCTGGCTTTTCTCTGTCCCGTTCGCGCTCTGCGGACTTACGTGGACAGAACGCAAAGCTTCAGGACCTCAGAACAGCTCTTCATCTGTTACGGAGGCCAGCAGAAGGGAAAGGCTGTCTCCAAGCAGAGGATGGCTCACTGGATAGTGGATGCCATCGCCTTGGCGTATGAAACCCAAGGCGTGCCCTGCCCGCTTGGGTTGAGGGCCCACTCCACCAGGAGTGTGGCCTCTTCCTGGGCGCTGGCGCACGGCGCCTCGCTGACAGATATATGTAGAGCTGCGGGCTGGGCGACACCTAACACGTTCGCTAGATTCTATAGCCTCCGTGTAGAGCCGGTTTCTTCCCGTGTGCTCACTTCAAATAGCCAGTAACACCGAAGGGCCCGTTCTAGTGTCGGCTTGCTGCGCCATTCCCCTCCTCATGGACCGGATACGTGCGCTGATATGCTCCAGTCGAGTTCCCCAGAATGGCAAACCCTGTTGAGTCCTCCGCAACCCGCGGCAGTCAGACGTGGAGGAGCGTCCGACGCCAGGTCTAACACTCGTATGCATTGGTGGAACTTGTGTTAGGCTGGGTATCCATATGTTGTGACCCCTACGGCGGTCCCATATGTGTATTCTTCCACGGTACGGCTCCCTACGGCGAGCCCGTGTCTTTCCCTTGGCAGAGCTCGCTCTGCCTTCTCTGTGCAGTGTAGTCTCCCACCTGCATTGGCCGGGGCCACCCTTGGGACTTCCGTATGTTGTACTGCCCACGGCCAGTCCATATGTCTATATTCCACATGATATCTCCCTATGGGTAGGATGTGGCTTCCGCAGCGGCCCCTCGGGGCACGCTTTCCCAGCGTTATCCAATACTCTGCTGAGTGGGTCTTGCGGAACAGCAGCAGTGACTCTCCCTACATAAGTTCACCGCCCCAAACAGACGGGGGTCTGAGGGGCTTTCGCTTGGCGCTGGAAGTGGTAGTAACTGTGGCGTTTTCCATAGGGATCCCAATTCGTCGGTGACGTCTGACGTACGTTGAACGTGACCGACTGAAAGGGAACGTCTCGGTTACGTATGTAACCCTCGTTCCCTGAAGGAGGGAACGGAGACGTACGTCCCGTTGCCACAGTTGCTGTACCATCACTGCAGCGGCTGAGTCACTAGTTCGGCTCCTCAGTGAAAAACAAATGTGCGCGGCATCCGCTTCCGCTTTATACCCGCGATGCGGGGTGGAGCGCGAGATGCAAATCTCGCACGCCAATGGCCATTGGCCCGTTCTCTATACACTCGAAGCTGATAGGGGCTCCCAGAAGTGATCCCAATTCGTCGGTGACGTCCGACGTACGTCTCCGTTCCCTCCTTCAGGGAACGAGGGTTACATACGTAACCGAGACGTTAACTATGAACCCAGAAAATTAAAGACATTAAATGTCAAAATTACATTAAAGAAGTTGAGTAGTTTGCACTTTATCTTAATGTATTATCTCTTTATTTTTTGGAATCTTTTTATTACTGTTTTTAACTGTGCCACTGTACGTCCGCATCTTTTTATTCTTTTAATTCTTTTATACCTGTATCATGTTTTTATTTCTTTTAATTCTTCTTATAACTGTTTTAACGCACAGTTACTTGACAAATATTTTTCAACCGAAATCCCTCCGGCGCGAGGACGATCCGTTTAGATCTGCTCTGACGGATAGATCTGTATAGCCCTGGTGGTTCCAGGAAGTTTTGTCTGTAAGGGTACTGTTTAAACACAGTTACCTGACAAATATAAATAGTAAAATCGCATTCTCCATTTTTTGTTTTTCCACTCCAGATTCAGGTTATATATATATATATATTTTTTGTTTTTTTCTTTTTTTCTTATGAATATTTTAATTCCATTTCTGTATGAATTGTGCTATATAAATAAACTTGCCTTACCTTGCCTAGTTTGCATCACTGTATGTTACTGTGGGTCGTTAAACATATCCATCATAAAAAAGTTGCCAAGTATCACTCTTTCACTGTAAAAACTAAAACCGTTGCGTTGGAATTCACACTCGTCTTCAGTGAACAATAAGCCTCGCCTTCTTTTATCTGATTGGCCATCATTTTGACATTGACGATAGCTGTTAGACCACTGAGGCAGACCAGCCTAAAAATGTACATTTTTAAACTGTCTGCCATCCTAACAACAAACAGAGCGCAATGGAGCGCAGAATTAAGAATTATAAAATATATGTGGGAGGACAATTTGACCATTTCCAATTATTGGGGGGAATTGTCCCCCTCAATGCCTATGGTTGTTACAGCCCTGACCTGATGTCTGAGAGGGATGTTGCAGGGACCTTAGAGTATATTGACTATGCTTTGTTATTAAGCGGATTTCTATTTACTGTGGGAATTGCGGACGAGGGGCCTCTCAATCCCACCGTATCCACCATGCCTAAGTCCTCTCACATCATCTCCGCCATGCAAGAGCCTAGTCACGTCATGGCCGCTACGCCAGAGCACTTCCACATCATGTTAGATTTTTGTTAGACAGAAATAATGTTGAAAAGACAATTTTTTCTTTTTTTTTTTTTTTTATTTATATTTAGTATAGGCCTAAACAAGATACATTTATACTAAATATTAATAATAATTAAAAAAATACTAGAATACTGCTAGAATATTTAACTGGAATATTTAATTAGACATACTGATTAACTAAATAGTCTGCTTATGGGACCTGAAATCCCATAAGGGACTCGAATCGGTGAATCTGTTCATCAAGAAACCCTCTGAACGAAGCGATTCACTAGAATGAATCAGACTTTCCAAAGCTACACATCTGAGAAGGAAGACTGTTTAAGACAAACCGATTCAATAAAGAAAATCAGACTTACAAGCACTATATACGAGACTATATATGTACTTACCGAGTTCACATTACACAATTTTCAAAGTCGTCAGATCACTGTTCTTTTCACACTGCATGACTATCTGGGGTAGCATTCAGTCACTGCTGTGTTCACACTGACCGATGGATCAGCGACAGGGGGTTTCACACTGCATGACTTTACAATAGGAAGAATCATTGACAACTCTGTCTGGTTCGCAAACTACATTTCACAACCAAACACACGTGAGAAGTGACAAGGAAATAAGCCTGGAGTGTGACCGGAGTTCCCGCGCGAGACTGGAATTGATATTAAAAATGATAGCCCGCAAGAAGCTTTTGTATACATTTTGTATTTACTTTTTTTTTTTAATTGCATTTACATATGGTTGTTATAATATTATATAATTGCTTATTTGGGCTTATGGGATATATAGGTTTGGAGTCAGTCAATAAACAGTGGTTTTCTTTTCTGGTCTTGGGGAGCCACCGCTCTGCACATTTTGTATGTCGTCCTTATTTAACACACCTGATTTAAATCATTAACTCATTAGCAGAGAGATTCATGAACTGAATATTAGAGAGACATGCAAAATGTGCAGTGCTGAAAACCACTGCAATAAACCACCCGCATCTGACTTCTGCATCACCTGCCAGTATATTACAGGACACACACACTGCAAATTACTGGTTACTGGTGATTTTGATGATATTTAACGTCAAACTGTAAGGACCAGTACAGCACAGTTAACTACAGTCTTTAACCCTCCACAACACAAATACAGACAAATGAACACACAAGGACTGACTTAGTAAAAAAACTTTATATTTGTCTTGGCAGTCTACACTTCATAATTCATAACAAAAGTCCACAATTACAGTTCCTTTTGCATTGTTACATCACTATAAATTAATAATTCATTTTCATGAGCTGATAAACTTTTTTACTATGAATTTGCAAACATATTGCAACATAGGTATAACTGTATAACTTAACTGTAATAACATTTAAATAAATCATTTGATACAATGCACGTATACATGTTTTCACATTGTCCTTTTTTAAAATTACTTTATTTAAAAAATACCTGCATGTAATTTGTAATTCCATCTATAATGACACTGTTGAACCGTCTTACACTTTAACCCACCCGTAAACCTACCCGTCCTAACCTTACCCGTATCCCAACTAATTAGCAGCACAAGGGTTTTGCAATACAACATCAACACAATAAGTACATTGTACCAAACAATTATTATTATTATTTTTAATGTAAGTACATAGTAGTTAAAGACGCTTAATGCAAAGTGCAGCCAATTTTTCCACTGAGGAATAAACAGTAACATATCTATTTGGACAAATAAAATTCTGTCGAAGTACAACAATATCTGATAATAAAAGATACTTAATTAATTTAAGAGTAACAAAATAAAAATGATACACAGCATCATTATAAAATAAATCAGATATGTCTGAAGATACATTTCTAAATAAACAGATGTGCACATACGCATTCACAGCTTCTTAACTACAGGCCTCGGTGGCTCTATAGAGCAAACTCAAATCACATGATCTCCTGTCACATAAGAGGTATGTTCTATACTGACTCTTAAAAAAATACAACTTTTAAATAAAAAAGTCTGTACTAGCCTGCACCTTATGATCAACTATATAAAACTTATTGTATTGCAGTATTTCGAATTTCATTGAATCCTTATGAAAATTCACTTGATGTCGGCCTTTTCCTGAGTTAAGATTTTCTTTAGACTGTCTCTGCATCTTTTATATGGAATGGTTCTTCTGAAAAACACAATGAACACACATCCAGTCAAGATTTCATTAGTGTTTGTTTCAGTACACAGAAGTACAAGATGAAGAGCGGATTGGTTGTTTACCTGCAGAGCTTTCATCAGATTCACCAGATTTACTGATTCTGATAAAGCAGACTGCCACGATCACAGCCAGCATGAAGACAGCAACAACTACAGACGAGCAACCATACCTGAGGATTGGTTCAATATTTTATTATAAATGAAACATTTACCATAAATTCAGTTTTCACAAAGCAAAGAGGTTAAAAAAAGAAGATAAACTCACAAGGTTATCAGTGGCAGTTGTCCTAGAGGGAAAAGAGGGGGAAAGTAATTAGCATATATTCATATATTTTATATATGCATGGGTTTATGAGCGGTATCTGAGGGTACGTTTACACCACAACAATGTACTAAAAACGGAAAAGTTCACGTTTTTTGAAAGTTTTGCATGCATACATCAAAACTGTCAAAATGACCCCTGTTCACATGGATTCGCGAAAACGACTAAAAATGTTGTATTCTGCGGCCCGGCCATTAGTTGGTGATGCCACTTTGTAAAGAAACACTACGTGCCAATAGACTGAACACGTAATACGCGTGACGTCTTCACAAATTCACGTGTTTGTATTTTACATGGTATCTTTTTCAAAAACTTGCACTTTGTTGCCATTGTTGTGTAAATGAACGGCCAAAACGCATAAAAAATTCTGTTTTTAGTTGAAAACGGTGTTGTGTAAACGCCCCTGAGTGTACTACCAATAAGCATGTAATATGCAGTTGTTCAGGAATACATCAAATTTGACAAATAGTCAAGTCAATTCATTTGCATTGATAGTGAGGATTATGAAATTCCATTCATAACATTTTGGTGTAGTGACCAACCCATTTCAGCCAGATTTAGGCGATGTTTATCACTGCCATGATTAAAATGATGCATATCAGGGTTTATGATTTTGGTCATATAGCCAGTTTAATCAAGAAGTAGATTAAAAGTCATGCAATGTTACTTTTATCTTTAGTTCTCTAAACCACAGGAAACTGTAACTCTAATTATTGATTATATGAAATATGACTCACCTTCAACCCATGCTGGTGTAGGAAAAGGCTGGTCTGCAATAAGAAAGAAAAGAAACGAAAGAGAAAGAGAAAGAAAAAGGAAACTAAAATAAATGACAAAAATAAAATGCAACTGCAAGCAGCAGGTAAAAGGAAAAGTATATGAAAAGGGAAAAAAACAATGTCAGATACAAAGGCAGGAAAATTTGCAATCTAAGAAAAATTACGCAAACCATGGTCAATGAAATAATAATGGCTGAATGAAATGACAGAATATTTAGGCAGTGGTTAGCACAAAGCAGCATACACACGGGTTTACTGTAAAAATTATATCAAATATGTTTGAGTTCCACCGAGAAAGTTTTTGCGTCCCCCAAGAAGTTTTGTGTGTGAGCATAAAACTACTGATGGAAATGTTATGATTCAAACGGGAAGAAAATCTATATTTCAGTGCTTTTGCGACCTAAAGCAAAGTTTCCTGGGGAAACGCAAACGTTTTTCTTAGAACGCTCAGAATTTACAGAGCCCGTAAAGGGACATGGTGAAAATTATGAGATGGGAGGAAAACAATATATTTCAAAAATTAAGTTTCAATGCTCTGTGTTTGCTTGCAAAACATACACTGTCAGAAAAAAAGGTATAGTGCTGTCACTGGGGCTGTACTCTAAGGTACAAAAGTCAAAAGGTACATCTTTGTACCTTACTTACCCCTAAATTGTACATATTAGTACTTTAAAAGTATGTATTAGTACCTTTTGACTTTTGTACCTTAGGGTACAGCCCCAGTGACAGCACTATACCTTTTTTTCTGACAGTGTATGTTTTGCAAGCAAACACAGAGCATTGAAACTTAATTTTTGAAATATATTGTTTTCCTCCCATCTCATAATTTTCACCATGTCCCTTTACGGGCTTCGTAAATTTGCATACCAATTCACAAAAAAAACAAAAACATTTCAAGAGATGTTACAAAAACATAAATGAATGACGCTGCAGTAATACATGAAACATTTAAGAAATGAAGTATTATTCTCACTCATGCACTGTGTGTCTGTGAACTGCGTGCAGTCGGAAACAGTTATCTGTCCAATATCTGTAGGTTGAGAAAAAGAATTGTATTCTCAGAGAAGTGCTGAAATCAACAGCCCAGTCTGGTATGCAAAGGCATCTATAGCCTATAAACGCTCAGTCATGTAAACAGTAATGAAACCATTTCATACCTTCACATCTGCGACATAAATTACAAGCCACACCAGTGTGACCTCCATTTTCTTTGGAGCAGTTCTTGGTAACATACCAACCTGTAGATTTGCATTGTATGATTATTTATTGATTAACAGTGGTCACCTCAGTATATTCAGATGTATTATTATTAGTCAGTGGAGCTCACCTTCTGGGCAGTTATGGCAGCACAGCGAATCTGGAAGTTGGAAATGGTTCTCTGGGCATGTTTTGACACATAGAGTACTGAGCGCAGTACACAATATTGCCTGGAGATATGAGAATAATGTTTCAATAACTCTCAAATTACATATGTCTAAATCAGGGATTAGAAACAGGAAACCAAAAAGTTATTTTGAAGAATGTAGAAAACATGAACAAAACCCCTTTCTGTCGTTCCAGAGTGAAAAGATTATATTTACATGCTTGGTAATGTTTATCATACAGTTTAAACCAACAACCAAAGACTTTTCACAGTAGTTAAAGTGATTTGTTCGGGCATGAAACACTTACCAAAACTCGTTTGCTGTCTGTTTGGTTCATTGTAGGTTGCAGGCTGAAAAAAGTGTTTCTTACCAATGTCTTCTGACAATCCTTTATACTCGACTCTCTGCCTTTAACCAGCCAGAAATAATGACGCATTTAAGGCGTGACGTCTCTGAGCTCCTCCTTGGCCCAGTTTGTTTGCTGGCTTCCATGGCTACAATACGCTGTGTTTTCTGCAGGGCCGGTCTAGACATTTGGAGGCCCTATACAAAATTTATGTTAGAGGCCCCCGCACCACACCCCTCCTAATAAAAAGCATTTGAAACAAATATGATTCCTAATGCTTTTATCTATACAACATCTGGTATTAAAATAGTATACATATTTCTTCTATGTCCATATTAATGAAACTTTGGCCCCCCCCGTTAGAAAATTTTGTACATTTTAAAGATAAATTCATCAATCTGATGCACTTTGAGAGTTCAAAATTAAGAGCTCCAACCCATGTTCAGCATGCAAATTGAACAAAGAAAAAGTCAGTGCATTGACTTGTACCTGAACTTTAAAGGGGACTCGAACCTCTTTTTAGTTGTGATATACATTATACTATATAACGCTAATAATAATATTAATATTAATATTAATAATGCTATGTATAATATTATTTAATATTATTCCTATGAAAGTAATAGCCATATATTGTAAAACAAATTCACTGAAAAAATAAATGAAACTTTCATAATTATTTTGCATTGACAGGATTTCACCCTTCTATTGAACCAATATCCTAGATATTGCAGTGCGCTATATAGCCTACACAAATCAACTGCTAGTGGAAGTGAAAGAGACTAAGCAGAAAAAAATAATGAATTTCTTCATAAAATTGTATGCTTATTTTTAAATAAATATAACAACATTATTTATTTTATTTTTATTTATTTTAAAACTGAAATTAAGCATTGCCAGAGCAGTAATATAATCATCAGAATTTAAAAGATAGTTTACAAACAGCTGAGGTACTTTTTTTGAAACATTAAAATGCTGTAGTCGTGTGTTTGCTCTTTGACTTTGCATACGGATTTCTTTATTTTTAGCTGCTTTAGTATTTTGCTAGTCAGCTCCCGACGCGATGTCATTCATGAATGTACGTGTCTGTCGCGTTAATACAGTCTATGGTATGTCGGCGCTTGCGCTCCTTTAAACTCATAATAAACCGGCAAATGATCTATCCCGAAATGGCGCTGATCGACAGGAACACGTTTATTTTTAGAATACTTCTGCCCGTCTTGATTAGTGGACTAGCGTATAGGGATGTTACGGAGGCCCCGCCTCGAAGCCCGAGGCCCTAGGCAAATGCCTACTCCGCCTATAGGTAGCACCAGCCCTGGTTTTCTGTCAACTGGCAACCCGTGATGTCGAAATATTATTGGGTAAACTGGCGTGCGGTATCGCACAGACCAAAACAAAAACAGACATTCCCACACGGAAGGCACATTTCAAAGTAGAATAACTGGCTGTAGCATTGTTTTTTCTGAGAAACAAGTAGGTGAATTTAGCATGTTTCCTACATATCTGCAAGCATATTATGGTATTTTTATGCTTTAGTAAAGTGAAAAACTTACATACAGCACCTTTAATATTCAACAATATTATTTATCTGACTGTACTGACTGTGATATTCTGTAGTGCAGCAGAATATGGAGCCGGAGAGATAGTGTACAATTGACGTGTCTTTACTAACAGATGTTCACACAGGAACACACAAGCTGTATCTGCTACAAAGCACAGGCAACAACACTTCTTATTCTGAGAGATGCAGCCACTTGTTGCACAAGCATGCCCTCTAGTTGTCACACTCCCAAATAACATTATACTTCACTACATCCCCTTCCCCCTGATAGCACTAGTCCCCCAACAAATTAGCCAGATACATGAACAGCAGTAAATGACATTATATGAACATTACAATTTTTTTTTTTTTTTTTTTACTTTACCTTTTATTTATTTATTTTTTTCCTTTTTTTTAACAACGTTATACATAGCCTAAGCTAGGGACTTCGGGTAGACTGCCTCCATCCCCATGAGTTCACATTCTTGCCCTGTGGCTGGGGAACTCACCACTACTCTAAGCAAAATCCTTCAGATAACTGGGCAGCCTCCTCGTCCTTTTGGACCTTCTGAGTTCAGGCTGCTCCTCCACACGTGAAGTCTCAGACACCTCTGGTGTAGTTTCACTTGTCTGCTGTCCAACACCGTCATTTGAAGGTACAGAACTAGCTGGTTCAGGTGATGGCAACACATCAACATCTTGCAAGGAAGTGTCCAACAACACAGATGTTTCCCCAGGACGTACCACATGTCTGTTTCTCATCTGATCAATGTGCTGGCGCACTACCTGGCCATTCCCAAGAGTGACTGTATAAGACAGAGGCCCAGTCCTACTGTTCCTGGAATCCAGTTAGGACCTGAACTGAAGTTCCTCGTAAACACATGATCACCTGCACTCAAATGCCTCTCTTTAGCATGCTGGTCATGGTACCATTTCTGCTTCACATGCTTGTCCTCTACTTGACTTTTGAGATCTAGGGTAGACCTCAGCTTCTGTCCACACAACAGATCTGCCGGTGATTTTCCCGTAGTCGACTGCGGTGTAATCCGATAGCTGAACAATGCTCTTGCTAGCCTGGCTTCAATGGAATCTCCTGTGCTCTTTTTCATCAGACCTTTGAAAGTTTGCACAGCTCTTTCAGCCAGTCCATTAGAAGTTGCATGGTAAGGTGTCGTGGTTATGTGCTTGATGCCGTTACGGTTCGTGAATACTTGAAACTCCTTACTTGTGAAACAACTGCCATTGTCTGACACCACTATTTCTGGTAACCCATGCTGGCTGTGTCTCAGGCACTGGATGGTAACCGCGGATGTAGAGCTATTCAGCGGGTAAGCCTCTATCCATTTAGAGTATGCATCCACCAGGATCAGGAACATTTTACCTAGCCATGGTCCCTCATAATCAATATGAATCCTTCTCCAGGGCAGCTTTGGGATTTCCCAGGGATGTAAAGGTGCACACAGAGGGGCATTCCTGTTCTCTTGACATCTGACACAAGCTTTTACCAGTCCTTCCACAGCAGCATCCATCTGAGGCCACCACATGTAGCTCCGTGCCAAACCCTTCATTGTGGTTATGCCTGGATGGCCACTGTGTAACTGTCTGAGTAGGGCTGCGCGGCCCTGAGGGGGAATCACTACGCGCGCACCCCATAGTACACAACCTCCCTGGACACTGAGTTCATCCTGTTTTTTCCTATATGTTCCAAAATCTGAATCCTCCAGCCTCTGGGGCCATCCTCTCAGCACATATTCTCTCACCCGTGCTAAAACAGGATCTTTATCAGTCCATTTCCTCACCTGTTCTGCTTTTACCAGTGACACATCATTTTCATCCAGCAACAGTACTCTCTCTTCCTTGGCTGGAGTCTCCACTCGGACAACGGCAACCTGCTCAATCCATCAGCTTTTTGATGCTCCCGGCCTGCTCGATACACAATGGTGTAGTCGTACCCCAACGTTACTGCCCATCGTTGGATACGTGGCGAGGCCATCTGTGGCACCTCTCTGAGTTCACTGAACAGCGAAATCAGAGGCTTGTGATCTGTTACGATGGTAAACATCTGCCATACACATACGTGTGGAATTTCTTTACCCCAAAAATGACAAGGCCCTCCTTGTCCAGTTGAGAGTAATTCTTCTCTGCTGCATTTAAAGTACGTGACACAAACCCTATCGGCCTCACTGTTCCATCTTCCATCTTATGAGACAGTACGGCCCCCACCCCATACGGGGAGGCGTCACAAGCCAAGATGAGCGGTTTGGTAGAGTCGTAGTGCACTAATGTAGCAGAGGACTGAAGAAGCTTTTTTGACTTTTCAAAAGCTTCTTCCTGCTCACTGCCTCACATCCATTTTGTCTCCTTTCTCAACAGTGTGTGCAATGGTGGCAACACTGTGGACAGGCTAGGCAGGAGGCAGGAGCGGCCGCTTTTTGAATCGCCTGCACTTTTTCTGCCACCGGCTGCACACCTGCCGCACTGATTCTGTGACCCAGAAAAACCACTTCCTTTCCCAGGAACTCACACTTGCTCCTCTTCAGCCTCAATCCACTTTTCTTTAGTCTACTCAGAACCTCCTCCAGATTTCTTAGATGTTCCTCTTCACTGGCCCCTGTGACTAATATGTCATCCAGGCAAACTGTGATGTTTCATGTTTTGCAGGATTCCCTCCATGGTGTGTTGGAAAATGGCTGGACTCTACACCACTCCAGCCTACAGTAAGTGTACAGTCCCTTGTGTGTGTTAATAGTCACAAATTTCCTGGCACTCTCATCCAGCATGATTTTCTGATACGCATGGCTCATGTCCAGTTTGGAGAATTGCTGGCCTCCAGCTAGCTGAGCGAACAAATCTTCAACTTTCGGGATAGGATATTGTTCCACACTGGATGCTCTGTTTACCGTGAGTTTGTAATCTCTACAAATTCGGATTGAGCCATCTGGTTTCTTCACAGGCACTATGGGAGCTGCCCACTCTGCGAATTGCACTGGTTCAATGATCTTCTCCTCCACCAGTCTCTGGAGCTCGGCCTCCACCAAGGGCTTAACAGCAAATGGAATACGTCTGGGCTTATAGAATCGTGGTTGTGCCTCGGGGTTGACATGAATCTTAGCTGTGGTGCCTCTAAGCTGCCCAAGCTCTTCTTTAAACACCTCTGCGTGTCTGTCTAGCACGTCTGCTAACTTCTGCTAACTTCAACCGGCAGTCTTTTAGCTAGCTTCTCCCCAACAAGTTAGGCCCGTCTCCTTCTACCACAACCAGTTTTTTTCTTACATTTTTGATTTCCACAGTTCATGTAGTCTGGCCCAGCACCTCCATCTTTCCACCCGTATATGTCTTTAGTTTCAAACTGCAGGGTTTCAATTCTGGCATGTCTGTTTGTTTCCACAGCTTAGAATATTGCTCTTTGCTGATGATTGTCACTCCACAACCGGTGTCGACTTCAAACTCCACTTACATGCCATTCACATTCACCTTCTGTGTGATAGGAGCCACTTTGGGTTGGACTTGGGATACACTGTATATTGTGTTAATATCACTGGTGTCCTCCCTCTCGTCACCTTCCTCCTCTCTAACGAGAAGAGTCCTTCTCCCTTTCTCTTTTTTCTCTCCTTTTTGTCCTTTGAATGGAGTTTTTTGGCACCCCACGGCAGATTTCCACATGTCCACAGTGTCCACGCTTTCCACATTTATGGCAAAGTTCATTCAGAAACTTACATTCCTCTGGCGAATGTTGACCTTTACATCTGTAACACATGTCTTTTTGTCGCCCTTTTCTCTCAGCTGAGTACACTCAATGCACTGCTGCCTGTCCTCTAAGTGTTTTTGAGTTTTGTCCTGCCTCCTCAGTTAACAATCCTTGTAGATCTCTCACGTTTTTGTTTGCAGACTCCATTGCCTGGCAAATGTTCAGTGCCTTCTTGAACGTTAACTCCACTTCCGCCAGCAATCTTCTCTGCATACGGTCATCATTCACTCCACAGACGAGTCTACCACGCAGCATTTGTGGAAGTGTGGCCCCGTACTCACAGTGCTGTGATAACTTCTTCAGTTCCGCAACATAATCAGCAACAGTTTCTCCCTCTTTCCGTATACGTGAGTTAAACTTATATCTTTGCACAATTTCAAAATCTCTAGTGGTCACACTCCCAAATAACATTATACTTCACTACACTGACGCTGTTGTATGAGAATTGAACTGAGCTTTTTTGCAGAACTGCTTTATAGATGAAATGAACTAATTTAATTGATGATCGTTTTTACAATGGAACTCAATCAACACTGAAATACATAATTTTCCTGTCATCACTGTAAATCTGCTTTGAAACAATCTGTATTGTATAAAGTGCTATATAAATAAAGGTGACTTGACTATGTGTAACGGAGGCCAGAGTATTATTTTCTGGGATTTTTTAAAATTCAGATTGAATCAGAAAGTCTCTCGATCTCCTTTGTTTCAGCAGTTTTCTGGTCCTATGTTTAAAGTTAGAAGACAGCAGCTGTAAGAACCATAAGTTGTGTGTTTCTTTATATAGATGTGGAATTAATAATTGTGTGCATTAAGCAACTGTTAAATAATTATGAGCAAATAATTTAATATGTGTAATATAATATTTCTTAGTGACAATGGCATCATTTCCAGCTATTTTTGTGATTTTTGTGACATTTTTAATTTTGTTATTGGACTATTGGATGTTCTTCAAGTTCAAATCACACTCACATAGGAAGAAGCAACAAATTTGAGAATCTGGACAGATTTTTATCACAGCAGCATTTGCCTAGACATAATACCTGTTTGGCTTAAGTTTTTGTTGACAGTTGCATAGCAACGACACATAGCAGTATCACCATTTGAAGTTAAATATTACCAGAGTGTTTACAGCTCATATGATTAAAATGTAAGATACGGTTTAATTGTGAAACTGTTGTTTAACTGCTGTTATAGCAAAAAACATATTTGTTGTTTGATAGCTAGCTTGACATTGCAAAAGTTAGTGGCGTACAGTAGATCAAGCAGCTCAAAAATGCGGGGGAGGGGCACCAATCATGAATGGGAATGACCTGTGAATGTGTAACCCAGGGGTGTCCAATCCTGCTCCTGGAGGGCCACTGTCCTGCAGAGTTTAGCTCCAACCCCAATTAAACACACCTGTACCAGCTAATAAAGGTCTTATTAGGCATACTAGAAACTTCCAGACAAGTGTGTTGAGGCAAGTTGGGTGTGTCCAGACAGGTGTGTTGAGGCATCTTCATGCATAGTTTTTGTCTACTCTTTTATGAGTATTGTAAATTCGGACATAGGCTACTATTCTTGTCACATACTGTTTTTTGCCTACTAGTGAAGTATGCGATGAACCCGATCACATGAAACAGTGAGAGCACGGTTTGATTCCCTTCTCGTGCACTGAAAAAAATGATTTTTACTGCTTGTTCAAATTGCTTAATTAAAATGAGCTAAAGCAACACAATTGCTATACATTTTGTCCTAACTTAATTTGATTGTGTTCAATCCACTTAAATATAAGTCAAATTGAAGTTTACTTAATCCGTTTGTGTTGAGATTACATGAATGATTTGTGCTGCATTAACTGAAACTGGGCGGGGCTTGTTAGTTCCCAGCATGCTTTGCATATGGCTAAATCAAGAGAGAGTAAATGTTGTTATTTTATATGTAAAAGTGTTATTTTATGTATTTTTGAGCCAGATGAGAAAGGGGGAGACTTGATTGTGTTTAATAATGTTTAATATTCAATTCTGTTGGAATTATTAGAACAATTTAAATTACAGTGGGTTACCATTGTGGAGAAGAGTGGAGCATTTGCTTAGGCTGTGGACTAATAGAACTAATGTCATAACGGCTTTGTTGAAGGAGCTTTTAATGCTAAGCATTTAAGATGTTAATGTGTGCTATTACTAGCTAAAAGTTTGTCAACTAGCTAGTGCAGTATTACAATTCAGTTGTGTAACATTACAGTATATGAATATATAATATCATCCAAAGATTCAGAGAATCTGGAACAATCTCTGTGCGTAAGGGTCAAGGCCGGAAAACCATACTGGATGCCCGTGATCTTCGGGCCCTTAGACGGCACTGCATCACATACAGGAATGCTACTGTAATGGAAATCACAACATGGGCTCAGGAATACTTCCAGAAAACATTGTCGGTGAACACAATCCACCGTGCCATTCGCTGTTGCCGGCTAAAACTCTATAGGTCAAAAAAGAAGCCATATCTAAACATGATCCAGAAGCGCAGGCGTTTTCTCTGGGCCAAGGCTCATTTAAAATGGACTGTGGCAAAGTGGAAAACTGTTCTGTGGTCAGACGAATCAAAATTTGAAGTTCTTTTTGGAAAACTGGGACGCCATGTCATCCGGACTAAAGAGGACAAGGACAACCCAAGTTGTCATCAGTGCTCAGTTCAGAAGCCTGCATCTCTGATGGTATGGGGTTGCATGAGTGTATGTGGCATGGGCAGCTTACACATCTGGAAAGGCACCATCAATGCTGAAAGGTATATCCAAGTTCTAGAACAACATATGCTCCCATCCAGACGTCGTCTCTTTCAGGGAAGACCTTGCATTTTCCAACATGACAATGCCAGACCACATACTGCATCAATTACAACATCATGGCTGCGTAGAAGAAGGATCCGGGTACTGAAATGGCCAGCCTGCAGTCCAGATCTTTCACCCATAGAAAAGATTTGGCGCATCATAAAGAGGAAGATGCGACAAAGAAGACCTAAGACAGTTGAACAACTAGAAGCCTGTATTAGACAAGAATGGGACAACATTCCTATTCCTAAACTTGAGCAACTTGTCTCCTCAGTCCCCAGACGTTTGCAGACTGTTATAAAAAGAAGAGGGGATGCCACACAGTGGTAAACATGGCCTTGTCCCAACTTTTTTGAGATGTGTTGATGCCATTAAATTTAAAATCAACTTATTTTTCCCTTAAAATGATACATTTTCTCAGTTTAAACATTTGATATGTCATCTATGTTGTATTCTGAATAAAATATAACTAGTATCTAACTACTATTTACACTTATTGTAAAAGGCGCTGCTTTTTTATGACTGATTGGGAAAGAGTTATTTTTTTATGGGCAGTATGTGGTGAGTTAACTTGCCCCACATTCCTTAGAGCAATAAAATGCAATCTTATCAGATGATTTGTCGTTGCTTGCAATGTTAACCAGAGGCCTGGTTCTGCCTGGGTGTTAGTTGCAGAAATCTAACAATACAATATTTATTTATAAAGCACATTTTAAAACAACCAAGACTGACCAAAGAGCTGCACAGAAAAGAATAAAATTAAGAAAATAGAAAAATAAAACTACCAAAATTAAAAAGCACACAACAATAGTAAAACAATATTCAAACCTATGGTCAAAAGTATTGAAAGCCAGAGAGAATAACTAGACGAGATGTAGGGGTGGGCGATATGACCAAAATCTTATATTATGATATATAAGTCATATATGAGTCATTTTATTTCACGATAACGATATACGTATATCACAATATAATTATTTTTGCTTTAAATAAGGTTTTTATGATATCCTAATTTTTTTATGCCATTGAAATATAATTCTTATCACAATTTTCAGTATCATTTAAAAAACTAATACTAGCCTAAAAAAACTCTCAAGCTTACTGAAGACAAGTAAACTGTGATAAAGAAAGAGCGAAGAAAACAAACTACAATAGAACAAAGACACAAATGATCAAATACATTTGAAAGTAATCAAATGTATAAAAACAATGCATAGTCTTTACTATGTAAATTAAATATACATTTATTCTTATTAAAGTTACAAAAGTGACTGTCAAGAGCAGTGAGAGATTTTCTCTCTTTTGTTGCTGTTTGATTAACATTAATAACGACGGCAGGTAAATTTGGACGCTGTCACTTTAAGACCGACTGCATGGATCCAATATACTCATGCATTTTCTCTCTCAACTGTTAACGTTCGCTTAAGACATAAATGATTGTGTTAACTTGCAAATACATGGTCACTTTGACACATATGTATGTGTATTTAACCGTTCAAGGTTATTATAAGGTAATTAACGAGGTGATCGACAAGGCACAGGTGAATGGGATTAAAGGATTAGTTCACTACAAAATGAAAATTTCCTGATAATTTCCTCACCCCCATCTCATCCAAGATCTTCATGTCTTTCTTTCTTCAGTTGAAAAGAAATTAAGTTTTTTTAAGGAAAACATTCCAGGATTTTTCTCCACATAATGGACTTCAATGGCAACCAACGGTTGAAGGTCCAAATCAATGCAGTTTCAAAGGAAGGGCTTCAGAGGCTCTGCACGATCCCAGACGAGGAATAGGGTCTTATCTAGACAAACCATCGGCCGTTTTCTAAAAAAAAACAAAAAAAAACATTTATATACTTTTTAACCTGATTTGCTCATCTTGCGCTGCTCTGTGACGCACCACGGATTACGTAATCACGTCAGAAAGGTCACGCTAGACGTAGGCGGAAGTACCGCCCCCGTGTTTACAAAGCGCACATGCAAAGACTAATACAAACGTCCTTTATCAAAAGAAAAGGTAAAACAACGATGTCGGACGATTTTGAAGTTGGAGATGGAGTTTTTTTTGGTAAAGGGCGTTTGTATTAGTCTTCGCACGTTCGCTTGGGGCGGTACTTCCACCTACGTCTAGCGTGACCTTTCCGACGTGATTGCGTAATCCGTGGTGTGTCGCAGAGCAGCCACATAAATAAAGCGCCAAATATAACGCCGTTCAAAACTCACGTGCTCTGTGAGAAGCGGATGTGTCTGTCTCTCAGACAGTGATCAGAAACTGTCTCTTGCGCAAATGGAGAAAAGTCTTCTTTCGCTGCTGACTGCATTTCAAAGGCTTAAAATTACTTGTTTTTACACCACAATACTTAGAAACGCAAAAAAAGTTTTTGTGACCATGCAGCACAGCAACCTCACGTGAATGAGTAACTTCAAAAGGCGTGAGTCTGTTGATGTCATTATCCGTGACTCTGCCGTGGCCTTCTCCATTTTCAAAAACTCATCGGATCTAGACAAATCACAATAATGACCTTTTTATTAAAAACGACAAGTTTGCACCCATGACAAAGGTAGTTAGCCCAAGTTATACATAACCGACTGACTGCGGCGTTTGACAGATTAAAGCTTACAGCTAAATCTGCTGAAAGAAGTCCCTGCCTCATACAGCAGAGAAACAAGAAAAACTGGTCAAAGAGACAAATGTGTGGTCCGATCAAACGGACGAGCTACTGTAGCTCAGATTGCTCAAGAAGTTAATGCTGGTTCTGATAGAAAGGTGTCAGAATACACAGTGCATCGCAATTTGTTGCGTATGGGGCTGCATAGCCACAGACCAGTCAGGGTACCCATGCTGACCCCTGTCCACTGCCGAAAGCGGCAACAGTGGGCACGTGAGCATTAGAACTGAACCACAAATCAGTGGAAGAAGGTGGCCTGGTCTGATGAATCACGTTTTCTTTTACATCACGTGGATGGCCGGGTGCTTGTGCGTGGCTTACCTGGGGAACACATGGCACCAGGATGCACTATGGGAAGAAGGCAAGCCGGCAGAGGCAGTGTGATGCTTTGGACAATGTTCTGCTGGGAAACCTTGGGTCCTGCCATCCATGTGAATGTTACTTTGACATGTACCACCTACCTAAGCATTGTTGCAGACCATGTACACCCTTTCATGGAAACGGTATACCCCGGTGGCTGTGGTCTCTTTCAGCAGGATAATGCGCCCTGCCAAAAAGCAAAAATGGTTCAGGAATGGTTTGAGGAGCACAACAACGAGTTTGAGGTGTTGACTTGGCCGCCAAGTTCCCCAGATCTCAATCCAATCGAGCATCTGTGGGATGTGCTGAACAAACAAGTCCGATCCATGGAGGCCCCACCTCGCAACTTACAGGACTTAAAGGATCTGCTGCTAACATCTCCGAACTTCCCAGTGGTACACACGACATCAGAGGGCGTTCATGTGCAATTTTTACCTAGGAAACTCGTCTTTACGATAATTCCTATAGCATGATGTTGAAAGCCGGTTTATGAAGAGTGTGTCATAACCATCTCCAGCGACGTTGGATGATCTCTTCGTCTGCTGGTTTTTGGCTTGTGCGCTGCCAGAGTTCCTGGTTGCTGATGGTATCGGGCCATCTGATCTGGAGAATGCGCCGCAGACATGTGTTGATAAATGTCTGTATCTTTTTGGTGGTGGTTACAATGGTCCTCCATGTTTCAGTGCCATAGAACAGAACTGACTTCACGTTTGTGTTAAACACCCTGATTTTTGTTTTGATGGACAAGTCTCTTGAGCTCCAGATATTCTTTAGTTGGAGAAAAGCTGTCCTGGCCTTGCCATCCCTCGCTTTCAAATCGGCGTTGGTTCCACCCTGTTTATTGATGATGCTGCCGAGGTATGTGAAGTTGCCCACATCCTCTAGCGTTTCCCCTTTCAGCACGATGGGTGATGTGTTGGTAGTGCTGACCTTTAGGACCTTGCTCTTTCCTTTGTGGATGTTGAGGCCAAGGTGTGTGGAGTTTTCTGCCACGATGCTGGTTTTTTCCTGCATCTGCTGCTGGGTGTGGGAGAGAAGGGCCAAGTTGTCCGCAAAGTCGAGGTCATCCAGTTGGTTCCATAGAGTCCACTGGATGCCGTTTTGCTTTTCTGCGTTGGACGTTTTCATGACCCCGTCGATAGTCAGCAGGAACAAAAACGGCGACAACAAACAGCCCTGCCGCACACTTGTTTGTACCAGGAAGACGTCAGTGAGTTGACCGCTGTGGACCACTCTGCAAGTCAGTCCCTCGTAGGAGTTCCTGATGATGTTGGTGATATTCTCCGGCACCCCGTAATGTCTAAGCAGCCTCCAAAGTGATGCCCTGTCCACGCTATCAAACGCTTTCTCGAAGTCAATAAAAATGACGTACAGGGATGAGTTCCACTCGAGAGACTGTTCCAGGATGATGCGCAGAGTTGTGATCTGGTCCGTGCATGACCTATCTTTGCGAAAACAAGCCTGTTGGTCTCGTAGCTGGGGGTCGACATCGTCCTTCATCCTTTCCAGTAGAATCCTGTTAAAAACCTTCCCTGGGATGTATAGTAATCCCTCTATAGTTAGAACAGGAGCTCAAGTTGCCTATCTTTGGTATCTTAATGAGGTAACCCTCTTTCCATTCTGTGGGTACTTGTTCTTCTTCCCAGATCTTCTTGAAGAGGGGATGAAGCATCTTTACTGTAGTCTCTGTGTCAGCCTTTAATGCCTCTGCTGGAATACTGTCAGGTCTTACTGCCTTGCCGCTTTTCAATTTCGTAATGGCTTCACATATTTCTCCCTTAGGTGGTGCACTACAGTCTATTGGCAAGTCTCTATCTGCTGGTTGGATATCTGGTGGATGCTGTTTAGCAGCTCCTCAAAGTGTTCAGCCCATCTTCGCTTCTGTCCTTCATCATCATTTATCTGTTTTACTTCCTTGTCTTTTACTGGTCTTTCTGGTTTACTAAACTTTCTATATAACTTTTTAGTGGTGGCATACGAGTCTTTCATATTTTTATTTCTGGCTGCTTCTTCTGCTTCAGCTACTAGGGTCTCTACATAGTTTTTTTTTTCTGCTTTAATACTTTTCTTGACACTCTTGTTTGCTTGCGTATATTGTTCCTGTGCCTTAGCTTTCTCTGCACATGTGCGGCTGATGTTTATTGCCGCTTTCTTCTCTTTTCTATGTTCTATTTTCTTCAATGAATCTTCCGAGATCCACTCCTTGTGATTGTGCTTTTGTGAGCCCAAGACTTCTTGGCAGGTTTTGTTCATCACCTCCTTCACCGTCTTCCATTTCTTGTCTACCGTTTCCTCTTCATCATCTTCTTCCATCGGTTCTTGCAGAACTTGAAATTTGTTCTCGAGTGTCATTTTAAACTCCTCCAGTTTGGTTGAATCCCTCAGAAGCGCTGTGTTGAATCTCTGTCTCTGGTTTGACTCCCCTGTCCAATTTCCCCTAAGTTTCAGCTTTACACGGGCGACAAGGAGATGGTGGTCCGAAGCAACGTCCGTGCCGCGTCTAACAAGCAAATCTTGGAGGGACCTCCTGAATTTCTTGGTAATATATACATGGTCAGTCTGGTTCTCGGTGGAGAGGTCCGGTGATATCCAAGTTGCCTTGTGTATTCGTCTATGAGGGAAGACGCTTTCTCCTATGACAAGGTTTGCTTACGGCGCAAAGGTCAGCGAACCTCTCTCCATTTTCATTCATCTCCCCCAAGCCCTCTCATCCCATGACCTCCTCATAGCCCGTGTTGTCTCGCCCGACCTTGGCATTGAAGTCTCCCATTACCATAGTGATGTCTCTTCCTGAGTGACTGTCAATGATGATCTGCAATCTATTGTAGAAGTCTTCCTTTTCTTCTTCCTTGCTGTCATTTGTGGAGGCATAGCACTGAATAATATTCATGTTTAGTCTTCTCTTCTTAGTTCTAAATAAAGCAGTGATCAGTCTTGGTCCATGTGCCTCCCATCCATTGAGTGTTCTCTGTGCAGTCTTGGAAAGCATGAAGGCCACTCCTTGGGTGTGTGACGCATTTTCTTCATCATGTCCTAAGAACAGCAGTAGTTCTCCTGTGGCGAGCCTTCTCTGGCCGGAGTCTATCCATCTGGTCTCGCTGATGCAGAGGATGCTGATGTTATAATTCCTCATCTCCGCTGCCACTTGCGCTGTCTTTCCAGATTTGAACATGGTGCGCACATTCCATGTTCCAATGATGGTGGTGGTCCTGGTAGAAATGATGGTCCTCAGCCAGGTAGCTTCCAGTGTCTGGCTTTCACTACCCGGCTTCATTCCATCTCCAGCCGGGGATCCATCCTCTCCCAGATCTGATAGGTCAGTTGAAACCCTTGTTGCCGTTTCTGTAGCAAGGTCTTTTTTACAGGGAGGGTTGCTAGCCCTTCGCCCAACCCTCCTCCTTTTACATCCGGGCTTGGGACCGGCAATGGCGGAGTTGAACTGACATATAGAAAAGCGCAATTCATTCTTCAGAATTAACGGTGTATATCAATATTAAGTGACATTGCTAACTGCTGGCCTGGCATGCATAATACAGCGTTTTTAGTCGTTTTCACGAATCGGTGTGAACGGGGATCGTTTTGATAACGTTGTCATCTGTTCCCTTTTTAGTATGTTGTTGTCATGTAAACGTATCCGAAGATGATCCCGAAGAACAATAACTGAGGGTACGTTTACATGACAACGATGTGCTTGTACATGACAACAATGTTCCTTTGAGTTTTCCACGTACAGACGGAACCACTTTCAAAACGATCCCCATTCACACAGATCAGCGAAAACGTCTAAAAACGCTGTATTCTGCTGCCAGGCCATTAGGTGGCGAGGAAACACTATAGACTGAACATGTACCCAAAACGCTGTTGTCGTGTAAATGAACGGCCAAAACGCATAAAAAGTTTTACGTTTTAGTTGAAAACGGTTCCCCCTGTAGTCAATAATTTTATCCCTGAAAACTCATCTTTGATCACCAAAATAGCTTGAATGTAACTCTACACCCTTGCCTCAATTAATAAGCAAATTAGCCCCCTCATTGCTGATCACACGTTGACGTGATTGTTACAAGGTAGTTTGTGACGTCAGAAACACCAGCGATTTCAAACCGTGTTTTTGAGTCTGTCTTTGGTTCACTGCAGTTTTAAGGAGAAAATACTCAGCAATGGTGTTGACTTATGAATTTGCACATGGTTTGTCTTAAAGCATATTAAAAACACCACATATAAACAACATTAAAAGCTTGAAAGTCCAATGAAACTAATGAGTGATGGGAAACAAAGTCAAAGAAACACATGTGACTGATGAAAACAAACTGAAAGCCTATGAAAACTACAACAAACTGAACATAACTGTAACAGACACGGGACGTTACACTGGATAAAATATCTGATTTTTCTGGATTTAAACATTGTTGGAAACATTTGGGATAATGTAAGTACACAAGTCAACAAAATATATAACATTGTTTTAGTGGTTTTTGGATATTTTAATCCAAAAATCTTACATATTGTCCCTTTAATGCATCATGTTGCCATCTTGAGCATCTTGAGTAGTTGTCTGTGAGTCCCTCAACTGTCCTCACTGTCTCAAATTCATGCAGTCACTGTTGAAAAGGGGTCAAATATGCAGAAGATGCTAGAAAACCAAAGAATATGAGAAACCTGGATGATGTTTTTGAAGAACTGTGCTCAGTTTAACTGCTCAGGACAAACAAGGGACTCATGAACAACTATCACAATACAAAACAAAAAAACAGACGTTGATCATCAGGTGACAGCTCACAATATTAAAAGTCAAGGATATATATACACTCTTAAAAAAGATGGTTCTTTACACGTAGTAACAGTTCTATTTAGAACCGTATCGTCCTGAAGAACCCTTTATCTGCTGAAATGGTTCTCTGTGTTAGAGTTTAAAGTTCTTTATTCCCGCCTTTTTGTTTTTCAAATCTGTAACTGTCAAAGACTCAAGAACAACCATCACAAAACACACACACAGCCGTGGATCATCCAGGGAACGACACACAGTATAAAGAATCAATGGTTCATTTGAATAAATTCAGCTATTTTTTGTCTTGTGGACTATATGTAAATATTTTTTATGTAAAATATCTTATTCAGGACAGTACTAAATAAAAAATAACATGCATTTTGATTGATCTCTCTTATTTAGTTAAAATTATTCACATTTTCACAGATTCTGCAAGCGGTTCACATACTTTTTCTTGCAACTGTATATCATGTTCGATGTCAAATGTTATTTATTAATTTATTCAGCAAACAACTTTTCTTAGAGCACTCTCATTTTTGCTACAATTTGTCATGTCAATAAAAAAATAAAAGTACCTAGTTGACACAATATTTATTTTATTTTATTTTATTTTATTTTAAACCCAAATAGAGGCAACAATATATATTATGAGACCAGGCAGATAGAGGACTAAAAAATATTAATATATAAAAAATAATACTAATATTAATAATATGAAGATGCTAATATACTAATATTAATGAAAATAAACTATTATTAAAATTGTTATTTATAACACCATTTGAGTGCTATGTAACACTTTTAAAGCATAGTTCGTTATGGAACCTTATAAAAAGGGTTCTATCACTCTAAAAACTGCTGGGTTAAAAACAACCCAAGTTGGGTTGGAAATGGACAAACCCAGCGATTGGGTTATTTTAGCCCAGCGGTTGGGTTAAATGTTTGCCCAATGTGCTGGGCCGTTTTATTTAACCCAACTATTGTTTAAAAATGACTATATGGCTCAAAATGAACCCAAAATAGGTTGGAAATTAAAAATCAGACATAATTACTAGAGGCAAAAATAATAATCAAAAGGTGAACATTTATTAATAAGCAATTTAATATTGTTTAATTAATATTCATTAAACATATTAATAATGTTCATTTATTAAACATATTAATAAATGTTAATTTCCAACATACTTTGTGTTAGTATGAGTTGAGTCAAATAAAACTACCCAGCAGGTTGAGCAAACATTTAACCCAACCGCTGGGTTAAAACAACCCATTCACTGGGTAAGAACAACCCAATTGCTGGGTTTGTCCATTTTCAACCCAACTTGGATTGTTTTTAACCCAGCATTTTTTTGAGTGTATTTAGCACCAAAAAGGGTTCTGCTATTGTTACCAAAGAACCCTAATTTGGTACTGGTTCATTTGTGTAAATTCAGTTATTTTGTCTTGTGGACTATGTCAACATCTGTGAAACAGCTCATTCAGGACAGTACTAAATAAAATCTAACATGCACTATATAACACAGCCCTGGACTCAGCAAAGGTGCTCCTGGCAGCAGCTCAATGGCACAACCTAGTGGTCAGTGTGAAGGAAGTTGTGAGACATGTTGTGGACTGAAGACATCCAGATACGGATGACAGACAGAAGGGATTTTAACATGCTGATCACTCTGAGGGCTCCCAACTAAAGTGGCACAAACAGGGATGTCCCGAGACCAGAGAAGAACTGGTGGGAGCTCAAGGATGCTGGCTGCGGATTTTGACAATACTGGCCTTTTGACTAGAACTGGCCACCATGGTGGAGCCTGGTTTCTCCGTCAAATGGAGAACCTACATTCACCTTTGGGTTGAACACTAGGGGATTAACTGTGAGAGAGAGATACAGGCAGAAGAAACAGTGACTTGAGTGCTTAGTGGTTAATAAATAACAGCAGTGCTATGAACTGAACTCGATGAGAGACGTGGATGTCTCCCAGGGCTTTCGAAAAAAAACATGACCACCAGCTCCGCAGACTGCAGATGATAGTTCATTCTATGCTGTTGCTTCAAGGAAGTTAAGTGAAAATCTGAAAAATTAGTGAAAATCTGATTGGACCTCTAACGTAATCAGTTAGATTGCTTCTGTTTTATTGAACTGTACCTGTTTCACAGTTAAAATCAGCAATAAACCCCTGGGCCCAGTTGTTCAGAAGGTTTAATCTGGATCAGAATGATCTGGATTTGGAAATCCCATGTTTTGCTATCCAGGATCATCTAATCCATCTTACTTTTGTGCCAGTTTTTCATAGCAAAATTGGATTGGATCACCCTGATCCAGATACACACCTTTTTAGCACTTTACTAGTGCTCTACGGAGCCCCTAAAGGGACATGGTGATGGAAAAAATATGAGATGGCGGTGAAACTTTGAGTTCGCTCGCAAAGAACTTTTGACTGGGTCATCTCTTATTGTGCCAATGTAGTTTACAAACAGTGAAAAAAAACACTTTAAATTAAATATATATTACTTTAACAGTTAAACTAATCAAGAGCAAAATAAAAAATGTGTGTGTGTGTGTGTGTGTGTATATTACATGATACAAATTTTGTATTTTTTGACCAGTTTTAAAGTTTTTAAAACTGTTTTTGTTCCTGCAATCCACTTTGATTTTTTTTGGATCAAAGGCATCCCAATCTTACTAAAAAGTTTTGAACAACACAAACTGATGATTTTATCTAGATCGAAACCAAGATTGGACCCTTTTCGAGATTTGATCCAATCCAATAGCTGAAATCTGATCAGATTACGTTTGAACAATTGGCCCCAGGGCGTTAATAAAGGCCTTCTGAAGCAAAGCCATGTGTTTGTGTAAGAAAAATATCCATATATATATAACTTTATAAACTATAATCACTGGCTTCCGGTAACGGCCATACGCGAGTCTAGTTCCGGCAGAAGAGTGACCTCTGACCTCTTAATATAACTCTGATTTTATTAAAAGTCATATACACCTATGGCTTGAGGGTAATTGGGATAATTTTCATTTTTTTTGGTGAACAAACCCTTTAATGACTTTTTAATTTGTATCCAAATTTCACTTCAAAATAGAAATGTTTTTTATGCCACAAATCTAAAAAAAAAAAACTGAATGTGTCCCCAAATGCCTCATTAACAAATACATGAAATATTTGATATTTAACATAACTATCATAACTGCTTCCAGAGACACAAAAGATTACTTCAAAACTGTTTTGACTGACTAAATGATGAAATTCAGATGTAGCCATTAATTTCATGTGTTGATATTTTATACCATCTATGGTCAAGAGAAAAAATGAAGCTGGATCTGGCATCTTTCCACATCTAATTAGTCTAATTATATTATTATGAAAAGCTATTTACATCTTCATTGACACCTTTCTCCAGGGTGACCATGTAGCATAACCTCTTTGTACTTTTGTTCCCACTTTTTTCTATACAATAACATGTTTTGCTGCCGTGTTGTTGCTTCGCTCATGAACACTAGTGACGTTGCAGCCAGTGTGCGCGTTCTCGTGGAGCTTTTCCGGTGGCGTTTCCTGTGTTTGTAAACTGACCTGAGCTGGAATAAAAGAGCAAAATTGAGCAACACGAAGGTAAGATTCATATGCACTACATGTATCGCTTCAATACAAATGATAACTGTTGTTCTTTTATCCCTCGGGATGATGTGGTCTGGGGCGCTTTTACAGGCCTCGAGAGATAGAGATCGGATTATAGAAAGCCATTTGTACACGAAACACATTATCACACATGAACGCGTTTTAAATAAACTCCAGCTCGAACTAAAGCACACATGACTGATACGAGACATGCGGTGACATGTTTAGAGGGGTTTAAATTAAACAAATCTTGCGAGAATGAAAGGATTGGTCGTGTTAGATGAGGATTGTTTGTTTGCGGGGGAGTTTAGTGCGAACATCAACGCGCTGAGATGTTTTTCACATGCTTGATGTGTGTGTGTGTGTTATTATTCCATCTGTCCTCATGCATTAGTCTACAACATGCATGGATGTCTTCGGTGTTTGCTTTTAAACGCATAATTAAATGATGCATGTGGCAGTAAATATAGTCGTTATGTTGCCCCTAGCACCCCACTTTGTGGCTCTGTCCCATTAGCTAACACACCTCAATCAACTCCATACTTCATGACCTGAATTGATCATGTCAACTGAGCAGGGTTGAGAATCCTCTGATTTACATATGCCTCCCTTTTTGAAGGGTCTTGACACCACTAATCATGAAGCTGTGCTCACAATGACTTTTTTAAAGGGATAGCACACCCAAAAATGAAGATTCTGTCATTAATTCCTCACCCTCATGCCGTTCCAAACCCGTAAGACCTTCGTTCATCTTCGGAAAAACAAATGAAGATATTTTTGATGAAATCTGATAGATTTCTTTCCCTCCATTGACAGCCTACGCAACTACCACTTTGATGCTTCAAAAAGTTCATAAAGAGATCAAACGCGCTGCGTAACACAAGAATGAACCTCATTGGTTCTCGCACATCAAGCGAACATGCTTGAGCTTCTGTTTACCACAAATGATGTGTGAGTTGATGAATGTTTATGTGAATATAAACATTATTCCCATTTTGGAACTGTCACCGTTGGCATATAATGAAACAAAGATTGTTAAAGTCAACAGATTTTTACTAATAGACCTACCAATCTCTGTGTAAAAATAAAATGATGCTGCCATCTTCATAAAGTCATTTTTACACTAGGGTTGGGTACCGAACTACATTGCCTGAATTACATTGGTACTACCGAGTACCGAAAATCAGTCAGTGCCACATTTCGGTACCTGAGAACGCATCTGGTGATATTGACTAGTGTCTGTGAATATTAAACCGCAAAAAGGCTATTTAAATACAAATCCTGCGTGTCTCTGTGTGAGCAGACCCGCGGTTTAATTTACCTCACACGCACACACACTGAATTGCGTGTTTCCATCTCTGCCATACGAGGACATGAATGCATGAACTTCATCTCCAGAGCCACTCTGAGAGTCACTTCATGAGCATTTTATCGTTTAATTTGAGAAAAACTACCGTCATATCATACACACAGCAACCCGTCAAAATAAAAGTTCGGTTTAACTTGACAAATATATTACTTTTGTACAGTAGAATTTAGATACATCTCAATGTAATAATAATACTAACACTAATGTAATAATAATAATAAAAACTTTAAGTAATAAATCACAATTTTTCTTCCATGTTTTAATTTTAACACTATAAAGCTCAGTTGTGCAGCACTTTGTTTGACTCAAAAGGTTGTTTAATTAAATTAAACGATAAATTCAATTAATGTTTTATGTCTTCATTTGATTACCAGAAAATATACAACACAGAATTTGTGGGAAATCTTTTCATAGAGAAAAGAAAAAATAAATATTTTTTTTTATATATATATATATATATATATATATATGGTTGTTTTTATGAATTCAATTAATTTAGTAGCCTACTATTTACTGGTAAATATTACAGTAAACAAACATCACATAAAATGGCAGACAGCGACCAAGGCAGTTCTGGCATAATGTCAATAACACTTCTATAAATGACTTAGTTTCTTTACAGTTATTGAGGTAAACTTCCCTAAAGTACCGAATAAAGGTACCATTGGGTACCCTATTTTACACCCCTGTAAATTGGCTCCAAATCTCAGGTGAAAATTGTCATTTTGACCCCCCTCTAAAAAGTAGTGGACTACTCAGTAAATATCTGTGACATTTAATATTTCGGCTTTCAACACTATTTATGTTTGTCTTTCTACAGAAAAAATATTAACAATCATGAATTTGAACCGGGGAAGTTTCCGAAATTTGGTTGTTTTGACACGGAATGACCCTCCTGCCATTTCAATTTAACACAGCATGCAGAGCACAAGTTCCCACACTTTTGATGTGGGGACTTGCGCATTGGGGATAAATATTAACAGTATTTACGTTATTAATGTCATTGATTACGGTGTCATTTCTGGCTCAGATTTAGTGGAAATAATATCAGGCGTGGGCTGAGTGTACAGATTATGCACAGTTAGTCTCACAGAAGACTGACGGCAGAAGGTCTTATTGGCTATGTATAATATGTATAATGACGACATACGCAGTGAAGAACAACACCAAAGTCATGCATTTGAGGTTAAAAAGTACATACATTTTATTTTTTCTGAAAATGGCGGATGGTTTGGCTAGATAAGATCCTATTCCTCGTCTGGGATCGTGCAGAGCCTCTGAAGCCCTTCCTTTGAAACTGCATTGATTTGGACCTTCAACCGTTGGTTGCCATTGAAGTCCATTATGTGGAGAAAAATCCTGGAATGTTTTCCTCAAAAAACAAAATTTATTTTCGACTGACGAAAGAAAGACATGAACATCTTGGATGAGATGGGGGTGAGGAAATTATCAGGAAATTTTCATTTTGAAGTGAACTAATCCTTTAATATACAATTTAATAATATGAATATAATAGATTTAATGTGGCTTTGAACTACAGAGAAACGGTGCTTTAACGGGAGCAACGCCTCGAGCGCAGACGCTAATTCTGTCGTGACACCACATTTATTTGCGTTAAAGCCATTTTTCTCGACAAAAAGTGTTTCCAAACTAGTTTTTCTTGACATTTTGAAGTATCGACATAGAATTTATATGCTAAAGTTAAACGGAAAAAGATTGTCGACATTTGCAAAAAATTATCAATAGTTGGCATTTCCATCAGCGATATCGGTAAACGTGTTAATGCGCTAAACCTTTTTTCACAAAAAAAATCCTTGGATGGAAACCTGGCTATTGTCACAGATATAAACACAACGGCTTTCTTCTTCCATGAGGGGGTTTGTGTCAAGACGGCGGACCGTTTAAGATTGTGACACACGTCTCCTGAAAATCCTGCAGAATTCAATCAGATGACGACTTCGAAACTTTCCAGTGTTCTGTGCCGTATGCATCAGGCTCTCAGCCGGCGTATTAGACCTAGCAAACTCCCTTTGTCCAAAGCAATCTGTGTTTAAGTGCTGCCTTCAGTGGATGAAAGCCTGTGGTTGCTGTGTTACCCGCTCTGATCAGTCTTAGAACATTTGCTGTGTTTTCTTTGTGAATGTCTCATGTTTCTACTCTAATTCATCTTTGTCACCACAAAGAAAAGACATTGCTGCCCCATGATAGAGTCCGGTGAGACTTGTGTGACACTTGGTCCGAACTGACGTCTCATCTACACATCTCGCCTGTCTCTCAGCCGCTGTCTGCCACCATGTCACACATACCCGGCAGCTCGGTCCGGGACCACATGAAATGGGTTGGTTCTCTCCTCGCTTTCCTATATTGACTTTGCTTTTCACTTTAATCCCAAATCCCTTAGTGCTACATAAAGCAAACACTTCCAACAACAACAACAGCTCGTCTTATATTCTTCGTTCTGTCTTGATGTTGTTTTCTTAAGGCAGGGCTGTTAGGTTGTGAAGCGGTGTTGTCCAGCATGGCTCTGATGCAGGCCAGTTCCATCGCTGCTCCTAAGAAAATGATGTCACCGCTGGGTCCAGCTTCAGGACACGGATCTGCCCAGAGGGATGTACAGGACCGTGGGACGCAAGGACACATGGTCTTACCAACGAGCATGACCTGTCCTCCACTGGTTAGACACCTTCAGATTAGTGTACTGCTGCAAATAGGTTATTTTGTGCCATCTGTAAAAGTTTATACACTTCATATTAACTAGCGATCGACTGAAATATCGCTCAGGCTGATTAATCGTCTCATAATTAGACATTTTTAGATTTGGCTGGCCAACGAAAGCATGATAGTTACAAAGTCTGCCAAACGTCTAGTGAATTTCTACAAAAAGTATATCTAAAGTATATCGTGGCCACGAGTTAACAATTTGTTCCCGCAACTTACTATTACCTCAGCATGTTTTACTAATTAGTTCCCTCGTTTTAAGTAAATTGTGCACACAATATAATCATTTGTTCCCTCATTTAACAAAATCGTGGGTATGTTATAATAATTTGTTCCCTTGTTTAATTAAATCAAAACGAGGGAACAAGTTACTTTAAAGTGCTCACAATTTACTAAACCGAGGGAACAAATTAATGCATTGTGGCCAGAAATTCCTAATTCGTGGCCAATATTCCCTCGTTCAAAATTTACGGAGCCCCACACATGACATGTGGTCAAATATATATTAGGGGTGTAACGGTTCAATTTATGCACAGTTTGGTTTTTATCACGGTTTTAGGGTCACGGTTTCGGTATGGTTAAGTATTGCTATGTTCAGGGAAATTAGTTATTAGCTATGTTCAACTGTCAAATAAAAATAAAGAAAATAAGAACAAATAATCAAACTACAAGCACAAATACATACAGTAGAGCAAAGATGCATATTAGGGATGTCACGATACCAAAATTCCAGTAGTCGGTACCAATACCATAACATTTTTATGGTTCTCGGTACCAATTTCGGTACCACAGCAAATTGTTTTTTTAAATTTTATTTAACTATTTGAAACTTTTTTTTTTTTTTTTTATTAAATTCAATGAGTTTATTATTTATGATAATCATTATAAGTAAATAGTACATTTAAGGCTACATGCTGTTTAAAAGTAAACCTTGTTTATAAAAAAGATCAAGTGAAAAATAAGCAACCATCTAGGCATTATTATTAGTAGTAGAAGTATTAGTATTATTATTACATAGAGACATAGCTAAATCTACTGTACAACAGTAGCCTAATATATTTGTCAATTTCTTCAAGTTAAACTGAACTTTTATTTTGACGGGTTGCTGTGAAGACCTTTGAGTGTCTGTGTTCATGATATGACCGTTTTCTCAAATGAAACGGTAAATGCTCATGAAGTGACGGTTTATGCGTTCACGTCCTCATATAGTGACACGGCAGAGGCTAAAAAGACAGCGTGTGTCACACGTGCGTACGTGTGTGTGTGCGCTGGAGCTGCAAATGAAACCGCGCATCTGCACCCGTCATTTACACAGATACGCAGAACATGCAGGATTGATATTTAAATAGTATTTTGCAGTTTAATATTCACAGACACTAGTATATATTTGGCTACAGTCTAAACACGGAAGCGACTGAACGCAGCTGCGGGTACCGAATATACTCGGTACTGCCGGTACTACAGAAATGCTGGTATCGTCACATTTTTTAAATTTTGGTACCGAAGTACTGGTAACTTGTGACATCCCTAATTCATAAAAAATAAAAATAAAACGTTTTTTTTAGCCAGAAGGAAGCCAGAATGTGTATCCATCGTCAGAAACATCAGCCGAACTCTGTCTGTCTGTTTTACATGTTGTTATTTCCAATAAACCATATTATAGATGCGTCGTCAGATTTGAGATGAACCGCGGTGCAAGTGCGTGCCGAACAGAACGGTGTTTATTTATTTTTTTATTTTTTTATTTTTTTATTTTTTTATTTTTATTATTATTATTATTATTTTTTTTTTTTTTAAATAAACCAAGAACCGTTACACCCCTAATCTTCAAATTCAGCAAATTTCTGTGTTTTTTTTATTTTTTTTTTATTTGGAAATTGAAATGTCCTGCAATTTAACATTCTATATTTCTTCTGAAACTAGCATTTTGCTAGAAATTTTATAAATATACAATATTTCTTTAATAATTGCACATACTAATTTGCAATTATTAATTTGCATACAAAAATCTGAACATTGGATAATGCAGGTTTTAAAATTGTTTCCTTTTTTTGACATATTAAGAGTCACGGGTTTTTACTTAGGGGATTTTGGATATCTCTTTTTATCACTCCATAAATCAGAAAATACTGTCAACAGCCAGAAAAAAAATTATTTTCAACATTTTTTATGAAAAAAAAAAAAGTATAAAATCAGGCAAATTAAATCTAAACAAGCCCCTTTGTTAAAACCTTCAGAATATAGATAGGAATAAAACCGTACAGTTTGATGTATGTAAGTGCTGCTGATTTCTGCACTTTTAAATGCACTCATTCAGGTTGTTAGCAGAATGTTAAAATGTATTTCAGAAATATGAAATTTTATAGTGTTGGAAATATTCAGAGTTCCTTCAAAGGTTTGTAAATTATGTGTTTGTGTGTCTGTAGCTTCTGCGGAAAGAGGGTGATTTTACAGCTCCTCGACTGCTGGATGAGAAGGAAATGAGACCCAATGAAGACATGGGGCTGAAGAAAAAGAACAGGAAGTCGGGAACACCCTCAAAAGTGAGAGAGCAGGACGGGCAGGCGGGGAAGGTCAGTGTGTGGGGGTGGGCGTGTAGTGTAGTGTGTCAGTCCTGTGACTGCATTGTCAGACGGCCACAAATCACACAAAGTTTATTCTGCTTTCTGTGAGACATTTGCAGTGTTGTTTGGTCGCAGTGGAGGGTTTCTGAGAGTATTGTAGAAAATGTTTCTTCCGATATGACAGCACGCATTTGGACGGCCTGTCCCTGTATGGTAATGGTGTTGTTGTGGGGGAGGAGATGGCTGGTTTGGGTCGGGGGGTGGGGCGTCTGTACGGGAGGGGACCGCCGTAGCACAATAACTGGTATTGTGTTTTTTCACGGCAGCAGTTTCTACTGTGATTTTTTAAAGGGCTCTGATGTTTTAGGACAGGATATTAATACCAGTTTTTTTTTTTTTTGTGGGGAAATTTTTGGTCCCCACACCATAGGGAGGGAAAACAGCTTATAAATCATACTATTGATGTTTTTTGAAAATATAAAATAGCAGAAAGTTTTCTGTTATGGGATAGAATATACAGTTTGTACAGTACAAATATCATTATGTCTATGGTATGCATGTCCCCATAAAACATGGAAACGTGTGTACAGGTTGAGCTCTACTTGTGAGCAGGGCTGTATTTGAGGGGGATGGCAAAAAAAAAGACAAAACGCATCCCCTCTGTAAAACCACCACCCCCCTTACCATCCCCATTAGATTGACAGTGTTGTGTATTATGTAAAACTTGACATTTTAAAATTATCTACATAATAATTAGCATACTATAAATAACTGTGATTGACCAGTCAGAACTCAATATTGTAACGCTGTGCAGAGTCAAGCAAGCTTTCGTCATTTTTCGTTCTTGTTTGAAATGGCCAGGAGAATGGTTCAAGCTCATCTTTTGATGTTCTTTAAAAAGAAGAGAACAGAATATATGATATTTTTTTTTTATTAGTGTTTAAGTACATTCCCCTGACCCCTTAGAAAGAATAACGAACAGGGCTGGGACAAAATATCGACAGGGCAATATATCGTTGTCCTTCTCTGTGCAATATGAGAATCGATTATGCTGGCTCCAAATATCAATTGGAAAGCCCCTCCCCCTTAGTTACTGTTGCTAACTCGAACAAACAAACAGAGTTGCTAACTGTCTTACAATGACAGCTGTCAGTTTGAAAACCTTATCCCAACTTGTTTTTGGACACAGAATGTAGCGGACCCCATCCGATTGATGGCCAAACTTTACTGATGGTTTTTGAAGTTTATTGCGTCCTTTTTCACTCCAAAAAAAATCACCGTAAGAGCTGAACAAACAAAGCATAAGAAGTGAGCATTAACATCTCATTCACAAACTCTTTCTCTCCGTTGCATTATCATTAACATACACAGCAAATTACACAAAAACACTCATACAGCTAACAGTAAACAAAAATATTTTTGATGTCTAAAGTGGGCGGGCACTCCCGGATAACAGAAAATGGGCAAAGAGGCGGGACGTAGGCGGAGCTGAGGTGACGTGTTGGCTAACAGACAGCAGACAAACGGCACCTGTCACTCAAAGTGGCCACGCCCTTAATTATGCAGAACTTTAAGGCTTAATATAATTTAAACGGATGAGTTATAAAAAAAAAAAAAAACTTTTTGTACCAGGCTGTAAACATGTTTTTTTTCTGCTGTAAAGTTGGGCATTTTAACATGGGAGAGATACAGATTTGACTCCCTTTTGGAGCCTGTCTCTAGCGGCCAGTCGATGAATTGCAGTTTAAGTCACTTCCGTGTTGGCTTCAAGAGAGACCGCGGGAGGAAGCCGCTTGGGCGGAGCGAGTGAAGGAGACAAGCTGAATGAAAATGCACATTCACACTCTGACAGCAGATGGCGCTGATGGAACAGCAGCCGTTTCCCTGGAAACCTCGTAAACAAAGCAGCTGCGCTACTACAGTATTTAAATGTTTCAAACAGCCATTCAGATTTTTGTATTCGCTATGGTGTTCATAACATCGTGAAATACTTAAAAGACTTAAGCTATTTATTTTCAAATTTACATATTTTTTTATATTTTAATCTGGACTACAACATGCCCTAGACATTGACTGAGAATGTTATGATTCTTTATTATTGTTCGATTACACTACAATAAATAGTATAATAAGCACTACAATATATACCATTAGTTAAAGGTGCAGTGTGTAATATTTATGAGGATCTATTGACAGAAATGCAATATAATATACATAAAGACCTTACATAATAAACCGTTATGTTTTTATTAGCTTAGAATGAGCCATTTCTATCTACACACACCGCAGGTCCCCTTAGAGTGAAGTCGCCATTTTGCGCCGCCATGTTTCTACGGTAGCCCTAAACGGACAAACTTCTCTACAGAGCTCTAGCTACTCTCTGCTCTCTCAGACGACGACATCGTTGTCCTGTGTTGGCCACCGTAGCTTCTCTACGTGCTTCAAAAGGGAGGGGTGAGCGGCGGGCGGTTGCAATTCACAACCTCACCACTAGCCGCTAAAATCTACACACTGCACCTTTAACTGATTTGTAATTTTCCTAATAGAATACATGATACGAGATGAGTGCCTTGTCAGTGTTTCATGCATTTAGTGGTAAATGTATGATATATTTGAAAAATAATATTGGTATGTTTTCTGGATTTAACTCTTATGCATGCAGTATAATTCAAAAAAGATATATTTTTTTGTCCTTTGAGAAGCATGTTTTCATAGTTGTTATTGTCTGTTTTGCTATTGTTTTCTCCCTCCTTGTCCTTTCTTGTATAACTGTCAGTGATATAGATTCATAAGTAATAATAATAATTATGATGTCTTTGTAGTAGGGATGTACAAATTTTTTTTTTTTTTTTTTTTTTTTTTTTTATTAAAAGGCCGAGTTGCGACACTTTTGGGTACTCATACTTCATACTGGTTTTCTTTTTTTTTTTATGAAACAATTTATTGAAAAGTAAATCGTACTTGCATGGAAAAGAGTGATCAGCACATTAAAAATGTCTTTCATTATTTTTAATTATAGGCAGTTGTGGATGAAAATGGAAATTGTCCACTTTCAAAAGTCCAGAAGAACTTTATCTGTGATCACTGCTACGGGGCCTTCAGGAGTGGATACCACCTGAAGAGACACATTCTCATCCATACTGGTATGAATATCACAGCTTTATGGACTCCTGCCAGAGGTGTAAATATATGTACAGTAACAAATACATTCATGGATTATCCACATTGAACCTCATTGACACACATCCACATTTTCGCACATATATTTATAAGGGGTGTAACGATACACTCGTGTAACAATTCGATACAAATCACGATACTCAACTCGCGATGCGTATTGCGATATTTTAAGCCAAAATAAAGATGCTTTTTTTTATTTTTACTTTATTATTATTATTATTATTATTATTAAAATAATATATATATATTTTTTTGTATTATTATCGGCACCCACGAATATTCCCCCCATTGCATTATTATACATTATATTCAACACTTTATATAGGCGTTTAATGTAACGCCGTAAACTTAATTTTTTTCCCTCACGCATTACTCGTGCTTTCAATGCAGGCAGCATTCTCTCCCGGTGCTCGCTATGTCCCACCTCTCCCGCTATTAATGCACTATACATATAAGAATAAACCATCTAAAATTCTTTAAATAATCATATTACTAAAACTAGATGTGATCTGTTGATTTAAATGATGTTTGAGGACTTTGAGGAGTGTGTGTGCGCTTCAGATGATCAATGCAATCAATCACAGTTCTAATCACAAGAAAGCGTGTCAAAATGACTATTCTCAAACTGTAAATGTTTAGCTCATGCAAAAATTTAAATTCTGCATTTACTCACTCTCATGTTGTTTTTGCCCAATCATTTGAACGTCCGTGTTTACTACAGTATGCGTGTCGTTGTAAATCTGTTCATCATATAAAGCCATCAAGTCTCTTCAGAAGACTTGGATTTGGATTAGACACTCGATTGATTATTTTTATGATGCCTTTATGACATTTTTTTTGGATCTTTTAAGTTTTAGAGGAATGGACTCTAAATGGAGGGACATAAATCTCAGCTTTCATAAAAAAAATCTTAATTTGCGTTTGGAAGTTAAACGAAACGACATGAGGGTGAGTACATTATGACAGAGTTTACAAACCCGATTCCAAAAAAGTTGGGACACTGTACAAATTGTGAATAAAAAAGGAATGCAATAATTTACAAATCTCATAAACTTATATTTTATTCACAATAGAATATAGATAACATATCAAATGTTGAAAGTGAGACATTTTGAAATGTCATGCCAAATATTGGCTCATTTTGGATTTCATGAGAGCTACACATTCCAAAAAAGTTGGGACAGGTAGCAATAAGAGGCCGGAAAAGTTAAATGTACATATAAGGAACAGCTGGAGGACCAATTTGCAACTTATTAGGTCAATTGGCAACATGATTGGGTATAAAAAGAGCCTCTCAGAGTGGCAGTGTCTCTCAGAAGTCAAGATGGGCAGAGGATCACCAATTCCCCCAATGCTGCGGCGAAAAATAGTGGAGCAATATCAGAAAGGAGTTTCTCAGAGAAAAATTGCAAAGATTTTGAAGTTATCATCATCTACAGTGCATAATATCATCCAAAGATTCAGAGAATCTGGAACAATCTCTGTGCGTAAGGGTCAAGGCCGGAAAACCATACTGGATGCCCGTGATCTTCGGGCCCTTAGACGGCACTGCATCACATACAGGAATGCTACTGTAATGGAAATCACAACATGGGCTCAGGAATACTTCCAGAAAACATTGTCGGTGAACACAATCCACCGTGCCATTCGCCGTTGCCGGCTAAAACTCTATAGGTCAAAAAAGAAGCCATATCTAAACATGATCCAGAAGCGCAGGTGTTTTCTCTGGGCCAAGGCTCATTTAAAATGGACTGTGGCAAAGTGGAAAACTGTTCTGTGGTCAGACGAATCAAAATTTGAAGTTCTTTTTGGAAAACTGGGACGCCATGTCATCCGGACTAAAGAGGACAAGGACAACCCAAGTTGTTATCAGCGCTCAGTTCAGAAGCCTGCATCTCTGATGGTATGGGGTTGCATGAGTGCGTGTGGCATGGGCAGCTTACACATCTGGAAAGGCACCATCAATGCTGAAAGGTATATCCAAGTTCTAGAACAACATATGCTCCCATCCAGACGTCGTCTCTTTAGGGAAGACCTTGCATTTTCCAACATGACAATGCCAGACCACATACTGCATCAATTACAACATCATGGCTGCGTAGAAGAAGGATCCGGGTACTGAAATGGCCAGCCTGCAGTCCAGATCTTTCACCCATAGAAAACATTTGGCGCATCATAAAGAGGAAGATGCGACAAAGAAGACCTAAGACAGTTGAGCAACTAGAAGCCTGTATTAGACAAGAATGGGACAACATTCCTATTCCTAAACTTGAGCAACTTGTCTCCTCAGTCCCCAGACGTTTGCAGACTGTTATAAAAAGAAGAGGGGATGCCACACAGTGGTAAACATGGCCTTGTCCCAACTTTTTTGAGATGTGTTGATGCCATGAAATTTAAAATCAACTTATTTTTCCCTTAAAATGATACATTTTCTCAGTTTAAACATTTGATATGTCATCTATGTTGTATTCTGAATAAAATATTGAAATTTTAAACTTCCACATCATTGTTTTTATTCACAAGTTGTACAGTGTCCCAACTTTTTTGGAATCGGGTTTGTACATTTTTGGGTAAATTATACCTTATAAACACAGTGAGCTTGAGCCTTGGATAAATCTAACTCTATGTCGCGAATCATATCGTTTACATCAACGATACATATCGTCACATTTTTATATAGCGATATAACAATGTTTCATTACACCCCTAATATTTATCATGTTAGATTTTGGTGATATGTCAGTGTGTTCTGTTGTTTTTCTCACAGGAGAAAAGCCGTTTGCTTGTGCCGTGTGTGATATGAGATTTATTCAGCGTTATCACTTGGAGCGACACAGCCTCACTCACACTGGTACGTCTTCATCCACTTTGCATCTGCGTTCTGACTTTAAAAACTGCATGTTACCTTCAGCAGAAGTAAATAATGTACTTTTAAGAGGCAAATTATTTGTATGCGAGCAATGAATTATTGGACGTTTATGGTTTATGCATAAAATGTCCAAATACCAGAAGAGACACAAGTTTTCTTAAAGCTGCACTACAAAAGATTCCATTATTGAGCAAATAAGTGTTCAAGTGTGACGAAACACAGCTGATGTAAAGCTGATTTCATGTTACTGCCACAGATGGTGAAAGTATGGAAGTTTGTTTCTGCCATGAAAAAAATAAAAAAAATAATAGCAATTGACTTACTGCTCTTTTTTCCTCAGAATTGCAAGATTATATCTCGTAATTACAAGTTTGTAGAGCTGCTCGATTAATCGTTAAAAGATTGCGATCTCGATGCAAACGCCCAAACTGTCTATTAATCCATTGACAAGTCCGATCACAGCGAACATTCAGATCTGTGTCAGAGAGGGCAGTTGTCATGTTTAGGTATGAAACTGCTTTACAACCACACAATATCATTATTTCTGTGTTACAATAATTCAAAATATCACAGAAGTTTATAGTTCGGATATAAACACTGATGTCTACAGTAGCCATCAAAAAGTAAATCACCTTTTGAAAGTAACTTGATGCTTCAAATAAAGATTGTATCAATTACATTATTACACCAGTAGGTGGCGACAAGTGACTGTTAAAAATGTGTTTGTCATTGAATCATTCATTCAAGAGATTCATTCAAAAACGTTGATACATCCAGTAATGAAACAAATGAGTCATTGAATCATTCATTCAAGAGATTCATTCAAAAACGTTGATACATCCAGTAATGAAACAAGTGAGTCATTGAATCATTCATTCAAGAGATTCATTCAAAAACGTTGATTCATCTAGTAATGAAACGAGTCATTGAATCATTCATTCAAGAGATTCATTCAAAAACGTTGATACATCCAGTAATGAAACAAGTGAGTCATTGAATCATTCATTCAAGAGATTCATTCAAAAACGTTGATACATCCAGTAATGAAACGAGTCATTGAATCATTCATTCAAGAGATTCATTCAAAAACGTTGATACATCCAGTAATGAAACAAGTGAGTCATTGAATCATTCATTCAAGAGATTCATTCAAAAACGTTAATACATCCAGTAATGAAACAAGTGAGTCATTGAATCATTCATTCAAGAGATTCATTCAAAAACGTTGATTCATCCAGTAATGAAACAAGTGAGTCATTGAATCATTCATTCAAGAGATTCATTCAAAAACGTTGATACATCCAGTAATGAAACAAGTGAGTCATTGAATCATTCATTCAAGAGATTCATTCAAAAACGTTAATACATCCAGTAATGAAACAAGTGAGTCATTGAATCATTCATTCAAGAGATTCATTCAAAAACGTTGATACATCCAGTAATGAAACGAGTTATTGAATCATTCATTCAAGAGATTCATTCAAAAACGTTGATACATCCAGTAATGAAACAAGTGAGTCATTGAATCATTCATTCAAGAGATTCATTCAAAAACGTTAATACATCCAGTAATGAAACAAGTGAGTCATTGAATCATTCATTCAAGAGATTCATTCAAAAACGTTGATTCATCCAGTAATGAAACAAGTGAGTCATTGAATCATTCATTCAAGAGATTCATTCAAAAACGTTGATACATCCAGTAATGAAAAAAGTGAGTCATTGAATCATTCATTCAAGAGATTCATTCAAAAACGTTGATACATCCAGTAATGAAACAAGTGAGTCATTGAATCATTCATTCAAGAGATTCATTCAAAAACGCTGATTCATCCAGTAATGAAACAAATGAGTCATTGAATCATTCATTCAAGAGATTCATTCAAAAGCGTTGATTCATCCGGTAATGAAACAAGTGAAGTCTTTATGAGTGAGTCATTGAATCATTCATTCAAGAGATTCAATTAAAAAACACTGATTCATCCAGTAATGAAACGAGTCATTGAATCATTCATTCAAGAGATTCAATTAAAAAACGCTGATTCATCCAGTGATAAAACGAGTCATTGAATCATCCATTCAAGAGATTAATTTAAAACGCTGATTCATCCAGTAATAAAACGAGTCATTGAATCATTCATTCAAGAGATTAATTTAAAACGCTGATTCATCCAGTAATAAAACGAGTCATTGAATCATTCATTCAACCAATAATTTTTTTTAAATATTCATTCTAATTAACTGAACATTTTAAATAGACCGCAGCAATTAACGTTTTGTCAGAACCTCTAGTAAATTACATGTTTTGTTTAGTTGTCTGTTCAGAATCGTGAGAGAATCATGATCTCTATTTGAAACACATAAAATCGTGATTCTCAGTTTATCCAGAATCGTGCAGCTCTACGTAATTCTAACCTTTTTTCTCAGAATTGTAAGATATAAACTTTTTATTGCGAGAAAGTCAGAATTTATTTCTCAAAATTGTTTCGCAGTTGTGAAAAAGTCAGAATTGTGGGATAAATAGAAACAAACTTCCATATAAAAGAGATGCCCATGTTCTGTAGTGCAGTTTTTATGCCAAGTCTGTTCCCTGTACATTTTACCATCACTTAATGACTATTTAAGGACTTTTGTACCAGTGGTGATCAGACACTTTTACATCAATCAAAGTTTTATGAACAGTGTGCGAAGCTTGTCTAGTTGTTTGAGCATTATTCTGAAGTAGGCACTAACGCAGAGTTCATGTATAGCAGCTAAACCCTTGCGGGTGTATTAAGCTTAACATTTGTTATGAGCAGGGTTTTGATTCTGTGTAGACGATCATTGAATTTGCCACTCTGTGCGTTTAGGGGTGAAGCCATATGCTTGTTCCATGTGTGACATGCGGTTTTTCCAACGTTACCACTTGGAGAGGCACAGCCTCACTCACACTGGTATGTGTCATTACATTGGACAATCCTTCAATATTTGATTTTTACACTTACACATTTTAAACATTAAATATCTTTGTTTACCTGAGCTATAATTAAATAGAAAGTCTTGCACACAAATCCCATTGTTGTTTTTGATCTACATTGTAAAAATCCTGTAAGGTTTTTCAGTGATATAAACCCAGAATGGATACTCATGTATTTAATCAGAGTTACAAATCATAGCGTCTACACAGAACAAAACCTTAATCTCAAAAGTAATCTTAATCTTTCACACCAAGTACAATGGCACAAAACTAGAGATGCACCGATTGCAATTTTCTTGGTCAATTCCGATTTTTTTTGTTTTGTTTTTGTAAGCGTGACCCGCCGATACCGATTTTTGCAGATTTCGATTTTCTTTCTAAGAACTAAAATTGACAGTATATACAAATAAATATCTACTTTTCTTCAACGCGAAGTATTATTTTAATTTAAAAAAATCACGTTAAAAGTCAGTAATAAAATAAGAACAAATAAACAAATAAATAAATCCAATAGAATAAAGAGAGATATGAAATAAACATGGCTTTAAGTTTTTCAGGTGGGTCTAACAGTAGGTTAGTATTCAGGTAAAAAAAAAATACTACAGAAATTAAAGTAATCAAATGTAAAATAACACTGGATAGTCTTCATTGTATAAAATTAAATACAGATTAATGCTTAATTAAATAGTTATAAAACATTCAGTCCAGAGCAGAGAGTGATTTTCTGTGTCTTCTGTTCTTTGATGAACATGACAGACATCAGCAGGAATATTAGGCTGCTGTCACTTTAAGAGTTTATGCACGGATCCAATATACTGTTACACCACATCCGTTATCTTTCTCAACTATATTTATGTTCCAAAACTGACTGTGTTTAACTCAGTACTCGCCAAGACGGGCATTTTGACATAATTTTGTATGTATTTAACCGTTTAAGTGCAGTGAGCCAATCATTTTGGTACTTGCGCGACTCACAAGCTGTTGTGCGCTCCACATATACTCCACATGCTTTTGGTGTGAGCGCGAAACAATCGGTGCATCTCTACACAAAACACAGGTGTAAAATGCTTTTCAAATAGTTGTTGTACTAAAGCTATTCACAACACATACTAAATTTCTTTGTGTATTTTTAGCATTTGAGCCATTAGAAATTTGACCTAGCATATAATGTAATGTGATGTAATATAATATAATATATATTAGACATCCATTAAAATGGAACCCAGTAGTCTGATAATCTGACTGCCTACAGTTTCTAGTTAGCATAATTGTTGTGCTTTTGAGTAAGTTATCATATGATGTTATGCAGAACTACAATTTGAAGACGGCTTATTGACATTTTGTTCTGCGTTTAGGCGTCAAACCATATGCTTGCACCATGTGTGACATGAGATTTTTCCAAAGATACCACCTTCAGCGACACAGCCTCATTCATACGGGTACAAGTCATCTCTTGCCCATGTGCTGCTGCAGCTGTATGCTTTGCTTTTGTTTCTTTGACTGGCATTTTTGAACCATTGCGCTCACTCTGCAGTTCTACCGCTTTCTGCTTTTGCTGAGAATTCCTGCACATCGCCATGCACATGAGCCTCGTTGCCTCTGTTGCCTTTTTAGCATGCTAGATATCGTCTGCATGATGTCTGCTTTGTCTGTGAGGCAATCACAAATCCCAGTTCATGCTTCATATTTAATCTTCACAAAAACTACTTTTCTATTTCACCTCTATATTTAAAAGGGGCCCTGCTGATCTTTGTTCTAACAGCTAATTTCCATGAACACATGTATGTGATTATGGTTGGGTTTTGGGCAGACGGTGTTAAGGTACACTCAAGGTGTGGCTCCCTTTAACATATTGTCGAAGAACGACATCTTTCGTATTTCCCTCCCAAACGCCACCAATGCTTGTGCATTTTTACTAGGGCTGCCCCGTAAGAGTCGACCAATCGTTAGTTGATGATAAGAGGCTTGATTGACCAAATTTTAATTGGTCCGGTTGGTCGCAGAACAAAAAACTCCATAGGAAATGGCAGAGTCACACATAGTCCGTGACGGACCCATCGTCAACACGGCTGGCCCACGTGATAATTATATCAGACAGAAAATCTTACTGCTTTTCTTTCTCTATAGGTGCATCCACTGTACTGCAGTTTGTAGCCGACAGAGACTCAGAAAACACTAGTTATTGTCATAAACATGTGACTAGTCGACTAATGGCTTAAATGTACGACTAGGAAAATCTTTGGTCGGGGCAGCCCTAATTTTTACCATGCAATCAAAATCTCACTCTCCAACCCTGGCAATCATTGTTCATGTGGATATTTCATATCGAGTCTTATAAGCTCATTTACAAATTTCATAGTGTTACATTTTAAAATGGAGTGAACAGTTTGTCTACTAGTTGCCAGTCTTAAGTTATATCTTCTGCACCCCACTTTATTGACTTCATGCCCAATTTGGTCTTGATGGTATGGCGATTATACAGTGGCAAGAAAAAGTATGTGAACGCCTTGCAGAAATTATCATTTAGCTAGGGATGCACCGATATGAAAATTTTGGCCGTTGCGATAACCGATAATTCTTTATATTTGAAAGCCAATAACCGATATATTGACTGATAAATCTAAATCCAAATTCTTATATAATTTTTGAGAGCCTGATTACAAAAACAAAAATCTCACCATTAAATCCACGTGTCAGAAACACAATTATAATTTTATGTAGCCTGTATGAAAGACTTGCACTGAACTGTAATTTCCTTTTTTACAGGAAAATTCCAATCATATTTCAAGCAAGTCATAACCATCATGTTGAACAGTGCACATCTTTAGTGTCTCAGCTGAAGGAAATAATCCATTATTTATCGGCTTTAAGATATCGGCGAAATGTTCTTATCGGGTTAATAACGATTACATTAAAAATGAACATATATCGGCCAATACCGATATGGTGGCCTAGATATCGTGCATCTCTATATTTAGCAAAATGCTCTTCTCTAGAGTTATTTTTTCTAGCTACCTAATGAGTTTATGGACATTTGAATAACTTTATTTAGGTAAACGTAAGGTTAAGTGACATTGTATAGCCTACAAGCGGTTTTCTACGAGCTGTCTTTCCCTGGTGGAAACACTGAGCGATTACATGAGACCAGATTCATTTCAGCAGGTTGTAATGTGTCCTTCAACATACCTTCTGGTGTTCACCCATGTTTATTTAGTGCAGTAACTAGTAAAGCGCAGATGAGATGATCGTGTGCTTGATCCGTGCTGCCGCTCGAACGGAGGCGCCTCGCTACAGCGATCTGTCACGGCGTATTAAAGAGCGCCAAAATGACATCTGTTGTTTGAATTCATGATAAAATCAACAGAATTTTAAAGTTTTAAAGACTTTGCTTCATATTAAAAGTAACAATGCATGAAGCTTTTTGCTATTTATTGGATGGCAGACGGGCTACAAATGTTTAGTCTTGTTCATGCACAGCACAGACTAAAAGATTTTAGATTTAAGAAACCATATCATTACCGATTAAAATCGAGAAATTAATATTGTCAATCCATGTTTAACTGCTGTAGCTTATCCACACTATGTGCACAAAACAGACGCTGAACACAGTAAAAACATGCCATCGGAGAAGTGCTAAGTAAACTTCGGTTTCGATCACTGATTTCGGCCCTCCAAAACCATTTAGACCCGAAACCGGAAACAGCAGTTTTGGCCGAAATTTTCAGTGCATCCCTATTAGCGTGAAATAAAATTCCTAATATTGTAAGATTTTGGTCATATCACCAACCCCTACTTCCAATCATTCCAATCATCCTGGTGTGTAACACCCACAATAATTTTTTTGATGGATATTATTTTTCTTGTTGATTATCCTATTTCACATGGGTCGTGGGTCAGCGCCCCATTAAGCTGTCACCATCTTTCATGCGCTTTCTATGTGCTTGCAAGCATCTATTGCGCTCCGTTCTTGTGAAGCATGTGATTTCAGCATTGGCTATTAATGTGCAGCTCCTATATTGACATAAATGTGTTGCATATGCATGGTTTAAATCTTACACATGATTTGCTCTGTGCATTCAGGGGTGAAGCCGTATGCTTGCTCCATGTGTGACAGGCGTTTTTTCCAACGTTACCACCTGCAGAGACACAGCCTCACTCATACGGGTATGAGCCGTCTCTCCTAACCCTTTGAATTGTTCTACCAGACTACACCGATGCACAGATTAGCACTGTTGCCAACTTGACAGTGTCAATATATTCAGACATATTTTTTCCCGACTGTTGTCTTTGCAATAAAAACAGTTGTACATGCATATTTTTTTACCGGTTTGAAACTTTCTACAAGATTGTAGAAGATTGCAAACATGGGGGAACATCCAAATATTTCCTCATGGTACTAAAAAGTTGGCAGCAATGCTTTGTACACATTATTTTTTTATAGTTACATATAACAAATCAGTTTTCAAATATAGGTTTGGCTGCAACAAACTCGAGTTTGGGCATAGTTACAGACAATGCATTGGGGTGTTGGACATACTGAAAGTTTTTATTCATCAAAACGTAACACTCCGGTACTCTGTGTTTAGGGGTGAAGCCGTATGCTTGTTCCATGTGTGACATGAGGTTTTTTCAGCGTTACCACCTGCAGAGACACAGCCTCACCCATACGGGTATGAGTCCAAGGGGGCAATACATATTAAACACTTTAGTCTGCAGCCTTCACTACAGACATGGCAATCACACTCTCCATGGTTCTCCATGTGCATCATGGGGTATTTTTTGACCAAAGGAGTAAACATTTTAATTTTCATCGTCTCAGTTGCACCAATTTTATTTACTTGTCCCATAAACTGTTACTTTGTTTATTTAGGGGTGAAGCCATTTGCTTGCACAATGTGCCCCATGAGGTTTTTTCAACGTTGTCATCTCCAACGACACAGTCTCACCCACACGGGTATGTGTCATGTCTTGAAATTGCTGGCCCATTCTCAGGGAACTGTGCCATATCCCGGCACAGCATTTTTTAAAAATGTTTTTATCTGAAGGGATTTCTATTGAACCTCCAAGAAATATTTTCCCACCTCTGGCCCAGTGATTGATGACCACTAATCTGAATACTGTGATCACAATACGTGTTTGGGTTTTCTCTCCAGTGGCCGTTTCTTAAACTCTAACCACAATACTAAATTTGCAGTACAAGGTTCTAGTAATTATTAGGGCCCGAGCACCGATGGTGTGAGGAGCCTATTGGAATTGCTCAGTCTATTATTCTTCTTCTCCAAAATGAATTGCATTTTTGAGGGCCTAAACATGCTCAAACTCATGAAACTTTGCACACGCGTCAGAAGTGTATAAAAAAAAAAAAAAGAAGCCTGATATGGGTTTCAGAATTAGTCGTGGCAAAATGGCTCGATAGAACAAAATTTCAATTAAGCGCAGTTGGCGCTACGTTTCACGTACAAGTATGAAATTCTGTACACACATGTAAAAGCCCAATACCTACAAAAAAGTCCCTGGGAGCAAAATCTGAAAACCAACAGGAAGTGAGAAATTTTGCAGATAAAATTCAAAATAGTTGCAGTTTTTGCCATTGCCAGATGTTGTACTTTAACAAACTCCTCCTGGAGATTTAATCAGATCAACATCATATTTGGTCAGTCTAAACTAAAGGCCTTTGCGACGTGAAATTGTGAAGATCTTGAGTTTTCGCTGAAGGGCGTGTCCGTGGCGGCCTGACAAAGTTTGATGTTTCGCCATGACACAGGAAGCTGTTGTAAGTCAGGCATACAATGTCCGATCTGCCCCAAACTTCACATGTTTGATAATAGTCCTGGCCTGAAGACATCTACATGCCAATATTTAGTTAGTCATAGCGCCACCTGTTGGCAACAGGAAATGGCATGCTTTACACTGTAATTCACTCCCTGAAACACATTTAAATATGCCATGAAGTACCAAACATGCTAGAAACACGTTAAATCATGCAGCACTTGGCTAAGTGCTAACGTATGCGATTAACGCCACGAAACAGGAAGTTGTCCTAACGCATACAATTCCCTGGCCTGAAGACATCTACACGCCAAAATTGAGTTAGTCATAGCGCCACCAGCTGGTAGCAGGAAGTGTGGCAAATGTAAATGATTGACGTAGTCCTCCTATTTTTATATACTTAACTGCATATTGCCCACCGTGCTCTGTTTTCCTAAAGCCACCGGGTGGCGGTGGCACGGGTGCAGCTTTAATTATTTATTGTTACTAACCCTAAAGTGCTATTATTTACCTCCTGTCACAGTAAAATTAGAATCCTTATGCTTATAATTTGAAAAACATGACTGGTATTTTCACATAGGGTGTGTTTAAACTTGTAGTTTGGTTCTCGATACATTTAGGGTGTGTTCACACTTGACATGTTAAACAGAAACAAACCCTATTGCGATTGCTCTGTTAGTGCGGTTCATGTGAACGTGTAATCACACTCTCCATGGTTCTCCATGTGCATCATGGAGTATTTTTTGACCAAAGGAGTAAACATTTTAATTTTCATTGTCATCTCAGTTGCACCAATTTTATTTACTTGTCCCATAAACTGTTACTTTGTTTATTTAGGGGTGAAGCCATTTGCTTGCACAATGTGCCCCATGAGGTTTTTTCAACGTTGTCATCTCCAACGACACAGTCTCACCCACACGGGTATGTGTCATGTCTTGAAATTGGTGGCCCATTCTCAGGGAACTGTGCCATATCCCGGCACAGCGTTTTTTAAAAATGTTTTTATCTGAAGAGGTTTCTATTGAACCTCCAAGAAATATTTTCCCACCTCTGGCCCAGTGATTGATGACCACTAATCTGAATACTGTGATCACAATACGTGTTTGGGTTTTCTCTCCAGTGGCCGTTTCTTAAACTCTAACCACAATACTAAATTTGCAGTACAAGGTTCTAGTAATTATTAGGGCCCGAGCACCGATGGTGTGAGGACCGTATTGGAATTGCTCAGTCTATTCTTCTCCAAAATGAATTGCATTTTTGAGGGCCTAAACATGCTCAAACTCATGAAACTTTGCACACGCGTCAGAAGTGGTGAAAATTTACGTCTGATATGGGTTTCAGAATTAGGCGTGGCAAAATGGCTCGATAGAACAAAATTTCAAATTAAGCGCAGTTGGCGCTACGTTTCACGTACAAGTATGAAATTCTGTACACACATGTAAAAGCCCAATACCTACAAAAAAGTCCCTGCCATCTGAACCCCAGTGCGCATCAAACAAGCAAATCGAGACCGCTGAAAAGATGGGTCTCGCTCCACTTCCAAACGAACTCTGGTGCGGTTCGACTGAAATATGAACGTGACACAGACCAAAGACATGCAAACGAACCAAAAACAGGAAGATGAGAACCTAAAAAGGACAGAATGCTCACGCATGTTGGTTTTTTTTTCTCATCATAGCCGCGAGTTTGCCCATCACAGTTTGGTACAGGCGTCTGAACCGCGTCTCCTCGCAGCAGATCTTGGTTTGTGTGTGAGATGGAGGGATTCCTGCCGCTGTTTTGACTCCTTTACACATTTTATAAGCTCTTCACGAGTTCTCAGCTGTTCAAAATACCATCATACGCACACACAACGAGCGCATTTTATCCCAGCACACAGCATTGATTTGGATGTTCGGTAAGTTCAGTCTCAAAATAGGCAATACGTCATAAAAGCCAACCAATCAGGTTGTGAACGTATCTTTTGGTTCGGTGATAAAACTGCCAATCTGAACACTAATCGGACCAGGACTAAAACATTTTTTTGGTCCGGACCAAATGAACCAAGCGAACCGAACTACAAGTGTGAACACACCCTTAGTCCTGATTTGCTAAGCATTCACAATGGCTATGTTTACATACACACCATTTGTTTCAGTCGGAATTAATTCATTCCGATTGATGAATCCGAACATAGTGTTTACATGAACGCTAAATAAAGTGATCGGGTTGATGTGCGCGTTTATAAGTCACAAGCTTCAAATTGGAAATGAGTTTTTGACATGCGCACACTGCACGAATATACAGAGTTTCCCGTTGTTTGCACATACTATTCTCCTACATTGCTTCTTTGTTTTAAAGTTTCTGATTAGGAGATGAAGAGCACATGAACTGTTGTGCCATTCTGCTTATATTTATCAAACCGTAAAACGCCCCGCTGCGCCCAAAATAAAGTGTCTGTGGATGAGAGTATGAAGTGACGACTGATGGGATGTTGTTCTGCTCCACTTTACTTCACAGACGATGAGTGGTAGGGGCATTCATGATGTTTTAATTAACAACAACTGCAGCTCGTTCATTACACCATTTTTGCGTCCTTGCACATGCGCAGAACTTTCCAGTTTTGGTTTTCAGTCCGATCAAGATCTGCTGCAAGACGCGTTTCAGACATCTGCACAACGTAGCTCGTATGACGAGAAAAAACTGGTGCGCTTGAGCGTTCGGTCCTTTTTAGGGTCGCATCTTGTGACATCATGTCCTGTTTTTGGTTTGTTTACATGTCTTTGGTCCGTGTTGCATTCATATTTCAGTCGAACCTCACCAGAGTTTGTTTGGAAGCGAATTGAGACCCGTCTTTTCAGAGGTCTCGCTCCGCTTGTTTGATGCGCACCAAGATTCAGATGGCAGCGTTCACACTTATTCAAATGAGCCGCACTAACAGAGCAATCGCACCAGAGTTCATATTAATGGAAACAAACCTGCCAAGTGTGAACATGCCCTTAGTTTCTTTATGCCTTGAAATAATGCTGCCTTCATATGGGAAATGGGAGTAATAATTTAGATGGTACTTCTGAAGTCATAATCATGTTCAAGTGCTTTTGTTGTTGGATAAAATGGGAAACATGGAGAACCCCAGGTTTGTTGTAGCATATGTATTTAGGAAATCCTTTTTAGACATTGTAATGCATGTTAAACCAGCTGTTTCATCTGCGTATAAAGAGGTGTGTGTGTATGAGAGCGAGAGACAATGGTGGGTCTTCTCTTGAAAAAACATGCTCATTCAAATGAGTTCTGTTTTCTCTGTGGAATATACACCGATCAGGCATAACGTTTGTCAGGGGAAGTGAATAACACTGATTATCTCTTCATCACGGCACCTGTTAGTGGGTGGGATATATTAGGCAGCAAGTGAACATTTTGTCCTCAAAGTTGATGTGTTAGAAGCAGGAAAAATGGGCAAGTGTAAGGATTTGAGCAAGTTTGACGAGGGCCAAATTGTGATGGCTAGACGACTGGATCAGAGCATCTCCAAAACTGCAGCTCTTGTGGGGTGTTCCCGGTCTGCAGTGGTCAGTATCTATCAAAAGTGCTCCAAGGAAGGAACAGTGGTGAACCGGCGACAGGGCCATGGGCGGCCAAGGCTCATTGATACACGCGGGGAGCGAAGGCTGGCCCGTGTGGTCCGATCAAACAGACGAGCTACTGTAACTCAGATTGCTCAAGAAGTTAATGCTGGTTCTGATAGAAAGGTGTCAGAATACACAGTGCCTCACAGTTTGTTGCGTATGGGGCTGCATAGCCGCAGACCAGTCAGGGTGCCCATGCTGACCCCTGTCCACCGCCGAAAGCACCAACAGTGGGCACGTGAGCATCAGAACTGGACCACGGAGCAATGGAAGAAGGTGGCCTGGTCTGATGAATCACGTTTTCTTTTACATCACGTGGATGGCCGTGTGTGTTTGTATCGCTTACCTGGGGAACACATGGCACCAGGATGCACTATGGGAAGAAGGCAAGCCGGCAGAGAGGGTCCTTCAGGGGTCTAGTGGAGTCCATGCCTCGACGGGTCAGGGCTGTTTTGGCAGCAAAAGGGGGACCAACACAATATTCATAATGTCATAATGTTATGCCTGATCGGTGTATTGTACAATATGCTTCAAATCCTCAGCTATCAGGATTATCTCGGAGTTTCCCAGGGGGTTTGAAATTCTTATAGCACATGAAGGCAGTGTAAGTCACATTATAATCAAAAATATTTAACTCCATTTCTCTTATGTTATGTTTTGTACAATGATCACAAAACACTATTACCCCAAAATAGGGTTTAAGGTCAGTGCAACGATGGCTCCATAATGGCCTTAACTAGAAAATAATGGCACACAAAATTAGTTAATATTTCTCTAAATGTTTAAAATTAATTAAAACTAAGAATATTTAGCTTAGCCCAGCTGATAAATAATGAAATACTGATAAAGGCTATAAGAGAAACCTTCCTGTGAACCATGCTGGTAAATACAATGTGACAAGTTAATAATAATTTAAGTAAATAATTTTAAAAGGTCTGTCTAAAGATCAGCTTGTCTAGTTGTTGAAAAGGAAGAATACATACAGTACTGCAGAAAATCACACCATAAACAGTTACAAAATGACAAACATTTGTGTAGAGTTATTGAATTTCACATTCAATACAATGTTGCATCAAGCATGATCACGAACAATCATTGTTTGTGTAACGTCCGAGTACTCTGTTACTCATGCTCATGCTTATGTCACTTCCTTAAATACGATGTCAGAATGATTAAACCACCATTTCTAAAAGTCCCCATGAAATGGGGGATGCTTTCGGAAATGCGTCAACACATTCTGAAATGTGCGCAGACGAAATGCAATAAACTTGTCTTGCTTTTGGAGGCAGACGCTGCTGTTCGGGAGCGCGGCCGTGCGAGACAGTTCTGGGAGGTAATTATACCGAACCGCTTTAACGACAGACTTTGCTCAGGCATTTCAGAACAACCGAAACGGCATTTCAGATGCTGTGCAAAAAGATCAGCCCGCTGGTTAGTACAGTTATGTCGTCACATCATGCAAAGTCACGTGATTTTATTTTTTTGTTTGTTTGTTTTTTTTAATGCGCATCAACGAATTTATTTGGTATGCATGTTTCCACTGTAGTTTATGTGCATGTTTTCTTATCAGATAAAAAAATGTATCAGACTCAAATAGAGATGCACCGATTCTTGGCTGATTTTTCAATTATTTATTTATTTATTTATTTATTTAATTTTTTTTTTTTTTTTAAGTGTGACCCGCCGATACCGATTTTCTTTCAAAGAATTATAATTGACAGCATATACAAACAAAAATACTTTTCTGCAATGCAAAAATGTTATTTTCATAAAAAAAAATAAAAAGACTGTAATAAAATAAGAACAAATAAACTAATTTCAAACAACAGCACAAATAAATGCAGTAGAATAAAGAGAGATATGAAATACTCAAATTATTAATTTGTTCACAATAATAGGGCCCTATTAAAGTTTTTTTTTATTTATTTATTTATTTTTTTTATTTAGTTTTTTTTTAGTTTTTACAGAAATTGTGTTGTGTATTTTAGTTTTTCTGGTAATCAAATTAAGGCGTAAAACATGAGTTTATTTTTAATCAAATGAAATTTAAATAAACCCTTTCATTTTTTTTTTTGCAAACAAAGTGCTGCACAATAGTTGTTTACTGTTAAAATTAAAACATGGAAGAAAATTTCCGATTTATTCTTTTTAAAAATATTCCAATCATGCAGAATATTGGCTGATTCCTGGCCGGTTGATTGGTGCATCTCTAGACTCAAATGAGCGCACAAGATTTTTATGCGCATTTTTAGAATTTATGCTCATCTTGGCATTTCCATCCAGCACTTTTTGATGCGATATCCCCAAAATGCACATAAAAATAGGTGGATGGAAACATAGCTACTGTAAATCATCGCAGTTTCTGATTCAAACACACATTTAAAATGACAAAATGAAACCTGGTGCGTTTTCAGCGGTGTTTCTGACTAACTTACTGACTAGCACCTCTGGTCATTAGCCATTTGCGTTCATGCGTTCAACAGATACGATTGTGATTGGCTACAATGCTCTACGCTTGTAAAAACACGCTATAAATTGACACAAATGCAAACAAGAGCATTTGAAAGCAGCATCTATAAGCGCGTACCAAAAATACTCTGTACTGCAGAAATGCTGGTACCGTCAACTTTTTTATTTTTTTTTATTTTTTTATAAAATTACCAGTACACTTGACAACCCTTTATATATAGTTTTTTACCATAATAGTACTTTCTCCAAATATTTTTGTTGTTCATTAATGGGGCACAAATGGCACCGTTTCCTGAGAATGAGCCTACTGTAATGAACACTGTTTTTAAGGGACAAGTATAGAAAAATGTTTGTTTTTTTTTCCCTCCGGACACAGTTTGCATGGAGGCTTTAGTTGCTATTTTCAACTGTTTTAGACATGGAGGATTAACCATTTTATATGTGGGTTTTTTTTTGTGGCTTGTTAAAGGGATAGTTTGCCCAAAAATGAATTTACTCACCCTCAAGTCATCCTAGGTGTATATGACTTTCTTCTTTCAGACGAATACAATCAGAGTTATATTAAAAAATGTCCTGACACTTCCAAGCTTTATAATGGCAGTGAATGGGAGCCCAAAATTTTAACCCCAAACAAATGCAAATCGATGGGTTTGTGTAAGAAAAATATCCATATTTAACACGTTATAAAGTAAAATATCTAGCTTCCTGTGGACCGCCTTCTGTATTCAACTTATGAAGAAATTGTAACGCCTCTCGCAGTTCAAAGCGCTTGCGCTACGTCCAACGTCATCGTCGCACCAGTTACGGAAGCTAGATATTTTACTTTTATAATGTGTTAAATATGGATATTTTTCTTACACAATCTCATTGATTCGCTTCTGAAGGCCTTTATTAACCCCCGGAGCCGTGTGGAGCACTTTTATAATGGATGGATGCACTTTTTTTGGGCTGCCGTTATAAAGCTTGGAAGAGCCAGGATATTTTTTAATATAACTCTGATTGTATTCGTCTGAAACAAGAAAGTCATATACACCTAGGATGACTTGAGGGTGAGTAAATCATGGGCTAATTTTCATTTTTGGGTGAACTAACCCTTTAATGTACTGTCATTTTTGATCATGAAGTTACTTCGTTGAAGCTGATATCCGCAAGTGCATTCTAATGCTAGTACTCTGCATCTAGGGGTGAAGCCATTTGCGTGCACAATGTGTGATATGAGGTTTTTCCAACGCTACCATCTCCAGAGACACACCATCACCCATACGGGTATGTGTCGTCTCTTTGTACCCCTTTGCTGGTTCTCTTCAGCATGTAGAAGAAATGACCATAAAATAATGTTCAAAATGATGAGCTTTAGCCGTTATATGTTTGAGATTTTTGTAAGGGAGCAGTCAAGTACCACATTTCCCTCGTCAGTCATGGGCATTCACATGAAGAAAGCATTTCTTAAGTTCAAGTTTGACAAAATTACAGTAGTTCATGTTTGAGTTAGACTAAGAACAGAATATTTATTATTTGGTAGACTCTAATCTTTCAGATTATGAAGACGCTAATAGGTAGTTATTTTACACATACAAATACAAATTATCTTTACTTTCAAAGCCTTACCCATTCCTTACATTTATGTTGTTTGTGAGAGAACAAAAAGGTTTTCAGGGAATCATAGGCAATAAACAGCAGTGCTCGCTTTTTGCTGCAATATTTTCAGTTGTTTTAGAGGATGAAGAGTCTTCTGCTCTGACAAGTACAACTACAGTCACACAATGATGGGGGAGATTTATGTATTTGGCATTAGAATATGAATTTCCAACATTGACCTTAATGCACTTTGTTGGAGAGTTAAAGGCACAATATGTAAGATTTTTAGATTTAAAATATCCAAAAACCACTAGAATAATGTTATATATTTTGTTGACCGGTGTACTTGCATAATCCCAAACGTTTCCAACAATGTTTAAATCCAGAGAAATCAGACGCAGTCAAACCAAAATTTATTCAGACACCTTCAACATTTTCTCACATTATCACAGTTTATTCACTATAGTTTAGAAAATGGTAATAAAATATGACAAGAACTCAGAGTTAAACTGTCAGAACAAATTCATCTTGATAATGTCAGATAACTTTGATAGAAAGGTATGTAATGGATTACAATCAACCAATCAGCTGTTAAATTTAAGTACACAATTAGATAATACCAATTTAGGTCGACCAATGACCAAGCAATGCTTCATTTGTGGTGTAAAAGGTCACATTAGCAGTTAAAGAGAAAACACTTCAGCAAAACATGCTCAGGTCAAAGTGTCTGAATCATTTTGGTCCCAAATTTTTATCAAGTTTACTGATAGTCACCGTATGAAGAATTTCTGGGTATAATGTGTCAGAGTTTACTTTATTTTGCTATCCTCACTTACATAAATGAACTATAGTGTCCTTCACCCACTAGTAAAAAATTATATCGGGTGTCTGAATAATTTTTGGTTTGACTCGATTTTAACCAGGACACGAACCGTGTCCTTGTGTCGCCTGTCGATGACGTCATATCCATAGAAACCATGGAAACCCCAAAGACGCTTTAATATATGATGTGTTTTATTAGACAGCCGAGCAACTGTTTGGATACATTTACCAACAGAAAACTAGTCATTGTTATATATCTTAACACGGTTAGTCTTATTGTTTGAATCGCTTGTTTGATTCACTGCGAGTAATGTTTGTACCACATCTCAGAGACTATTTAATCAAGTGGCTAACAGCACAATCAGAGAGAGCTTTCTCCATCATACAATATATATTAAAATGAATTGTATGTCATTTAGTCATTTACTCATCCTGTGTTTATTAGTGATATTCTAATATCGATATATATTCGAACGCACAGAGTAACGTTATAACATAACTTTCATCACACTCAAGTGTGTTTAGTATGATTGTTTTAATCATGTAAAACAGCGCTGTGTTAGCCCACATACGCAGTGTAAAGAGTGGAAGCGGCGACTGCAGCGTAAGCAGAATAAAAGCTCCGAGACGGTGTTTCGCGCAGGTCTCTCTCATTAGTATTCGCTCCCAAGGGCTCTCGCGTGTCCTGCTTCATACCACCGTAACGTTAATAAAACTTTAATACATTCGCTCATTCATGAACATGATTTCTGCCCGAGTCCGTCGGATTCCTTTCCATCGGCTGTGGAGGTGAAGAGTCAAGACTACAACTCCCATGATTCCACGCTCATTCACGGCATCATGAAGCTCCGCCTTTTTGAATACGCGCCCTCTAGCGGCGAAACTTACATACTGTGCCTTTAATGTATAATTGGACACTTTGTGAAATTCTTGCTAAAAAATAATCATGATGTTGTACTAACATAACTGGGTCAGAATGTAACATTAGGCTTTTATCTTTGATTCTCAGATGGAATTTTGTTAGACGATGTTTAGTTGATGCGTTTGGTTAATATTTTGCTTTGGTCATTTAGGGGTGAAGCCGTATGCTTGTTCCATGTGTGACATGCGTTTTTTCCACCGTTACCATCTGCAGAGACACAGCCTCACTCACACGGGTATGTGTCTTTCTGTCTTACCCCCCTTAGATGATATCTGAGCTACTGCCATTGTGTAACAGAAAATTGCAATTTCATTATTAGTTTCAGAAAGGAAAAGAAATGGAGCGCCGACAAATTATAAAAATGTATTTATTTATTAATATTAAACTAATGTGCTCTTGGGTTAAAGTGCACACTATGCTTGACACTACAGATATATACATTTTCATATTGTATTTATAATTAAATTCATATTTATTATGCTAAGTTTTTCAGTAACAATAATTTTATTAATATTGATATGTAAAATGACAATTCTGTTTGACGTCCATATTCACATACGCCTATTTACTGCTTCTGTAGAACACCAAGGTAGATGTTTAGGGCATGAAAGCCTCAGTCACATTTACTTTCTTTTCTCTTGCACAGGGACATTTTACTGTCAATGCACAAAAATAAGCTTAAAGGGATAGTTCACCCAAAAATGAAAATTATCCCATAATTTACTCCCCCTCAAGCCATCCTAGGTGTATAAGACTTTCCTCTTTCAGCCAAACACAACCAGATGGTTAGTAAAGAGAATGTTACCTGAATCATATTGTAGTTACATTTTTAAGTTGACTAGTTAATAGGGGTGTAACAATATATCGTGTCACAATATATCACAATACAAAACTGCAACAATATGTCTCGTAGATAGCAACAATCTGTATTGTGTATAGTTCACCCAAAATGAAAATTACTGTGTGAGGAAAAAATTCAAGTTTACAGAGTTTTAGTGTCAGTACTACATTAAACTACTATATATAATGTTGAATATAGTGTATAATAATGCAATGGGGGAATATTTGTGGGTCCTGATAATGCCAAATGTCTAATGTTACCAGTAAAAGTGGCCTACATTATTTTTAATATAGTCAGTGACAGAGTGCAAGCATATTTGTCTAAAATAATTTTTTCAGCTTCAAAATCATGAATATTTTTATTCTGGTGTCACCATTGTCCTGTGCATTGGGTTACCAGCACCAAGTCCAAAACGATTAATTTCCACCCCCAATACCAAACCTAGCATTTTAATCAACAGTACACTTTTTGTACCTTTTACCATATGTCTTGGAGTATCGCAATAATATCGTATCGTGATATGTATCGAATCGTGATATGTATCGAATCGTGATATGTATCGAATCGTGATATGAGTGTATCGTTACACCCCTACTAGTTAAACATTTTTTAAGAATTTTAATCGTGAATCAGTCAATCGTTCTGAAAAAAAATCGAGATTTCATTTTTTTGCCGTATCGCCCAGAGGTGGAAGAGTGACCTCTGACCTGACGCATGACGTATGATGCAGCGTAAGCTTAGGTGAGAATTGACGAACCACCATACAGATAAATCATACCAGAGGATAGAGCAAAACAAAATGCTGGTTACTAATTAGAAGTCTAAAATGACAATTTTTAAAGAGAAATGTCAGAGGATTTCAATATAAGAGAAGAGGAGCTACGTCAGGTCAGAGGTCACTCTTCCGCCTGAACTCGACTCTCTCGTGAGCGCGTATGGCCGTTGACGGAAGCCAGTGGCAGGGTTTCCGCAGAATAATTTTAAGACCTTAAAAATGTCTTGAATTGGACCAGAAAGTCTTAAATTCAATATTATGGCATTAAATAAATTTTTTTATGATGCAGAAAGTGTGGACAGAATTGCAGAATCCATTCATAAAATTGGAATTTACTGTATAATGAATTTGTCAAATTTTGGATCAAAAAATCAAAAGTAGGTCAGAACACTTAAAGGGACAGTTCACCCAAAAATGAACATCCTGTCATCATTTACTCGCCCTAATGTCGATCCAAACCCGTAAGACTTTCATTCATCATATAAAGCAATCGAGTCTCTTCAGAAAATTTGGAATGAACCGCTTGATTCGTATGGATTAGTTTCACGATCTCTTTATGAACTTTCTGAAGCGTCAGTGGAAGTTGCTTAGACTGTCAATGGAGGGACAGAAATCTCTCAGATTTCATTAAAAATGTCTTCATTTGTGTTCTGAAGATGAACGGAAGTCAGTCAAATTTAATTTAACCATTAAAGCAGAAAAAAATTAAAACAGGATGAACTATAAAACAAAAAAAATTAATAAAACCGATTTTAACCGATAAATTAAATTGCATGCACTGTAAAAAAAAAAAAAAATAAATGACTCTGAAAAAATGACGTTCTTCCTCAGGATTTTTGTTTTCCATTACAAATTTAAAACCTCCTTAGATTCAATGACATGCAAAATGAAGAAATGAAGTCTTGTTTTCTGAGAAATTTAACAAAATTAAGTGAGTTTGTGCTTAAAACAAGAACAAGTCTCTGTCATTGGGTATGGAAATTACTTACATTAGAATTAAGTTGATTTTTATGAACCCATTAGCAGATATTTGTTCTTGTTTTAATCATAGAATCACAAGATTTCTAATCTCAAACTTTAAGCAATTTCTTTTTGTAAAATTAATGGAGATCTGTTGTAAATTGTATTTTCAAACTTTGAAGCATCACTAATATAACTCATTGTGTGCTTAGACATTTACATTTAGAGAACATGTGTTGTGTTCCCTTCTATTTAATCCTTAAATTTGGTCTTAAAAAGGTCTTAAGTTTACCTTCATAAAACCTGCAGAAACCCTGCAGTGGTTTTTGTTATATGGGTATTTTTCTATGCCTTAAACTATAAGCTCATAGTTGACACTTTAACCCAGAGTTTTTAGGTTTAGTTTTTATCCGGAGCAAAATTTATTTCCAGATTTCTGAGGTGGCAGCACTGCTGTGTACTTCGTTCAATTTGTGAGCTGCTCTTATAACTCACACCATTTGGCTGATGAGAAAATGTTTGTTTTGCATTGCATTGTTGTAGATGTTGAGCAGTTCCCATGAGTGCTTGGTTTCAGTTAACATGTGGCGGTAAGGTTAATACACTGCTACTTTGTGTATTCAGGGGTGAAGCCTTATGCTTGCACCATGTGTGACATGCGTTTTTTCCAACGTTACCATCTACAGAGACACAGCCTGACCCATACGGGTAGGTGAAATCTCTGATTATATATTATTGTTATGAATTGCCTCTCAAAGCTCTCAGTATGTTACAGAGAGAGACACAATCTGTTAAAACTACAACAAACTCGAGTTTGTATTTTCCTAATTGCTTAAAAATATATTCAGCAGGCTTAAAATGAAAGAAAAAAAAGTCCACGCTGGTGATAATGCCACCTCTTTTTTTTTTTTTTTCATGACTGACACTTTAGATTGGGAAGCACAAAGTTTTTGATCGGTAAGATTTTTAATGGTTTTTAGAAGAAGTCTCTTAGAAGAAGGTTGCATTTATTTTATTAAAAATACAAAAAAAAGTAATATTGTGAAATATTATTAAAATAACTGTTTTCTATGTGAATATATAGTAAAGTGTAATTTATTCCTGTACATTTTCAGCATCATTACTCCAGTCTTCAGTGTCACATGACCCTTCAGAAATCATTCTAATATGAGGATTTGATAATCAAGAAACATTTATGATTATTATCAATGTTATATAGAAAGTTCAAAAGAACAGCATTTATCTAAAAATATAAAGCTTTTACAACATTGTACTACCGTTCAAAAGTTTTGGGTCATAAGAATTTATTCATTTTTTGGGGAAAGAACTTTAATTAATTTAATATATTTATTCAGCATTAAATTGATCAAAAGTGACAGTAAAGACATTTATAATGTTACAAAAGATTCTATTTCAGATAAATACTGTTCTTTTGAACTTTATATTCATCAAAAAAATCCTGAAAAAAAAGTTTTACACAACTGTTTTCAACACTTATAATAATCATAAATGTTTCTTGAGCATCAAATCATCATATTAGAATGATTTGTGAAGGATCATGTGACACTGAAGACTGGAGTAATGATGCTGAAAATGTACAGGAATAAATTACACTTTAATATATATTCACATAGAAAAGTTATTTTACATAATTCACAGTATTACTGTTTTTTGTGTTTTTAATAAAAATGCAGCCTTGGTGAGCATAAGAGACTTCTTCTAAAAACATAAAAAATCTTACCGAACTTTTGAACAGCAGTGTATTCACTATTAACTATGATTTTTGCCTCAATAAACCCCTAATTTGCTGTTTATTAATAGTTAGTAAGTTTAGGTATTTGGTAGGATTATGGTCATGCAGAAAAAGGCATTCATATGTGCTTTATAAGTACTAATAAACAGCAAATATGCAACTAGTTAATAGTGAGAATTGAACCCCAAACTAAAGTGTTACCAAACAATGTAGACGTCATAAAGCATATCTGTTTTATTTGAAATGTTACAGAGGAGGTGATTATCAACAGGCGTGGTTAACAACTAATACTTTGTGGCACACACAATTTATTATGTTAAATATTGAGTAAATGTAATACACGATTAATGCATCTGCTTGGAAATGAAGTTCTGCAGACGCACTTGCTATTTTTTTTTAACCCAAAAATGCTATATTAATAGAAACGCATAACTGTTGGTGCTCTGTGCATTCAGGGGTGAAGCCGTATGCTTGCTCGATGTGCGACATGCGGTTTTTTCAGCGTTACCACCTGCAGAGACACAGCCTCACTCACACGGGTATGTGTCATCTCAAACCCTGTCTTTGTGTACTTAAAGTTAGTTTTGTGCATGCTAAATGACTTTCAATTTAGTTTGAGAGGCAACCATTTTCAGCTTTTAAAATCAGTCAACAACATTTAATAATTTAACGAATAGTGCTCCATGAAGGTACTAGTTTATCTTTTATGTCACACTATGATACTGAGAACAACTATCACAATTACTATGAGCTAAATAAATGCTTACATTGATTTTAAAATGAGATAAGTGTACGAGATTGAGGTGGTCAGGGTTCAATACAGCTGAAGCTTTCTCGTGAACATCGTTTGATTTAAGATCATTTTGATCGTAACTCATGAACTGATTTAAAAAGTCCCAGAAACATAATTTTACTATGTTGTTTGGAAAGATTTCTTTCCATTTAAAAACTATCCAAGTGCGAACTGAATGAGTAAAATGGACGTAATAGCTGTGTCGCCATTCAGAGGCTGCATCCTTAGAAGTGCGCGAAGCAAAGCGGTCTGAAAATAAAACGGTGTTCACAACATGTTCACCTTGGTTCATTTATGTACATAATAAAGAGTATAAACTTAAGGCCAATTCACACTGCGCCGATAGTCACCAGATTACAGCATTTCACTTCTCAGATATTCTAATGCCAATTCAGCATGTTCAATCGGCGAAAACGAGTGCCAACAGACGGCAACAGGGGTAACACAATGATCCGACAAAACCAGACCAAGGCCCCATTTACACCTGGTATTAAGATGCGCTTTGGTCGATCGGCTCACAAGTAAACGAGGGAGACACATGCCCGTTTACACCTGGTGTTTTAATCCGTCTCTTTTATCCACTTTCAACCACTTCTGTCCTGATTTCTTCAAGGGGAGGGTCTATGGGCGGGTAAATGTAGGCCTATGTGTTTTTTCAGATCTTTCGATCTAATGGACAAAATAAGATCGTGCAGTTTACATATGAACGTGTCCAGAGACGATGAAAAACACAGAGAGCAGCAGCTTTTGTTTCTGCTCTGACAGCCGCAAGATGCTGTGAGTGTGTGTCTGAAATCAGGAATAGTGAGAGAACATTGTGCTTTTTTGTCTTCAAACCAAACTTGGGTCTCCAGCCGACAAAGTTTAAATCCCGTCTGGCTAGCGAGCTTCCCATAATGTTTACGCGTTAGGTAAGTAGGCGGAGAGTAGATGGTCTTTTGTGACACATTTGACCACATGAGCGTTTAGACTACGAAAGCAATCCGGTTGGATGCGTTCGACTACCTCTGGAAGTGGTCGAAAGTGGACAAACTCAAAACGTTTTAGACCCCGTTTACACCTGTATTTAGCGTTGTGCACTTGTGATCCGATCGACCAAAATGCATCTTAATCCCAGGTGTAAACAAGTCCCAAGTGTCTGTTGGTGCGGTGTAAATTGGCCTTTAGTAAGATATGTTAACATTTGAAACGCTTTCAAGTTTGTTTTTTACATTTGTATCGTTAGATATTTGAGTAAATTGAAATCCAATACTTTCATTTAAAAGTGTAACCTGGCGTTTTCTCTCAAAAAAAAAAATCCAGTCGTCACCGGCGTGCAATGAATCTTGGGATTGGCGAGGTTGCGAAGGATCCACACGTTCGATCCTTCGTGGACCGGGAAACGAAAAACGCCTTCGAAATAGGACAGCCTTCGTCGCGCCGCTGTGACGCATTCGGCTTTCGAAGGATGCAGCCTCTGAATTGGGACACAGTTAATGTCAGCATGCAGAATAATTTAGAAAAAGAAATGTTCTACATTTTTAAACGGCATTAAAATTGTTTGCTGCTTTGAATGTTTTGCAAAGACATTCACTAAAAACTGACTCTGCATTTAGGGGTGAAGCCATATGCTTGTTCGATGTGCGACATGCGGTTTTTCCAACGTTACCACTTGGAAAGACACAGCCTGACTCATACTGGTATGTGTCCATTCTTTGTACCCCAATTTACTAAGTGTTCCTGGATTGGAGTTTGTCTATATTGTGTGGTTGGGATGTTTAGGGGGGAAAAACAATGAGATAACAATGACTTGTTCAAATTAGTTTGAGTTTGAATAGGAACTCTATTACTTTTGAAATATTAATTAGCCATATCCTGCATACTATAAGATTTGCTTCAACATCAAGACATTTAAAAACGTTTTTACCTGCACTTGGGGCCGAGTTTTGCGAGTCATTTCAGACTTACTTAATGGCTTCAGGTTTTGCAATATCTATGTAGTTGCTCCTGCCTCATGTTTCTCCAGGGGGTTGTTTGTCTTTGTCTGTATTAAAGGGTTAGTTCACCCAAAAATGAAAATTTTGTCATTAATTCCTCACTCTCATGTCGTTCCAAACCCGTAAGACTTTTGTTCAAGACTTTCGTTTTGTTGACAGATGCGCAACTACCACTTTCAAGCCCCAAGGTAGTAAAGAGATCATTAAAGTAATTCATGTGACTCCAGTGGTTTAACCTCAATTTTATGAAGCGACGTGAGTGCTTTGTTTGCACAAAAAGACAAAATTTATTACTTTATTTACAAAATATTAATCTCCAACACGCATTCATGCAACAACGTCTGCTCTCGCGTCAACATAACACGCATGCGTCGTGGTGCTCTCGTGAACGTGTGTTGGAGATTAATATCTTGTAAATAAAGTGGTCAATTGTTTACTCAAAGTACTCACGTGGTAGAAAGTGGTAGTTGCGTAGCTGTCAATGGAGGGACAAAAAACTCTCAGATTTAAAAAAAAAAAAAAAAAAAAAATCTTTATTTGTGTTCCGAAGATGAACGAAGGTCTTACGGGTTTGGAACATCATGAGGGTGATTTTATGACAATTTTCATTTTTGGGTGAACTATCCCTTTAAGTTTATTTCCGGTAACTTAAGGGTTGCAAAATCGATAAGATAAAATGACGCTAGCTGTTTCTTTTGAACCATTTTAATGCTCAATCATGTTAATTCTCCAAGCAGAAAGAATATAACCTCAAGTCTCAAAGCAGGTTTCTGATCTTTAAAACCAAAACCCCAGTGTGCCACTTTACGATCAAGCAGTTTTTCATTCCATATTAAACACACTCTACAAACTCGAGTTTGTATGAAGTCATCTACTTTATTTCTAAGCATGAATATACTCTGTATTTAAGGTTTAATGGAAACCCATATGACATAATCACAGTCTCTGTGTTTCAGTGTGGAGTGCTTTAATAAAGACTGTTTTTCTCTGATAGGAGAGAAGCCGTTTGCATGTGACATGTGTGATATGCGGTTCATTCAGAGGTACCATCTGGAGAGACACAAGCGTGTTCACAGTGGTGAAAAGCCCTACCAGTGTGAGCGCTGCCAGCAGGTAAGAACATGCTTTATAACATGGCTTTACTAAGGCAAGACAACACCTATTGTTGATCCTGTAGTTAAAGGGTCCATAACACACACAGTTTCTGCCAGAGTATCTATAGAGTAGTATTACATCCTTCATATCTCCCAAGAGTCTTTAGTTTTATCATATTTATAAAAGACAGATACACTGTACCGATTCTTTCTGAAAACAGCCGGGCTCGTGGAGGAGTGCAGTGGGCGGAGCTAAAGAGTCACGAGCACACACACACACACACACAATACATCATGGCATTATCCCTGGATAACGTTCGATTCACTATACGTTCGTGTTCACATTAAATGCACTTACGCTGCAATTGCCAATAAAACACAGACATTTGATGCAGTTTCACTCACCGCCTGTGGTTTCCACTCATGAAGGGAACAAGCACACACACTTGCAGAACTCTGGAAAAACAAACTGCATCCATTGTTCCCTTAATGCTGGGTTATTTGGGAAGCTGAACAAGGTTATCTTTCCCTCACAACCAGAAACACACTTCTTTAGTGACATTTCTTTCGTGGTCTAAAAACAAAATGGCAGCGCCGCCGACGGCTCGCGTAACCCGAACGAAGCTCGTTGATGGACACGCTCTTGCTCTTGCTCTCGCTGTGGTTGGTGTGTGTGTGTTCATCCGGGAGAAGTGTCCATATAAGCAATTCCGCCCTTTATGACGTCATACAGGGCCATACTCGAAAAAAACTTTCCAAAACTTGTTGGAATCCTGAAGGAGTGTATTTGGCACAGAAATACTCCATCATACGTCCAACTCATTTTGTGAAATTTTGTTTAGCATGAGAATCAACTCTTGAACAGTGTAAATAAGTCAGAACGCATGAAATAGCATTAGACCCCCCCCCCTTTAAATTGAAGAATACTGAAAGTTGGGAAGTTGTTGTTATTAAGGTTTATACATTTGAATCAAGGCTACTTACCACACAAACATATTGTCAGGGAAAATGACAGCAGAACCGGACATTATGGTCATATGATGCGATTTCTTGTTTTCCTTTCTCTTTAGTGTGTTATCTAGCTCTTTGTGCATGTATAAGATCTGCAGAGTTACAAAGCTCAAAGTCTCAAACCCAAAGAGATATTCTTTGTAAAAGTTAAGGCTCAGCCACACCTTCCTAAAACACTTGGTTCAAACACATCCCCCATAAATCGACATCAGTCTGTGGGGGTGGAGTTTCATAACACCGCCCAAACATATACGCAAAGAAAAAAGGTGTAACTTTTATTCGCTGTAGTATTGTTGTCGCCGGCGCCGCCATGGAGACGCTGTGTTTTTCGTTGTGAAAGCCAAACTACTTTGTTTGGCCTTCCAAAAGAGGGGACAATTAGAAAACAATGGCTAAGCTTTAGTTACAACACTGTTCCAGAACAGTACAACCCAAATATTCGACTGTGTGCTGCGCATTTTTCGGAGGACTGTTTCTAGCACCTGGGAGAGCACAGACCGTTTCTACGTCTTTGTCGTTTCTACGATAACAAATGCAAACTTACCAATCTGATACTTGCTGGTCCAGTTGCGCTGACAGCGTTGATGGATCAGCTTGGTCATCTGCATCATCCGGATCAGATTTGGGCTCAAATTGATAAGGTATGACCGACATTATCATGTCAATATTGCTTTGCTTTGGGAGCTGATGTTCCAAATATGGTAAGAAGCGTAACATTTCCGTCAGACGCTTAAGGTATTTGGGCCAATCACAATGCACTGGATCGCTGGTTAATCAGAGCACACCGTGCTTTTCAGAACGATGAGCTTTGTAAAAATCGACGCGTTTCAGAAAGGAGGGGCATAGAGGAGCAACAATAATGTACAGTATGTGTAAAATAATGACTTTTTTTAACCTAAAACCACGTAAACACATTGCATTAAACCAAATACACTAAATGTTCTTTTTAGAACCATCATATGACCCCTTTAAGAAGAATCTGCAAGTTCTGCTTACTTAAACTTTGCATTTCTTAACTTAAAAACTTTGATGCAACTGATTGCCTGACTGATTTTGAATTTGCCAACTTTTGCCAACAGGGGTTTACAGTGTGAAGTTGTTCAACCCCTAAGGTGAACCAATATAAGTCAAACTTCTCTGTGTTTTTCCACCTTAAGAACTTCTCTCGGACGGACAGACTGTTGAGACATCGGCGGTTGTGTCAGGGTCGCGGCGTGGCAAAAGTTGAGGCCCAGCCGTGCTCTTTCGCCCAGGAGCCTCCCCCCGCCCCTCCGTCCACATGGAGTCCCCTACATCCTGCCCCGGGCCGGCTCGCCGTCTGACCCTACACTCTCCAGACAAGCCCTGAGAAGACGGCACACCCAGACCTCTCTCTCAATGCCACCGGCACTGCGGCCCGCCTGCTGACAGAGAGATATGCTACAGAGAGGACCAGGGAAATTCCCGTCTTTTGTTTCTTCATGGAGAAACACACAAGGCTCTCTTTTGATCATCGACGGTTGTTTTATACTTTTTGGTAATATAATATGGGGTTAGAAGGGGTTTTATGGTACTTTTAAGATGCGAGGAACAAAAAACACCTAACATGGGAATTTCATGTGACTAACCAAAAAAAAAAAAAAAAAAAAAAAAAGTGCAAAGGTACAACCCATCATCTATCAACTGACACCTATTGATACACACTTTATGTAAGTTCAACAGCATTGTGTGGTTAAAATCAGCATCATGTGTGATGTATAGGCCTGCTGTAAAGTGCTGAGGGTTAGCGCCCTACTGTCCTGAGGACTCAGGTAACGTCCTACTACCATCGCAAGATCTGTTTGTAACACTGTACCCATGTGTGACCCCGTGGAAATGCACCGCGCTCCCATTATATTAATTCATTAAGCATTCGCAGGCTTTTTCTCAATGATAAATGTTTGATCTGATATTGTAACTATGTATGAATTTGAAAGATGTGTATATTACTGTGTGTAACAGCTGGTTTGTTCTCTTATCATTGCCGTGAGCTGATGGAAATGACACAGGACATCACTCACTTGATCTCTCAGAACCTCTCAAGGCCATGTGTAGGTCATTGGGTCCTCAAAATCACAAATGATGTTTTGCATAAAGAAAATGAGGTCTTTTTATTTAAGTTTTTGCATTGCACTGATGCAAAAATATTATTTTAAATATACTTTATATTTAAGTTCGTACTGCCTTTATGGGAATTTATTAATGTTCGTCGTTATTGAGAATTACAGAACCAATGAGAATTGAAGGGGTGAAATGGAATATTGCTCGTAAAAATAGACTTCATTTTCTATATGCTAAATATATTTTTTCTGATTTTAGAGCGATATATGGTAGAGTTCTTGTGAGATTCACTCGAGTATTGACTACACTGTTAATACATCTACATTACACGTGATGAAAACGTCAAAGACCCACAATATTATGTACAGATTTATATGTGCAACATATAAGATCATCTTGTGGCCTTGGGATGTGTTCGTATTTTATTTTGTACTTTTTTTTTTTTTTTTTTTTACAGCTTGGTTATGAAATAATTATATACATATTATTTTACTGAAATACTGACACGAGGACAGATACACTGCCTTTTGTTTTCTTTCCAAAGTCATTTTATTTTGACCTGATATTGCCTGGTGTTGAAGCACAGCTGTTGTTGTTTTGTTGTAATTTCTGAGCTTGAGGAGGATAAAGTCCAGGTTTCCAGTGTGAGAGAGCAGTGTTCCCTCTAATGCGAGTCTGAGACGTCTTCAGCACATGTGGGCCACTAATAGAGGAAAATGACACACATCTGATGTTATTGTTGTACCAAATGATATTGTATTTGTCAGTTTATTAACTTCTCATCTTATCATTAACAGGATATCTACTGTTTGACGAGAGTCTCGTCTGTTTTTGTTTTTGTGCTGATGGACAAACTAGGGATTGATTTGGGCATTTCAATGCTTTCTGGTTATATGGCAACTAAAGACAGAATATATCTTCAGAGGAATGTCTGCTGTGTATTGACAAAAGATTGCTGCATTTCTGTGTAATGATTTTTTTCCCCCTTTTCTTTTTAATGTATGTTTATATAACTGAATTGGTTAATACTCTTAGTTCTATAACAACAAACTTTGTGTATTTTAAGGACCTTTTTTATGCTAATATAATTTTTAAAAACACTGGAGAGATATGTGTGTGAAATGATAAACTATATAGACATATATACAGTGTGTGTGTGTTTGTGTGTGTGTAGCATATTAGATGCATATAGCATACTGTTAAGTGCATATAGTATTTCACACAAGTTATCGGCATATATTCCAACAAAATATCTGAATTTACACAAATAATCCTTTTATTATATTAGGCACCAACATTCACTGATGCTCAAGGCAGCGCATTTTATAAAGAAGCTAAAAATCTCGTGTAGACAGTATTGAAAATATATAGGATCTTTTATCTGTTGTATGCAGGGGGCTTATAAGACAAAGGGTTATGCACTCAACATGTATGTATGTTTATGCACACACACACACGCACACGCACATAATTAGCCTGTAGTTACTAGATAAAGCCTCTCTCCAAAGCGTTGGGAACGATTGCATAATTTGGATGTCCATGAGTCTAACCCTAACCCAAATTGAAAAGAAAGAAGTGATTTTTGGGAGTTGTTTGGATGGAAGAAGAGACTGCATCAGTAGTGCTTATCAAAGCAGTTTTCTTTTTATTTCTTGCATGATGTTGCAGACTCTGATGTAAACACTTCACTGAATTCCTTTTCTTCATCCCAAGGTGTTTTCCCAAAACTTCTGAATGCAAAAAAAGGACAGGTTTTGTCATTTGTTTCTTCAGCCACTTCAGTGATACGGTGAATTGTTTTTGTGTGGAGACGAGAGGGGCTTCCTTCATGCATAAATAAAATACTACATAAAGTACATGGTTTTCATATTTTACTTTCTGGGTATTAAATTTTGTTGTAAATTTAAAGGTGCAGTGTGTAGTATTTATGAGGATCTAGTGACAGAAATGCAATATAATGTACATAACTATGTTTTCAGTGGTGTATAAACACCTTACATAATGAACTGTTATGTTTTTATTACCTTAGAATGAGGCATTTCTATCTACACACACCAACGGGTCCCATAGATATACATAATAAATGCACATAATAAATGTCTCGTCTGCGCTGCTGGCCAATGGAGGTCGACGTCCGCACCTGGCGGCCATCTTGTCACAGTCAGCTCACTCACTCGTAACGCTGTGTTTTAATGGTGCATGTACTTTTTAAATAACCATAACTTGCAAAATTTTCTACCGATTTTCAAACTGTTTGGTTTGTTATAAACATCAGAGATGTAGTTATGACACTGCATACTTATGAATAATTATAACCATGGACTTCCATATGAAAATAACATTGAACAGAACAGATAGGTGCAATGAATATACACACACACAAGGTATTTATGTTATGTTAAATCAATATATAGGCTACTAAAACTCAGTGTACATAATGGCAACATGATATATATACAAACCCGATTCCAAAAAAGTTGGGACACTGTACAAATTGTGAATAAAAACAGAATGCAATGATGTGGAAGTTTCAAATTTCAATATTTTATTCAGAATACAACATAGATGACATATCAAATGTTTAAACTGAGAAAATGTATCATTTTAAGGGAAAAATAAGTTGATTTTAAATTTCATGGCATCAACACATCTCAAAAAAGTTGGGACAAGGCCATGTTTACCACTGTGTGGCATCCCCTCTTCTTTTTATAACAGTCTGCAAACGTCTGGGGACTGAGGAGACAAGTTGCTCAAGTTTAGGAATAGGAATGTTGTCCCATTCTTGTCTAATACAGGCTTCTAGTTGCTCAACTGTCTTAGGTCTTCTTTGTCGCATCTTCCTCTTTATGATGCGCCAAATGTTTTCTATGGGTGAAAGATCTGGACTGCAGGCTGGCCATTTCAGTACCCGGATCCTCCTTCTACGCAGCCATGATGTTGTAATTGATGCAGTATGTGGTCTGGCATTGTCATGTTAGAACATGCAAGGTCTTCCCTGAAAGAGACGACGTCTGGATGGGAGCATATGTTGTTCTAGAACTTGGATATACCTTTCAGCATTGATGGTGCCTTTCCAGATGTGTAAGCTGCCCATGCCACACACACTCATGCAACCCCATACCATCAGAGATGCAGGCTTCTGAACTGAGCGCTGAGAACAACTTGGGTTGTCCTTGTCCTCTTTAGTCCGGATGACATGGCGTCCCAGTTTTCCAAAAAGAACTTCAAATTTTGATTCGTCTGACCACAGAACAGTTTTCCACTTTGCCACAGTCCATTTTAAATGAGCCTTGGCCCAGAGAAAACGCCTGCGCTTCTGGATCATGTTTAGATATGGCTTCTTTTTTGACCTATAGAGTTTTAGCCGGCAACGGCGAATGGCACGGTGGATTGTGTTCACCGACAATGTTTTCTGGAAGTATTCCTGAGCCCATGTTGTGATTTCCATTACAGTAGCATTCCTGTATGTGATGCAGTGCCGTCTAAGGGCCCGAAGATCACGGGCATCCAGTATGGTTTTCCGGCCTTGACCCTTACGCACAGAGATTGTTCCAGATTCTCTGAATCTTTGGATGATATTATGCACTGTAGATGATGATAACTTCAAACAGCCTATCATTCTTCGCAGGGGGAAGATAAACCATAAAGTACTCACCTGGCCGCAGCATGAAGTCAGGCACCCTCTGCTGCTTAAAGTCAACAACTCAGATAATTCCGGTTTTAATCCAACCACGCAGCCATGCGAGCCCTCTTTAAGCAATTTGTCGTCCCGGGTTCAAATCCCGGACGAGCCCTACCTTCTAGTGGCGATTTTTGAAGGGCCCGCCGTCCACCTCTTTTCCGCCGAAGCCTTGTGCAGAGTGAGTTCTGATGCCGGATGTCGCCAGTTGACCAGTACAGGGTGGCTCGTTGGTCTAGGGGTATGATTCTCGCTTAGGGTGCGAGATAAACCATAAAGTACTCACCTGGCCGCAGCATGAAGTCAGGCACCCTCTGCTGCTTAAAGTCAACAACTCAGATAAGTCTTTAAGCAATTTATCAGTCGCTGGACAACAGCGCCTCACCTCCGAAGCCATGAACAAAGTGAATTCTGATACCTGACGACCAGCGCGGCATGGCTCGTTGGTCTAGGGGTATGATTCTCGCTTTGGGTGCGAGAGGTCCCGGGTTCAAATCCCGGACGAGCCCTACCTTCTAGTGCCGATTTTTGAAGGGCCCGACGTCCACCTCTTTTCCGCAGAAGCCTTGTGCAGAGTGAGATGAGATGACGGATGACGCCAGTTGACCTATGCGGTGTGGCTCGTTGGTCGAGGGGTATGATTTTCGCTTAGGGTGCGAGAGGTCCCGGGTTCAAATCCCGGACGAGCCCAGACTTCAAATGCTGTTCTTTGGGGTGACCGGCGTCCACCAAGCTTAGAGGGCGCTTGTTCGTCTCCAACAGTGTCCCTTTGCTTTGCGTTTTCATTATTCGTTTCACAGGATTTTCTGCCCTGTCGACAGCCAGGTCAGCAGGCCGGTTAGCTCAGCTGGTTAGAGCGTGGTGCTAATAACGCCAAGGTCGCGGGTTCGATCCCCGTACGGGCCACAGTGCTTTTGGTGTCCTGTAATCATCACATTTTCTGCAACACGCCACTCTCTCCCCTGGCTGCTCTCAGAGAACCGTGACCTGCAAGCAAAAAGGCCGAAATAGCTCAGTTGGGAGAGCGTTAGACTGAAGATCTAAAGGTCCCTGGTTCGATCCCGGGTTTCGGGATGTGGGCCCGTCAGAGAGTGCCCCTGTCTGGTTCCATGGTGTAATGGTTAGCACTCTGGACTCTGAATCCAGCAATCCGAGTTCAAATCTTGGTGGGACCTTTATTCCCGAATCTGGTAGTTTTGGTTGGAACCAAACGGCATGAATGAAAAGACGTGACAATTGTTGAGACCATTACATTTAGGTTTTATTTTCTTCCATTTCTTCCATTGCTTAATGGGGACACTTAATATTCAGGAGTAGTGTTGATTTGACTGGACTCACACTATTGGATGAGAAGTAAACTTGAAATGAATTGAGCTGGACGGTGACACCGCTGTTTTCTGCAGAGCTTCTTTATAGATGCATTAAATTCGTTTCATAATCAATGAACTTTACACGGTTATGAAACGGAACTTCAGCTGAATAATGACACTATTGTCTTTTGAGGAGCTGCTTTACAGCACAATTGAATTCTGCTTGCATCATGAACGATTATTTTCCTGTTTATCACTGTGAAGCTGCTTTAAAGGTGACTTAGCTCACTTGATCATACGTTGCTTTGCCGTGCGCCCTATTGTCTTACACACTCCAGCCTATCGTTCTTCGCAGGGGGAAGATAAACCATAAAGTACTCACCTGGCCGCAGCATGAAGTCAGGCACCCTCTGCTGCTTAAAGTCAACAACTCAGATAATTCCGGTTTTAATCCAACCACGCAGCCATGCGAGCCCTCTTTAAGCAATTTGTCGTCCCGGGTTCAAATCCCGGACGAGCCCTACCTTCTAGTGGCGATTTTTGAAGGGCCCGCCGTCCACCTCTTTTCCGCCGAAGCCTTGTGCAGAGTGAGTTCTGATGCCGGATGTCGCCAGTTGACCAGTACAGGGTGGCTCGTTGGTCTAGGGGTATGATTCTCGCTTAGGGTGCGAGATAAACCATAAAGTACTCACCTGGCCGCAGCATGAAGTCAGGCACCCTCTGCTGCTTAAAGTCAACAACTCAGATAAGTCTTTAAGCAATTTATCAGTCGCTGGACAACAGCGCCTCACCTCCGAAGCCATGAACAAAGTGAATTCTGATACCTGACGACCAGCGCGGCATGGCTCGTTGGTCTAGGGGTATGATTCTCGCTTTGGGTGCGAGAGGTCCCGGGTTCAAATCCCGGACGAGCCCTACCTTCTAGTGCCGATTTTTGAAGGGCCCGACGTCCACCTCTTTTCCGCCGAAGCCTTGTGCAGAGTGAGATGTGATGACGGATGACGCCAGTTGACCTATGCGGTGTGGCTCGTTGGTCTAGGGGTATGATTCTCGCTTAGGGTGCGAGAGGTCCCGGGTTCAAATCCCGGACGAGCCCAGACTTCAAATGCTGTTCTTTGGGGTGACCGGCGTCCACCAAGCTTAGAGGGCGCTTGTTCGTCTCCAACAGTGTCCCTTTGCTTTGCGTTTTCATTATTCGTTTCACAGGATTTTCTGCCCTGTCGACAGCCAGGTCAGCAGGCCGGTTAGCTCAGCTGGTTAGAGCGTGGTGCTAATAACGCCAAGGTCGCGGGTTCGATCCCCGTACGGGCCACAGTGCTTTTGGTGTCCTGTAATCATCACATTTTCTGCAACACGCCACTCTCTCCCCTGGCTGCTCTCAGAGAACCGTGACCTGCAAGCAAAAAGGCCGAAATAGCTCAGTTGGGAGAGTGTTAGACTGAAGATCTAAAGGTCCCTGGTTCGATCCCGGGTTTCGGGATGTGGGCCCGTCAGAGAGTGCCCCTGTCTGGTTCCATGGTGTAATGGTTAGCACTCTGGACTCTGAATCCAGCGATCCGAGTTCAAATCTCGGTGGGACCTTTATTCCCGAATCTGGTAGTTTTGGTTGGAACCAAACGGCATGAATGAAAAGACGTGACAATTGTTGAGACCATTACATTTAGGTTTTATTTTCTTCCATTTCTTCCATTGCTTAATGGGGACACTTAATATTCAGGAGTAGTGTTGATTTGACTGCACTCACACTATTGGATGAGAAGTAAACTTGAAATGAATTGAGCTGGACGGTGACACCGCTGTTTTCTGCAGAGCTTCTTTATAGATGCATTAAATTCGTTTCATAATCAATGAACTTTACACGGTTATGAAACGGAACTTCAGCTGAATAATGACACTATTGTCTTTTGAGGAGCTGCTTTACAGCACAATTGAATTCTGCTTGCATCATGAACGATTATTTTCCTGTTTATCACTGTGAAGCTGCTTTAAAGGTGACTTAGCTCACTTGATCATACGTTGCTTTGCCGTGCGCCCTATTGTCTTACACACTCCAGCCTATCGTTCTTCGCAGGGGGAAGATAAACCATAAAGTACTCACCTGGCCGCAGCATGAAGTCAGGCACCCTCTGCTGCTTAAAGTCAACAACTCAGATAAGTCTGGTTTTAATCCAACCACGCAGCCATGCGATCCCTCTTTAAGCAATTTGTCGTCCTACCTTCTAGTGCCGATTTTTGAAGGGAACTTCAGCTGAATAATGACACTATTGTCTTTTGAGGAGCTGCTTTACAGCACAATTGAATTCTGCTTGCATCATGAACGATTATTTTCTTGTTTATCACTGTGAAGCTGCTTTAAAGGTGACTTGGCTCATACGTTGCTTTGCCGTGCGCCCTATTGTCTTACACACTCCAGCCTATCATTCTACGTTGCTTTGCCGTTCTGATGCCGGATGTCGCCAATTGACCAGCACAGGGTGGCTCGTTGGTCTAGGGGTATGATTCTCGCTTAGGGTGCGGGATAAACCATAAAGTACTCACTTGGCCGCAGCATGAAGTCAGGCACCCTCTGCTGCTTAAAGTCAGTAACTCAGATAAGTCTTTAAGCAATTTGTCAGTTGCTGTATGGCAGCGTCTCACCTCCGAAGCCATGTACAAAGTGAATTCTGATGCCTGACGACTAGCATGGCATGGCTCTTTGGTCTAGGGGTATGATTCTCGCTTTGGGTGCGAGAGGTCCCGGATTCAAATCCCGGACTAGCCCTACCACCTAGTGCCGATTTTTGAAGTGCTCGACGTCCACCTCTTTTCCGCCGAAGCCTTGTGCATAGTGAGATGTGATGACGGATGACGCCAGCTGCTCTGTGCGGTGTGGCTCGTTGGTCTAGGGGTATGATTCTCGCTTAGGGTGCGAGAGATCCCGGGTTCAAATCCCGGACGAGCCCGGTTAGCACTCTGGACTCTGAATCCAGCGATCCGAGTTCAAATCTCGGTGGGACCTTCATTCCCGAATCTGGTAGTTTTGGTTGGAACCAAACGGCATGAATGAAAAGACGTGACAATTGTTGAGACCATTACATTTAGGTTTTATTTTCTTCCATTTCTTCCATTGCTTAATGGGGACACTTAATATTCAGGAGTAGTGTTGATTTGACTGCACTCACACTATTGGATGAGAAGTAAACTTGAACTGAATTGAGCTGGACGATGACACCGCTGTTTTCTGCAGAGCTTCTTTATAGCTGCATTAAATTCGTTTCATAATCAATGAACTTTACACGGTTATGAAACGGAACTTCAGCTGAATAATGACACTATTGTCTTTTGAGGAGCTGCTTTACAGCACAATTGAATTCTGCTTGCATCATGAACGATTATTTTCCTGTTTATCACTGTGAAGCTGCTTTAAAGGTGACTTGGCTCACTTGATCATACGTTGCTTTGCCGTGCGCCCTATTGTCTTACACACTCCAGCCTATCATTCTTCGCAGGGGGAAGATAAACCATAAAGTACTCACCTGGCCGCAGCACGAAGTCAGGCACCCTCTGCTGCTTAAAGTCAACAACTCAGATAAGTCTTTAAGCAATTTGTCAGTCGCTGGACGACAGCGCCTCACCTCCGAAGCCATGTACAAAGTGAATTCTGATACCTGACGACCAGCACGGCATGGCTCGTTGGTCTAGGGGTATGATTCTCGCTTTGGGTGCGAGAGGTCCCGGATTCGAATCCCGGACGAGCCCTACCCTCTAGTGCCAATTTCTGAAGGGCCCGACGTCCTCCAAGCTTAGCGGGCGCTTGTTCGTCTCCAACAGTGTCCCTTTGCTTTGCGTTTTCATTATTCGTTTCACAGGATTTTTTGCCCTGTCGACAGCCAGGTCAGCAGGCCGGTTAGCTCAGCTGGTTAGAGCGTGGTGCTAATAACGCCAAGGTCGCGGGTTCGATCCCCGTACGGGCCACAGTGCTTTTGGTGTCCTGTAATCATCACATTTTCTGCAACACGCCACTCTCTCCCCTGGCTGCTCTCAGAGAACCGTGACCTGCAAGCAAAAAGGCCGAAATAGCTCAGCTGGGAGAGTGTTAGACTGAAGATCTAAAGGTCCCTGGTTCGATCCCGGGTTTCGGGATGTGGGCCTGTCAGAGAGTGCCCCTGTCTGGTTCCATGGTGTAATGGTTAGCACTCTGGACTCTGAATCCTGCGATCCGAGTTCAAATCTCAGTGGGACCTTTATTCCCAAATCTGGTAGTTTTGGTTGGAACCAAACGGCATGAATGAAAAGACGTGACAATTGTTGAGACCATTACATTTAGGTTTTATTTTCTTCCATTTCTTCCATTGCTTAATGGGGACACTTAATATTCAGGAGTAGTGTTGATTTGACTGCACTCACACTATTGGATGAGAAGTAAACTTGAAATGAATTGAGCTGGACGGTGACACCGCTGTTTTCTGCAGAGCTTCTTTATAGATGCATTAAATTCGTTTCATAATCAATGAACTTTACACGGTTATGAAACGGAACTTCAGCTGAATAATGACACTATTGTCTTTTGAGGAGCTGCTTTACAGCACAATTGAATTCTGCTTGCATCATGAACGATTATTTTCCTGTTTATCACTGTGAAGCTGCTTTAAAGGTGACTTAGCTCACTTGATCATACGTTGCTTTGCCGTGCGCCCTATTGTCTTACACACTCCAGCCTATCGTTCTTCGCAGGGGGAAGATAAACCATAAAGTACTCACCTGGCCGCAGCATGAAGTCAGGCACCCTCTGCTGCTTAAAGTCAACAACTCAGATAAGTCCGGTTTTAATCCAACCACGCAGCCATGCGATCCCTCTTTAAGCAATTTGTCGTCCTACCTTCTAGTGCCGATTTTTGAAGGGAACTTCAGCTGAATAATGACACTATTGTCTTTTGAGGAGCTGCTTTACAGCACAATTGAATTCTGCTTGCATCATGAACGATTATTTTCTTGTTTATCACTGTGAAGCTGCTTTAAAGGTGACTTGGCTCACTTGATCATACGTTGCTTTGCCGTGCGCCCTATTGTCTTACACACTCCAGCCTATCATTCTACGTTGCTTTGCCGTTCTGATGCCGGATGTCGCCAATTGACCAGCACAGGGTGGCTCGTTGGTCTAGGGGTATGATTCTCGCTTAGGGTGCGGGATAAACCATAAAGTACTCACTTGGCCGCAGCATGAAGTCAGGCACCCTCTGCTGCTTAAAGTCAGTAACTCAGATAAGTCTTTAAGCAATTTGTCAGTTGCTGTATGGCAGCGTCTCACCTCCGAAGCCATGTACAAAGTGAATTCTGATGCCTGACGACTAGCATGGCATGGCTCGTTGGTCTAGGGGTATGATTCTCGCTTAGGGTGTGAGAGATCCCGGGTTCAAATCCCGGACGAGCCCGGTTAGCACTCTGGACTCTGAATCCAGCGATCCGAGTTCAAATCTCGGTGGGACCTTCATTCCTGAATCTGGTAGTTTTGGTTGGAACCAAACGGCATGAATGAAAAGACGTGACAATTGTTGAGACCATTACATTTAGGTTTTATTTTCTTCCATTTCTTCCATTGCTTAATGGGGACACTTAATATTCAGGAGTAGTGTTGATTTGACTGCACTCACACTATTGGATGAGAAGTAAACTTGAACTGAATTGAGCTGGACGATGACACCGCTGTTTTCTGCAGAGCTTCTTTATAGCTGCATTAAATTCGTTTCATAATCAATGAACTTTACACGGTTATGAAACGGAACTTCAGCTGAATAATGACACTATTGTCTTTTGAGGAGCTGCTTTACAGCACAATTGAATTCTGCTTGCATCATGAACGATTATTTTCCTGTTTATCACTGTGAAGCTGCTTTAAAGGTGACTTGGCTCACTTGATCATACGTTGCTTTGCCGTGCGCCCTATTGTCTTACACACTCCAGCCTATCATTCTTCGCAGGGGGAAGATAAACCATAAAGTACTCACCTGGCCGCAGCACGAAGTCAGGCACCCTCTGCTGCTTAAAGTCAACAACTCAGATAAGTCTTTAAGCAATTTGTCAGTCGCTGGACGACAGCGCCTCACCTCCGAAGCCATGTACAAAGTGAATTCTGATACCTGACGACCAGCACGGCATGGCTCGTTGGTCTAGGGGTATGATTCTCGCTTTGGGTGCGAGAGGTCCCGGATTCGAATCCCGGACGAGCCCTACCCTCTAGTGCCAATTTCTGAAGGGCCCGACGTCCTCCAAGCTTAGCGGGCGCTTGTTCGTCTCCAACAGTGTCCCTTTGCTTTGCGTTTTCATTATTCGTTTCACAGGATTTTCTGCCCTGTCGACAGCCAGGTCAGCAGGCCGGTTAGCTCAGCTGGTTAGAGCGTGGTGCTAATAACGCCAAGGTCGCGGGTTCGATCCCCGTACGGGCCACAGTGCTTTTGGTGTCCTGTAATCATCACATTTTCTGCAACACGCCACTCTCTCCCCTGGCTGCTCTCAGAGAACCGTGACCTGCAAGCAAAAAGGCCGAAATAGCTCAGTTGGGAGAGCGTTAGACTGAAGATCTAAAGGTCCCTGGTTCGATCCCGGGTTTCGGGATGTGGGCCCGTCAGAGAGTGCCCCTGTCTGGTTCCATGGTGTAATGGTTAGCACTCTGGACTCTGAATCCAGCGATCCGAGTTCAAATCTCGGTGGGACCTTTATTCCCGAATCTGGTAGTTTTGGTTGGAACCAAACGGCATGAATGAAAAGACGTGACAATTGTTGAGACCATTACATTTAGGTTTTATTTTCTTCCATTTCTTCCATTGCTTAATGGGGACACTTAATATTCAGGAGTAGTGTTGATTTGACTGCACTCACACTATTGGATGAGAAGTAAACTTGAAATGAATTGAGCTGGACGGTGACACCGCTGTTTTCTGCAGAGCTTCTTTATAGATGCATTAAATTCGTTTCATAATCAATGAACTTTACACGGTTATGAAACGGAACTTCAGCTGAATAATGACACTATTGTCTTTTGAGGAGCTGCTTTACAGCACAATTGAATTCTGCTTGCATCATGAACGATTATTTTCCTGTTTATCACTGTGAAGCTGCTTTAAAGGTGACTTAGCTCACTTGATCATACGTTGCTTTGCCGTGCGCCCTATTGTCTTACACACTCCAGCCTATCGTTCTTCGCAGGGGGAAGATAAACCATAAAGTACTCACCTGGCCGCAGCATGAAGTCAGGCACCCTCTGCTGCTTAAAGTCAACAACTCAGATAAGTCCGGTTTTAATCCAACCACGCAGCCATGCGATCCCTCTTTAAGCAATTTGTCGTCCTACCTTCTAGTGCCGATTTTTGAAGGGAACTTCAGCTGAATAATGACACTATTGTCTTTTGAGGAGCTGCTTTACAGCACAATTGAATTCTGCTTGCATCATGAACGATTATTTTCTTGTTTATCACTGTGAAGCTGCTTTAAAGGTGACTTGGCTCACTTGATCATACGTTGCTTTGCCGTGCGCCCTATTGTCTTACACACTCCAGCCTATCATTCTACGTTGCTTTGCCGTTCTGATGCCGGATGTCGCCAATTGACCAGCACAGGGTGGCTCGTTGGTCTAGGGGTATGATTCTCGCTTAGGGTGCGGGATAAACCATAAAGTACTCACTTGGCCGCAGCATGAAGTCAGGCACCCTCTGCTGCTTAAAGTCAGTAACTCAGATAAGTCTTTAAGCAATTTGTCAGTTGCTGTATGGCAGCGTCTCACCTCCGAAGCCATGTACAAAGTGAATTCTGATGCCTGACGACTAGCATGGCATGGCTCTTTGGTCTAGGGGTATGATTCTCGCTTTGGGTGCGAGAGGTCCCGGATTCAAATCCCGGACTAGCCCTACCACCTAGTGCCGATTTTTGAAGTGCTCGACGTCCACCTCTTTTCCGCCGAAGCCTTGTGCATAGTGAGATGTGATGACGGATGACGCCAGCTGCTCTGTGCGGTGTGGCTCGTTGGTCTAGGGGTATGATTCTCGCTTAGGGTGCGAGAGATCCCGGGTTCAAATCCCGGACGAGCCCGGTTAGCACTCTGGACTCTGAATCCAGCGATCCGAGTTCGAATCCAGCGATCCGAGTTCAAATCTCGGTGGGACCTTCATTCCCGAATCTGGTAGTTTTGGTTGGAACCAAACGGCATGAATGAAAAGACGTGACAATTGTTGAGACCATTACATTTAGGTTTTATTTTCTTCCATTTCTTCCATTGCTTAATGGGGACACTTAATATTCAGGAGTAGTGTTGATTTGACTGCACTCACACTATTGGATGAGAAGTAAACTTGAACTGAATTGAGCTGGACGATGACACCGCTGTTTTCTGCAGAGCTTCTTTATAGCTGCATTAAATTCGTTTCATAATCAATGAACTTTACACGGTTATGAAACGGAACTTCAGCTGAATAATGACACTATTGTCTTTTGAGGAGCTGCTTTACAGCACAATTGAATTCTGCTTGCATCATGAACGATTATTTTCCTGTTTATCACTGTGAAGCTGCTTTAAAGGTGACTTGGCTCACTTGATCATACGTTGCTTTGCCGTGCGCCCTATTGTCTTACACACTCCAGCCTATCATTCTTCGCAGGGGGAAGATAAACCATAAAGTACTCACCTGGCCGCAGCACGAAGTCAGGCACCCTCTGCTGCTTAAAGTCAACAACTCAGATAAGTCTTTAAGCAATTTGTCAGTCGCTGGACGACAGCGCCTCACCTCCGAAGCCATGTACAAAGTGAATTCTGATACCTGACGACCAGCACGGCATGGCTCGTTGGTCTAGGGGTATGATTCTCGCTTTGGGTGCGAGAGGTCCCGGATTCGAATCCCGGACGAGCCCTACCCTCTAGTGCCAATTTCTGAAGGGCCCGACGTCCTCCAAGCTTAGAGGGCGCTTGTTCGTCTCCAACAGTGTCCCTTTGCTTTGCGTTTTCATTATTCGTTTCACAGGATTTTTTGCCCTGTCGACAGCCAGGTCAGCAGGCCGGTTAGCTCAGCTGGTTAGAGCGTGGTGCTAATAACGCCAAGGTCGCGGGTTCGATCCCCGTACGGGCCACAGTGCTTTTGGTGTCCTGTAATCATCACATTTTCTGCAACACGCCACTCTCTCCCCTGGCTGCTCTCAGAGAACCGTGACCTGCAAGCAAAAAGGCCGAAATAGCTCAGTTGGGAGAGTGTTAGACTGAAGATCTAAAGGTCCCTGGTTCGATCCCGGGTTTCGGGATGTGGGCCCGTCAGAGAGTGCCCCTGTCTGGTTCCATGGTGTAATGGTTAGCACTCTGGACTCTGAATCCTGCGATCCGAGTTCAAATCTCGGTGGGACCTTTATTCCCAAATCTGGTAGTTTTGGTTGGAACCAAACGGCATGAATGAAAAGACGTGACAATTGTTGAGACCATTACATTTAGGTTTTATTTTCTTCCATTTCTTCCATTGCTTAATGGGGACACTTAATATTCAGGAGTAGTGTTGATTTGACTGCACTCACACTATTGGATGAGAAGTAAACTTGAAATGAATTGAGCTGGACGGTGACACCGCTGTTTTCTGCAGAGCTTCTTTATAGATGCATTAAATTCGTTTCATAATCAATGAACTTTACACGGTTATGAAACGGAACTTCAGCTGAATAATGACACTATTGTCTTTTGAGGAGCTGCTTTACAGCACAATTGAATTCTGCTTGCATCATGAACGATTATTTTCCTGTTTATCACTGTGAAGCTGCTTTAAAGGTGACTTAGCTCACTTGATCATACGTTGCTTTGCCGTGCGCCCTATTGTCTTACACACTCCAGCCTATCGTTCTTCGCAGGGGGAAGATAAACCATAAAGTACTCACCTGGCCGCAGCATGAAGTCAGGCACCCTCTGCTGCTTAAAGTCAACAACTCAGATAAGTCCGGTTTTAATCCAACCACGCAGCCATGCGATCCCTCTTTAAGCAATTTGTCGTCCTACCTTCTAGTGCCGATTTTTGAAGGGAACTTCAGCTGAATAATGACACTATTGTCTTTTGAGGAGCTGCTTTACAGCACAATTGAATTCTGCTTGCATCATGAACGATTATTTTCTTGTTTATCACTGTGAAGCTGCTTTAAAGGTGACTTGGCTCACTTGATCATACGTTGCTTTGCCGTGCGCCCTATTGTCTTACACACTCCAGCCTATCATTCTACGTTGCTTTGCCGTTCTGATGCCGGATGTCGCCAATTGACCAGCACAGGGTGGCTCGTTGGTCTAGGGGTATGATTCTCGCTTAGGGTGCGGGATAAACCATAAAGTACTCACTTGGCCGCAGCATGAAGTCAGGCACCCTCTGCTGCTTAAAGTCAGTAACTCAGATAAGTCTTTAAGCAATTTGTCAGTTGCTGTATGGCAGCGTCTCACCTCCGAAGCCATGTACAAAGTGAATTCTGATGCCTGACGACTAGCATGGCATGGCTCGTTGGTCTAGGGGTATGATTCTCGCTTAGGGTGCGAGAGATCCCGGGTTCAAATCCCGGACGAGCCCGGTTAGCACTCTGGACTCTGAATCCAGCGATCCGAGTTCAAATCTCGGTGGGACCTTCATTCCCGAATCTGGTAGTTTTGGTTGGAACCAAACGGCATGAATGAAAAGACGTGACAATTGTTGAGACCATTACATTTAGGTTTTATTTTCTTCCATTTCTTCCATTGCTTAATGGGGACACTTAATATTCAGGAGTAGTGTTGATTTGACTGCACTCACACTATTGGATGAGAAGTAAACTTGAACTGAATTGAGCTGGACGATGACACCGCTGTTTTCTGCAGAGCTTCTTTATAGATGCATTAAATTCGTTTCATAATCAATGAACTTTACACGGTTATGAAACGGAACTTCAGCTGAATAATGACACTATTGTCTTTTGAGGAGCTGCTTTACAGCACAATTGAATTCTGCTTGCATCATGAACGATTATTTTCCTGTTTATCACTGTGAAGCTGCTTTAAAGGTGACTTGGCTCACTTGATCATACGTTGCTTTGCCGTGCGCCCTATTGTCTTACACACTCCAGCCTATCATTCTTCGCAGGGGGAAGATAAACCATAAAGTACTCACCTGGCCGCAGCACGAAGTCAGGCACCCTCTGCTGCTTAAAGTCAACAACTCAGATAAGTCTTTAAGCAATTTGTCAGTCGCTGGACGACAGCGCCTCACCTCCGAAGCCATGTACAAAGTGAATTCTGATACCTGACGACCAGCACGGCATGGCTCGTTGGTCTAGGGGTATGGTTCTCGCTTTGGGTGCGAGAGGTCCCGGGTTCGAATCCCGGACGAGCCCTACCCTCTAGTGCCAATTTCTGAAGGGCCCGACGTCCTCCAAGCTTAGCGGGCGCTTGTTCGTCTCCAACAGTGTCCCTTTGCTTTGCGTTTTCATTATTCGTTTCACAGGATTTTCTGCCCTGTCGACAGCCAGGTCAGCAGGCCGGTTAGCTCAGCTGGTTAAAGCGTGGTGCTAATAACGCCAAGGTCGCGGGTTCGATCCCCGTACGGGCCACAGTGCTTTTGGTGTCCTGTAATCATCACATTTTCTGCAACACGCCACTCTCTCCCCTGGCTGCTCTCAGAGAACCGTGACCTGCAAGCAAAAAGGCCGAAGTAGCTCAGTTGGGAGAGCGTTAGACTGAAGATCTAAAGGTCCCTGGTTTGATCCCGGTTTTTGGAATGTGGGCCCTTCAGAGAGTTCCCCTGTCTGGTTCCATGGTGTAATGGTTAGCACTCTGGACTCTGAATCCAGCGATCCGAGTTCAAATCTCGGTGGGACCTTTATTCCCGAATCTGGTAGTTTTGGTTGGAACCAAACGGCATGAATGAAAAGACGTGACAATTGTTGAGACCATTACATTTAGGTTTTATTTTCTTCCATTTCTTCCATTGCTTAATGGGGACACTTAATATTCAGGAGTAGTGTTGATTTGACTGCACTCACACTATTGGATGAGAAGTAAACTTGAACTGAATTGAGCTGGACGATGACACCGCTGTTTTCTGCAGAGCTTCTTTATAGCTGCATTAAATTCGTTTCATAATCACATGAAACATCTTTGTCCTGTGTCGGCCACCGTAGCTTCTCTATGTGCTTCGAAAGAGAGGGGTGAGCGGTGGCTGATTGCAATTTGCAACCTCACCACTAGATGCCGCTAAAATTTACACACTGCACCTTTAAATGTAATGTGTTAAGTAAGTTCACTTCCATTTCCATTGTCCTGAAATCAATGGGTTTTTTTTTTTAAATGCCTGAAATAAGGTCTGTTGAGAACAATAAGCTCAAGATATTTTAATGTTTTATTCTACAACATAAAATACATCAGCAAAACCCCCTTGGTTTTTCTAAAGCTTGTCTTGTCAAGGCTTTTCCAAGTGTTTAAATGGGACTACAGAAGTAGTGACGTGACACTGAAATGACTCTCTCTGTCTCTTTCTCTCTATAAAACACATTCATACCTCTGTGTTCCCCTCCCTTTAGTTTTATGACCGTAATCTGACACAGCTTCTGTGTCCTATCAGCACCAATGACATAATTCATCTCAAAGAGGCCCAACAGCAAATCACAGTATGCCAATAAATTTCCCTGTCAGAGCTCAGCCAATAGGTGGCGAGCATTAAATCACACACGCATTGGTGGCCAATGGCACGGCGAAGGCAATATATCTGTCAGGAAGCAGAGCCTCTTAATGACTGCTGCTGGGGATCTGGAGGAAACAACCATGAAGAAGGGAAACCACAGGCTCAAAGGGGTGGAAACATCCACTGCAGTTTGGCTTGTGTTTCTCTTGTGGTTTGAAGGTTAAGGTTATGTGTATGTGATCCAGCGTGTGGCTAATAACAGCAAAGTTAGGATTAGAAGACAGCAGTCAAATTTAAGTGCCTTTAACTAATAACATTTAAATGAATCATTTGATACGCTATTGTGCACATACATGTTTTTACATTGTACTTATATTTAAAAATACCTGCATGTAATTACAGCTGTAATTATACTGTTGACTCTTTCTGGTTACACTTTATTTTAAGGTGTCTTTGTTACAGTGTAATTATACATTTAAGTACTGAGCAATATTAGGTACTACATGTACTTAGGATTAGGGTTTGGTTTAGGGTTAGTTGCATGTAATTATGCATAATTTATGGTTATTACTAACTGCATATAACATATGTAACAATGACACTGTAAAATAAAGTGTTTCCTTACCCCTTAACCCATCCATAAACCTACCCATAACACCAAACCCATCCTAACCTTACCCGTATCACACCTCAATAGCAGCACAAGTGTTTTGCAATACAACATCAAAACAATAAGCACTTTTTTGATGTACAGTTAAAGACACAAAATATAAAGTGTGACCACAGAAGTAAAGACAAAACAGAAAAATGTAGCCAGACAAAAGGAATGAAAAGGCAGCAACTGGATCAAATAATACCATTCACAAATTTGGGGTCAGTTAGATTGTTAAAGGGATAGTTCACCCAAAAATGAAAATTACCCCATGATTTACTCACCCTCAAGGTATATGACATTCTTCTTTCAGACGAATACAATCAGAGTTATATTAAAAAATGTCCTGGCTCTTCCAAGCTTTATAATGGCAGTGAATGGGAGCCCACAATTTGAAGCCCAAAAAAGTGCATCCATCCATTATAAAAGTGCTCCACACGGCTCCGGGGGTTAATAAAGGCCTTCAGAAGCGAATCGATGGGTATGTGTAAGAAAAATATCCATATTTAACACATTATAAAGTAAAATATCTAGCTTCCGGCAGACCGCCGTCCGTATGCAACTTACGGAAAAACGTAACTGGCGCAACGTATGGCGTCGGACGTAGCGTAAGCGTTTTGAACTGTGAGAGGCGTTATACTTTCTTCATAAGTTGAATACGGACGACGGTCCGCCGGAGCCGTGTGGATTACTTTTATAATGGATGGATGCACTTTTTTGGGCTTCAAATTTTGGGCTGCCATTCACTCCCATTATAAAGCTTGGAAGAGCCAGGACATTTTTTAATATAACTCTGATTGTATTCGTCTGAAAGAAGAATGTCATATACACCTAGGATGACTTGAGGGGGAGTAAATCATGGGGTCATTTTCATTTTTGGGTGAACTATCCCTTTAATTTTTTTGAAAGAAGTCTCTTCTGCTCAACAAGACTGTATTTCCGTGATCAAAAATACAGAAAAAAAACCCCATAATATTGTAAAATAGCTGTTTTCTATGTGAATATATGTTAAAGTGTAATTTATTCCTGTGATCAAAACTGAATTTTCAGCATCATTACTCCAGTCTTCAGTGTCACATGATCCTTCAGAAATCATTCTAATATGAGGATTTGATGAGCAAGAAACATTTATGATTATTGTTGAAAACAAGTTTTTGCTGTTTAATATTTTTGAGGAAACTGTGACAGATTTTTTTTCAGGATTCTTTGATGAATAGAAAGTTCAAAAGAACAGCATTTATTTGAAGTATAAATCTTTTCATAAATGTCTTTACTCTGTCATTGCTTGCTGAATAAAAGCATTCATTTATTTCAAAAAAAGAAAGAAAAAAAAGAAAAAACCTACTGGCCCCAAACTTTTGAATAGTAGTGTAAATATCACTCAGTTAAAAGCAATGATTGACTATGAAAGCAGGGCGGTTACAATAAAGTAAAGTTACATTTCATATATCGTTACTGGTCTTGAACTCTGTAAAATCTTGAGTCAAATTAGTCACCATGAAATCAAAATTGAAATAAATGTATTAATGTATTCTGTATTACGCACAATGCAAATTATTACAAAGAAAGAAAAGGTTTGTCTTGGTCATCTTTCACTGCGATAACTCTGCCTGTGAAATTACTTTAATGCTTGCTTTTGAATCGCCTAATTAAAGAAATTGGACATGTGGAGAAATAGTCTACACCTTTATGCCTTAAATGTAAAATAACCCCCAAAAAGTAAACAAGTTCTCTGAGCACACGTAACAGCTTATATCCATGTTTTTTTTCTTTGTTTTTTGGCATTCCAACATTAACATAACAGGCTAAGAGGTATAACAATTGATATTACATAGTGCTACATAAAAAAACTACAACAGCAATAAGATTAAAATACATAAACATTATAGGGGGTTAAACAAATCAATTAATTTCTTGGCTTTATAAGTTCTCATAATCTTTAAGCATCAGCAGCCTATATGGGGCTCTTTTTTAAAGATATTAAAATGGGGTGCAGTTTTCAAAACTTTACATTTGTGAATAAAATATTTTACTATAAGAAATAGACAACTCATAACAAAGTCTACATTTTTGTCCTCCAAAATTTACTCCAAATTTCACCATATCCCAAGTAGCCATGGAAAAGGTATGTTATGTTTTATCCAATTAAGCACCTCATTCCAAAATGGATTCGCTGGAACGCCAGTCTCTCGTGAACGCGCATACGACAGTTAGCAGAAGTTAGAGATTACAGTTTGTAAAGTTTTAAATATGGATATTTTTCTCACATAAACGCATCACTTCAGAAGGCCTTTATTAACCCCTGGAGCCGTGTGGAGCACTTTTATGATGGACAGATGCACTTTTATGAACTTCAAAACAGAAACAGCCATTCACTGCCATTATAAAGCTTAGAAGAGCCAGGACATTTTTTAATATAACTCCGACTGTATTCGTCTGAAAGAAGAATGTCATATACACCTAGGATGACTTGAGGGGGAGTAAATCATGGGGTAATTTTCATTATTGGGTGAACTATCCCTTTAAGATCAAATATCTTGGGGATAAGTGTGGAATATATTAAACAAACCTTTTAACACTAATCATTGGTAAAGGAACTTTTATATAATCTATTTTCTGACAATTAAAGTTGAATTGGGTGCAGAACTTATATCCATGTTAGGCGGCAGTGTGTTCACGCTATTCGCCATTTTCTAACACGAGAGAAGAAAGCGGGCGTAGTCCCGCCCTTGCATATGACGTAACGACGCACAGTGACCTCACGACGTGCAGCCAGCGAGCGGCTGCGCGCACATTCTCTGCGAGACTACCCGAGGTCTGCTGTCAGTCACCGGGAGACCGCCATGTCCAAAGAGGTGAAAAAAACAAGAAGATGTTATGCTTGTGGCTTATAGATTACATTATAACTGCGAAGTTTTCTGCGGTTGTTTTAAAGTAAAATGTTAAAGAGTGAATTCATTTATTAAGAAAGCTGAATTTGTGATTAAACGGCCGTTTCTTCGCAGCTTCGTCTCATTTCTTTGTTCGCAGCAGCGGCTCGTAACGATGCACGAGCTGAAACGCATTTCGTCTGTTCTGAATTGTTTCAACCAGTCGTTCTGTAGTCATTTGGCTTTATTAAGAACACTGTTTTTGTTTGTGTACATCTATTTTACCATAGGCTTTTTGAAAATATGTTTTGTTTGTGGTGGCGCTGGAGGCCGCGCGATGCGCTCGTGCACCGCAGATCGAAAATATCGGCAGCGCGCCCTAGCATGGCAATTTTGATGTGGATGAATAAACAAACAAACTGGTTCAATTCGTATCTTTTGTCTAAAGAAACTTGTTTTTCGGTGTATATTGGGATTGTGTAGTTGCAAAACGCCTAAACGAGATATGGTGCTTCTCTTTTATGTAAATAAACGTAGATCTATTTGTAGTGTTGTCATTTAATGCATTTCCTTTAATGATTTTGTTTCCCGCAGCAACAGACCCCCCGTGAGCCTGAGCAGCTCCGAAAACTCTTTATCGGGGGTCTCAGTTTCGAGACAACAGACGAGAGTCTAAGAGCCCATTTCGAGCAATGGGGAACTCTTACAGACTGTGTGGTGAGTCCATATGCATGCATTCACATGCTAATGACTGACCGAAACCAGCTGCTTAACCCTTCTCTACTCGCAGGTGATGAGGGACCCCAACACAAAGAGGTCGAGGGGTTTTGGGTTTGTGACCTATAGTTCAGTGGGTGAGGTGGATGCAGCGATGGACGCTCGTCCGCACAAAGTCGATGGAAGAGCTGTCGAACCCAAGAGGGCGGTTTCTAGAGAAGTAGGTTGCTTATTTTGAGAAATCTTACTCACACAACCAGTATTCCAATTTTTATAAAATTAAAGTTAAACAACAATCTGGTATTTACCACTAGAAATCTCTCTCTCTCTCTGTCTCTCTTATATATATATATATATATATATATATATATATATATATATATATATATATATATATATATATATTAGGGGAGCAATCACAGTTTTAAGGTCACAGTTCGGTATGTGCTGTGTTCAGGGAAATTTGGACATTTGTCAAATAAAAATAAAGAAAATAAGAACTAATAATCAAACTACAAGCAACAGCACAAATACATACAATAGAGCAAAGATGCACATAAAATAAACAGTGCTTTTCAGGTACAGAAATTGAGTAATCAAATATGAAAACGTTGCATATTATAATCTTCACTGTATAAATTAAATAAAGATTAATCATTATTGAAGTTACAAAAGCTATTCAGTCAAGAGCAGTGAGTGATTTGTTTGATTAACATTAAAAACACAGACAGCAGGAAAAGGCTTCTTTCCCTTTAAGACATAATGCACATCAGTACATACTGTGTGTACACATCAACACACACCTTTATCCACTGTTTATGTTTTACTTAAGACATATCCTACTGTGTTCGCTAGGATTACTCACCAAGACGGGCATGTTGACATATTTTTTGTGTGAATTTGTCCGAGAACTCAATATTTGCGCGCTTCAGATGAGTACACACACGCGCAAATCTTCTCTCAGTGTGCGCGAGTTCTCTTTCGTGTCTTGCTCTTGAATGTTTGCAAGGCTTAAATGAGTTTAGTTTAACACAAATAGCAACATGTGCTGTTCAGGTCTCACCTGCGCTCGCGCGCTATCAACACCCGGGTGATGACGGTAAATGACTGGGTCACGTTCGAGCAGACGCACTCGCACACAAGAGTGACTGTTTTGTCCACGCTTTTTGATCATCGCTGTTGTAATGTATTGGGAAGCCAGAATGTGTATCCATCGACAGAAACATACATTAGCCTAACTCTGTCTGTCTGTTTTACGTGTTATTTTCAACAAACCAAATTAGATGCGTCGTCAGATTTGAAATGAACCATGGTGCAAGTGCGTGCCGAACCGTGGGTGGAGAATGGTATGGCTTGATTTTTAATTTTTAATTTTTTTATATTTATATACGTAAAACCGTTACACCCCTAATACACACACACACTCACTCACTAGGGGTTGCACAGATTAGTCAACTTTAATGCTCTGCCATGACGCTTTAAGCTTGACATTGACTAGTCGCTGATCATGGCCTATAGAAATCTTTGAAGTCCACTTTTACGCTCTCTTTCCAACAGTTAAAGTAACAAATTAATGCATACTCTGAGATCATTCTACAAGACATGTTTGATTATACCATCTAGACACTCTGTATTGATGGGGTGAATGCACGTTTTAAACAGCTTATTGTATTATTGTACCAATGCGCTGCTGCATTGTAACACACACACAGACAGTAGCTCGCAGATCACATTCAGATAGCGCACACAGGAACATTCAGTAGCGCAGAATGCATTGTCAACACTGCTCTGTGATTTGTTAATAAAATATCTTGGAAACTGAAAAGTTCTAGCATACATTTCTTTGTAACTAAAACCCACAGCTTCACTGTTAGTAGAGAGAAGCTGCCAGGTAGAATTAAATCACAGTCACTCTCTCACTGATGCATTCATATACATGCAATCTTTATCTGTATCTGATTTAGAACGAGCAGAAATCTGGGAAATATAACGGCAGCGCTGTGTCATATGCCATACCTGTGCACGAGGCAACCCGCGTTCAGTCTCAGCTCGAGGTTCAGGCTTATTTGTTCATCAGTGATGTCATCAGCGACTAGTTGACGTTGACTTTCATCACATAAATCAACCCCTAACACACACACACACACTTGCGGCCAAAGTCCGGAGGGGATATTAGTTCGGATAAAACCATCAAATATGAGGAGAATATATATATTTTTTAACCCTTTTGCACGTACGATCACACCGGTGTGATTAGATCATGTGATTAACTGCTTAATTCAAATGTGCTTTTGCACTTTGGCTTGTCATATACAACTATTCAGTGTTTTCAACCGCATAATGTTTATTTTAGGCATTTAAATAAACATAAATACCAGCAAAACAATACATTTAGAGTTTGTAAAATACACACTGATGTCTATGGAAGTGGCAATAATAATCCTTTCCATTATAATTAGACAAGTTTTATTCATATCAGGTACACATTGTGTAAGTAACTTTAAAGTTTACTCTATTCTTCTCCCAGTTCACCGGCCACTTACTTTCATGTATTTCGGGAGAAGTGGATGAATTGACGTGTTGTAAATTCAATAGATCTGATTCTATGAACTGCGGCACAAACTAAAATGGCGGCGCATATAGCTCAACTAACGTGATCATTATAAAGGTGTTTAAACAACAAAACGCATCCGCTTGCCCATATTTTACAATCGGAATATCAGATATAAGGCGAACTACAGCTAGAGTTCAGCTTTTGTTCTGTTATAAATAAAAAAGCACAGAAATAAGTTTACAGAATACTGTAAACAGCATACCTTTGTCTACAACATAATCATCTATTAATATTTAGTTGGTTCTCTCTTTATTTTTGCATGTTCATAATTTCTTTGAATGACAGCCTGGATAAAAACTGTCGCACAATTTGGCGTTTCTTTATCACAAATAAAACAATCGACTCCTTATAACTACGCAATATGCTTAAATATTTAACAAATTATTATTATTTTTTTTTTTTTCAAATATTTGAATATTATTAAAGATGTCAATTTTTCATAGGCCAAACATCACTTTTGGCCATTTTTTTAGTGAAATATAATTTTTTTGTTTTCTGTTTACCACTAACAATTTAAAAAATGCCTGTCTTTCGATCTCGTATATAAAAATTCTAGTGAAATTTGTGAATGAAATTGATGTTTTTGTCTTATATTTGTATTTGAATAATTGATTTCAGGCCTCTAATTTCACTGATTTTAGGACTCGTGCAAACCAGGCGCTCACTCCACTGTTAAAAAGATTTTTGTGGGTGGAATCAAAGAAGACACGGATGAGGAACACTTGCGTGAGTATTTCGGCCAGTTTGGTAAAATTGAAGAGGTGAACATCATGACAGAGAAGAACAGTGATAAGAGGAGGGGCTTCGCCTTCATAACATTTGATGACCATGACTCCGTTGACAGGATTGTCAGTAAGTGACTGCCACTCATTTGTGTGTCAGCAGATTTACATATAAAAATATTTCTTTTAAAACCTTCTCAATTTTTTTTCCCCATTGACCCCACAGTTCAGAAGTACCATACGGTGAATGGACACAACTGTGAAGTCAGGAAAGCTCTCTCCAGAGAGGAAATGAACAGAGTCTCAATGACTCCACGAGGTGAGAATTGCACACTGCAAACAGAATGCAGTGAAATATACCTCAATGCAAATAAAATGTACCTCAGAGTCAGCCATTTTCATTTTAGCTGTCGCGTAGCCCTGTGATGTTTTGTTCTGACTATTAAAATCTTTCATAAAACCCATCTTAGGTGGGCGAGGGGGTGGTGGCGGTGGAAACTTTGGCAGAGGAGGAGGTGGATATGGAGGAGGTATCGTTCTGCATATGTTCTTATTTTTATTTTATAGTTGTAGTGCTCTATAGCAGAGATTCTTTAATTTTTTTTGTCCCTAAATATTACTTTAGTAAACATGAAATTTAAAGTACACACATTTTCTCAAAATACAGTTGCGTACATCCCCAAATGTGAATAATTGTACAAAATGTACTAGATGGATTTGTCCTAGTGCTGTCAACAGTGAAGGAATTTCCCTTGCGCTGATTTTGAGTGGCTCAGTATCGCGATATGTGCCATTTTTTTAATTATTTCTTTTTAATCTTTTTCTTTGCTATATAAATAAGCATGGGTGACATTGGGGGGAGGGGGGCAATATTTATTGTAGTCATGGAGTTTCCCCGATGTGAGCCGCCAGCTCCGATACAAGTTGGAGCGGTATAGTCAAGCCTCCACAGACAGCGCGCGTCCTGATCGAGATCTAAATCCACATGAATGGGCTCGCCCTCATGGTTTAAGATGCAAATATTTTCAATATTGCGACATTTTTCTTTATCACCAGTTGCTCGCAAAATGGACAAACAATGATTCACATTTAGAGCGCATCTTTTCCCGTGATAACAAAATTAAGTAAATTATTAAATAGGCTAAATGAGTAACCTAAATAAAAAAGGTAAATAAATAACGAGCCAACTTAAACTAGTTTGCTTAAAATTTCTGCAAATACTTTGCTGACGCAGGTACAAAAAAAAAATTCTTGCTCCCCCAACTCGAGTAAATGTCGCCCATGTAAATAAGTGTTACGATATGGTCAGCAGGCACGAAGACGGAGAATCAAAAACAAAACAGGCTTTATTAATAATGCAAACACTCTGAATGAACATGAAGGAGAATAACGCAAACTGAACTGACCAAGAACAACCGAAACACAGGGTTATATAAACGGGTAGAACAAAGAAAAGTAAACTAGACACGTGAAACTAAACATAACTGTAGCAACAAATGAGAACATCAGTAACCAATAAAACTGAAACTAAATAGAGCAGGGAAACCGAAAAGAATGTCAAAATAAGGGTCCACATAACAGAACCGAATCCTGGCAATAATGGTGCGAAGACGCGAATAGATGCAAATTTGCCGGGTGACGTGAATGGCGTGGATTTGATGACGCTTGAGCACGATATTCGCCTCAATCGCGTCTTCCGCTCAAGTTTAATTTGAACTTAAGCGGAAAATACGCTTGACATGTCGCACAAGCCAATCAGCAAAGAGCTTATTGACACATTATCAAACTGGGCACCTGTCATCCTCAAGTAGCGCTGGAGAAGACGGTGAAATTCACAGAGTTGTGTGCACCTCTGGATGGTGCTGTGTCCCAGACACGTCGGCGTTTGGCTTTCCAGCATATTTGGGACTTCCACAACAGGTACAGAGAGCAGCAACAGTAGTTATCTCCAACATGGTTGATGACGGAAAAACAACATTTCCTTCTGCCAGTTGTTGATGATGAGGGTGTGCGTGAAGACACTCCTCAGAGTGACGCGAAAAACAAGTAATCCCACGAGTAATCTAGAGCAAGTAGCGTGATGCAAATATTCGCTTCGCTTTTGGTCTGCACACTAGAGCCCAACCGATATGGATTTTTGGGGGCCGATACCGATATTAGGGAGTAAAAAAGTCCGATATCGATATATATCAGCCGATATTCTTTCTGTGTATATTATAGTACAGTACCAGTCAAAAGTTTGGACACACTTTCCCATTGGTGTGTCCAAACTTTGGACTGGTACTGTATATAGAATACAGTATATACATAAACACATTTTTTGCAATGGTCACTCAAATGTGTTTATCAAACACTTATAATGATGTGACAAAGATATGTAATGGAGGCAGGCTATTTAAGAATTTAACAATAAACGTTATTATCCAAAATGAATACAACACATAACCAATTGTTTACGAGAATACTCGCCGAGACGGGCATTTTGATTTTGCATGCACGTGTCCGACTATCTGTTTAAGCTCAAAAGAAAATCAAAACGCAGTTTTCTGTATGCACAATGAATTGGGCATTCACGTGCGGTCTGCGTGGCTCTGTGTGTGCGCACAAAAGTCTTGTGCTTGATGCCTGACTCGACTTAAAAACACTACTTTCATGATGTGATGGTTATGATGGTTATAAACTTTGTAATAAATCCGCGAATCACATGCGTTCTGAACTGGGGTGCAGCTCCCCGTACGGATCAACTACAATCCCTGTACTTCACATCGCACATCCTGCCATGTGACTATCGCGGATGCGCACCTCACCATATCGATGCTAAAACGATACATCGTGCAGCTGTACTTTACTGTAAGTTATGTATTTCACAAACTAGTTAGCAAGTTACCGTTAAGACACCGCTTGACTCTGAATCTGCCTGAACCGCTTGACTGCTGCTGCCTGAACAAGGGACTCCTAACTGAAGTGAAAGGGTTGACTGGTGTCACTACAGTGACCTGGGTTGCCAGTAGCAAACAAACGGTGGCATATACGCCGACGCCGATATATCTGCAACAGGCTCATATGGACTGATAAAATGGGCAGACCGATAAATCAGTCGGGCTCTAGTGCACACACCATAAGACTATTGTTTGTATAACAGTTTGTTCTGATCCTTGAATCTGACTGGACGAGAGGCTTTCTAACACTGCTGATATTTCACCAGTATCAGCACTGCTTGCCTCTGCGCGTTCTAGACAGGCTGCCAGCCAGTGCTGTTACATTGTTACGCCACTAGTTGGCAGAAAGGAACTGTCTTTGAGTCATTAAACCGTTCATTCAACTAATACGTTCAGAAACACTGATTCATTCATGAATTAAACATGGTGTTAAATTATTTTAATGCCCTTAAATGTTGAAATGATGCTACAATAAAGATATCCTTTCCTCTTCGAACATGGCAAACTTTTTTTTTTTTTTTTTCATATGACTTGACCTGAAGATGCGGGTAATCGCACGCGCTCAGTCGTTTGTTTAGTGCAAATCTGCGGAGCCTGTGTACAAATCACAATGGTACACAGTCTTAAGTAGAAAGTAAAAAATTACATTCTTCACTTGATATTGTTATTAACTCCATTTAACATTTTAATACACACGCATGAAGTGTAAAACAAGAAGGGCATTGCTTTATGAAAAAAGAAAAAACGTGAACATCGCGGCTGCTTGCATTCCTCTGCGCTCGGTATTGCAATACTGCGGTTATCGTGACAACCCTAATTAGTCCTTCATTTCAAAAATTTTTAAATACAATTTTGTACCATACGTATTTCATGGAATAATTGGAAAAGGTTATTTGGGTTGTAAGGACCAATTCCATGGCACACCTGTTTGAGAACTACTGGTCTGCAGTGTTTTTTATGAGTTTTTAATTTTGAAATGTTTTTCATTTGTAGGTGGATATGGAGGAGGAGGAGGAGGTGGTGGAGGAGGAGGAAGAGGAGGTTACGGTGGAGGTGATGGTGGATATAATGGCTACGGAGGGAATGGTAAATCAATAGGCTTCTAAAAATGTGATTCACATTACGCTTGACAGTTAAACAGTGTTTCCATAATAATGTTTGATTTATCTACCATCTGTTTATCAGGCGGCTATGGTGGAGGAGGCGGACCGAATTATGGTGGTGGTAACCGTGGTTATGGAGGTGGTGGCGGCGGCGGCGGTGGTGGCGGCGGCTATGGAAACCAAGGTGGAGGCTACGGTGGCGGTGGCGGCTATGATAACTACAACAATGGTGGTGGAGGCAACTTTGGAGGAGGTCAGTTATCTTGTTAGCACTTCATCACATTCCCTTTTTTGTTTTCTTAGGTTTACCCATCAACTCTTTGTTTTAAGTAGAGATGCACCAATCGACCGGCCAGGGACTGAAATCAATCTATTTTCCTTATGATCGGACTGGTGACCGGCCAGTCAACTGTGAATTCTCGCAAGTGACACACATGCGTCCTCTCACTCACTCGTCTCATTCGCTCTGTTTAAATAGTGCTTGTATCACACCGAAAGCGTGCGTACCACCGATCTATATATAGGGATGGGTACCGAGAACCGGTATTTTTTTTTTTGACCGGTACGTAATTGGGTAAATACCAGAATACCGATAAGCGTCAGGACAAACGATACTCTTATCGATACTTGAGTTGTTTTATCTCCGAATCTTTATCCCACCAAAGCCTTATATGGTCAGTTATTGTGATTTAAGAGTGATGTAGATGACTGATGCGCTTGTGACAGGGCGCATGTTAACTGAGAGCGAGAACGAGCAGAGAGCTCCTCCCTCGCACGCTCTCTTTGTCTTCAGCACTGTATTTGCTCTCTCTCTCCCTCGCACATTTGAATCAAAAATCAACTGCCACGATCCTAAAAGGTCGGAAGACTGAATCCATGTTGCACGTGGTGCGCTCTTAAGATTTTTTTCCTGAATTACCGCTGGGTGTGAATTGTTCTAAAAAAATATTGCCTCTTTTATGAGAAGCATTTCTCACGTGCTGCGTCGCGACATAATGACTCTTTTGAACTGATTCATTTTAATGATGGTTAAAACAACTGATCTGTTCAACACTGAACTCACGAGACGTCACTGTCTGAATCGGTGCATAACAAATCATTTACTCAGCAGAACACCTCTGAAATGAGAACCCAAGTGTGCTTACCCCATTTGGCAAGAGTGGTTTATAAGAATTAGGGCCTTTTTATTTTAAAAATGTTAAATTATGTAAAAATGCTTAGAGGCATTTGTAAACTGCAGTACTCAAGTTCAGCAGTAATAAAATAATTTTCAACATCTTTTCACATCATGTCTTTTTGCACCAAATTATAGAGAGTAGTATCGATAAGCAGTATCGGTATTGGTATCAGTATTGATAAAATTGAAGCGATACCCATCCCTATCTATATATGTGGAGTACACAAACAGCTTGTGAGTCGCGCAAGTACCAAAATGATTGGCTCACTGCACTTAAACGGTCAAATACATACAAAATTGTCAAAATGCCCGTCTTGGCGAGTTTTGATCTAAACACAGTCAGTTTTGGAACATAAATATAGTTGAGAAAGATAACGGATGTGGTGTAACCGTATATTGGATCCGTGCATAAACTCTTAAAGTGACAGCAGCCTAATATTCCTGCTGATGTCTGTCATGTTCATCAAAGAACAGAAGACACAGAAAATCACTCTGCTCTGGACTGAATGTTTTATAACTTTATTTAATTTTAAGCATTAATCTGTATTTAATTTTTACAATTTCTGTAGTATTTCTTACCTGAATAATAACCTACTGTTAGACCCACCTGAAAAACTTAACTTAAAGACATATTTCGTATCTCTCTTTATTCTATTGGATTTATTTGTGCTGTTGCGTTAAAGTTGATATTTGTTTGTATATACTGTCAATTGTAGTTCATAGAAAGAAAATCGGAATCTGCAAAAAATGGTATCGGCACGGTAACACTTACAAAAAATATTGGAATGCATCTCTAGTTTTAAGTCATAAAATGTTAATGTGAAGTACATAGTGTAAAAATAGTTCTACATATGGTACTATGCTGCTTCTGTAGCAAATAAGATTTCAAAGGATCACTGAATTTTCACAGGCAACTTTGGAGGTGGAGGTGGTGGTGACTACAATGACTTTGGCAACTACAACAACCAATCTTCATCTAACTACGGCCCAATGAAGGGAGGAAACTACGGAGGTGGTGGAAGGAGTGGCGGCGGCGGCGGTGGCCCATATGGTGGTGAGTGAATATTTCAGTGTAGTATTATAACTTAATATTTGAATTCAAGTTGTTGCATTAACTCCGTGTCTTAACCAGATGCGATAAAATTCCAGCAACAAGCAATTTGTCTGTCTTCACCAGACGTGACGCAACTACAGGACATGACAAAATCAGTCATAAATCACAGCCAATCAGAAGAGCGTGTGGGCGGAGCTCTTTCTGCAAGCGCACTGCACTCACACATAAACAAATTCATAAATGTTTCGCCGTTTTAGCGTTATTAAAAATACATACCGAGTGACAATCTTTGTCATAGAATACACTTGTTTGTTCACATTGTTCAGTTTGAACGTTCTTGTTTCCTTTATTTTCAATACCTGAGGTGAGTTATCCATTGTCGCGTAGTCAATCTCACTTTGTGTGCTTTTATTTAATGTTTTAAAGAATTTAATCAGTACCTCAGATTATCATTGTCATACTTTGTATACTGTTGTTCCAGCAGGGACATTGCAGAAATACAAACCATTTCTAAAAGAGAATCCCCTGTCGCTCCTTGCATATTGCAGCTAGTTTGGACAAAAAGTCTAATTAAAATGAAAAAGATACCTTTTATCACGTGTCGTGGTTAGGACACGGTGTAAAGGCCCGTTCACACCAAGAATGATAACTATAAAGATAACTATTTTAGTGGATGATATCGTTCTGTTTATACGTCTCTTTAAATGTTCGAGCTCTTTACAGCAGGATGGATTCTGATTGGCTGTCAATGTTTTTGGGCTGCACGATACTGGAAAAAACTGACATTGCGATATTTTGTTTTTCTACGATATATATATATATATTGTGATATGAAAACCAGATAATTTAAATTGCTCTATTTGGAAAGAATTCATCATTCTAGGATGATTGGGCTGATTTTTTAGGGTAGTGCATCAGCATAGAAAATAATATTCACATTTCAAGCATAGATAAATGCAATGCATCAAAGATACAAATTAAATAAGCAGTGCTTTATGCTTTCAGGTAAATCTAACAGTATTCAGATACAGAAATTGAATAATCAAATGTAAATTAACAGTCTTCACTGTATAAATTAAATGTAATTAATACAATTTATCTTTGTTAAAGCTACACATTTGATTTTCTTTCTCTTTTGTTGTTTGATTAAAACTGGTGACAGGCAGAAGGAATATTAGGCTACTGTCACTTTAAGACAAATGCACGGATCCCATATAATCATCCGTTTTCACATAACCGACTGCGTTTACGAGGATACTCGCTGAGACGGGCTTTACTTTTGTGTGCACATGTAAGTTCAACGGAATTCGGTGTTCACGAACTTCACGTGGCTGTGTGCACAGAAAACAGTGCGCGAATTCCAGTCGTCTTGCACTTGATTAAATTAACAGGACTTAAAAAACACATGAAAATGATAAACTTTCACTCTATGATGGTTAAACTTTGCAATTAATCCGCAAATCACATGCGTTCCGAACCGGATCCGATCAACTACGATCCCTATACTTGACATCGCACAACCTGCGATGTGACACTCGCGTATGCTCACATCGCGACAGCCGAGCTCGTGGAGGCGTGCAGTGGGCGGAGCTAAAGAGACACACACACACACACACACACACACACACACACACACACACACACACAATACATCATGGCATTATCCCTGGATTTTTTAATTCACTATACATTTGTGTTTTTCACATATGCACTTACGTGCTGATTTCCAACAAAACACACACATTTGATGCAGTTTCACTCACCGCCTGTGGTTTCCACTCATGACTGGGAACAAACACACACACTTGCAGAACTCTGGAAAAACAAACTGCATCCATTGTTCCCTTAACGCTGGGTTATTTGGGAAGCTGAACAAGATTATCTTTCCCTCACAACCAGAAACACACTTCTTTAGTGACATTGTTGATTTCGTGGTCTAAAAACAAAATGCCAGCGCCGCCGACGGCTCCCGTAACCCGAACGAAGCTCGTTGATGGACACGCTCTTGCTCTTGCACGCGCTCATCCGGGAGAAGTGTCCATACAAGCAATTCCGCCCTTTATGACGTCATACAGGGCCATACTCGAAAAAAACTTTCCAAAACTTGTTTGAATCCTGAAGGAGTGTATTTGGCACAGAAATACTTCTGTCATATGTCCAACTCATTTTGTGAAATTTTGGCCTTGTTTAGCATGAGAATCAACTCTTGAACAGTGTAAATAAGTCAGATCGCATGAAATAGCATTAGACCCCCCCCTTTAAAACTATATCTTTATAGTTATCGTCCTTGGTGTGAACTGGCCTTAAGGCTCTTTTGGAAGTTGGGATGTTTTGAAGTCTATCGAAAGCAGCAATTATGGAACTATTATGACTGGATTTTTGTCATAGCTCGATCATGCTTCTTTTTATAGGTGGTTATGGAGGAGGCTCCAGTGGTGGTTATGGAGGCAGCTCTGGCGGGCGAAGGTTTTAAATTCCAGGGTAAGAATTGCCCCGCTTGTGGAAAGAGGCTCTGAAGTTAGCCACTAGTTTGTTGTAGCTCATCCATGTCCAAACATCTCATAAGATGCGTAACCTATGCAAATGTTAGCCCCTAATCACTCTTCAATTGGTCGGTAAATGAGTAAAACCATTGAGTTTTCAGTGCAGGGGATCCAGCAGCAAACCTTCAAATCTTGTTAAGCTAAGATCCAGTATCACAAGACGAATGTTGATTTTGAGTTGCTCTCCAAACCTTCTGGCTGCAGCACATGCAAACTCATCCTCATTGTCCTAACCATGCAGTCTTAGCTGACCTGAAGGTTTGCTTCTGTGCTACTACTACTCATTCCCCTCCAGTTCAGCTCTTGATAAAGACAAAGCCAGGTTGCAAAGTGTAACTGAATTTATGTTCCGTATTGTCCAACAGGCCACAGTACTTAGAGGAGAGCCAGAGAGAGATGACAGGGAAAGGAGAGAAGCAAGCAGGTTTACACCTAGATCTGCCCAGCCAAGCGGCGTGGTGGCGATATTAACGTCTGCCACGCGAAGAGAACGTGTTCAATAGGGGAGGAAAATCATGTGGGAACGGGGTTGGGGGTCTTGAAAGTGTAAAAAAAAAAAAAAGAAAAGAAAAACAAGAAGAAAAAAAGGAACGTTTCAAAAGTACTCTTGTCCTGGAAGACATTTACTAGTTTGTAGTTTTCCCTTGTAGTTTTTTTTTTTTTTTTTTTGTCTGTGAAGTGCAAAGCATTCCAATGAGGTTTTATCCAGGGTTTAATTATTGTGTTGGCTTTTCTCTTGAACCAGTAGGGTGTCTGTCTTTTGCTTTTCTTTTCTTTCTTTTCTTTTTTTTTTTTTTTTTTTTTATAAATGTAAACAGTCACCAATCAAGATTAAATAAACCGCTCCAGTTTTTTTATTTAATTGCATTCGTCAGTGTTTTGATTTGGTAAATGATCAGGGTTTCCGCGGGTCTTAAAGTTTTAATTTGACCTTCCACAATTTAAGGCCTTAAAAATGTCTTAAATTGGACCAGAAAGTCTTAAATTCAATATCATGGCATTAAATTAGGGCCCTATGATTTCTGTGATGTAGAAGACGAGGACGAAATTGCAGAATCCTTTCATAAAAATAGAATTTACTGTATAATGCAAGGAATTTGTCAAATTTTGGATCAAAAAATCAAAAGTAGGTCAGAACACTTAAAGGGACAGTTCACCCAAAAATGAACATCCTGTCATCATTTACTCGCCCTAATGTCGATCCAAACCCGTAAGACTTTCATTCATCATATAAAGCCATCGAGTCTCTTTGGAATGAACCGCTTGATTCGTATGGATTAGTTTTACGATCTCTTTATGAACTTTCTGAAGCGTCAGTGGAAGTTGCTTAGACTGTCAGTGGAGGGACAGAAATCTCTCAGATTTCATTAAAAATATCTTCATTTGTGTTCTGAAGATGAACGAAAGTCAGTCAAATTTAATTTAACCATTAAAGCAGAAAAAAATTAAAACCGGATAAACTATAAAACAAAAAAAAATCAATAAAACCGATTTAATTTCTAAAATAAATTGCATGCACTGTAAAAAAAAATATTCTTCCTCAGGATTTTTGTTTTCCATTCACAAATTTAAAACCTCCTTAGATCAAGATTCATTTAATGACATGCAAAATGAAGAAATTAAGTTTTGTTTTCTGAGAAATTTAACAAAATTAAGTGAGTTTGTGCTTAAAACAAGTCTCTCATTGGGTATGGAAATTACTTGCATTAGAATTAAGTTGATTTTTATGAACCCATTAGCAGATATTTGTTCTTGTTTTAATCATAGAATCACAAGATTTCTAATCTCAAACTTTAAGCAATTTCTTTTTGTAAAATTAATTAAAAAGTAATCTGTTGTAAATTGTATTTTCAAACTTTGAAGCTTCACTAATATAACTCATTGTGTGCTTAGACATTTACATTTAGAGAACATGTGTTGTGTTCCCTTCTATTTAATCCTTAAATTTGGTCTTAAAAAGGTCTTAAATTTACCTTCATAAAACCTGCAGAAACCCTGATGATGTTCTTCAGTACTCGGACCCACAGCGTATTCTGATGCCGTTGGGTATTTCTGTCTTTTGTAGCTTTGCCCTAAAGTCACATTGAAAACGAAGCCTTGGTTGCTGCCTAATTAATATAATGCTGGTTTGCATCAACTTCCATGTGAATTGCGTACATGAACAAATTTAGCTGAATCAGCTTGCTCATTTACTGTTATAATTGGGCCTAGCACATGTTCTAGTGTTTTTGTATCGTGCAACACATGGGTAGCACGTAGTTCATCTTTTAGAAAAACTCTGTTCCTGTGGTCAATGAAATCCATAAGAGGATGTTTAGCAACTCTGAATTGCCACCTGAAGGCAATCTCGCACGTAAACGGTCAGAAGTGCCAGCAAAGGAGGAAGGAGCCAGCTTAAAGGCTAGCCAAAGAGAAGAGACTGTTGAGAAGCGCTCCATCGAAGAGAGGCTAGCCATTGGGATGAGCCAGCTGAGAGGCTAGCTTATTGGGATCGCCAGCAGTCTTATTGAGAACAGATGATTGCTGTTGTAAGACTAGCGAGAAACAGCTACCAAAGTAAGGTGTTTAACATGCCAGACTGGTAGGTAAGAGGAGAATTTTAGTTTTCTTTCATGTGAATTATTTGTGCTCATCAAAATGAGGTAACAGTGTAAAGATTCTGTTGCTTGGTTGTTTTCGTGGTTGTGGTGAAAACATGACTGCCGAACTATCACAGTGACCACATTTTCAACTGTGTCTTAAGTAAGGTTCGGTATCTAAATTTTATGTTCTAAAAGTAGTCTTTTGTGTCAGTGGTGCATGAGACACTTATGACTTCAGTCTTTCTGTGCTTGGCTACATGTCTTTTTGTTTCTCTCCTTGTTTTGGTTTTAAGTCCATTTCTTCTTTTTCCAGGGATATAAACTGGTGGATTTTATACCTGTTGACACAGTTACAGCAAATGCAAATGGCCGGTGATCTTGAAGGTGAGTTCATTTCATTAGATTGATCGTCGTTTGGTTCGTTGTTTCACAAAAGGATTCTTTTCTTTACCTCTAGGGTAGTTAAAGACTGTCGCAAGCACCTGCCCTAAAACAGCGACTGCACAAACATTTTAACATTCATTCCTATTATGAGACTGTGCTGTTTTCCCCACGTTTGCAGATGGAGTATTTAAAACGGTAAGCCGTCTTTGTTTTGCCGCAAGTTTAAAAAAAAAAAAAATGTATACATTTTGTGTGTGTTTTCTTTTGTTGTCACTGCACTGTAAAAAATGTTATGTGCTATTTAACTTTTGGTACTTTTACGGTAACATTATTACACATGGTATTTTTAAGTAGTTTTTAAGGCTTGATTTCTTAAATGGAGTCTACCTTAATAAATAATGTAAAATCTCCTAAATTATTTAGTCTATACCCCTATTCGGACAGTAATTGTTTCTCACGTGGAAGTCTGTAAAAATAAATGTGCATGCCACCTCAGTGATCAAACTCGTGCATTCGGATGGTGATTTATTCACGGTGGAGGAGCGAGTTTTGTGATCCTGCAGGAACGCGCTGCTCACGTGGTCAATAACATGATTGTATGCTGTGAATAAAATGTCATATGCTTGGTATAATAAGAATAAATGCATATTTAATTTAATAATAGTTAATTATTTAAATCTGTTTAAAAATAGGAAGATGTATAGACGCACATTATAGTTGTCTTGTATTTTATCTCAAAATAAAGGATGTCATTTTATTCCACATGGAAATGAGCAGAAATAAGTTAATACAGCCTCTTATTTACATGATGATGGTTATTTTAACATATATAATTGCTGCGTAATAACGACCCATTTCAAATGTTTACGTGCTTTTCTTTTTATTTGAGCGGTGTGAAATATATTGCTTTTGTAAATACTTGCCAGCATTTCAGTAATAATAGTCTAGATCTTTAAATTGCATCCAAATTACAGCGAAGCGCAACCGTACGGTGCTCTGCAGTGGATATAAACAGTGAATTTTGAAGTGATATATTCTTAAACTCAGATGTGGATTCAGACGGCAATTAAATTACCACACGACCTTGGTGTTTGTCAAAAAACAGTAGGTAATTCGGCCGGGGATTTTTACGCGGGTGGTGGGAGAAAAACACATTCTGGATTCAAACGGCAATAAAATCACTGACTAGTCCCTGTCAATGATGAAAATACCTTATGACCCCACGAGAAACAATTACCCTCCGAATAGGGCTTAAGACACAATTTAATATTTTTAGTGAAATGTGCTTTTTTTTTTTATTTTAAGTTGTCTCTCAAAAGTGTGAATTAGAGTGAATGGAAATATCCTGTTTATATTTGACTGAGTTATGTTGTACAATTAAAAGCCTGCTGCTAGAAACAAACTTGGTACTGCACTGGCATTAGCAAAGATAATGCTCATTGAACAAAGCAACATGCTTCATATTAGTACATGCAGTTATCCACAACCTAACCATAAGATCTACTCTTCTGCACAATGGGAGCGGTCAAAACTTCTACATAACAGAAACTCTTTCAAATGTCAAACATAACTGATCATTAAACATTAAGAGATGTTTCCCTTCACTCAAAAACACATAACACTTAATTTCAATATTAACTCTCCATTTCGAGCCATATGCAAAGCATTCTGGGAACTAACAATGGTGTCTCTAAATAAAACCACATAATTGAACTAATTCTCTTAAAATTAAATAAGGTAGCTTTTCCCCCCTTAATTTTATCAGCTTATTCGGTTCCTCAATTCAAGCTTCAAAATTGCTTAAGTTTCCTTAAAATAATTTGGAAAATGTATCTCTTGGTGGTTTTATTAGTGAAATGTTCTCAATATTTTCTATACAACACTGAACCACAATTTTCTTAAGAAAATATGCACACTATTTTTAATTATCACCTTAATTTTTTTTTGGCCCATGATTCATTTAGATGCATCTGAATGTTCAATGTTTAGTTGAAGCATGCCATTTGTGTTAGAAAGGTTTTTGGAACTTTTGATAAGTTTTTCTCTTCTTTTCCCCTTCAGGTTATCAAATCATGGAACCAAACAATAGCTGCAGGACAGCGTTCGAGAATTTTTTTTTTTTTTTTTTTTAAACGTTACTTTTAAATTGTAAAAAATTTTTTGTGTCTTTTAATAAAAGTTAACATTATGGTGTGGAATGTTGAGTTTATTAATGTGGTGTTATAAAGGAGGGCTTCACCTAATTGTTTCATTATGTCTGCTATCAGCTGAGATTAAAAGCATAACTGGCCATTGAAAAATTACTTAATGTCGTACAACCTATCAGATATGGTCCAGTGATGAGGTACAGGTTATGTCAACAGACCAGTGGAGTTGTCAGGGAAATGTGAACAATATTATACATTTTGAATAAAGAAAAATAAACTGTTTAAAATCAAACATATTCTTGGAAGAAATGCATTTGGATTCAAAGCTCTACTTCATTAGTTTAACCACTGGCACAACAAGCCATATTCGTGAAGTTTTGTTTCATGGCCAACTACACTCTAAAAACACTGGGTTAAGAACAACCCAGTTTGGCCTGAAACGCTGCGTTGTGACTGACTTCATAATCTGTCCATAAACAATCAGTGTACAGTTCTGAGAACACATTTTAACATCATAAGTATTTATATTCTGTATCTTTTTAAATAAAATCTTATGTAAGGCATCAGGCATTTGACCGATGCCACGCCTGTTTACGTGACTCTCACCGCACCCCTGTATGTTGCTTTGCATAAAATTAAATGATATACAGCACAATAACGAATTTATAGATACAATAAAATGTATACAAACCTGTATTTTACTGAAGACATGCACCAATTTGACAGAGCTGCTACTCTCTCCTGAAGAGGACGCAAAAAGCTGTAATAAATAACTTAACCCCTGGGTTGTTACGTCTGACCCAGGATCTGGTAACACAAAAACTACCCAAACACTGGGTTGTTACGTCTGTCCCAGGATCTGGTAACACAGAAACTACCCAAACACTGGGTTGTTACGTCTGACCCAGGATCTGGTAACACAAAAACTACCCAAACGCTGGGTTGTTACGTCTGACTCAGGATCTGGGTAACACAAAAACTACCCAAACGCTGGGTTGTTACATCTGACCCAGGATCTGGTAACACAAAAACTACCCAAACGCTGGGTTGTTACGTCTGTCCCAGGATCTGGGTAACACAAAAACTACCCAAACGCTGGGTTGTTACGTCTGACCCAGGAGCTGGGTAACACAAAAACTATCCAAACGCTGGGTTGTTACATCTGACCCAGGATCTGGTAACACAAAAACTACGCAAACGCTGGGTTGTTACGTCTGTCCCAGGATCTGGTAACACAAAAACTACCCAAACGCTGGGTTGTTACGTCTGTCCCAGGATCTGGTAACACAAAAACTACCCAAACGCTGGGTTGTTACGTCTGACCCAGGATCTGGTAACACAAAAACTACGCAAACGCTGGGTTGTTACGTCTGACCCAGGATCTGGTAACACAAAAACTACCCAAACGCTGGGTTGTTACGTCTGACCCAGGATCTGGTAACAGAAACTACGCAAACGCTGGGTTGTTACGTCTGACCCAGGATCTGGTAACACAGAAACTACGCAAACGCTGGGTTGTTACGTCTGACCCAGGATCTGGTAACACAAAAACTACCCAAACGCTGGGTTGTTACGTCTGACCCAGGATCTGGTAACACAAAAACTACCCAAACGCTGGGTTGTTACGTCTGACCCAGGATCTGGTAACACAGAAACTACCCAAACGCTGGGTTGTTACGTCTGACCCAGGAGCTGGGTAACACAAAAACTATCCAAACGCTGGGTTGTTACATCTGACCCAGGATCTGGTAACACAAAAACTACGCAAACGCTGGGTTGTTACGTCTGTCCCAGGATCTGGTAACACAAAAACTACCCAAACGCTGGGTTGTTACGTCTGTCCCAGGATCTGGTAACACAAAAACTACCCAAACGCTGGGTTGTTACGTCTGACCCAGGATCTGGTAACACAAAAACTACGCAAACGCTGGGTTGTTACGTCTGACCCAGGATCTGGTAACACAAAAACTACCCAAACGCTGGGTTGTTACGTCTGACCCAGGATCTGGTAACAGAAACTACGCAAACGCTGGGTTGTTACGTCTGACCCAGGATCTGGTAACACAGAAACTACGCAAACGCTGGGTTGTTACGTCTGACCCAGGATCTGGTAACACAAAAACTACCCAAACGCTGGGTTGTTACGTCTGACCCAGGATCTGGTAACACAAAAACTACCCAAACGCTGGGTTGTTACGTCTGACCCAGGATCTGGTAACACAGAAACTACCCAAACGCTGGGTTGTTACGTCTGACCCAGGATCTGGTAACACAGAAACTACGCAAACGCTGGGTTGTTACGTCTGACCCAGGATCTGGTAACACAGAAACTACCCAAACGCTGGGTTGTTACGTCTGACCCAGGATCTGGTAACACAGAAACTACGCAAACGCTGGGTTGTTACGTCTGACCCAGGATCTGGTAACACAGAAACTACCCAAACGCTGGGTTGTTACGTCTGACCCAGGATCTGGTAACACAAAAACTACCCAAACGCTGGGTTGTTACGTCTGACCCAGGATCTGGTAACACAAAAACTACCCAAACGCTGGGTTGCTACGTCTGACCCAGGATCTGGTAACACAAAAACTACCCAAACGCTGGGTTGTTACGTCTGACCCAGGATCTGGTAACACAAAAACTACGCAAACGCTGGGTTGTTACGTCTGACCCAGGATCTGGTAACACAGAAACTACCCAAACGCTGGGTTGTTACGTCTGACCCAGGATCTGGTAACACAGAAACTACGCAAACGCTGGGTTGTTACGTCTGACCCAGGATCTGGTAACACAGAAACTACCCAAACGCTGGGTTGTTACGTCTGACCCAGGATCTGGTAACACAGAAACTACGCAAACGCTGGGTTGTTACGTCTGACCCAGGATCTGGTAACACAGAAACTACCCAAACGCTGGGTTGTTACGTCTGACCCAGGATCTGGTAACACAGAAACTACGCAAACGCTGGGTTGTTACGTCTGACCCAGGATCTGGTAACACAGAAACTACCCAAACGCTGGGTTGTTACGTCTGACCCAGGATCTGGTAACACAAAAACTACGCAAACGCTGGGTTGTTACGTCTGTCCCAGGATCTGGTAACACAAAAACTACCCAAACGCTGGGTTGTTACGTCTGTCCCAGGATCTGGTAACACAAAAACTACCCAAACGCTGGGTTGTTACGTCTGACCCAGGATCTGGTAACACAAAAACTACGCAAACGCTGGGTTGTTACGTCTGACCCAGGATCTGGTAACACAAAAACTACCCAAACGCTGGGTTGTTACGTCTGACCCAGGATCTGGTAACAGAAACTACGCAAACGCTGGGTTGTTACGTCTGACCCAGGATCTGGTAACACAGAAACTACGCAAACGCTGGGTTGTTACGTCTGACCCAGGATCTGGTAACACAAAAACTACCCAAACGCTGGGTTGTTACGTCTGACCCAGGATCTGGTAACACAAAAACTACCCAAACGCTGGGTTGTTACGTCTGACCCAGGATCTGGTAACACAGAAACTACCCAAACGCTGGGTTGTTACGTCTGACCCAGGATCTGGTAACACAGAAACTACGCAAACGCTGGGTTGTTACGTCTGACCCAGGATCTGGTAACACAGAAACTACCCAAACGCTGGGTTGTTACGTCTGACCCAGGATCTGGTAACACAGAAACTACGCAAACGCTGGGTTGTTACGTCTGACCCAGGATCTGGTAACACAGAAACTACCCAAACGCTGGGTTGTTACGTCTGACCCAGGATCTGGTAACACAAAAACTACCCAAACGCTGGGTTGTTACGTCTGACCCAGGATCTGGTAACACAAAAACTACCCAAACGCTGGGTTGCTACGTCTGACCCAGGATCTGGTAACACAAAAACTACCCAAACGCTGGGTTGTTACGTCTGACCCAGGATCTGGTAACACAAAAACTACGCAAACGCTGGGTTGTTACGTCTGACCCAGGATCTGGTAACACAGAAACTACCCAAACGCTGGGTTGTTACGTCTGACCCAGGATCTGGTAACACAGAAACTACGCAAACGCTGGGTTGTTACGTCTGACCCAGGATCTGGTAACACAGAAACTACCCAAACGCTGGGTTGTTACGTCTGACCCAGGATCTGGTAACACAGAAACTACGCAAACGCTGGGTTGTTACGTCTGACCCAGGATCTGGTAACACAGAAACTACCCAAACGCTGGGTTGTTACGTCTGACCCAGGATCTGGTAACACAAAAACTACCCAAACGCTGGGTTGTTACGTCTGACCCAGGATCTGGTAACACAAAAACTACCCAAACGCTGGGTTGTTACGTCTGACCCAGGATCTGGTAACACAAAAACTACCCAAACGCTGGGTTGTTACGTCTGACCCAGGATCTGGTAACACAAAAACTACCCAAACGCTGGGTTGTTAGGTCTTACCCAGATCTGGGTTACACGAAATCTACCCAAATACTGAAAAAACTAACCCCCTAAAAATTACCCAAAAGGCTCAACCCAGGATTTGGGTAGAAAAAATAACCCAAGTTTTTTTTTTTTTTAGTGTATTTTAGTTTCATGCATGTAGACTTAAATATTAAGAAACTAATTTATAAAAAATTTACTCTGACATGTAGTTACCTTGTATTACTTGTTAATTTATTAGGTCAGTACACTGTAAGTGCGCATATCATAAAATAAAGTACAACCCATTTATCAGCTGTATATGAGCTGTATGTTTGTTTTAATCATATTTTGATCATATTTGTCAATACATCAGAATTTGGAAGAAGCTTCATGGATTCAGATGGGATAATGTATGTTAGGCTATACATGGTGTAAGCTTCTCCGTACCAGAAGAGGTGGAAGTAGACAAGAAGATTCTCGTTTATTATCCGGGTCATTAACGCAAGAATGCCATCATGGTGGTCAGGCAAGAGGCCTTGAGTTTTGACAAAGCCATTCCTATTTCTTCTCCCCTGTTGGGTGAGAAATTAGACAAAATCTAGATGGGGCAAAACAGCCGCCTGGACAGCCACATATTCAGCAGGACGAATGAATGCGTTTTTTCATTCCTCTGTTTTTCCATATGGTTTGTTTCTGTCTAGCCCTCCACATGTTCTTACATGAGGCTGAAACGAGACCTGGGGCCGTACGTATAAAGCCGTTCAGAGAAAATTTTAGTATTAAGTGTGTCAGTTCTAAGAATGATGTAATTTTACTCTTATTCCTAGACTTAAGAATAAGTGTGATTCATAAACGGTCCTAAGTGTTAAGGTCTCAGCTCTTAAATGATTTAAGAGAGCTGAAGAGGTATCCTAACCTAGTTAGGAGTAACAAGATGGCAGCAGAGAGGAGACACACACTTTCCAACGAAAATATTATGTATTGGAATTAAATGATGACAGGGAGTTGATACAATGATAAAAGCTTGATCATCAAGATATTCTTTTTATAACTGAACAAGTAAGAAGTTTAATAAATTCTCTCACTCTACAAATCAGTGCTCTATCTGCAGAACTGAAAGTAATAATTACATATTTTGGGCACAGGAAAAATGCAGCAGTGCAGCGGTGATGACTTGAACCCAGCAGTGGGTCAGCACACAGTATACAGGTTTTAAAATACAAACCTGATTCCAAAAAAGTTGGGACAGGTAGCAATAAGAGGCCGGAAAAGTTAAATGTACATATAAGGAACAGCTGGAGGACCAATTTGCAACTTATTAGGTCAATTGGCAACATGATTGGGTATAAAAAGAGCCTCTCAGAGTGGCAGTGTCTCTCAGAAGTCAAGATGGGCAGAGGATCACCAATTCCCCCAATGCTGCGGCGAAAAATAGTGGAGCAATATCAGAAAGGAGTTTCTCAGAGAAAAATTGCAAAGAGTTTGAAGTTATCATCATCTACAGTGCATAATATCATCCAAAGATTCAGAGAATCTGGAACAATCTCTGTGCGTAAGGGTCAAGGCCGGAAAACCATACTGGATGCCCGTGATCTTCGGGCCCTTAGACGGCACTGCATCACATACAGGAATGCTACTGTAATGGAAATCACAACATGGGCTCAGGAATACTTCCAGAAAACATTGTCGGTGAACACAATCCACCGTGCCATTCGCCGTTGCCGGCTAAAACTCTATAGGTCAAAAAAGAAGCCATATCTAAACATGATCCAGAAGCGCAGGCGTTTTCTCTGGGCCAAGGCTCATTTAAAATGGACTGTGGCAAAGTGGAAAACTGTTCTGTGGTCAGACGAATCAAAATTTGAAGTTCTTTTTGGAAAACTGGGACGCCATGTCATCCGGACTAAAGAGGACAAGGACAACCCAAGTTGTCATCAGCGCTCAGTTCAGAAGCCTGCATCTCTGATGGTATGGGGTTGCATGAGTGTGTGTGGCATGGGCAGCTTACACATCTGGAAAGGCACCATCAATGCTGAAAGGTATATCCAAGTTCTAGAACAACATATGCTCCCATCCAGACGTCGTCTCTTTCAGGGAAGACCTTGCATTTTCCAACATGACAATGCCAGACCACATACTGCATCAATTACAACATCATGGCTGCGTAGAAGAAGGATCCGGGTACTGAAATGGCCAGCCTGCAGTCCAGATCTTTCACCCATAGAAAACATTTGGCACATCATAAAGAGGAAGATGCGACAAAGAAGACCTAAGACAGTTGAGCAACTAGAAGCCTGTATTAGACAAGAATGGGGCAACATTCCTATTCCTAAACTTGAGCAACTTGTCTCCTCAGTCCCCAGACGTTTGCAGACTGTTATAAAAAGAAGATGGGATGCCACACAGTGGTAAACATGGCCTTGTCCCAACTTTTTTGAGATGTGTTGATGCCATGAAATTTAAAATCAACTTATTTTTCCCTTAAAATGATAGATTTTCTCAGTCATATGTCATCTATGCTGTATTCTGAATAAAATATTGAAATTTGAAACTTCCACATCATTGCATTCTGTTTTTATTCACAATTTGTACAGTGTCCCAACTTTTTTGGAATCGGGTTTGTAGCACCATTGTGGCACTGACCACACCAAACATACAGTAGTGGCCAAAAGTGAGTTTTTAAAAAAAAAAAAGACCCTACAAGTTTGCTTAAACCATCAAAATATGAGGACAATGCCTTTATCGGAGTGTCTATTTACACCAAGTGCAAATAGCGTGCCTTGTTGGCAAGCACTATTTACACTAGCTCCAACCAACAATGCCTGGTTGGGCCACACAAGATTAAAAAAGACAGCGTGTCTTCAATGTCTTTAGTGGTGTAGTCAGTAGAGCGTAAGGTTCATGAAACTGTTTTGACGCGATCGACCCGGGTTCGAATCCGCCTTTTGCCGAGCTCGCTCTTCTCTCTTTTCCTATCACATATCACATCGGAAAGGCATTTACTTTCAATAAAAGTTAAGAAAATGTTCTAAAAGTGGAAATAAAGTACCTAACGAAATGTTTAATAATAATAAAAATATATATTGGGTAGGGTTAGGGGTAGGTTATTGTCCCGTTAAGGCGGCATCCATTTAAAAATTTGGTTACACTTTACAATAAGGTTTCATTAGTTAACATTAGGTAATGCATTAGTTAACATGAACAACACCTCTGTTCAGCATTAGTTAATCTTTGTTAACGTTAGTTAATAAAAATACAGCTGTTCATGGTTTGTTCATGTTAGTTCACAGTGCATTAACTAATGTTAACAAGATTTTAATAAAGTATTAGTAAATGTTGAAATTAACTTTGACAAAGATAAATAAATGCTTTATAAGTGCAGTTCATTATTAGTTCATGTTAACTAATGAACCTTATTGTAAAGTGTTACCAAAAATTAATAAATATAATCATTTACACTGTTATAATTTTATCCTGTTAATGTACAACAATACTGAGGTGCAAATAGTATGTATCTGCCAAAATAAAGTATAAATAGCATCTAATTACTATTAACACATATTGCAAAGAACAGCTACTTTTACATGGTGTAAATAAAATATATCACTATTTGAATTTTGTGCAAACAGCCGCTGCCTATTTTTATACTTGTATATTTTAAATATTTTAAAATATGAGGGAAGAACAAAACACTAAACTTAGTGAAGGTATTTATCTGACAAAATAATTTGGCAAAAAAAGGCAAAGCTACATGTTTTAGGGAAAAAAAAGCATACATTGACTGCAACATAATCAGTTATTAATATTTCATTGGTCCTCTCTTGTGTTCATAAATTCTTTGTATGACAGCCTGGAAAATGATGTACGTACAAATAAAACAATTGATTTCAATCACAACTACGCAACATTCTTACAAAATCTTTAACACATTTTTAATAATATTTGAATAAAGGGTGAAGATCACTTTGGGCCACTAATGTATGGCAGTTCATTACTGCCCAGCTAACATTCAAACCATACGGCAAAAGCAAGACACTTTTATGGGGATTTCGGGCTTCCCTGGAGTTGTTGGAGCCGTTGATGGAACTCGTGTTCACATCATTGCTCCGACTGTAAATAAGGAGACGTATCAATAGAAAAGGATCCCACAGCATCAATACTAATTCATGATCATTTTGCACAATGCAATTTTTTCAAATAAATTTAAATATTAAAGTTTCGGTGTCTTAATTAAATGCTTGTACTATAATTACATAAAATGATTGGTGTCGTGCTGCTGTGACTTCACCCTTGCGGTTCACTGTGGTTAAGGGCGGCCATTTTGCGTTGACGTAGTCCTTAGTTTGCAACACTTAAGTGTCACCTCAGTCAGCACTTAAGATTCAGTCTTAGACTTTACTGAAAGTTGCTTTTAGCTTCTTTATAAAAGTCTCCTATTCTTAGACCTATTTTTTACTAAGAATTTTTTGACACTTAAGTCAAAGGTTAAGACTGTTCTTAAGAGCATTTCTGAGAAGTTGTATACATACGGGCCCTGATTCTTCATCTGGGAATTACAAACCTGACCGCATTAAACAACAATGCAGCAGAATAACACACAAGCTTGTCTATGGTGTGTTATATGGTTATAACCAAATAGAACAACTCTTGTGGTTTCTATTCAACTCAACAGCACTTTTCTCTGAAATGTTTTGGCAGTTGTAGAGTAGCTTAGTTCTGTTAAATTGGGCCTTCATCATTTAGTTTTAACCATTTTTTATTTTTTGCCATGTATGATATCCGTAATTTAAATGCTATTTTAAAATTTCCATAGTTACAAGCAAAGGTTGGTAAATGCTAGATTCATCAGTCTAAACAAAAACAGGGCTTATTCTTCAAATGTCTGTTAAAGTGAGAGACAATAATGTACCTGTATAGCCAGATAATGTACCTCTAAAGCAGATATGCTTTAGAATGTTGGAGCATTTCTTCTGTTCAAGCATGGGCCGGGCCCAGTGTGAGTTAGAGGAAGCGGGGCCCCCTCTGCCGGTCCGTCACCTGCTTTCTCCCTCGATCTGTTCGCGTTCACTGCCTAAAGTGTGGGGCCCAATGCGGTTGCACCACCCTAAAGACGGCCATGCATACGGTAATGCATCATTTCATAATGTGACAATTTGTCTTTTTGCTTTAACCCTAAATGGTCCTTGGGGACAAATGTGGCCAAAATGTTTTTTTTTTTTCTTTTTCTTTAAATAGTTTCCTTAAAGTCATAGTTCACCCAAAAATTATTCGGGGGGTTAATAAAGGCCTTCTGAAGCGAATCGATGGGTTTGTGTAAGAAAAATATCCATATTTAACACGTTATAAAGTAAAATATCTAGCTGGTGGCTATAGTGGCTATTGATATTCCATGTAATTGCTATTTTTATACCAACATATGTTACCAGGTGTCACCAAAGTATGCCAAATTTTGAGGTTTTAACTGTTTCAACTTACTATAATAAATACTGAAGTAAAAAATATAAAATAAGCATCAATAAGCAACAATCATAAACTGATAGTTTTTATTTTATTGAAGACAGTGATTTGACATTAAAAAAAAAATTGGGATCACACGAAGGACTCGTTAAGGGCTGCTCTGTGAAGGCTGCTCGAGGGTTAGAGAAGAGACTTTTATCATGGTGCATTTAAATCATGCTGGAAAGATCGTATTTAGTTGAACTTTAGTAGAACTTGTAATTGCAACGTGTAAACTCGTAATTTTCTGAGCTACGACTTGTACCACGTGACCGCTGTACCACCTGAAGCGGCAGAGTGCGTACCGATCGTTTTATGACATCAAAGTACCGCGAGAGCGATTAGAGAGCAGACGGAGCTTTATAAATTTATGCTGCCTTCACGTGCTATTGTACGAGCTCATCGCATTCAAATTTCGAAACTGGAGGGCGTTCATGTGCAATTTTTACCTAGGAAACTCGTATTTACGATAATTCCGAGAGCACGTGAAGACAGCCACCACAAAGTCGTAAATGCGAGTGGGAAACTCTGGATTTTCTTTGAGCCCCGAGTTTACGAGCTGGGGGGCATGTCAGTGAGAAACATGGCGGAATACTATAATATGCTATTTAGCAGTGACATTATCAGGCTTTTTTATTTACAAAAAAATAAGCAAATTGCCTTGTGATAGCGTTGTAATATAACAATGTGTAACGATAACATTTAAAGTAGCAAATTAAATAAAAGTATAAAAAAGCAAAACACACCCGCTTCACGTGCTTTGGTCTCTCTCTCTTTTTTTTTTTTTTTTTTTTTTTCTAGTAGTAGATCTTAAAACTCTTTCTGTATTTTTGTGTGGTTAATTAAGAGAAGGAACACCGCCATCTTTCTCTGACGAAATTGACTTGCGCACCTGTCGTAAACATGACATCCATCTCGTAAATACGAACTTTCCAGGAGAACACACCATTAGACTATTATGTTTAGCACAAATATTCTCATCGACTCATTTACAGTCCTAAAAATAGGTAGCCTGTTCGCTGTATGGCCTGCAATGAATATATACAGTGGGGAGAACAAGTATTTGATACACTGCCGATTTTGCAGGTTTTCCTACTTACAAAGCATGTAGAGGTCTGTATTTTTTATCATAGGTACTCTTCAACTGTGAGAGACGGAATCTAAAACAAAAATCCAGAAAATCACATTGCATGATTTTTAAATAATTAATTTGCATTTTATTGCATGACATAAGTATTTGATCACCTACCAACCAGTAAGAATTCCGGCTCTCACAGACCTGTTAGTTTTTCTTTAAGAAGCCCTCCTGTTCTCCACTCATTACCTGTATTAACTGCACCTGTTTGAACTCGTTACCTGTATAAAAGACACCTGTCCACACACTCAATCAAACAGACTCCAACCTCTCCACAATGGCCAAGACCAGAGAGCTGTGTAAGGACATCGGGGATAAAATTGTAGACCTGCACAAGGCTGGGATGGGCTACAGGACAATAGGCAAGCAGCTTGGTGAGAAGGCAACAACTGTTGGCGCAATTATTAGAAAATGGAAGAAGTTCAAGATGACGGTCAATCTCCCTCGGGCTGGGGCACCATGCAAGATCTCACCTCGTGGGGCATCAATGATCATGAGGAAGGTGAGGGATCAGCCCAGAACTACACGGCAGGACCTGGTCAATGACCTGAAGAGAGCTGGGACCACAGTCTCAAAGAAAACCATTAGTAACACACTACGCCGTCATGGATTAAAATCCTGCAGCACACGCAAGGTCCCCCTGCTCAAGCCAGCGCATGTCCAGGCCCGTCTGAAGTTTGCCAATGACCATCTGGATGATCCAGAGGAGGAATGGGAGAAGGTCATGTGGTCTGAGGAGACAAAAATAGAGCTTTTTGGTCTAAACTCCACTCGCCGTGTTTGGAGGAAGAAGAAGGATGAGTACAACCCCAAGAACACCATCCCAACCGTGAAGCATGGAGGTGGAAACATCATTCTTTGGGGATGCTTTTCTGCAAAGGGGACAGGACGACTGCACCGTATTGAGGGGAGGATGGATGGGGCCATGTATCGCGAGATCTTGGCCAACAACCTCCTTCCCTCAGTAAGAGCATTAAAGATGGGTCGTGGCTGGGTCTTCCAGCATGACAACGACCCGAAACACACAGCCAGGGCAACTAAGGAGTGGCTCCGTAAGAAGCATCTCAAGGTCCAGGAGTGGCCTAGCCAGTCTCCAGACCTGAACCCAATAGAAAATCTTTGGAGGGAGCTGAAAGTCCATATTGCCCAGCGACAGCCCCGAAACCTGAAGGATCTGGAGAAGGTCTGTATGGAGGAGTGGGCCAAAATCCCTGCTGCAGTGTGTGCAAACCTGGTCAAGAACTACAGGAAACGTATGATCTCTGTAATTGCAAACAAAGGTTTCTGTACCAAATATTAAGTTCTGCTTTTCTGATGTATCAAATACTTATGTCATGCAATAAAATGCAAATGAATTACTTAAAAATTATACAATGTGATTTTCTGGATTTTTGTTTTATATTCCATCACTCACAGTTGAAGAGTACCTATGATAAAAATTACAGACTTCTACATGCTTTGTAAGTGGGCAAACCTGCAAAATCGGCAGTGTATCAAATACTTGTTCTCCCCACTGTAAATGCTGTTCTCCTAATTATACTAAATATATCCGTTAATTATTAGCAAATAATCTAGATTATTAGATAATCTAGAAAAAATCCTTAACTAATCAGTGTCACCACAGGTAGAGCTGCGACCATATAAAATGAAAAGGAATATATTGTAGGCTATGAGGGGATGTAGCCAGGACAATGTTGGAAACATGCAGAAATGAGTTCATGAATTCATGTCAAGACTGAGATTAAATGTGATTTAAAAGAAAGAACCGAATTTGAGCAGACAGGGTGATTAATTGTGTTGTGCTTCATGTGATTAATACAAGTCAAGTCACCTTTATTTATATAGCGCTTTTTACAATGCCGATTGTATCAAAGCAGCTTCACAGTGTTAAACAGGAAAATAATGCAACAGAATTTGATTCAGCTGTACAGCCGTTCTCGAGAAAACGGTGATGTCATCCAGCTCATTTCAATTATCATATAGTGTCAATGCGGGCAGATCAGTAATATAATTGAAATTTTAGTGTCCCCAACTGAGCAAGCCAAAAGACAAAGGCGATGGTGGCAAGGAACCAAAACTCCTTCAGTGGCCAGAATGGAGAAAAAAACCTTGGGAGAAACGAGGCTCAGTCGGGGTGCCAGTTCTCCTCTGGCCAACGAACAAATAGTGTATGATTATGATTCTGGCAACATTACAGGTCTGAAGTCATATTAGATCGAAAGATATTCGTAGGATTATTCAAAAGATTGGAGTCGTCACGCCGGGGACGGGTTTAATGAGGATGTCGTGTCGATGTGGCATTTACAGGGGGGAGTTTAATTGACACGGTCTCTACAGACACTTCAGGAATGCGTTGGTCATGTCTAGACGCAGGTCCACCATCTGATCTGGATACGGCCCGGATCCGGCCGACTGCAGTAAACCTCGGGATAAACAGAGAGACTAACATTAGCGTAGATGCCATTCTTCTAATGATGTAACGAGTACATCAGGTGTTATTGGAAGTGTTCCCGGTTCCGGCAGACCTAGTTAATGCAGCCTAAAACAATCATTTAACTGTTTTGATTAATAGAAATCATTGATAATGTTCTATGTGTATGCCATAGTAAAGAGATGTCTGACCGATCAACTGGCCAGAATTTTGAGACCGCAATAGACGTGATGGAGTATAATGCGTTAAGAGCTTTGTAAGTAATTAGCAAGATTTTAAAATGTATACGATGTTTAATAGGGAGCCAGTGCAGTGTTGACAGAACCGGGCTAATATGGTCATACTTCCTGGTTGTAGTAAGAACTCTAGCTGCTGCGTTTTGGACAAGCTGCAGTTTATTTATTAAGCGAGCAGGGCAACCACCCAGTAGAGTATTACAATAATCTAGCCTTGACGTCATGAACGCATTAACTAACTGTTCAGCATTTTGCATTGAAAACATGTGGCGTAATTTAGATATATTTTTAAAATGGTAGAATGCAGTTTTACAGATGCTAGAAACGTGGCTTTCAAATGAGAGATTGGTATCAAAGAGCACACCCAGGTTCCTAACTGATGACGAGGACTTGACAGAGCAGCCATCGAGTGTTAGACAGTATTCTAGGTTACTACTTGTGGAGTGTTTTTGTCCAGTAATTAAAAATTCAGTTTTTTCTGAATTAAGTTGCAGGAAATTACTAGTCATCCAATTTTTTATATCAGCTATGCATTCCGTTAATCTTGTGAATTGGTAAGTTTCGTCAGGGCGTGAAGAAATATAGAGCTGAGTATCGTCAGCATAACAATGAAAACTAACGCCATGCTTCCTAATGATATCTCCCAGTGGTGAAAAGCAACGGTCCTAGCACTGAGCCCTGCGGTACTCCATACTGAACTTGTGATCGGTGTGACATCTCTTCATTTACTGCTACAAACTGATAACGGTCTGATAAGTATGATTTAAACCATGCCAATGCAATTCCACTAATGCCAACATAATTTTCGAGTCTATTCAAAAGAATGTTGTGGTCGATAGTATCGAATGCAGCGCTAAGATCGAGTAACCCTAATAGAGATATACAACCACGATCGGATGATAAGAGTAAATCATTTGTAACTCTGATGAGAGCAGTCTCAGTACTATGATACGGTCTAAATCCTGACTGGAAATCCTCACAGATACCATTTCTTTCTAAAAAGGAGCATAGTTGTGAGGACACTGCCTTTTCTAGTATTTTTGACAGAAAGGGTAGATTTGAGATTGGCCTGTAATTGACTAATTCTGTAGGATCAAGTTGCGGTTTTTTAATAAGTGGTTTAATAATAGCCAACTTAAAAGTTTTCGGTACATATCCTAATGACAAGGATGAATTAATGATATTAAGAAGAGGATCTATGACCTCTGGAAGCATCTCTTTTAATAGCCTAGTCGCTATAGGGTCGTAATAGCATAATACAATGAACAATTACAGCAAGAGGTAGGCCTAATAAAGAGATTATTGTAAGGAATAATTTAATTAAATTTAATAATTTAATTGCATTACACAATTTAGTGACACTGTGTTTTTGGGATTCGACGCAGCAAAACTTCACAGATAATTAGAGACAGAGAAAGATCTCATTGATGGCATTGTGGATCTTTCTTTAATCTTTTTAAAGGCTCCTTTTTATTTTTAGTTTACTTGAACTTACTGTTTTCGAAAAGTACAGAAGCGACACTGATCTACATTTTGTTAAGGCTTCTAAAAATAAATAACCTACATATTAGCAGTTTTATTGGAGGCAACAATGCCCCCCAAATACACTAAAATCACACATCATTATGTCCACTTGGTGGCGCCAGAGATCTTTAGAAAGTCCCAATGCTCTATAATAGCATATTTTGGTCCTTGTATAGCTTGGGATTTTTTCACCAACTTTATTGTAGGCAGACATCTAATTTATAAGCCATTGTCTGCACATTCTTTCAGCCAGCAGTTCATCTGTGGCCCGTTTTCTGAGGACTACAGAAACACACTAACAAATTCACGTTGCCTCTTTGAGATGTGTCATTGCCTCATAGTGCACTCTGTGGATACGAATAATGATTTACAAGCCCGGTGTTCATGTAAGAGATAGCCTACTGGTCCAAATTACAGACATTGCAAGTACGCATATTGTTGTAAAGTCCACCTATTAATGTGTGTGTGAATACCAAGCAGACACGATTATCAGTTTTAATGCACTACATATGCAGAAGGTCTAAGATTAAAATTTTAACACATTTAACACATTTATTTTAACACAAGGGCTTTGAATGTCCTGTCTTTTACCAACTGACAGATTTATGACGCCACACTCACATGAATATAAATGTTCTGATGTATTATTGAACATAATAAACTCTTGTTTGTACATTTGTACAATGTGTTGTAATAGTGTGTCACATTTGGCTGCAGTAGTGCATTCAACACAGGAGATTCAGCGAAACAAACAGTATTTAATAATAAATCAAGGAGAAATGAATGCAACCATATTAAAACATAGCCAATACCAGACAAAGATCTGAATGAACTGAAGGTTTATATATACAAAAGGAAGGATAATCAACAGAACAAGTAACAGGTGATTACAATGAAACTAACAATGACATGGAATTCCCCCCTTTTTTCAATTAAATGTCTTTGAAAATGTATTTTAGTGTGATAGGAAGGGAATCCCTGATCTGTTAAATATAACATCAAAATGTAAAGTTAAGAGAATTTTTCTCTGATAATGAGCATTTACTTCTTGAGCAATTTAAGCTCCAGTAGCTCGTCTGTTTGATCGGACCACACGGGCCAGCCTTCGCTCCCCAAGTGCATCAATGAGCCTTGGCCGCCCATGACCCTGTTGCCGGTTCACCACTGTTCCTTCCTTGGAGCACTTTTGACAGATACTGACCACTGCAGACCGGGAACACCCCACAAGAGCTGCAGTTTTGGAGATGCTCTGACCCAGTCGTCTAGCCATCACAATTTGGCCCTTGTCAAACTCGCTCAAATCCTTACGCTTGCCCATTTTTCCTGCTTCTAACACATCAACTTTGAGGACAAAATGTTCACTTGCTGCCTAATATATCCCACCCACTAACAGGTGCCGTGATGAAGAGATAATCAGTGTTATTCACTTCACCTGTCAGTGGTCATAATGTTATGCCTGATCTGTGTGTGTGTGTGTGTGTGTGTGTGTGTGGATTATGTTAGTACTAAACCTTTTTTTGCCTGAAGTAGCTTCTTAAATATTTATTATATTTAATACTGTTATCTAAAGGTTATATTTGATCTTAATCTCTTACTTTTAAATATCGTTTCAATGCTGTTAAACTGAGAGTTCTATATCTACAGCACATGCATCATACGTTGTATAATATTTGATTATACTTTGTACATTTGGAATAACTATGAACTTTGTTTCTAATCCATCCTAATTATTTGAAGTTACTGTAATCCACTGTGTGTGTGATTACTTTTTTTTATATTATTAAATGGGTATTTTTTTATAATACCAATGTAAATCTTGTTGTAAATGTAATGTATCATCATTATATATTTCTAATTTAATATTAATTGCATTATAATTATTCATATCCATTGGTTTTATGGCAGTGTAATGCAATTGAATTAGTTATTATAAATGAGATGACTGTTCTTGTTCTTGTCCTTGTTTTTTAATGAGTGAAGTCAGTTTGGCTTCATGGTTATCCTACTGATAAAACGTTTTGCAGTTCAACCACAAAGTGACGCTGTTGAGTTACTTGTACTCACTCTTCATAAATCTCAAAGTGAAGTGATCATGATCATTACTGTTCATAATGCTCATGTTGCACCCGTTTCCATCTTTTAACTTTTAGCTTTCATAGTCAAGTTAAATTGTTGTCTATCGAATCTCTTTTCTGCCAAACTGCTTACAACTGTCCTTTATGGAAGGGAATACAAGGAACAAAACCAAAACAGTAACAAATTAAATGAAGAATGAATTTAAAAGTAGGGGAGAGCGGGACGGTTGCAACATGGCTTATTTCTCCAGTCAGGAATGAGCTAGAGATGATATTGCGCCTGACGGGATGGTTTTCGCGGGAAATTGCGTACATACCTCACTCGCTCATGAGTGTCTTGTCAAATCTCGTCAAATCCGTAAAAAGAGAAAAGTTGGATGTATATAGTGTGGCGTAGCATAGGTTATAACGAGCGAGAAAGGTTGATATTGAGCAGCTAAATCTCCAACCTCCGGGGAATCACTCATTTTAAACGGGCCCTAATGCCCTTTTCACAAGATGTAATATAAGTCTCAGATGTCCCCAGAATGTGTCTGTGAAGTTTCAGCTCAAAATACCTCATGGATTATTTATTATAGGATGTTTTAGCCCCTATTTGGGTGGCAGCAAAAACACGTGTGTGTCTCTTTAAATGCAAAATGAGACAACAACAACTGGAGCTTAGAGAACCTCACACAGCAGAATAACAGATAAATACCAACTGTTTGTTTGACCAACTTCATTTTCAGAACATGCAAGTACCACACGTTATATTTTGTGATTGTGCTTGTTAGGACCATTGTCTCTGTATTCACAGAGATCAGAGCTATGTCATTCGTTTTATTTTTAAGAATAAAAGTGCGCTTCTGAATTGTAGTTAAATAAATAAAACAAGCTCTGGTCTCTGTGAATACAGTAAGAGACAATGGTAGCTTTAGCCACATTAGCACATTCAGAAAGGCCATTTGCAAACACACACATTATAAAGTGCGGTACTTACGTGTTCTCGATATGAAGTTGGATCACGAAGAGTTGGATTTGATCCATCTTTGAGAAACAACTTTTGTGCAAATCCTGCGTTTTACTGACCCTCGTTTGCAAAGCAGTCCAGTGTACAATGATTCACACGAACATACACGAATTTAGCTCATTCCCTTCACAAATGAAATGAATCCACTGCATCCTCAGTGGCTCAGATGCTGGGAGTTTATTATTACAGCCAAAAACAGAACAGTTATAATGTTTAAACAGATGAGACATTTTATGACTAGCTGCCCTAGCGAGGGTATAAACATGGCGGACTGTGTAACAGAAATAACATGCCAACAACACTGCTACAACAACTCAGCCCAACATGGCCTCACCCCCTTTGTTCCGTGTTCCAGAGGGCGGGGTTTATGTAAATTGTAGGGTTTGTGATGTCACCAACCCAGGAAAAAGCTCGTTGTAGTCCCTACCAGCCGTTTATTGTAGTCCTTAAAAAGCGATTTCTGTAAAATTAAAACTTTGAGCGTCATAACTTTGCAGATGTTGTTTATGCTCAAACAGCAACATTACACACTCACTAAAGTTAAACAAATCAAATCATAATCAAGGACCCCTTTAAACAAACACCGAACAGAGGAGAGTGCTGGCAAAAAGAGGTCGAAACCGCTTGTAATAAAACCAGAATCCCCTGCATAAACATAAACATAATTTTATTATTTTAATTTCCCAAAAAGTGATCTTTAAACATACAGAAATAATATTGTTTTTTATTAAGTTATTTAAAAAGTGATCTTTGAAAATACAGCAATAACATTGTTTTTATAATTAGTTATTGGCAGTAATTAGTATTCACACTCAAAATGTTTATTATGCTTACATGTGACAAGCAGCAATAATAGCCAAGAATAATCTCTTGCATAACGAATCACGGCTAAACATTAGACTCGTTTTTGTCTATTTCTCACGCTTGACACACTGTCTCTTTTAAACTGTTTTTGGACAGATTTATTGCATGTGAGGATCATTTAGTGGTGACTGCTGATCCATTAAAGGCTAGATTCCTTGTTTTTGCTCATGTAAGTGTAACATTTAGGCAAGACAAAAGTGCAAACAATATCAGATTGTGAGAAAATAAAAAGCTTACCTTTTACAGAAAACCAAAGTGTGAATCCTGTGACTTTCCCCATCATAAAGCTTGAGTGGATCTATTAGGCAGATTAGGCCACAGACTATTGATTCCTGACAATTCCCTTCATTCTCTTCTAACACAGCATAATAATCAGAATTTGTGTGGGCTTTTTTGCATTGAAAATGTGACATTTAAAATCATTAGGCAAGTTTATTGTTGCCAAATCAGATTGAGAGGCCATTCAACTCAATAACGGACGTTATGAAGTGGCAACATGGGACTTTAGAGTGTCACATTGATTTCAGAGGAGCACAGATGCTTTTAAACAGCTGGAAACATGAAACATGCGCACTAATAAGAATTTATATCCTCTAACCACACCAAGTGGGTTTCAGAAATGCGTCCTGCTTCTTTTGTGTATTACTGCATTTGTGTACATGTAGTCAGTATTGTGATATAAAAGAGTTACCTTTTTTAATTGTTTTATTCCGTGGCAGAAACAAGCTTCCATAAGAAGCTGTTCTTAAGAAAAATGCTGCAAATTCTTTGGTTTTCAAGCATCTTCTGCACATTTGATGCTCAGGAAGGCGACACAATATGCTAAGAACCAAATTGTATCAGGAGGATTGGTGTAAATTGTTAATATTTTATCTTGTGAAGATAAAACAGAAGAAACATAGCTTCTGGAGGACAGAATGTATGCAGTATATTCATACACAAAGTAAAGCAAGCTTGAGGGATGTTGGACTGTGGTGGATCTGACTGATCAATGAGCTCTTACTGCAAGCCCTGTATGAGTTCACACAGAGGGGAAGGTTATTCATCAGAGAAGAGAAGAGAAGAGAAGAGAAGAGAAGAGAAGAGAAGAGAAGAGAAGATGAGATGCACTACACTCTCAAAAATAAAGGTTCCAAAAGGAGGTTTTCATAGAGATTTTGAGTTCCTAAATCTTAGTGTGAAGAACATTTTAAAAATCCAAAGAACCTTTTTGCATTATAAAGACCTTTTGTGGAAGGGAAAGATTAATTTAAAAAAAAAAAAGAAAAAAAAAGGGAAAGATTCTATTAAAGGTTCTTCATGGAACCATAAATGCCAATAAAGAATCATTATTTTTTAGGAGTGATATACTGATATAATTAAGAGGACATTATTTGATTTGGTTTGGAATGTAATGCAACAAATAAAAAAGGCTTGTTTTTCTTCTGTCAATTTCTCCATTTCCACATTCATTACCACATTTTAATTGGTTACATAGAGAATGTAGAAACAATGATGATAATTATACCTAAATTTTGCTTCATTAAAATATCATGCTTTTACACATACTGTATTTTCTACTAAAAAGTACAGCATCTAAATGTCACACAAACATTCCACAACAAACCCAGTCTAATATATGTAAAATGTTCTTAAGCAATTATTGAAGTAAACAATCAGTAATAAAATAAGAAAGAAGTATCATCAGCTCATGCATGTCCTCTTATGGATTGTACAGGCCAGCAGTTTTCCAAATCAAAGACAGTGACACACTCCACAGCAAATTACAAAGAAAATGACAAGCAATAGGACAAATAAACACAACAGAACAAAGACACAAGCAACTGAGGATACACTATGACCCAAGACTAAAGTTTAAAGGCACAATATGTAAGATTTTGGATTAAAATATCCAAAAAACACTAGAAAAATGTTATATATTTTGTTGACTTGTGTACTTACATTATTCCAAATGTTTCCAAGAATGTTTAAATCCAGAGAAATAAGCGATTTTAACCAGGACACGGACCGTGTACGTGCGTCGCCTATCAATGACATCATACCCGTGTTGCCCTCAATTTTTATTTTGTAGAAACCATGGAAACACCAAAGACGCTTTAATATATGATGTGTTTTATTAGACAGGTGAGCAACTGTTTGGATCATTCATGGACAGAAAACTAATGATTGTTATACAGCTCTTATTGTTTAAATCTCGTTTTCTTGATTTACTGCAAATGGCGACCTCTAGCGGCGAAAATTACATATTGTGCCTTTAAATACAATAAATGTTGACTTCATGAGCCATGTAAAAGTGTGGCTTTTTTGCGATCTTGTCATTCCAAGAGCCACTAGAAGGCGATGCAACCTTCACTTTCATATTGACATGTAGTTGCAAAGTTAGTAGAATGTTTGAGGTGGACCATTGAAATAGGTACAGGTTTGGGATGACTGAAGGATGACTAAATGATAAATATTAATTTTTGGGTAAACTATCCCAAGTGTGACTTAAATTACAGCATTTTAGCTTTATGCTTTTCATAAAAGTTTATAATACCAACACTATAATAGTAACATTAACAACCATTATATAATGCTTAAAGGCACATTATGTAAGTTTCGCCGCTAGAGGTCGCTTATTCAAAAGGCGGAGCTTGATGACGCGCGTGGAATCATGGGAGTTGTAGTCTTGACTCTTCACCTCCACAGCCGATGGAAAGGAATCCGACGGACTCGGGCAGAAATCATGTTTATGAATGAGCGAATGTATTAAAGTTTTATTAACGTTACGGTGGTATGAAGCAGGACACGCGAGAGCCCTTGGGAGCGAATACTAATGAGAGAGACCTGCGCGAAACACCGTCTCTGAGCTTTTATTCTGCTTACGCTGCAGTCGCCGCTTCCACTCTTTACACTGCGTATGTGGGCTAACACAGCGCTGTTTTACATGATTAAAACAATCATACTAAATACACTTGAGTGTGATGAAAGTTATGTTATAGCGTTACTCTGTGCGTTCACTCGGTGGCTGGTATGAGAGACTTGTTGCACACTGCAGTAATCTAGATCCATATTAGAATATCATTAATAAACACAGGATGAGTAAATGACTAAATGACATACAATTCATTTTAATATATATTGTATGATGGAGAAAGCTCTCTCTGATTGTGCTGTTAGCCACTTGATTAAATAGTCTCTGAGATGTGGTAAAAACATAGTAAATCACTTGAACAAGCAATTCAAACAATAAGACTAACTGTGTTAAGATATATAACAATGATTAGTTTTCTGTCGATGAATGATCCAAACAGTTGCTCGCCTGTCTAATAAAACACATCATATATTAAAGCGTCGTTGGTGTTTTCCCTTCGGAAATCAAGGGTAGTGCAGATATGACATCACTGACGGGCGACGCAAGGACACAAGGTCTGTAACACTGGTTAAAATCGATGATTTCTCTGGATTTAAACATTGCTGGAAACATTTAGGATAATGTAAGTACACAAGTCAACAAAATATATAACAGTGGTTTTCGGATATTTTGATCTAAAAATCTTACATATTGTGCCTTTAACAGATTATTGGTTAAAAATACATTCAAATATTTAATATAAATTCATATTTTAATTGTATTGTACCTATTTTAAATGAGTAATTGTAAAGTGTTAGAAATATCAGGATAGGGCTGCTGTTTTTTTTATACTGCTACCATGTGACCTGAAGATGTCTTAGGAACATCTTTTGATGATATATTGACAAGCTCAGGAACTAGAAATGTCATTCATCATTCATGCTCCATTTTCATTTTTAGAAAACTATTCACCGCATTGTTTGACGACCATGCATGGGGAAAGATTAAGAGTAGATATAATCCTAAACCCAAACTTCCCTACTGACTTTAAAATTATTCTCAGAATTTCAAAGTTATCAATGATTGCTTATATTGCTTACTTGAATGACTATTTGTGTGGATTTGTGATTTTTATTTCCCTGTCTGTTTGAGTAGGAGAGGAGAAGGGGAGTGAAGAGCAGAAATGCATGATTTTGGGGGTGGGGTTACATTCAACTTCCAGGTCTCGGTTCCGACTGGCACACACACACACACATCTGGTTCACTATCTTTGTGGGGACTCTCCATAGACGTTATGGTTTTTATACTGTTCAAACTGTATATTCTCTCCCCTTACACTAACCCTACTCCTAAACCTACCCATCTCACACACACACACACACACACACACTAACCTCTATCTAACCCTGCCTGAGGTCGGAGGGCGACAGCTTCAAGCACTTCATGACAGTGAGTGATGAGAGCTGGAGAAAATAAGAGAGGGGAGAAAAAGAGAGGAAGAACAAGAGAGAGAGTGAAGGGTGAAATGAGAAGTGTAGCATGCAGATGAGGCAGATGAGTAACAGATGTGGAGGGGTGGGACTCAACACGAAATTATTGTAAATCAGAAATGGTGATGTCGATAGGCCTGTTTTTCTGTTGTTTCTGTCTGCTTCAGCCGTATCAAGGCTTTCTCTACATCTTACTCTCATTTATTTCATCCCAGCTAACAATAATATGTTCTAAGAGTGTTTTGCCAATGAAGTTATGAAAACGCCATATCTGAATGTCCAGTTTTTAAATGTTTAATGCAAATGTAAATGTTTTTTCATGGTATGCAATCATTAAGGATTATCATTCAGCAAACATTTTGAGAATGTTACATTTGAATGTTTTCTAAACATTTTAAAATAAGTAGTAACGTTTAAAAAAAACAAAAAACGTTAGTCCAACTAAAATGTTTCAAAAAACCGTTGCTTTATTTTGATGGCCCACTTTTGAAATTCCACTGTAAGTAACTTTGCAAACACATGTCAGCGGTCATTAGAGTATTATTTTGATTATAGTGTTTATTGCGATGCTCCTCAACAGACATTCTACTGACTGTAAGTAACTTTGCAACTACATGTCAACTTATTCTACTAATCCCAACCTAACAGTCTACTAATACTCTAATAAGAGTTAGTTGACATGTAGCTGCAAAATTACTAAGCAGAATGTCTAAAGTGGACCATCAAAAATAAGTGTAAGTGTAATTTTTTATTTTTGAACATACAATGAAAGTCAATGGGGTCAAATGTTGGTAGGCAGAGGCTTTGCACATTAATATTAATCATGTTATTATGTGAATTTGCTTTCATGTGAATAGGCTAACTTATTGGCTGCAATGAGCATGGTGCTAGTCATGAAATAAAACAGAACACAGGGTCTTGAGACATGTTTTGAATTGTTTAACTTGACACTCTTAAAATGGCTCATGGTGCGGGATGCTGGAAATAGCACGATTACATCACTTCTGATGTGAGAACCTGTCACTTTACATCTGGAATATATATTTGTTTTGTTTGTCATTCTTTTGGATAACACTTTATTTTAACATGTCCTTGTTGCATGTATTTGCTATAGTATTAACTATAAATTAGGCATAATTGCATGCAACTAACCCTAAACCAAACCCTAACCCTAACCTAATCCTATAAGTACATGTAGTTAATTACTATTACTCAGTACTTAAATGGGACACATTAAAATAAAGTGTAACCTTCTTTTGATTTGTTTTCCTCGTTAGTGTAGTCAGCATGTAAATAACAACAATTAAACTGACTATTCTTTTGTCATTTGATCTGTGTCTTATCTTTGGAGCTTCAGCTCAATGTCAGTGGTATGAGTCTTCTCTCTCTCTGTCTTCCACCTCTTTCAGCAGTTGCTGAGTGAGGAACCTTCATCTTAATCTACTAGTAGTGATTTGCTCTTGAGAATTACTTGGGCTTTTAATGGATGTACTGACCTTCTAAGCTAATAAGGAACTTATTAATAAGCCTGCAATTAATATCTAGACTGGGGGAAAAGTGGAGGCATTTATGCAGAGAAAAATATATATAGATGACTGACAGGATCACCAATCTGTACAGGTCACACAAGGTTGAATGCAAATTTATGTCAAATAAAAGAGCATATGGATTGTGCACTTATTACAATAATGAAGAAACAATGGAACATGGCATCTCATACTGCATAGTGACAGTCAAAATAGAAGGAAAAGTATTTGTCACTAGAAAATCTGTTGGCCGCGTGGAATCACAAATAAAAAGTAAAAACAAAGATAATATAGACTTATTTTGTGTTTGTAAACATCAATGACGTTTTTGTGGGTTGAGTCTACCTGGTGGCAGAAAAGGACAGTTCTGCAGTGCGCAGTAGCACTCGTAATAAAACAATACAAAGGTAGTTTTGAGTTTATATCTTACAATTTTGACTTTTTTCCCTCGCATTTCTGAGTCTATATTTCACAATTATAAGTCAAGTCAAGTCACCTTTATTTATATAGCGCTTTTTACAATGCCGATTGTTTCAAAGCAGCTTCACAGTGTTAACAGGAAAATAAAGCAACAGAATTTGATTCAGCTGTACAGCCGTCCTGGTGAAAACTGTGATGTCATCAGCTCATTTCAATTATCATATAGTGTCAATGCGGGCAGATCAGTAATATAGTTGAAATTTTAGTGTCCCCAACTGAGCAAGCCAAAAGCCAAAGGCGACGGTGGCAAGGAACCAAAACTCCTTCAGTGGCCAGAATGGAGAAAAAAACCTTGGGAGAAACCAGGCTCAGACGGGGTGCCAGTTCTCCTCTGGCCGACGAACAAATAGTGTATGATTATGATTCTGGCAACATTACAGGTCAGAAGTCATATTAGATCAATAGATATTCATAGACTTATTCGAAAGATTGGAGTCGTCACGCCGGGGACGGGTTTAATGAGGATGTCGTGTCGATGCGGCATTTACAGGGGGGAGTTTAATTGACACGGTCTCTACAGACACTTCAGGGATATGGTCGTCATGTCCAGGCGCAGGTCCACCATCTGATCTGGATACGGCCCGGATCCGGCCGACTGCAGTAAACCTCGGGATAAACAGAGAGACTAACATTAGCGTAGATGCCATTCTTCTTATGATGTAACGAGTACATCAGGTGTTATTGGAAGTGTTCCCGGTTCCGGCTGACCTAGTTAATGCAGCCTAAAACAATCATTTAACTGATTTGAATAATATAAATTAAAAATGTTTTATGTGTATGCCATAGTAAAGAGATGTGTTTTTAGTTTAGATTTAAACTGACAGAGTGTGTCTGCTTCCCGAACAATGCTAGGAAGACTGTTCCAGAGTTTAGGTGCTAAATAGGAAAAGGATCGACTGCCTGCAGTTGATTTTGATATTCTAGGTATTATCAACTGGCCAGAATTTTGAGACCGCAATAGACGTGATGGAGTATAATGCGTTAAGAGCTCGCTCAAGTACTGGGGAGCTAAACCATTTAGTGCTTTGTAAGTAATTAGCAAGATTTTAAAATGTATGCGATGTTTAATAGGGAGCCAATGCAGTGTTGACAGAACCGGGCTAATATGGTCATACTTCCTGGTTCTAGTAAGAACTTGAGCTGCTGCGTTTTGGACCAGCTGCAATTTATTTATTAAGCGAGCAGGGCAACCACCCAGTAGAGCATTACAATAATCTAGCCTTGAGGTCATGAACGCATGAACTAACTGTTCAGTATTTTGCATTGAAAGCATGTGCCGTAATTTAGATATATTTTTAAGATGGTAGAATGCAGTTTTACAGATGCTAGAAACGTGGCTTTCAAATGAAAGATTGGTATCAAAGAGCACACCCAGGTTCCTAACTGACGACGAGGACTTGACAGAGCAGCCATCGAGTGTTAGACAGTATTCTAGGTTGCTACTTGTGGAGTGTTTTTGTCCAATAATTAAAAATTCAGTTTTTTCTGAATTAAGTTGCAGGAAATTACTAGTCATCCAATTTTTTATATCAGCTATGCATTCCGTTAATCTTGTGAATTGGTAAGTTTCGTCAGGGCGTGAAGAAATATAGAGCTGAGTATCGTCAGCATAACAATGAAAACTAACGGCATGCTTCCTAATAATATCTCCCAGTGGTAGCATGTACAGGGTGAAAAGCAATGGTCCTAGCACTGAGCCTTGCGGTACTCCATACTGAACTTGTGATCGGTGTGACATCTCTTCATTTACTGCTACAAACTGATAACGGTCAGATAAGTATGATTTAAACCATGCCAATGCAATTCCACTAATGCCAACATAATTTTCGAGTCTATTCAAAAGAATGTTGTGGTCGATAGTATCGAATGCAGCGCTAAGATCGAGTAACACTAACAGAGAGATACAACCACGATTGGATGATAAGAGTAAATCATTTGTAACTCTGATGAGAGCAGTCTCAGTACTATGATACACTCTAAATCCTGACTGGAAATCCTCACAGATACCATTTCTTTCTAAAAAGGAGCATAGTTGTGAGGACACTGCCTTTTCTAGTATTTTTGACAGAAAGGGTAGATTTGAGATTGGCCTGTAATTGACTAATTCTGTAGGATCAAGTTGTGTTTTTTTAATAAGTGGTTTAACAATAGCCAACTTAAAAGTTTTTGGTACATATCCTAATGACAAGGATGAATTAATGATATTAAGAAGAGGATCTATGACCTCTGAAAGCATCTCTTTTAATAGCCTAGTCGGTCTAGGGTCGAGCATACATGTTGTGTATGAGTGGAATTTTTCCTGAGTGACACTACAATGCACTGTCTGATGTAATACTGTAGTAGATGGTTGTATAGTTATAATTTTTTTCCTAATATTATCAATCTTGCACGTAAAGAAGTTCATAAAGTCATTACTGCTATGCTGTTTGCAAACGTCAGAAGTTGAAGCTTTATTTCTTGTTAATTTAGCCACTGTATCAAATAAATACCTAGGGTTGAGAATTACTAGTAGAAGAAGAAGAAATATCAAGAAGAAATAAGAAGAAATATCAAAATTGCAAGATACACTGATAAGGCATAACATTATGACCTTTCCTAATATTGTGTTGGTACCCCATTTGCTGCCAAAACAGCCCTGACCCGTCGAGGCATGGACTCCACTAGACCCCTGAAGGTGTGCTGTGGTATCTGGCACCAAGATATTAGCAGCAGATCCTTTAAGTCCTGTAAGCTGCGAGGTGGAGCCTCCATGGATCGGACTTGTTTGTTCAGCACATCCCACAGATGCACTATTGGATTGAGATCTGGGGAATTTGGAGGCCAAGTCAACACCTCAAACTCGCTGCGCTCCTCAAACCATTCATGAACAATTTTTGCTTTGTGGCAGGGCGCATTATCCTGCTGAAAGAGCCACAGCCACCAGGGAATACCGTTTCCATGAAAGGGTGTACATGGTCTGCAACAATGCTTAGGTAGGTGGTACGTGTCAAAGTAACATCCACATGGATGGCAGGACCCAAGGTTTCCCAGCAGAACATTGCCCACTGCCTCTGCCGGCTTGCCTTCTTCCCATAGTGCATCCTGGTGCCACGTGTTCCCCAGATAAGCGACGCACACGCACCCGGCCATCCACGTGATGTAAAAGAAAACGTGATTCATCAGACCAGGCCACCTTCTTCCATTGCTCTGTGGTCCAGCTCTGATGCTCACGTGCCCACTGTTGGCGTTTTTGGCGGTGGACAGGGGTCAGCATGGGTACCCTGACTGGTCTGCGGCTATGCAGCCCCACACGCAACAAACTGCGATGCACTGTATGTATTGTATTCTGACACCTTTCTATCAGAACCAGCATTAACTTCTTGAGCAATTTGAGCTACAGTAGCTCGTCTGTTTGATCGGACCACACGGGCCAGCCTTCACTCCTCACGTGCATCAATGAGCCTTGGCCGCCCATGACCCTGTCGCCGGTTCACCACTGTTCCTTCCTTGGAGCACTTTTGATAGATACTGACCACTGCAGACCGGGAACACCCCACAAGAGCTGCAGTTTTGGAGATGCTCTGACCCAGTCGTCTAGCCATCACAATTTGGCCCTTGTTAAACTCGCTCAAATCCTTACGCTTGCCCATTTTTCCTGCTTCTAACACATCAACTTTGAGGACAAAATGTTCACTTGCTGCCTAATATATCCCACCCACTAACAGGTGCCGTGATGAAGAGATAATCAGTGTTATTCACTTCACCTGTCAGTGTTCATAATGTTATGCCTGATCAGAATTGTGGGGTTAGCCTATTATCCCCCCAATTTCTGACTTTTTTCACAACTCGTAATTGCAAGAAAAATGTCAGAATTGTGAGGCCTAAAATGTTATGTTTAAATGTTACTTATATAAAACGTTATAGGTTTAAATATTATTTCATGCTGTAACTGTAAAGCTATTACGCCCCTATGAACGGCATATGTGAATATTATGTAGATCTATTGTTTACATCAAATCCATGCTTTAATAGACTAATAATCGCAGGTTTCAGTTTTCATCAGTCCAATTCAATTCAATTCAATTCAGTTCAATTCAATTCAAATGAGCTTTATTGGCATGACTTGTACAGTATTGCCAAAGCATTGGCCAGTACATAAACAAAATATGACTACATCAATAAATCAAAACATTATAAATAAGAAAATGTAATAATAAAAAAAAAACCCTGTACATACATTCAGAAGAATATTTTTTACTTTAGTTTTGTCCGCTGGCTGACTCTCTGCTGTTGTGATCAAGCTGGCGTTTTGTCCCCAAATATGTCTTAATTTTTCAAGATTTGGTAATGCCATAAAATTTGGTGCTATATGTTGGAATTTTGTGACGCAGGCAGATCTCTCTCTCTCTCTCTCTCTCTCTCTCTCTCTCTCTCTCTCTCTCGGTTTTGCAAAGCGCACTCCATTCAGTTGCTGGCGGTAATGCACCATAAAGCTGCTTTGCAAACCCCCAATAAAAACCTAAGAAGAAGAAGAAGATCCCAGTATGCAACGCGGTCCCATCGAGCTTTTGTTGCCGGAAAAAACCTCTGGGAGAATGCACTCACAGCCAGATATTGAGAGGTAAACCACAAAATACGCGATTAAATAAGATCTAATGCGCGCTGTTATAAAAGGCGTGTTTGTAAGACTTTATGCCAATGGATAAATTGGGTTTGCCTCCACAAAATTCTATTGAATGCAAAAAGACTGAAGTGAGCCACGTATCGCCAAAAGTCATGTTTTCATACCACAAGAAACTCAAGCACTGTTACTAAATGAACTTCAGTCAAACAGAAGTAATACTGTAGCAGTAATAATACTCTGTGCGGCAAAAAAATTAAGTTTGTGTGTGGCATTAAAAACCTGTACCATTACCTATATTTGATGTAATAATTGTAGTAGGCGAAGTTACATTGAAGTACAGATAAACATTGGTTATAGTCCTATTGACTTCCCCATAATATAATTTCATTTAACTGACATACAAATATAGTTCTGTATAGCAGTTTAGGGTAATGCAGATCAGATTTAATACAGCAGTTCATAACCTTGTAACTGTGGTTACAAGCAGTGCTGGTAGTTACTGATTACATGTAATCTGGATTACGTGATCAGATTCCAAAATTTAAATACTTGTAATTAAATTATATTACATTTTATTACAATGCTCATAATCACACTACAATTAGTTTTCAATTGATTGCATTTTATTCTCACAATGGCAGTAAATTATTGGGTACTATTCTGATGTCACTTAAAGGGATAGTTCACCCAAAAATGAAAATTATCCCATGATTTACTCATCCTCAAGCCATCCTAGGTGTATATGACATTCTTCTTTGATCTTATAACGTAAAATATCTAGCATCCGGCGGGCCGCCTTCCGTATTCAATTTACGCAGAAAGTGTAACGCCTCTCGCCGTTCAAAACGCTTATGCTATGTCCAACGTCATCGTCGCCACCCAGTTACGCTTTTTCCGTAAATTGAATATGGAAGGCGATCTGGATCTGGAAGCTAGATATTGTACTTTATAATGTGTTAAACATGAATATTTTTCTTACACAAACGCATTGCTTCGCTTCAGAAGGCCTTTATTTACCCCCTAGAGCCGTATGGTGTACGTTTATAATGGATGGATGCACTTTTTTGGCTGCAAATTTTGGGCTCCCATTCACTGCCATTATAAAGCTTGCAAGAGCCAGGATATTGTTTAATATAACTCTGATTGTATTCGTGTGAAACAAGAAAGTCATATACACCTAGGATGGCTTGAGGGGAGTAAATCATGGGCTAATTTTCATTTTTGGATGAACTATCCCTTTAATTGTCACATGACATGCAGGTAAACATAAAATATTTCATATTTTTTAGTAGGTGTTTTATTTTGACTTTTTATTTTTAAATTATTTATTTTAATTTTTTATGATTTAATTAATAGCCTTTCATTAAACTTACAAACCCAGTTTGGGAAACCCTGACGTAATGTAATATTTAATGCACTGATAACAAAGAATGCCATATATTTTCGTTCACTTTGTATTTTTAAATCAATATGGTACAGATGATCCTCTTCATTTATCCTGTGAAAAATGAGTTAGTTCAAAAGTAATCTAAAAGTAGTCAGATTATATTACCTTAAATGTGTAATGTAATGGATTATGTTACAAACTACAGTTTTTGTCATGTAATTTGGAATTAGTAACTGACTACATTTAGTAAATCATCTACACAGCACTGGTTACAAGTTATGTTCATTCTCAAATAATTTCCCACCTGATTAAGGGTCTTGCAACAAGCGTTCATGGATATGATTTTATTAAAACAATCAAGGTCATGTTTGCAATAGCCATGCCAACAATCTGTTTAAACTGAGCCGGTTATGAATTTATTTTTTTCATTTGTAGGTTGGAAAATGGAGATGCATCTGAGGGAAAAGATCCCACCGGTCTTCCTGGCCTGGCTGCTGACTGTCTTTTTAATAGCTCTACAGTTGCTTCAAGGTTCCTGCAGGCTGAACTGGAGCTGAATGCAAGGTTACGGACACTGTCGTTTGGAAAACTGGTGCGATACACGTACAACCCGCTTGAATACGCCTGGGACACACACCGATGCTACGTGGAGACGTACTGTCAGGAAGGGCAGAGCGTTCTGTTTCTGGGCATGAACCCAGGGCCGTTTGGCATGGCACAAACCGGGGTCAGAAGATTTTCATTCTTTATTCTCATTTCACAATATATATGTTTGCTCAGTAAAGAAATAAAGCCTTACTTACACATACACAATGACAATTCTGCAGTTATTTGCTCATTCCCATGTTTTTTCATGGGAAGTCAAGGCACCTATATTTATGTAGCACTTTATACAATGCAGATTGTTTCAAGGTAGTAATAAACAGGAAAATAACAGAATCAGTAATGTAAACTTCATTGAATGTGTGAAAAAAAAAACACGGTAAAGTGCTCTAAAATAACAATATAGTTTTGTCAATACATTGAAAGTCACTGGGGATTGATGGGAAAATCTATCGGGTTGAGGTCAGGACTCTGCGCAGGCCAGTCAAGTTCCTCCACACCAAAATCGCTTTGCTTTGTGCACTGGTGTGCAGTCATGTTGGAACAGGAAGGGGCCATCCCCAAACTGTTCCCACAAAGTTGGGAGCATGAAATTGTCCAAAATGTCTTGGTATGCTGAAGCATTAAGAGTTCCTTTCACTGGAACTAAGGGGCCAAGCCCAACCCCTGAAAAACAACCCCACACCATAATCCCCCCTCCACCAAACTTTACACTTGGCACAATGCAGTCAGGCAAGTACCGTTCTCCTGGCAACCGCCAAACCCAGACTCGTCCATCGGATTGCCAGACAGAGAAGCGTGATTGGTCACTCCAGAGAACACGTCTCCACTGCTCTAGAGTCCAGTGGCGGCGTGCTTTACCCCACTGCGTCCCACGCTTTGCATTGCACTTGGTGATGTAAGGCTTGGATGCAGCTGCTCAGCCATGGAAACCAATTCCATGAAGCTCTCTATGCACTGTTCTTGAGCTAATCTGAAGGCCACACAAAGTTTGGAGGTCTGTAGCTATTGACTCTGCAGAAAGTTGTCGACTTCTGCACACTGTGCACCTCAGCATGCGCTGACCCCGCTCTGTGATTTTACGTGGCCTACCACTTCATGGCTGTTGTTCCCAATTGCTTCCACTTTGTTATAATACCACTAACAGTTGACTGTGGAATATTTAGTAGTGAAGAAATTTCACGAATGGACTTATTGCACAGGTGGCAACCTATCACGGTACCACGCTTGAATTCACTGAGCTCCTGAGAGCGACCCATTCTTTCACAAATGTTTGTAGAAGCGTCTGCATGCCTAGTGCTTGATTTTATACACCTGTGGCCATGGAAGTGATTGAACACCTGAATACAAAGATTTGGAGGGGTATCCCAATACTTTTGGCAATATAGTGTATCTTTTGTGTTTTGCAGAAGAAAGAAATTCTTACCGTTGTTTGGAACAACGTGTAAATAAAAAAATGTTCAGTTTTAGATTAACTATCACTTTATTTATTCACAAACAGACAGGATCAGGTCCAAAACAGAAGTACAGAATTGTACAATACACATGAAAACACTGAACATCATAGGATGAGATTGTTACGCATGATTAAAAATAAATGGTATCCTCTCATAAGCTTTTACACCCTCTACCTTTGTTTCTTGAATGGCTAATTTAATTATAAAGTAGTCTAGGTTTGACTCTCTTTCTCGAGCCTTTTATCTTAAACCAAATCTCTTTACCATCATGGATTATATGTACAGATGGACATGTGAAAGGTGGTTGATGCAACGCTTGGCCCAGTTGGGAATGTTTAAACTGCCAGAAAGACAGTCACTCCTCTGTGGTGTTTTTGATAAGTTGCAGACTGTAGCACTACCAACGTCATAGAACTTACAACAGCAGACAAAACACACAAGAGCTTCTATGGTAGTGGCTGCACCTAATATCAGCCGCATCCGCATTTGTGACCATAATACCACAGTTACTTTAGTTATTGCAAAGACTGTAGATATACAAAGGGCTGTCCAAATTCTCACACTTGCAGTCTTGTCCATTTGAGAGTGTGTGCATGCAACAGGAAGTAAGCAAGACAGGTCTTAAAACGTCAAAGCTCATTTCACATAACACACACTAAACCCACACTATCTCTAATACCGCTTCGAAGTGTATCCCATCATGCTTCATGCTCAGGAACTCACATGCCCTGAAATCACGGGATGTTGAGGAAAAGTTTCCACTATAAATTAAATTAATTAGATATTAAATATAATTTGGTAGTAAAACATAAACCCCCAGTTTCATAGACAAGGCTTAAGCTAGTCTCAGACTAAAATGCATGTTTGAGCTGTTTTTACTGAAAGTTAAAACTTAAAATACAGCGGGGAGAACAAGTATTTGATACACTGCCAATTTTGCAGGTTTGCCCACCTACAAAGCATGTAGAAGTCTGTAATTTTTATCATAGGTACTCTTCAACTGTGAGTGACGGAATCTAAAACAAAAATCCAGAAAATCACATTGTATGATATTTAAGTAATTAATTTGCATTTTATTGCATGACATAAGTATTTGATACATCAGAAAAGCAGAACTTAATATTTGGTACAGAAACCTTTGTTTGCAATTACAGAGATCATACGTTTCCTGTAGTTCTTGACCAGGTTTGCACACACTGCACCAGGGATTTTGGCCCACTCCTCCATACAGACCTTCTCCAGATCCTTCAGGTTTCGGGGCTGTCGCTGGGCAATACGGACTTTCAGCTCCCTCCAAAGATTTTCTATTGGGTTCAGGTCTGGAGACTGGCTAGGCCACACCAGGACCTTGAGATGCTTCTTACGGAGCCACTCCTTAGTTGCCCTGGCTGTGTGTTTCGGGTCGTTGTCATGCTGGAAGACCCAGCCACGACCCATCTTCAGTGCTCTTACTGAGGGAAGGAGGTTGTTGGCCAAGATCTCCCGATACATGGCCCCATCCATCCTCCCCTCAATACGGTGCAGTCGTCCTGTCCCCTTTGTAGAAAAGCATCCCCAAAGAATGATGTTTCCACCTCCATGCTTCACGGTTGGGATGGTGTTCTTGGGGTTGTACTCATCCTTCTTCTTCCTCCAAACACGGCGAGTGGAGTTCAGACCAAAAAGCTCTATTTTTGTCTCATCAGACCACATGACCTTCTCCCATTCCTCTTCTGGATCATCCAGATGGTCATTGGCAAACTTCAGACGGGCCTGGACATGCGCTGGCTTGAGCAGGGGGACCTTGCGTGCGCTGCAGGATTTTAATCCATGACGGCGTAGTGTGTTACTAATGGTTTTCTTTGAGACTGTGGTCCCAGCTCTCTTCAGGTCATTGACCAGGTCCTGCCGTGTAGTTCTGGGCTGATCCCTCACCTTCCTCATGATCGTTGATGCCCCACGAGGTGAGATCTTGCATGGTGCCCCAGACCGAGGGAGATTGAGCGCCATCTTGAACTTCTTCCATTTTCTAATAATTGCGCCAACAGTTGTTGCCTTCTCACCAAGCTGCTTGCCTATTGTCCTGTAGCCCATCCCAGCCTTGTGCAGGTCTACAATTTTATCCCTGATGTCCTTACACAGCTCTCTGGTCTTGGCCATTTTGGAGAGGTTGGAGTCTGTTTGATTGAGTGTGTGGACAGGTGTCTTTTATACAGGTAATGAGTTCAAACAGGTGCAGTTAATACAGGTAATGAGTGGAGAACAGGAGGGCTTCTTAAAGAAAAACTAACAGGTCTGTGAGAGCCGGAATTCTTACTGGTTGGTAGGTGATCAAATACTTATGTCATGCAATAAAATGCAAATTAATTACTTAAATATCATACAATGTGATTTTCTGGATTTTTGTTTTAGATTCCGTCTCTCACAGTTGAAGAGTACCTATGATAAAAATTACAGACTTCTACATGCTTTGTAAGTAGGAAAACCTGCAAAATCGGCAGTGTATCAAATACTTGTTCTCCCCACTGTATGTCAGTACCATTTTTTTTTTTGTCTTTTTCTTTTGCCATTTGTCTCCATATGCACACCAGTAATGTTTTTGAAAATGTATGTTTATAAAAGCTACTTAAATGCCCTAATTGAACTAAGGCCTTATCCTGGCTTAATCTATGGCTTAATGTTGCATGTTTTATCGGTGCAAAGATAAGTGTATTTGGTACAATATTTGCAACTGCTTTTTAACAATTAATTATAAGCACCACAATTACTAAATTGTGTCGTCTGTCACATAGGGACTACTGGACAGACATTTAGAAGTTTCTTTTAAAATACAAAGTACTGAAAATCAAAATAAAGCTCTGTAAACTCTTAACATTTACATTTAATCGTTTAGCAGACGCTTTTATCCAAAGCGACTTACAAATGAGGAGAGCAATAGAAGCAATCAGACAAACAAGGGGCAACAACATGCAAGTGCTCTAACAAGTCTCAGTTAGTCTAGCACAGAACACACAGGTTTTTTTTTTTTTTATAAATAAAAAGAAAACAAATGGTTAAGTTAGTTAAGTGCTGGTCTTAATTGGTCAGGTGCTGCTGGAAAAGACGTTTAGACGTTTTCTGAAAATGGCTACAGACTCAGCTGCTCTAATTGAGATAGGCAGGTCGTTCCGCCAGGTGGGAACGGTCCAGGAAAAGGTCCGTGAGTGATTTCGTGCCTCTTTGGGATGGCACTACGAGGCGTTGTTCACTTGCAGAACGCAAGCTTCTGGAGGGTGCGTAAGTCTGAACAAGCGAGTTTAGGTATATTGGTGCAGAGCCTGTGGTTGATTTGTAGGCAAGCACTAGTGCTTTGAATTTGATGCGAGCGGCTATTGGCAGCCAGTGCAAACTGATGAAGAGAAGTGTGACGTGCGCTTTCTTTGGCTCGTTGAAGACCACCCTCGCTGCTGCATTCTGGATCAGTTGCAAGGGTTTGATAGTGCATGCCGGAAGGCCCGCTAGAAGAGCATTACAATAGTCCAGTCTGGAGAGAACAAGAGCTTGGACCAGGAGTTGTGTGGCCTGTTCTGATAGGAAGGGTCTAATCTTCTAAATGTTGTATAACGCAAATCTGCAGGACCGGGCTGTTGCAGTAATATGGTCAGTGAAGTTTAACTGATCATCATTCACAACTCTAAGGTTCTCCAAGTTGAGTTATGGTTGATGAGCCTAGCTGAGTGGAGAAATTGTGATGAAGTGCTGGGTTGGTTGAGACCACAAGCAGTTGGTGATGGTTCTTCATCCAACCAGAAATGTCTTTTCAGGCAGGCTGCAGTATTTGTTTGTCATATTGGGTAATCAGAAGTTCTATACACACTTAATACAGGAAATACATCATGAAAGTAGAGTAGTGGTCAAGTGCAAAGACCACATGTTTGGGTATTTGGACAGGCCCAAAGACACTGAATTCATATTACTTATGTATAGAAGAAAGTGCAGCACGTAATATGGCGAATAGGTCCAGCCTTCTAAATAAAAGAGCCAATCGCTGATTGATAAGGTCATGGCGTCACTGCAGCTGCCGTTAGAAGCTCAGTTTGCTATAGAAACAGTTAGGCTGTGTTCAAAATCGCCCCCTATACCCTCACTCACTATTCTCTACATTAGTCCACTTGAAGGAGTGAATGAACACGAGTGATTGAATTCGGACACTGCCGATGTCCAAAATCACCCCCTATACCCTTAATGAGGGGACAGCCATTTGTAGTGGTGTCCGAAACCATAGTGGACGTTATCGAGTGCACTCATTCAATCCCACAATGCACCGCAATAATGAGTGTACAACAGCTAGAGAATACCCATGATGCACTGTGAGAGTTGCGCGCTGAATAAATTCCCGCGTGTTGCCAGAAGATGGCGCCCACAGCTGAATCATCCATCCATCCATCCATCCATCTTCCAAACCACGCTGGACATAATCATACAGGTATAAATTCATTTTTAATTGATTATTAAATTGTTTAATTAAGGTTTTGTACATGCTAGTTTTCACGTTTCATACGTTTGCTACATTTCAAATGATTATTAAACAAAAGCGACAGCCCTTCCAGAGCGCTCAGTGTCTGAATTCACTCACTCGTTTTTATTCACTCCTTCAAGTAAACTATATTAGTGGAGTAATGTAGGGAATAGTGAATGAGTGTCTAGGGGGCGATTTCGCACACAGCAACTGAGTGAAGGGCTGCCACTTTTGCATACTTTGGAATTTATATCTGCTGTACCCACATTGGACCAGCGGTTTGGAAAATGGATGATTGATTGATTCAGCCCGGGCGCCATCTTCTGGTCAGACGCAGTAATTCATTCAGTGTGCCATTCTCACAGTGCATTATGGGTATTCTCTAGCCATTAAGTGTACATCAGTTGTACACTCGTCATTGCTGTGCATTGTGGGATTGAATGAGTGCACTCGATAATGTCCACTATGGTTTCGGACACCACTACAAATGGCTGTCCCCTCAAATAGTGCCCTGTTTAAGGGTATAGGGGGCGATTTCAGATACAGCCACAGTGTTTCGAGACGTGCGCTTATGACTGCACATGCGCATTGGATGGATCTGCCTGGGGAAAAAAAAGGTTTTTTTATATCTTATTTGAGCACGAGAAACAACATTTATGGACAGTTCATGCCAGATTTTTTTTGCTAATTTGAAATATGTTATTTAATTGTTAGTTCAGCAAGCAGTTTTTGAGATTTCAGGATTCTCCCATTCAAACAGATAGGACTTGGTCTTGGATGCTCGAAACAGCTGGCTGGAGGCGTTGCAAATATGGCCGCACAGTTAACTTTCCTTAAAAGGGACTTTGGTTATTATTGGTTACTATTGTAAGACTACACCGTTTGCATGAGATTTCATAATTTCTCATGGTTTTAAAAAAAGCAACAATAACTGTAGTAACTTTGGTGTTTTGATGGAAACTGTGGTTAGCATATTTTTTTGAGGGACTCGTTTGCTGAAAATACACGCTAACAGGGCTTGACATTAACACCCGCCTCCCCTCACTCACTCGCTTCATTTGCTCCAGATGAATATTGTTGCTGTGGCTTGAATTTCGATGTGGGATTGCACGTATTGCACATAATTTTACTCATTCCCGCAGATTTTGTGCTCACACCCAAAGTGCTCACACATAAAGAACTAAATTTAGTTATTTTTTGCTGCTTATTGCGCATAAAAAGTCAAATACACGCAAAATAATGTCAAAATGCTGGTCTTGGGGAGTATTCACGTAAACATAAGGTTTTAAGTGAACGTAAACAGTTGAGGAAGAAAACGCATGCGTATAATGTATACGTGCGTCAGGTCTTAAAGTGACAGCAGCCTAATATTCCTGCTGCCAAATTATGAGATAATATTAAAAATATCTATATGGCACTTTTTCCCCATGGTATCGATGTCAAAATTGTGGCCAGTGAAAATGCTGAGTGGGTAGTAACTTTGGAAAACCACTAGCCACAGTGGCTGGTGAGCAAAAAAGATAATGTCAAGCCCTGGGCGCTAGTATAACGTTAGTTGCTGGAGAAGGCAATTTATAAAAGAATGCAAATCACTCTCAATCTCTTTGTTCCTTAACAAGGTTCCGTTTGGCGAGGTGAAAGCAGTTCGCAATTGGCTGAAGATCACTGGAACGGTCGGCCATCCAGCAGATGAGCACCCGAAGCGACGAATCACGGGCCTCGACTGCACTCAGAGTGAAGTGAGCGGAGCCCGTTTCTGGGGCTTCTTCCAAGAGCTCTGCGGTGAACCTCACAACTTCTTCCGCCACTGTTTTGTGCACAACTTGTGCCCTCTCATCTTTATGAGTGAGTCTGGCAAGAACCTCACCCCACCTGAACTCCCGGCTGCGGAGCGTGATGCCCTTTTGTCCTGTTGCGATAGCGCTCTTTGTCAGGTAGTCACTGTACTGGGCGTCTCAATGGTGGTCGGAGTGGGCAAGCTTGCTGAGCAACGTGCTCGACGTGCACTTTCAGAAGCAGGCATCACAGTGAGGGTGGAAGGGATCATGCATCCGTCCCCTAGAAACCCACTGGCTAATAAAGGATGGGCAAACATAGCTCGAGATAAACTAGATAATCTGGGCGTGTTAAGTTTGCTTACCAGATGATGATGACAGCTACTACCTCATACGCATTTTAAAATTCACCAAGCAATGGTTTTGAACTTTACCATTTCCATTTTAAATTACTTAATGTAATGAGACATCGATGGAAGAGGTAACAGATGTTATGCCCATTAATGGAGTACTTTATCACTTTATTTTATTTCTTTTTGTGTAATATTTATCAGTGTGTGTATATATGTCTAGAATTTTTGATGGCCGTTTTTTAAAGTTCTTTTGTATGTTAAGATGTAATGTTTCACAAATATGTGGTTTTTGTTTATTTTATATGTGGTTTTTATTATTGTTTAGTGCTGTCAAATTGATTAATCACAGCTAACATAAAAGTTTGTTTTTATATAATGTGTGTATGTGTATATATATATTAATATAGTTATATATATTATATATACGTGTGTGTGTCTACATATACACACACGCACACATATTATGTAAACACAAACTTATGTTGGATGCAATTAATCGCAATAAATCGGTTTGACAGCACTAGTATTTTTATATACATTTGGAGTTTCTGTAATTTATGACATTTGTGGACCTAGAAAAAAGGGTTAAACAAACGATTCCATATAAAACTAATAATTACAAATGTACATGATCAAATTTGTCTTAACTACTGTACATACTGTACAAAAGTCTTTAATTATAACACACTAACTAACCCACAGTGAGTTCAGGAGGATGTTTGTATTGAGTTTAATCTAATTTTTTGCTCTAGATTGTAATTTCATTCTGTGTGGTTAACCTTTAATGTCGAGTCAAATGTGTAGGTGATGGCAATAAATTCTACCTCTTGTTCATCACCATCCTATAATTTTGTGTTCATCTGTTCATCAAAGTGTCAAATGAAAATAAATATATTCATCATGTCTGATGTGAATTGAGAAGCGTCTTTCTTTTTGGCATGAGGGCCTGTTACTCAGACCCTTTAATAAATATGTTGTTTTTCAGTTTAAACCAGAAAAAAAAAATCCTTCACTTTTGTTTTAAAAAATTTTAGTGCTCGAGTACAATACAATCACATGGCAAAATATAGATAATCTGCAAAATAATGAAAAATCCAGCCTTTGGATGTATATTAGTTGAAGGAAGGCAAATATCTGAACTGGATCTGGATACACAGAGCAAAGCAAATTTTTCCCCATGATACATGTATACCTGAGCAGGTACAATACTCAGAGTGGGTTTATTCTGTCATCAGTCCGCAGGATCGAGTCCAAGATTGTGGTTAATTTGTGCATATTCAGTTTTAGCCCAGATCTCACACAACTAACACATTAAGTGGTGCACACACACATTTTCAAGGCACTCAACTTTTGCTGTCTATTGCTGAAACTCTTCGGGGCAATCCCAATTCTATTTTATACCTCTTCGCCTACCCCTTCCCTTTGCCCCTTGAAACAGTGGCAAGGGGTAGGGGTGAAAATATTCCCCTAAGAAATGGCACACCACTACTACACTGAAATGGCACACCTCACATTTGTTGGACGAGAAGACCTGGCTCGCAGTCTCTGCTCAGATTCATCCCAAAGGTGTTCTATCGGGTTGAGGTCAGGACTCTGTGCAGGCCAGTCAAGTTCCTCCACACCAAACTCGCTCATCCATGTCTTTATGGACCTTGCTTTGTGCACTGGTGCGCAGTCATGTTGGAACAGGAAGGGGCCATCCCCAAACTGTTCCCACAAAGTTGGGAGCATGAAATTATCCAAAATGTCTTGGTATGCTGAAGCATTAAGAGTTCCTTTCACTGGAACGAAGAGGCCAAGCCCAACCCCTGAAAAACAACCCCACACCATAATCCCCCCTCCACCAAACTTTACACTTGGCACAATGCAGTCAGGCAAGTCCCGTTCTCCTGGCAACCGCCAAACCCAGACTCGTCCATGGGATTGCCAGACAGAGAAGCGTGATTGGTCACTCCAGAGAACACGTCTCCACTGCTCTAGAGTCCAGTGGCGGTGTGCTTTACACCACTGCATCCGATGCTTTGCATTGCACTTGTTGATGTAAGGCTTGGATGCAGCTGCTCGGCCATGGAAACCCATTCCATGAAGCTCTCTACACACTGTTCTTGAGCTAATCTGAAGGCCACACAAAGTTTGGAGGTCTGTAACTATTGAGAGCGACCCATTCTTTCACAAATGTTTGTAGAAGCGTCTGCATGCCTAGGTGCTTGATTTTATACACCTGTGGCCATGGAAGTGATTGGAACATCTGAATTCAGTGATTTGGAGGGTTGTCCCAATACTTTTGGCAATATAGTGTAGGTTGAATTGGATATCTTCTTCAAAGTAAGTGAATGAAACCTGACTAATATTCATCAGCAACTCCAGTGCTATATTGTTATATAGTGAAGTACATGAATGAAGAACCTTTTATGTCATGTGGTCTCAAACTCAGTTCCTGGAGGGCCACTGTTCTGCAGTGTTTAGCTCCAACCCTAATTAAACACAACTGATCTAGCTAATCAAAGTCTTCAGGATTACTAGAAACGTCCAGGCAGGTGAGTTGGAGCTGGTTGGAGCAAAACTCTGCAGGACACTGGCCCTCCAGGAACTTAGTTTAAGACCACTGGTTTATGTGATCTTGACGAGGTGACCTCCTGGTGACCCCCTGGCAGCACAGAGACATTGGGCATTTGCCCGTTTAATGGCTGATGCTTTCCAGAGCCATCAATACAATGACAAATGAGGGCTTGGTTTATTAAAGCAGAATTAGACCAGAGAGAGGGGGAACCGGAGTGACAAATGATAAGGTGTGGAGATCCACTGAAGAGAGTTGATGAAGAGGAAGAGGAAAAAAGGAATGCAGAGAGCAGGATGGCCGAAGAAAAAGAATATCATTATTCTTTATTACTCCAGAGCGGCTCCGGGAAGAGCACACATATATATATATATATATATATATATATATACACCGATCAGGCATAACATTATGACCTAATATTGTGTTGGTCCCCCTTTTGCTGCCAAAACAGCCCTGACCCGTCGAGGCATGGACTCCACTAGACCCCTGAAGGTGTGCTGTGGTATCTGGCACCAAGATGTTAGCAGCAGATCCTTTAAGTCCTCTAAGTTGTGAGGTGGGGCCTCCATGGATCGGACTTGTTTGTTCAGCACATCCCACAGATGCTCGATTGGATTGAGATCTGGGGAATTTGGAGGCCAAGTCAACACCTCAAACTCGTTGTTGTTCTCCTCAAACCATTCCTGAACCATTTTTGCTTTGTGGCAGGGCATTATGGCATTATCTCATTGTGGCATTATCCTGCTGAAAGAGGACACAGCCACCAGGGAATACCGTTTCCATGAAAGGGTGTACATGGTCTGCAACAATGCTTAGGTAGGTGGTACGTGTCAAAGTAACATCCACATGGGTGGCAGGACCCAAGGTTTCCCAGCAGAACATTGCCCAAAGCATCACACTGCCTCCGCTGGCTTGCCTTCTTCCCATAGTGCATCCTGGTGCCATGTGTTCCCCAGGTAAGCGACGCACCCGGCCATCCACGTGATGTAAAAGAAAACGTGATTCATCAGACCAGGCCACCTTCTTCCATTGCTCCGTGGTCCAGTTCTGATGCTCACGTGCCCACTGTTGGTGCTTTCGGCGGTGGACAGGGGTCAGCATGGGCACCCTGACTGGTCTGTGGCTATGCAGCCCCATACGTAGCAAACTGCGATGCACTGTGTATTCTGACACCTTTCTATCAGAACCAGCATTAACTTCTTGAGCAATCTGAGCTACAGTAGCTCGTCTGTTTGATCGGACCACACGGGCCAGCCTTCGCTCCCCACGTGTATCAGTGTTCACCGGTTCACCACTGTTCCTTCCTTGGAGCACTTTTGATAGATACTGACCACTGCAGACCGGGAACACCCCACAAGAGCTGCAGTTTTGGAGATGCTCTGACCCAGTTGTCTGGCCATCATAATTTGGCCCTTGTCAAACTCGCTCAAATCCTTACGCTTGGCCATTTTTCCTGCTTCTAACACATCAACTTTGAGGAAAAAATTTTCACTTGCTGCCTAATATATCCCACCCACTAACAGGTGCCGTGATGAAGAGATAATCAGTGTTATTCACGTCATCTGTCAGTGGTCATAATGTTATGCCTGATCGGTGTGTATATATATATATATATATATATATACACTCACCTAAAGGATTATTAGGAACACCATACTAATACTGTGTTTGACCCCCTTTCGCCTTCAGAACTGCCTTAATTCTACGTGGCATTGATTCAACAAGGTGCTGAAAGCATTCTTTAGAAATGTTGGCCCATATTGATAGGATAGCATCTTGCAGTTGATGGAGATTTGTGGGATGCACATCCAGGGCACGAAGCTCCCGTTCCACCACATCCCAAAGATGCTCTATTGGGTTGAGATCTGGTGACTGTGGGGGCCATTTTAGTACAGTGAACTCATTGTCATGTTCAAGAAACCAGTTTGAAATGATTCGAGCTTTGTGACATGGTGCATTATCCTGCTGGAAGTAGCCATCAGAGGATGGGTACATGGTGGTCATAAAGGGATGGACATGGTCAGAAACAATGCTCAGGTAGGCCGTGGCATTTAAACGATGCCCAATTGGCACTAAGGGGCCTAAAGTGTGCCAAGAAAACATCCCCCACACCATTACACCACCACCACCAGCCTGCACAGTGGTAACAAGGCATGATGGATCCATGTTCTCATTCTGTTTACGCCAAATTCTGACTCTACCATCTGAATGTCTCAACAGAAATCGAGACTCATCAGACCAGGCAACATTTTTCCAGTCTTCAACTGTCCAATTTTGGTGAGCTCGTGCAAATTGTAGCCTCTTTTTCCTATTTGTAGTGGAGATGAGTGGTACCCGGTGGGGTCTTCTGCTGTTGTAGCCCATCCGCCTCAAGGTTGTGCGTGTTGTGGCTTCACAAATGCTTTGCTGCATACCTCGGTTGTAACGAGTGGTTATTTCAGTCAAAGTTGCTCTTCTATCAGCTTGAATCAGTCGGCCCATTCTCCTCTGACCTCTAGCATCAACAAGGCATTTTCGCCCACAGGACTGCCGCATACTGGATGTTTTTCCCTTTTCACACCATTCTTTGTAAACTCTAGAAATGGTTGTGCGTGAAAATCCCAGTAACTGAGCAGATTGTGAAATACTCAGACCGGCCCGTCTGGCACCAACAACCATGCCACGCTCAAAATTGCTTAAATCACCTTTCTTTCCCATTCTGACATTCAGTTTGGAGTTCAGGAGATTGTCTTGACCAGGACCACACCCCTAAATGCATTGAAGCAACTGCCATGTGATTGGTTGATTAGATAATTGCATTAATGAGAAATTGAACAGGTGTTCCTAATAATCCTTTAGGTGAGTGTATATCATTAACAAATAAATTATAAACTTAAGTCTTCATATACCCAAATGATGTTTGTATTTTATAATAATATATTGCCTTATAGGTAACATATCTGGCAATATCACTTTTGATGTAGGGCAATACGTCATATATTAAATTTCCATATAGGACGATATGAGGATTTGAACGTTTCCCCCTCCCTTGTAAAGGATAATAAGCTTAATGTTTTCTATCCTAACTATGCATTATTAAATGGCTAGTTGCATTTATTTGCATTTAGCATGGCAATTTCTTTGCTGTCTGTGACCTTATCAGAACAAACCTGCAACCAAGCAGTTGCACTGTATTAGGATCTTGCAAAATAACGCAAATAAGCAGAAATTGATACAATCAAATAATTTATTGCTTGCCAACAAATAGTTGTAATAGAACATACTTTATGGCACTGGCATGTTTACTGTTTTCCTAAAAAAAAAAAAAAGATAGAGAAATTTAGATAATAATTCTTTAATTTCATTTTTCCTGCAACATATGTTTGGCTGTCATTAATCACTTCACATACAAACAGCAGGGGAATAGGAAAATCAAGAGTTCAGTGTGCCATAACAACTAATATCTACACACACACACACATATGTCCCTGCTTTCATGCAATAATGTGCAATAAAAATACCCATACTAATTGTCTTCTTGCAACCAATCACAATTACAAATGCATACACAATTCATGCATAAATACATAAGTATAGGTCAGCACATTTATGTTGCATAAATGTGCTGTAATTCAGATGGATATTTCAGGAGTTCTAAATTAATTTATGATTGTCAATTGCTGAGTCAAAATGAGACAGATAAGTCGTTAAGAATTGCTCTGTGAGTACAACACTAATCACGCTTGCTCTTCTTCTTCTGCTTTAATGTCTCTTCTAATTCTAGCTTGCTTGTATTTTGATTACAGCCTATGATAGAGTCATTAAAGGAACTCTAAGTGAACTGCAGCGACGTCATGCTGTTCTGTATGTTATTTAACATAGTGACATCCTTCAAAACAACATTACAAACCAACCATCAATAACAGCAACAGATACGGTCAGGTTATCCGGGAGTGACGCGCTGCTAAGATGGCGACGGCTGGCTCCGCCCACTTTGGGCTTCAAAACTGCTCTTCAGAAACCTACGGGTGACGTCACGGACACTACGTCCATTGTTTTATACAGTCTATGGTTTCAATCCATATCTGTTTTTCCTCATGTTCAGGAAGTTTTCTATGCACTGACCAGCCTTTTGAGTACAGTCTGAGCTGTCTGCAAGTTTGATCTTCATTCTGCATTTTTGCAGGCTAAAAAACATGTAAGCATAGTGCACCGATCAACTGTTTTTCTACACCAGAAAGCAGTTTATGTGTTAATGTGTAAAAGCACAAATGCTGTGTACCCTTTACAGTATATATTAAGTGTTTACTGGGTTGTAGTTTCAGTTCTACAAAACATTGCACATTAGATTTTTAAGGTTAGTTTTACTCAACGCTCTGCAAATTAATTTTTTTATATAAAGATCACGGATAAATAAATCTAATATAAAGGTCATGGTTAATCATGCAAACTACGTTTCCCAAAAGCATGCATGGCCACTGTCTATTTATGAATTGACAAGATATATTTTGACGTATTTGTCTATAAAATGAAAGTTGTCCAAAACTGAGACATTTTTCAAAAACATCTTTTCATTTTTGAGTGAACTGTAACTTTAAACAGTTTACTGACAGTGTAAAGTAAAGACCACTGAAATACTGTACCTTAAAATGGAACGATTTTGGACTGTTTTTGGCTAAAAGATCTATGGCTGTTTAGGTGAGGAAAACTAACACTTTTACTGTTCTATATTGGATACAGTATGTAGTTTTACTGCCCATATTTGTCACAAATACACAAAGGTTAAAAATCACAATTTAATTTATTATGCAGATATCACAAAAAAGATGTACATTCAAAATAAGGGGCATTTTAACCATAGTTGTGAAAAGTGCATTCCTTGACCACATAAATATGATCTAACACATTGGTTCCCAATCCCAACCCTGGTCCTGGAGTTCCACCAACAGTACACGTTTTGGATGTCTCTCTCATCTGACATAACCATTTCAGATCTTAAAGTTAGTAATTTGAACAAAACATTAAGCCATTACCGACATACCTATCCCAAAGAACAATGAAAAGTTATAACAATCACATGAAACAAACATCTTGGTTTCGGTCAATGCGCAGGACGTCAGGCTGTTTCTCAGGGGCCATTCTGTTAGAGGATGGAGCTCATGTAGCACCTGAATTTGAGGCAGCAATGGACGAAAATTAGGAAGATTGAGAGCGGATCTTTAACCCGTGGTCTTCATCCTACGTGCAACATTTTTTATCTGTTGCTCAGAATGTAATGAATGGTCAGTCTCAATGCGTTGTCACAGGTAGTGGTTGTAGTCAAACTCCTCCTGGGTGTAAGCAGTCTGGGGCCACTTCAACCATTGATCCATTGTAACAGGGTTCACTGGAAAAAATGCAAGGTGATTTCAAACTTAATGAGGGTGAATAATTAGCTCTTAGGTTAATATGCCTCATCTTGTTTACTTTCTTCCCCTGCTTATTCAGCCTGCCTTCTCCAGCGCAGACATAATAGAAAAAGCTCTGCTGCCTAGACTAGTGACTCTGCTATAAAATGTATACTTCATATGTATATGTCACTTTACATGGTAGAGGCATCAGGGGCATCATACATACATTTTGGATCAGTCTACTTAGTTCATCAAATACAGTGCTAAATATTTTCTTGGTCTATAAAGCCCTCCTACAAGTAAGCAGCACTTAACCTGATCCCTAAACCTAAATTAGGTTAAGCCCCACCCCTTAAATCCACAGAGGTGGAGCTGGACTACATAGTCCATCTCCATCCATTTGACCCATCTGGCTCTGCAGTAAGCACCACTTTGTCATAATGAAAGAGTCCAATGGACTGGCTAAGTTCTTCCCTCAAAAGGAATTTTTATTCTATCTTTTTTTTCTTCATAGTTAGTCAGGGTAGTGCCATATTTATTTTTTGGCAGGAATTAAAACAAGGTTATGAGGGGCAGAATATAGTGCGTTCAATGGATTGTACCGTTGTTTAATACTCATTGTTCAGCTGACGAAACGTCTTTCCAAAAGAAAAAAAAAAACTTCCATTGGACAAAAACCCCATTTTTAAAAAGGTGTGAGTTGAGAAAATGATGTGATCTAGGACCTTTATACAGTACATGCCATTGTAGAGACTGCAGGTCTATCCTTCTCAGCCCTGTTTTCATCTGTGTCCAATTTAACATGCCTTCTAAACTGAAATAGATGTTCAGTGCCTCGTTGCGCTCATGGCGTTTTAAAAACACGGCACTCCCACTGAAAACAATTGGATACGCCAGCCAGCCACGTGAAAAAACGCTTTGGTGGACACACAGCCTTAAAGAAATCGCTTTTTAAGGACTACAACAAACGGCTTGTAGGGACTACAACGAGCTTCTTCACGGGTTAGGGACATCACTAACCCTGAAATTTACATAAACCCCGCCCCCGGGAACATGTTGAGAAGAGGAAGAGTTGTTGAACTTGTAGTCGAGCACATTTGGGAGTCGCTCAAGCTGTCGCATCCGTCTTTTCACATTTATTGCAATACATTACGTAACACAAATGCAATAGCATGTCATAAAAGCAAGATGACAACATAAGTTATAACCGTAATTAAACTAAACTACACCTGTTCTATCTTCATGCAGCAGATATTCTCTGGCTCTGTGCATCTTACAACAGTTCCCACACCAGCAATTTATAGATTATCATGACAGAATATGCTAATCGATGACTTGAAGATAGTAACTCCACATCAGCTACATAAATTCATCAACTACCCATTCAGAAACGTCCTGTCTCATTCTACATGTTGTTACTTCTTCTTGAGTCTCTCCATCATTGTCCGACTCCGGTTTGAACATAAAAGTTCGGAAGCTGCTAACATGAGCTCTTGAAGCTCCGCCCTCTTCTTGAGGGGGGAGGGGGGAGGGCACAGCAGCTCATTTGCATTTAAAGGGACACACACACAAATGCCATTTTTCACACACAACGTTTTTGCTCATGATCTATGGGATATTTTGAGCTAAAACTTCACATACACACTCCGGGGACTTCAGAGACTTATTTTACATTTTGTAAAAAAGGGGCATTATAGGACCCCTTTAACACAGGACATGAATGTGTTTACAAAGATTGAATCATGTACCTGGAATACATTAAATCAGAGGTCTTTAGCCCTGCTCCTGAGACCTGCAGAGTTTAGAACAGAGCATTTGAATCAGCTAAGGTCTTCAGGATCGCTTGAAAAGTCACAGGCAGTTGCGTTGAAGAAGTTTGGAAATAAACTTCACAGGTCACTTGTCCCCTTGGTCCCCACAGGTCCCCTTGGAGCAGGGTTGAAGACCTCGGCATTAAATTGGTTTTCTGGAATTTATATTTCTGCAATGTTCATTGATACTACATACACGCAACATGGCAACAGTTTGTTTATGCATATATTACTTCTGAAGCTGTGCAAAATAACTAGATTTCAATCTTTAAAGATTCTCTAACAGCTACATTTTGGCCAATGCCTACGTTTACATTGTTACGATGTGAAGGGAGTCAGTCTAGCATAAAACTGCCTATGCACAATCTACTCTGCTCGACATCCCAAAAAAGATTATATAACCCAGATAACTGGAAATAAGAGAGCTGATTATGCAGGGCAGGGCTGGAATCGCCCATGTATTCCAGTAGATATGAATTTGTGGTAGTTATCTGATCCCACAAGTTCACTTGAGAGCTTATAGATGACTTATTTTATTTATTTATTTAACCTTTATTTATCCAGGTAAACTGTTTGAGAACCACTTCTCATTTACATGCATGACCTGGCCTGACCATAAATGCTAGCTAAATCTAAATCTTTCCTTTTTCTCCACATTACTAAAAGTTAAAAGTTAAATATATATTTTTATTATATACACTTATGGTCTAATTATATTTTAGGCTTAGGCTTTTTAAAATAATTTCCTACATTTGCCCCGCTCAGCGAATAATTGCAAACTGTGGATTTTGTCAATTTTAAACGACCCCTCACATCGTCATCAAAATGTCTTACCCAAATCCAGCTTACCTCTTTTAATGATGCTTCTGGTAGTCATCTGTCTTATGTATATAATCAGAGGTAGCCAACCCTGATCCTAAAGGGCATCCATCCTGCAGAGTTCAGCTTCAACCCTAATCAAATTAGCTGATCAAGGAGTTCAGGATTGCTAGCAAACTATAGGCATGTTTATTGACAGTTGGAACTGAAGTTTGCAGGAAGGTCCAAGATGTTAAAATGTTAAAATGCATGTGATAATTAATGCAATGTCGACAAATAAGGTTTACTTGTATTTGCATAAGCCTTTACCATGTGGAAGTATAACATCATAAATATGAATGAATCAGATTACTTTTGGCCCAGGTAACAGACTGCAATTATTTTTCTCCTAAGACATTTCTCATTGAAAACTCTAAAACATTTGCAATTATTAAACATGGAGTAAAACCAGATGCCTCCCCACATTCAAACAAACTAAAACAGATGTGAAGCTGTTACACATGGGATTGAAACCTATGTTATGCTTTCTCAAGCAAGCATTTAATTACCATATTAGGGTCATTGGTTGTAAAGGGACAGATATCTAGCCTATTTCATTAAAACTTTTAGGAAACATGATTATTAACTTACTGCACAGTGAAGGGGCCATTTGCCAAAGCCAATCAATCAGTTCAGCATTTGGAGCCATATAATGACTGCTAGAGGTTTGACATTTGCTATCTATTCATTTTGAACTCAGTGTGTGTGATGCAAATATATCGAGGGTTACTCGTTAGCTTGTACTACTATAAAACTTATGTTAATTGTGTGACATGCTTAACAAGAGTTGTCGTCATTTAAAAATAGGTTTCGTCAAAGTCCTGTTTGCCAACGAACCGGAAGTTTTTTTTGCAGTAGGGTTCAGTTAGTTTTGTTTGTTTAATAAAGGTCCCCCGCCTGTATCTCTTTAGCTAAACAGGAAACCACTGTGGTAATTTTAGATGTGAAGGGGAAAGCCATAAAGTTTTATGACGCGTTGGAGCAATAAAGTTTTACAAGTCTGTACTGTAAATAACTGAAACAAAAGTGGAGCCCGACAATGAATCCGCATTACAGCAGATGTCTCCTCTTGAGAACCACAGAAAACACCTCAGACGAGCGATATCGCCAGATTACGCCCCATAAATAACATAAGGATATTTATGTATTTAAGACTCTTCATTTTTTTAACAGTTTTTAGCATTCGTATTTATCATTGCTAATTTGCTATTAAACATTAAGCTATAGAAGAGCATTTTTTTTTTTTTTTTAAAGTACAAAAATACACATCCATACACCCACCCACATATCTATCCACCTATTTATTAATTTATTTGCCTTATGTAGGCCTGGACAGATGGCCAGTCCATCTCAGCATTGTTTTTATTTGTATTTATTTTATTTTATTTTTTACAGTGCAACGTCATCAGCCATAAGGTGTTCCGACTGCGCCTCTCCTTATCAATCGGTGAGATATGCAATCAATTTTGATTAATTTCCAGAGGGGCAATGCCCAACAAATGTTTGTTTAATAAAAAAGTAAAAGAAGTCATAAAGTTGAACACACGTTAGCTCCGTCTCGCTCACGTGAATGTAAAACAGTGAACGAGCTACAAAGCATTCATTATAGTTATTATAACTGCCATGCAGAGGCCACACTTCACTCGTGACCTTACATATTCAGATAAAATCGGATTTTTCTCCTTTCTCTTGTTTTTTTGCTGGAGTTGTACGCGGTAGGTTGTTGGTGGTTTTTATGACTAAAATCACAATTTAAGGTTATTTTCCTTGATGTTGTAATCGCTATTAATTAGATCAGTTAATATAAATTAATTGCATGCTGTAGCATAAGCCTAGGCTATCTAGCCCAAACATGCTGTGAACTGTGATGACCAGCTTAACATTGATTGTCTTAGTAGCATGAAAACAAAACCATTCAAATTGTGATTAAATAACATGGCAGAAAACATATTTACACAAAATACTTTATAGGACAGATAGCCTACTGTACTGGGGATCCTGGTGCATTTTCTGAGAGAAAATGTAGAAAATATAAACGCACGGGCGTTTTAACATGTTCCTTAACAAAAGGCATCACGAAAGTGCACAGACTGCTGCTATGTTATTTAAAATGACAGCAAATGTGCAAGACGCATCTAGATTCATTCCACTAAAACGAACAAACTACACTGTAAAAAATGATAGGATCAATAAGTTATGACAACATATGTTTTTAAGTTAATTTAACTCATCAAAATAAGTTAAGCAATTTCAACTTTTTAATTTAAGTTATACAAGATTTAACTCAAAATTGTAAGTCAGTTTAATGTATATTTTAATAGTGAGTTGAAATGACTTGTACTTTTAAGTTGCTTTAACTTAAAAATTTAAGGCAGCAACTGAACTTAAGATTTTAAGTTGAAATAGGTTGAATTTTTTTACAGTGCACATATAATCTTTTATAAACATGTAAATATTATAATATTTTTTATTTCTAATAAAATCGAGGGTTATTGAAAAATATTAGTAAATCCCTAAAGACACAGCAACAGTTCCACAGCATCACATAACAACATCGCATAGCTATTATAATAGATTCTGAAACGTGCTATTGCTTTTCTCCCAATTCAGCCTTAAAATTGAAATCTATCTTTTTCCATTCTGAAACCAAATTCTGATCTGACACAGCAGGGCATGGACGATGTCTTCCACATGTGAGAAATCTCTTTCTCACAAATCTCGTTCTTTCTCTAGTTCATGGGTTTGGTAGCTGGTAACTCGTCGATCTCAATTCCATCAGAATCTGGTTTGGAATCACAATAAATTAAAATAGCCTGGAATGGTGGTATTAAACGTAATAAGTCACAGAATAATGAGCTAATATATCTTCAGGTTCTTTAAGAACGAGAACACAGCAGGCTATCTTACAAGTAGGCCTATTTTCAAACTGGCCTGCTATTCCGCTGGATAAAATAAAATATTTCACTTAGCCTATCATGTAGCCTAATAAATCCTTAGTCAAATTAAATCACTCTAAGGTTGTAGAAAGTGCTTTAAAAACACTGATAAACAAATAGTCCAAAGTCTCCACACAGATCGGCTATGTAGGCTATAATATTACTGTAATAGGCTATATTAGGCTAATGTAGGCGTATTTATAAAACAACAACGTCTTTAAAACAGGTATCATTGCATCCCAGCAAACATTTGGACGTTTAATGACCGTTGAAAAGACGTCCCTCCGACACGTCCCGTCGTGGTTGAAAAATAGGCTAGTATCTGAATGCATTTTTAGGAAATCTTCTGTGTGACATTTTTTTTTACCTATTTATGCTGTCCTACCGCGACTATTTTTGGCCAGGGACAATACGTTGCTGTCGGACCAATGTTTGCTGGGATGCGGTTCGTATTTTGAAAAATTTAATTATTTAATGATACCGTCATAAATTTAGCGTTAGCAGACAGTTTTACGAGCAATTGATGACTGTTATAAAATTTACTACCGCTAGTTTTACTGTTTCCGAATAAGGTCTATAAAACTTAAAAAAAAAACAATGAATGAACTAAAAAGACGAAAGACAAAAAGACAACGAACACATGTATCAGAGAAAGTGAAAAAGCAACACCTCAGTTAAATTGAGGCGACCTTAACGTGTCTCATGTAAAGTTTATTCACCCGAGGCTCGTTTCTGATCAGATTTGGCTTATTTCCCACAGGCTGGACCAAGGACAGGTTTGTTCTCATCGGTGTTTTCTCTCTCTACCACGAAACATCAGATGTTGGCCGTTCTCTTACAGACTCGTTTTGTGTATCTTGGTTTAGATGTAGGATGCTAAAATTATTCGGAATTAGATGACCATGTGAAGTGTCTTCACTTGCCATCGAAGATTAATTATTTTTTTGTAGTTGCTGAGAGGTCGACGATGATAGGTTCACAGAAGACCTGTGCTTATAATCAAAAAACTGAGGCAGTAATCGTGAGCCATTGTTGTGAACAGCGAAGCAGGCGCCTAAAGTAGCCCAGCAAACATCCGACGGGAACGTCGTGTCCCTGGCCAAAAATAGTCGCGGTAGGAAGGCATAAATCGGTATTAAAAAAACAAAAAAACAAACTATATCACACAGAAGATTTCCTAAAAATGCATTCAGATACATCCGTTCAACTTTCGTTTTGGAACTATTTTTCAACCATGACGGGACGTGTCTGAGGGACGTCTTTTCAACGGTCATTAAACGTCCAAATGTTTGCTGGGAGGGTATACAGTAGATTGCTTGAATAACGAATGGGCCACTAATGAATGTACATATCATAGGCCGATTTAATTACTGCGGTAAAGTGTTTCATACACTGTATTTAGAATGTGTATCATTATTATTTAGCCTACGTATTTGATTTTGTTTCCTTGATTTGCTTTGAGGTTTTCTCGATCCAGTCATAAAATAGGTTGAATCAGAAGCTTATTAATAGAGATGCGCAATATGGTAAGATAGTTGGGGAGTTTATGTCACGGTGAAGAAAGCTGGACTGAAGGCCGACAGCGTCATCTGCTGTTATGTCCATGTATGGCATCGCAATTGAAAACTTTCCACTAATTATTTTTTCCTTCAGAAATATTGTGAAGAGAAATGGAAAAGACATATGGAGTTCAGCTGCTGTTAATAGAGCCCTCACTTCATAACTTCAAAACCGTTTCTTAAGTATTTAAATTCTTCTTAGTTATAAAAACAGAAACAGAAGCAGCATCACATGATAGCCTACTTCTTCTTACTGTAATTTCACAATTATTTCGTGCTACTTTTAACATTAAATTTATTTCGTTGAATACAGAGATTTCATAAGGTATAAAAAAGAATTTGTTCATTTCTGAATTGTTTGAGTTGGCTACCGCAGTGAAAGACTTCACAATAGCCACAGCAAAAACAGTTTTTTTGTTTTTTTTTACCGATGTATATTACGGGACGATGTTTTATCGTGTTTTAATGCGGTTGTGTACGACAAAAAGTAGGCTTAAGTAAAACTAACGTTAAATATTGCCTTCAATCATTCTGCATGTTGCAAACTAAAGTTTAGGATATTCATGTGTCCATCTGTTTTCTTGAGACTCGGTTATGCAGATTTAACCTTGTAAATTAACCATGCTTAACGTTTTTTAAGCATAGTCATGAGTGGACATGATCATGTGTTACATTAAAAAGTTTAATTTTCTAAGAAAATTGGGAGAAAAGTCTCAACATCATCTCAGTAGAAGTAAATAGACAGTATCTCGATGCCAATCTCACCTTGTTATTTAAGGGTTGGTTTTTGTTGTCAATTTAAAGTTTCAAAGTTGCACACACGACTTAATAATGAACAGGAAATCAGGCAGTCGTTACATTCATTCATTACAACTTTATTGAATAGTAATTTACGTGATTTCAAGCATTGTATTTATATCGCTTGTTATATTCCAAATTTTGAAAAACTATCAGAGAATTTTTTTTTTTTTTTTACAGCGTATGGTTCTTACAGAACGTAGCACAAAGAAAACCACAAAACAGAAATTTTTAATGAAAACTACACAAATGCTCATCAAAATTATTTGAATCTCATATATTTACAAACATTTACAATGTACTTGTTATTATCGATTTTACAGTTTATGATAAAAAAAAATGAGCCTATTGGAATTTCCGTAATGAGTTTGATCAAAATCTGCATCCACAGTCCAACATCCAAGATATCCAAAATGAAAAAAAGATGTTTTTTAAGAATATCCCAACAAAGAGTAAATCAATATACACTGAAGATAAAAAATGTAGCTGTCTGTCCACTGGTAGCATTCTTTGATTCATGTAATTCTAGGAACGTCATTTTTGGAATTAAACAGGTTTCCACAATTTTCGGGAAAGAATAAATGGAGAGGCAAAACACGTTTCGCATAGGCCTATAATTGAAATGTAACAGTTTTTGGTGTTAATAAATTGTGCAAATCATGAAAGTTCGACAGGTATCCTATTTATCACATTATTTCACACTGAATGCTGTAGACCCGTTAATAAGGTGGTAAGGCCGTCAGTTATGCTCCTTTTTCTCTGATGTTTCCCCTGCTTCTTCTTTGTCCGTGTCCTGGCCAGCTTCTACCGAGCCACTGTCAGTGAGGGCGGATGTGAGATTGCTTTCCTTCTTCCACTTCATCCGGCGGTTCTGAAACCAGATTTTAATCTGGCGTTCCGACAGACACAACGCATTGGCGATTTCGATTCTTCTGCGTCTTGTCAAATAACGATTGTAATGGAATTCTTTCTCTAGTTCTAAAGTTTGGTATCGCGAATAGATTTGGCGACCTCGCCGTCTGTCGGATCCATAGCCAACTCCTGTTAGAAAAGAGATTATTTGGTTAAAGTCAGAAGAAAAGGCTTCAAATATTGTACAGCTATGTTCAAAAATGGTTGGCTTATGTAGATTTAATTATATTCATCACTGTCCCTTCCTCTAATTAGATGTATTTTAACCTTCTCGACAAGAATTCTTAACGTGTATGTATTATTTTCTGTAGGCTACTGAATAGATTTGGTTGGTGACAAAGCGTATGTTGGATTTTCTCTGACGACAAAACGCATTTAGCGCAGGGCAACAAGGAGTTTCATCAATGCTTTATGGGGTAATAAAATGTGGGTTTCCCAGTCGTAAAAACAGGTCCGTCCTGTACTAAATATATCTCTTTTGTGTCTGTACTCACCACTGTGCGAGTTCATCCGCTGCATCCACGGATATATTTGAATACTTCCTTTCGGTTCCTGAGACGCAGTCTTGCCTTGATCTGAAGCGTAATCCTGGGTCAATGAACCCTGTGTTTGCCCAAGGCTCTGCCTGCAACTTGGAAGCACATCCTTATCCTGGTAGAACACATTTGATCCGTACTCGTACGATCCTCGGCTTGACCCGAACATTACGTTTTCTTGTGGCGAATAGAACGGATTGGTGTATATCCGGTTTTGGGCCACGGCTGCGCCATATGGCGAGAAGTGTCGCACCGAGTCATAGTTTGTCGAGCTGAGGGTTACATTGGACAGAACTTCTTGACCGCCGTTTAAATGGCATGAGAGCGGCGGGTTCGTAAAATAGGAATTCATACCTTTCCTTTAAACGCCACTTTTTCTCTCACTACCTTCTCTTTTTCGCTCGCGCACTCTTTATCCTTATCAACCTATATCTTATTTCAAGTCTCTTATAAATACTTTATAATTTATTTCAGAACCCCAGCAGAGAATGTGCACTCAGCCTAATGTTTCCAAATCTTCGCTATTGACAAGATGACAAGATCTGCTGACCACTCCGATAAAAAACAAGAAGCAACAATAAAAGTATGAAATAAGATGATCTTTTCTTTGCCCTGTTACAACAGCGTAAGGAAGGGAACATAACGCATGCACAGTCCTTATATTGAGATATTTGATTATTGATTCTCTCTTTCCTCTCTGGCTTTCACTCTCTCCCTCCCTTCCAATGTCTCTCTCTCTCTCTCTCTCTCTCTCTCTCTCTCTCTCTCACACACACACACACACACACACACACACACACACACACACACACACACACACACACACACACACACACACACACACATACTTTCCCAAACATTTCTAAAGTAGTTTGAGGGTGGCTCAGCTTTATAAATCATTGGTATATATCTTTTTTTCTGGCTCATCAAAGTAATGTCCTGTAATACAGAATTATGTCCACAAGCCTCAGCCCCTATAGGATAAATGAGATTAAGGTTTAGTAATAAAATTACGTAATTAGTGAATAGCCCTCGCTTCACTGGTTTGGTTAAAAAAAATCGATTAACATTATTTCCCCCAGACGCTTAACGACGTAAGGAGTGCAAGCTGATTGTTATTCATTTTGTTGGGTTTCTATATATTTATTTTTAATTATTTAAATGATAACGTATAACATTTGACAGAAAGAAAAGCTACGCTATTTTCACAAATACATGCCTACACCTAGCCTACATTTGAGCAACTGTTTTTAAAACTAATGTATTTTCTTGTGTCTGAGTGATCCGTTAGGAAAATTTATAAGCAACTATTTCAGTTTTACGATTTTCAAAACCATACATGTCAGATGGATTAGCCTATTGTGTTCATTAAACAAATATAAACAAATGTAAGATTTTATCGTTTTAAGCATGTATCTTATTTCTCTTGCTCAACTAAATATGCTACTTATTTACATGGAAAATAAACGCGTTTCATTGATAATTTAATTTAAAATGGACAATTTTAAGTAGGCCCTACACCAAAAATGCCCAGATAAATCACTAAATGAATCCACTATCAGGTGACGAGGCACATTATATCTTCGCTTTAATGGATGGCTCGTGGCTGTTGCTTTAAAGGATGTTTAAAAAAAGGGGGTGGTTTATGGTTTTACTGCAGAAGAATTCCTTAACGCCTGTGTAAAGTCGTAAAAGGAGACAAATGACATGGTTTACTGGCGTTAGCAGCTATGCATATGCTATTCTTACAAGGAAATGACACAAAATTGTTCAATTTTACAGTCACTTGTAAATATGACTTGCACTGTGCAACTAAATCTTGAATAAGATCCTGTCCTATAGTTCAAGGGAAAATTCTGATTTGCTTTTAAATGAACAACTGTAAGCTACTTTTCCTATGGTTGTTATTACAGTGATATTCTCAAAGCGTAACAAGAGCAAATTAAACTTCCTTTTAAATTACGTTATGTTAAACAAATGGATAGGGAAGAAGCAGAAATAATTATTATATATTTTTAAGAAATATAACAGGACATAAACTATAATATTTCAGTGCATGGAATCTTAAACAACCTGTACAAGACAAACAGATTCATATTTCTAATAAAAAAAAAAACTGACACAAGCATTATAAAAGGCAATCAAGATACCTAGCATTTTAAGCTTACTTGTTGCAGCAATTCTGTGCCGTTTCCTCATAATCGGACATGGAGAAACGTGGTGTTTCTTTGAGTTGTTTTTAGGGAATGTTTTTCGCTGATGTTCATGTGAATCTCATGACAGGCGTTGTTGACTGTACATTGGCTATAATCAAAGCCGCTTTCTCAATGATTTCCAGTGACCGCTGTTTGGAATGAAGGAGTGCATTCATTTTATTTATGCAAGTAAGTAAAGCTTTATTTATTAAGCACCTTTTAAAACAGTGTTTACAAAGTGAATAGAAATATACACAGAGGAAAAAACATCAAATTAATATTAAATCTGAACTCAACAGGCAACCAGTAAAACGGTAACATTTTACAATAAGGTTCATTAGTTAACATGAACTAATAATGAACTGCACTTATAAAGCATTTATTTATCTTTGTCAAAGTTAATTTCAACATTTACTAATACTTTATTAAAATCTTGTTAACATTAGTTAATGCACTGTGAACTAACATGAACAAACCATGAACAGCTGTATTTTTATTAACTAACGATAACAAAGATTAACTAATGCTGAACAGCATGGTTAGTTCATGCTAATGAATACATTACCTAATGTTAACTAATACAACCTTATTGTAAAGTGTTACCAGTAAAGCAAACAGCAATATTTCAGCCCGATCTCATGAAAGTGGCCTATCTATAGCACGAATTGTATTTATCGTGCAATTTATACGCAAAAAATAGTTTTTGCGTCCATATAAGAACTTTATGGCGTGTGATATGCACGTAACCCACACCACTAATCCTACCCAAGGGGTTTACAGTGTGTATCACATGCACGCAAAATCAAATTTTTGCCTATAAATTGCACGATAAATAAAATTCGTGCTATAGATACTCACTTTCATGAGATTGTGTTGAATATTTCACAACATTTCTCACTGGCTCTCAATGTGCAGTGAACTGGAATTAAAGAAAGACAGACATCTTGATAGATGGAGTAAATTTGTGCAGGGAAGTGTTTTATTTCAGTTCAATTTGGCTTGGCTGGCCTTTACAACAGTCCAAAGTGACGGCAAATGCTGTCGTCGTTAACACGTATTGCTTCGAAAATATTATATTCCGTAAATCTTGTAAAAATATGTATATATAAAAATACATCTTACATTGAAAAATGACACTGCTATAACACTACATAAATGAAGTATCTCGAAAAACGATAACAACAGCAACAACATCAATAATAATGAAGAATGAAACAATTTTCAAACTTCAGGAAAATGTCCTAAATGTTAGATTATGCTTAAAATTACAAAATTACTAAAATAAGTTTTAGTTTATTTTAATTATTAGTTATTATATAACTTTTTAATTTTTATTTAATTTATAAAATAGCCTACTTTTTTAGTAAAATAATAATAGTTTTTAGTTTATTCTAGTTATTAGTTATTGTATAACTTCAAGCTATTTTTATTTAACCCAGAACACTGAAATATTTTGGAGGTACCAATGACATAGCAAATAGTGAATCTCCCCCTTCAGATGACCTTTTGACCTTATGAAATGAGTGCCTGGGTTCCTGCAATAATGCTGTTTTTCTTCAAGATTTGTACATGTGTGGTCATTCACAGATGTTGCTAAGATAACTGATATATATTGCTGTTTTAAAAGTTATTATATTTAGAATTTATCATGTTATGTATGTAGGCCTATTTACATTATGTGTCTGTGGAAATCCGTACAATTCTATTGGTTGGAAATGGTGGATTTTTTTTGTATATATTGATGCATTTATTTATTTATTTGCAAGAGTTATGAATGGTTGATAGTGCTCTTACTTTATCTGTTTTTAGACAATTCTCTCAAATTCATGGAATTCCTCTTCTGCCTTCTATGGACTTACATGGCTGCTATTCAAATATTAGTATTTGAAGCCCAGGATCTCTCAATTTTTGTTCAATGGGAGGTTTTTGACAAGTATGGTAAGCCTAATATTTTCAGCTTTATTGAATGACCCAATTTATGTTTTCAACTCAAAGGACATTGCCTCGTAAATTATTGCACTAAAGAATGCAATAATTTTGGGTCAAATATGGACAAACCCAACCCAAATTAAAAATGTAATTAAATGAACCCAACGGCTGGGTTTGTCCATATTTGACCCAAATTTGGGTTAAAACAACTCAGCATTTTTTACAGTGTGGAAATGCTGAGGAAGAATCATACATTAATGAACACTAGATGGCAGTGATGCCGCCATACATGTCTACAAAAAGAAGTTACTTTAGGCTTTTTCTCATTCTGTCTCGGTGTTCACTGGCTCATATTTTAAAACTAAATATATTTCAAATAGACTTTATTCTATAAAAATCATCTCTGCGTTTATTGAAATGTCAAAGAGATATAGGCCAATATGTAAAACGGTGTTTACTTCTCTTACAATTGTGTTTGCAAATGTGCTAATTACAAACTGACTGATAAATTAAAGCGCAGAGGCACAAACTTACCGACGCTTACCAACAGATCCGCTGCGAAGCTCCTTGAGCTCTTCTCAAATGAGGTAATCCACATTTGGTGATAATCCATTCCTGTTTCCTTTAGTGCAAAGACAACGCTCTCGACTTCTTTCAAAACTAAAACTATTGACATTTGAAGACCAAATGCAGTGAGAGGAGGATAGGCAGAAACGACAGTCAAGTGAATAATTAACGTTGTTACAGTTGTAAGACTGAAAGCCTAATGTTCGGCGTTCAGCCTGATGGGGAACGAATAAGATCGGGGCAGAGACATCAGTATAAAGTTAATTATCATGAAGAGGACACCATGTGACGGAGCACAGCCAATCCATTCCTTGGCTAAGTCGTAAACTTTTATTACAGCTGTAAATTTTTCACCAAACAACCAAGAATGTTGCGCCTTCTTTCTATGCATGGGCCGCTTTTCTTGCTAAACGAGTCTTAGGCTATATGAATGCAATTACATTCTCCTAGTCTTCAGACTTGCATTCTTTAATTTATGTAGTTATTTACAATTTAATTTATATTGACATTTAAAAAATAGATTCATTGCACGGGTAGCCTATAATTCAGAGCACAGTTACAAATAGGCCTATATTAGGCTACATCACCTTCATAAAAATTTGCCTTCAAACAAAATGACAGTAAATAATATAAATATTCACCATCTTAAATATCAAGACGGTAGACGGTAATTATCTTCACCAGGAATGAAGTTACCCTGGTTCTGTTTGTGTTATTTTATCATTTATGTTAGTGATGAAAATTAGCCTCTGGCTAAATCCGATACAATGCATGGAATGGAAACATTTACAGGAAACATACTAACGATCTTAGGGCCTATAGACTTTATTTCACTGAACATGGCATTGGGAGAATTGGGCAGGGATGCGTTTCCCAGAAGCATCGTAAGCCTATGTTGATCGTAGACACCATTGGTGCCAATTATTCTACAATCAATTTAGGCTTACAATGCTTTTGGAAAACACAGCCCGTATGGCCTGTCTACTTCACACAATTGTTGATCCTGAAGTAGGCCTACCCCTAATACTGCAGATTTTGTAGGTCTCCCCAATAAACTTATCCTCCTTAGTAGAGACTCCAAAACCTGAAATAGTGTCAGATAAAGAAAAAAATAATCGTACGAATTAGCCACCTCTTAAAATGCTTACGAGATTGTGTTGAATATTCAGTGTTCAATAGGCCTACAAATTCACCGCATTTGTGGGATAATGTTGCATACCTCAAATTTGACTCTTCCTTCGTTTTCTTGGATTAAAGGGAGCAGAAATCGAAGTTGGAGAATATTTGGAGTAGCAGACAAGTACAAGCTTGCATTTCATTTAAGGACTTACATCAGTTCTTGTGTAGGCCTATCATAAGCTGTGTTTATGGTGTTGTAAAAGCGACAAAACTGTAAAATTACACAGCTCTGAAATTCACACACACACACACACACACACACACACACACACACACACACACACACACACACACACACACACACACACACACACACACACACACACGCGTCGTTAAATAGAAAAGGTTAGTAAGCGATTTTCCACCCTAAATAATGTTAACACGCATGTTGGTTGGGCTACTGCTTTACTTTCAGTGTAAGTGTCTCACCGTAACGCAGATTTTTGCTTCTTTTTTAAGACAAGGCGGGACACGTAGAAATTAATTGTTATGGGGATCAACATCGTGCCACAAAAAATGCGAATGAACTTTTTTGGAATGTACTATCCTATCTTTAAACAACTTCCTAATTGGGGATTTCCATTTCCCCAAATGACTGGTACTTTTGCCAAAACGTTTAACCAATTGAACAAATAGTTTTTCATTAGACAAATGCCAGAACAAACATATTTAATTAAACCTAGAATGAAATATTAACGTAAAAGTTGCATTCGCTATAACAAACGCATTTCAAGAAGTATGTTTTTAGAAAGTTAAAAGTTGTTGGCTCGGGTATTGATGTTGGAGTAGAAACTGAATTAAGTAAAATATATGTAATGTAGGGTAAATTGGGTGATTGGGACATAAGGTCAAATGGGACAGTATAACTATAGCCCACAGAGTTTATTTTCTCGCCTAATGAGTGAAAGTAACTTTTTTGCTGAGCTCTGTGAGACCACATAATCAAAATTGGATGCGATCATTGGTGTGACATCATGTAGGTGGGCGGGGCAGGCATCACAGGAAGTTGACCCTGAAATGCATAGAAGTGAGGAAAATGACATAAGCTTTAGCTAGTTAATAAGGTCATAAAATGGTCATAGCTACTATACTGCACAAACATTTGATGGAAATATGAATATGATGTGCTACTGGAACAAAAATCAATTTAAAAAAAGTGTCAATATCACATTTCTATTTTTTTTGTCCATCCCAACCAAAAACAATTTGCTAAAATTTTGCTAAAATAAAACAACCCAATTTTGAAAATAGATAAATAACCTTTTTTAACTGAATTTGTTGCAGTAATACACCATATTCATGTTCCCATCAAAGGTTTGCGCAGGTTAAATGTGTTTGTCAAACAGTTTTTTGGGGGATGAGGCCACCCAACATTTCACCAAAATCTTTTTCTTTTCTTTTTTTTTAATTAATTTTGGACCTGAAGAACCTTTTGTTTTTACTTCAGTGAAATGTTTTCAATGACTTTTGGACTTCTTTTACCTCAATTACTGTGTTGAGGTAGCCTGTATAAATTGTGGATGGATTTATAAACAATTTATAAACATTAAGTAATAAAGTTGAACAGAAAAAAGAATCTTGCATATCAAAATATCAATGAACTATGAACTAACATGTTCAATAAATATGCTAACACTAGCCTAAATCAATGATAAAATGTGGTCCAAATCACTCAAATGTTACAAAAAAAAAAAAGGTTTTGCCTCATTTTACATAAAAGGATATGCCACGCCTCATTTCTTTATAATATAACCTTGTTTCCTCTTCAAATGGATAGGTAGCATCTTCAGTATTACAGAAATACTGTATATCATGTGTTGGGCTGATGTTTTTAATTTATGGCAAGAACGTTTATAGAAGGCAGAAATTCAAAAACTGTCCCAATCCTCCTTAATTCACGCTACACATTCATACATATCACACTCGGAAATTCCATGTGCGATTTCTCCGTATACTGTAATTAAATTTGTAGACAGAAAAAAAAAAAAAAAAAAGTGGCAGAAAAAAAGTGTAATCTAAAAAGTTCATCTGTACACTCGCGAAGGTATCGTCACATTTCCAGATGGATAACCAGTAGCAACACGTTTGCTAGAGTTAATTTCATAGATTCAATGAAAGCCATTATTACATGTAGGGGAGGCCGGGTATGGTTATAACACTTTTTGCTTCAGCATCTGTAACTCACTGAATTTTTGAGCTAGAGTGCTCAAACGTTTATACAACGTACCCACATGTGTTTACTACAAAAGGCACTAATCCAAACCTCTGCAAGAATATCACAGCCCTTATGTACATTAATACATGGTGTACCGCATTACCGGGGTAGGATGTAACACATGCTGAGGTAAGTTGTAACAATTAAACAAAAGAAGCAAAAACAGAGGCCACATTATGCAATATGCTTCAATAATAGGTTTGTTGAAACAATCCACAAGAACAACCCCAAACAATCTCTCTCTCTCTCTCTCTGTGACTGACCATAACTCAAATCCACTTTGATTGAGGAGTGTGTGGATGCATGTGTATGTAAAGAACACACTTTTTACCCACACTTCCTTTGGCTTTGAGTCCATACAAACAACACAAACGTTTTTTTGAGGTCTCAGTATCCTCACCACAGGCTTTCCACATTTTTTCCCCGCAGCTGATCTGACTGACCTGCCCTTCTTTGAAACCTCATCACATTGGCAGACACACAGCTCTATTTGTCTAGGCATTCTGTTAAATGATTAAATAGAACCTGTTCTTACCCTTACGAAAATGAACCATGGTTTTACTACAAATAAAACCAAAAAACCATGGTTATTATAGTTAAACCATGATAACCACAAATTAACCATGGCTTTGCTACTCTAACCATAGTTTAACCATGGTATTTGTGGTAAAACTGTGGTTATATAAATGGATCAATTAGCCAAAAAAAAAACATGGTTACTACACTTTTACTATAATAAAACCATGGTTTATTTTCGTAAGGGTTGATTGGTGGAATTGTTACAACCATACCCGGTCTCCCCACCTGATTTCAGCAGAAAGCATCTCAGAGAAAGGAAGGCTGCCCCTGCTGGTGGATAGTTACAAATTCATACTCTGACATCAGGCCGTTATCCTATAAATCAGTGCTGCCCAACCATGCTCCAGTCCACATATCGGATGTCTCCTTTATCCGACACAGCCATTTCAGGTCTTGACGTTTCTACCGCCCAGCTCACAAGTTAAATCAAGACTGAGTAGGAATACATACAAAATGTGCAGTGTTGAGAGAACTCTAACTGGGTTGGGAAACACTGCTATAAATTATGAACGATTAATGCTATCGTGTCAATTACAACGAAGAAAAGAAATATATGAGTAGAGTATAGATAAGCATCGTAGCATGAATAATAAATAGCCTATAGGTTAGGCTAAAGCAACTATTACACCCGTCAGAATAAAGATAACTTCATATTGGCTGTGTTTCTGGATACCTTGTGTCTTTTATCTGATTCAATGGAGCTTTAGCTATTAATGTTTGTAACGCAACATGATTTGGCATGGGAGGGCAGTGTGAGTGACGTGTAGTGTTCATTTATGTGTGCACTTAAATTACCTCAATGGATTGGGGATTTATTAATTGACCACTACACTCTCAAAAAAGGTACAAGTGGCCGTCACTGGGGTGGTACCCTTAAGGGTACATTTTGTACCTCTAAGTAGAGGAAAACAGTTATACAGTTATACGTCTTGTTCCCTAAGGAACATAATTGTCACTGTACCTTTTTTTCCTGAGAGAGTACCAGATCACGGACTTAAGCAACAAAAACTGCTTTCAACATTGATAAATTATCAGCATATTGAATGATTTCTGAACAGTGGCGTGCACAGGGGGTGAAAAGTGCCCTTTTCGATCGCACCGCAGTGCCCCCGCGAACGCGATTTCTAATTTCTACCGGAAGCGATTTAACCAACACCCCCGGGACGCGATTATTACTGAGGGGGACCTTAAATTAATACATCGTTTATTAATACATTGTTAGCTAACTGTGTGATTTGTATATGTACATTTCTGAAATCCATACCTTGGACACAGTCTCCTCTGATAACAGATCACTGTAAATTGTAATGCGTTTTCTATAAAGCTGCTTTGAAACGATATGCATTGTGAAAACGCCATACAAATAAATGTGAATTGAATTAAATTTATATGTTTCTCGAATCATGTTGCATGAATCTTACCATCTACAGTCTGTATTCTGTAGTCTGTAATGCTTAAATATTAGCCTACATAACATACCTACTAAAGTGCACCTGAAAGTGTCGTTTAAAGACCAGTTTTATTTTGCTTTGTTAGATGTCGTGTTCAACGGGTTTGGTGTGCAAATCTGTAAAATGAATTTAACTTTGGTGACATAAACGGAAGTTCTTATTTGCGAACTATTACATTTTAAATGGCGTTTGTACAATATTATTCCCAGCAAAACGACGTATTATGCTTAAATTCACGGAACTAAGCCTTATGACTTAAATGCAATCCACTTACAAAACTTTCAGTCAGTCTCAAATAATCAAATTAATCGTTACCAGATTAGTTTACAGTTTTAGTTTGTAATAAACAAATTAAGAAACAAATCGGAACACATCAACAGTTTCCAATATTTTTTCAATAATTTCCACCTTTCATTCCATACTCAACCATGTTTGTCAAGGAAGTTAAAAAGATGACATGAAGATAATAACAGTTAATGCTTAGTTGCTGTTTTCGAGTAGGACCTATAACATGTAAAATGAGTAGATTATCAATTTTTAATCTAGGCCTATATAGCCTAGAGGAAAACTAGAGAATCCTTATGTTCTGTGCGTAATCAGAAAAGAGCTAAAACGAAACAAGCACAGGTAAATGAATCTGAAAAAACAAACAAAAAAACAAAACAAACAATGCATCTAACCTGCATGTGGCTAAATTGAAAACATGTCTGTGACAAAAAGCTTCAAAAGAGTTTATAGTTTTGACGACATTGAGGAATAATTGCGATTCATGAGCGCTTGTATTTACTCAAAGTGTTGCGGCAGGAAAGGTAAGCTATAGCTACGCGTTTTGTCCATTTCATTTGTTAAACAAAAAAATATTGTACCTTGTTTGTTAACAAATATTAACATAATTGTATCTTGTAAATATTTAATTTAGGCTACATGTCATTCCGCAAACTGAAAGATTGCAATTTTGTAGGCAAAATGTTTTCTGTACACTATAGTTGCACAATATTTTGTTACTATAAATGCCAGTATTAGCATTATGTGTATAATTTTACACGGTGCGTCAGACAACATGCTGCCTCCAAAACAATGAACTAACATTTAAATATAAAACAAGATGCACTCATTTTGAAACACCCTACGAAACCCCCTGTTCGCCAACAATATGTCAGTACGTATATATCTTACCAACAAAGCTTGGATATCGTTGCCTCTGGGTTTATAACCCCAATTCACCCACTGAAGCCATAGAGAATGGCCATCATATAAAACCGACGAAGATGTTGAAAGGATAGAAATGATAGTGTGTATTGTAGAGTCGGAGACGGTGGTTCATTTACAATGCCATTTGTGGAGCCTGCAAGGATAATTTGGCGGAAACGGACGGCCTTGATGAAGGCCAACTGACGTAATCAAGGCAGTTTCTTGTTGTCAATCCAGGAAGTCAATCTCAACAACATCAAACTACCTAAACCACGCATCAGCTGAACAGGCTAGCCTACACTTCGAGGCGTCCCTTTAAAGGTAGTTGGATATGTCTTAAGTTATAGGCCTAATACAACGTCTACAATACGACAACATACGGAAAAAATACACAAAGAACGAGCTTTCAGAAAAAATCTGAAAAGCTCTCCAAAGTGAATGAGCATGCCCTTCATAAAACCACAGTACACTTAAAACAGCAGACCGCACAAATTCGACATCAATTAATTCTGCTTGACATGCTAATCTAAAGCCCCACTAACAAAGTGTGCATTTCACATATCCTCTATTCAAACAAAACGTGAACACATTTCGTGCTTTACTTAATAGCCTATAAATATATTAATTGTTCTATATGCTAAAAAAAGATATAACAAAAAACAATGACGTTCGTATTCGTACACTATCACACCACCTTAACAAGAATAAAAATGATACAATTTTAAAGACCTCCAAGGCATTACCTGCGAACGTGCCCTGCCCTGCCCTGTTTAAATTATAGTAGTGCCAAAATCTGGGCTTACCTTATTTTTCTTCTCCCCGCGACGGTTTGCGCTCCTGTTCATTTACTTCCACATATTAATTCCATCTGTCCTTGCATTTTTAACCAATATTATAAAACAATACATGCGTAATAGCAGCCTCTAAAGGGCGAAGCGCCTTTGTGCACCATGTGAAATGAGCTCCAGAGGAAAAACATATTTACACAAGCCCGTCCTACTCTTCACATTAAAACCCATCTTTGTTGCGACTGCTCTTTGTAATATGCAGGTAAAATCCTGGCACTCTTTTGAGTCCATATACTTACGTTGATATTTTATTACTTTCTGTGACCACCTGGGTGGCTTTTAAAACAATCCGTTTCGCATCGTGCAGGTACCGCGTTATTGAACTGTAGTGCCCCACTTTTATCGTCATTTAAGGGAACACGTTCAGTATATCCTCCTGAGACCCATAAAAAAGGTTTTTGAATTTAGTATTTTTTTTTTTATATCATTAGGCTACATAGCGCATAAGAAACACATATTAAATATATATATTAATTTATGCTATGTCCTCTGTAGTGGACACGAGGAAACGACATGTATAAGTAAAAACAATGGGATTTTTTTCATTTACCAATCAATTTTTAGGTTTCAGGATTTTTTTAACCAAGCTTTGTATAAAGATGATTCTCAACTATGTCATGAAATATAACAGAATGAACTGGACTGATACACCATTTTGCATACTTTATGCAATATGTGGGTAAAATGGCCATAAATGGCTAGTCCCATTCAATACAATGTATTTATACACTGTAGCTAATTTGCATATTAATGTGTTCTTGGTGCAACATGTAGGCCTAATGAAAAAAGAAGTGCAATAAAGGGATTATTGGCAAACTTTTCATAATCATTTTTCAAAAAATAAATGATTAGCTATCTTTTAAAATGAGATAAGACAGTTTGCCTTGCGGTGCCAGTGCTTATATTCTTTAAATTCATTTGTTTCTATTTATTTATTTAAAAAAGGGACAGTGTACATTAATCAACATTCATGAATGTAAATGTACCCAAATTAGCCCAAAGGCTAGTTTTCATTGGTTGTCCCTTTGCCAGATGTTATTAGGCCTAAAACTAGAGAAAGAAATAAGAGAGAACAACAGTAACAACAGTAGTAAAACAACGTAAACAACTCTGGAAAAACACAATTAAACAGTAAACAAAACAAAACAACAAAAACAAAAGGCAATATATACATTTATATAAGAAGAGAGATAAAAAACAAGATATTGTTATGGGTTAAATAATATTAATAATAATAAAATTATTAATAGTAATAATAGAGGAAGCAACATTAATGTTCACATTGTTGATTATGAAGAAGCCATTTCTTAAAATTATACTTAAATGAGTTAAACAATGTGCATTCTCTAATTGTCTGTGGTACAGTATTCCACTGATGTGATGCTCTGAATGAAAAAACAGCTTGACCAAAGGAAGTTTTCCTACGTGGAATTATGCAATCCGCACCTCTAGTTACTCTGTTTTCAATAGATTTAAAATGAATAAAATCAGCCAGAGGAGGATGAGCTAAACCATACATAATCATATGAACTAAACAAACATGAATTACAAAATACTTGGAAGAGCTTGCAGCAGCTCAGTCCTCTTCACTGTTCCAACACCTATTTACCCAGCTACAGTTACAGTGCAGCCAACCCCTCCTGTCACCACTGTAACCTACCATCAGACACCGGGTGTCAGTGTGCCTCCCTCAATAGCTTCACCTCCAGACCCTGTAACCTTAGGGGCTTCAGTACATCCTCAGCCACACCATGTATTATATCCTCACACTCAAAATGGCATTCCCAGGCACTCATCTTGTTCCATCTCATGCCCTTCCAGCTCAGGCAACAATGTACATACCTCAAGCCCAGCCGCCCGGACTAGAGATGCTTGCTGCTTCTGCCTATGGTGTCCCAAAACCCATCATACCAAACTGGACGTGACAGTAACTTTGAAAATGGCACTGGACAATCTAATGAATAACCAACAACACTTAAATAAACAGTACAAGTATCAAGTGCTTCAAGGTCAACAACTAGTTCAGTGTAAGTTAGGTGCCATACTGAATGCTTCCGCTGTAAAGTTTGGAGATGCTAAAGCATTTGATGACTTTGCCTTATCCATCCATTCGTTAGTAGGGATGCTCAGGACTCTACAAGGCCCAAATGGCTATGAGTTAGGTAGTGGATCTCATGTCGATCGCCTTCTGCAAAATGCCACTGTCATACCGTGACAGTTTTGTGGAGTACTGCTTTAGCCCAGACATTCTCCAGACTGGCACAGACTGTATCTACTCCCTACCCAATTTCTCTGCATGGTTACAGTCTCAGGCTAAACGTATTTCAAACAGGACAGCAGCACTTTATTAAAGTGAGGTAACCAGGACAACTAAGAAGGATCCACACACACCTTCTCGCCCTAAGGACATATCCACCTCAATCCTTTACTCAACTAACAGTACCTCACCTGTTCAAGGACAAGCAAGAGTTAAGACACCCAAATTTCAACAATACTGTCCTTATAGAACCATTTCCTAAACTCTTAAATTTAAGCTACTAACACAGAGCAAATGATGAAGTGGAAAACGGATGGAAAGCATTGTTGGAAATGTGGAAGGACACTTCCCAGACAACTGCACTCTGAAGTGAGGATGCAAGACCTGTTCATAAAGCAGCCCTACAGACACAAAAGAGTGTTCTTCTGGTCAATGTTCCCCCTTTCCAGGTATACTTAGATCGTCCCAACCAATCTCCAAAGGTGATGCTTAAGGTAGTTAAGGTCTTACTTCATAACAGAGATAAAGACATGGAAACATATGCAGTGTTAGACGATGGCTCTGAGCATAGCATTGTACTACCACAGGCCTTGGAACCATTACACCTCACCACAGTGCCTGAAACTCTGACCCTAAGTACAATAGGTCAGGATGTACTTTAATTAAATGGAGCATCTGTTTCCCTCTCTGTGTCACCTTTAAACAGACCAACAAGGAAGTTTCAGATTATTCATGCCTTCACTACAGAGAATCTAAGACACTCTTAGCCCTTATTTAGACTGCACACGTCTGTGGCACATTAAGGCTCCGAGAGGTTTTGTTCCGTCCTCCATGCGGCCAACTCACACCAGGAGCATTTCACATGCGAAGCTGCTGGATTCGCGAGACCACGAGATTTGCCTGTTCGACGTTGTTTTTCTTGATTTTTCCTGTTATTTCTTGAATTTGTTCTACCATGTGTATAGTTAGCTAAATGGTTATGTTTTGTCCGGTTTACTTGTGTTTATTGTTGTGTTTATTGCTGTGTCCTACTTTGTTGTGCTGTAGCCTTAAATGTCCAGTTATGTACGACAAGGATAAAAGATTTGTAGCTGTGTTTTAGGGCCAGATTACTAAACAGGGCAAATTAGCCTGAGAGCGCAATTTAGGTCGTCATGATTGACAGCTTCTTTCACTTCATGCTCACTACTGGAAAGACTCGGGTCCCGCATCAGAGCAAGATGTCAGCGCCATATTGGGACATTGGCGGCTTCACTTTTCTACAATGGAAGAGAGTGAATGTGTTGTCCATCTTTACAGTCTATGGTATAAACACAAGCATTGACTAGGGTGGCCGCGATCAGCTCCGGTGGCTGTGTCGGAGCCGTAACGTGCCACAGTCACATGCAGTGTAAATAAGGGCTTATCCGGTAGCTGCTCTCCTATGCAAATATGCCCATATCCGGTCCGTACCATTGCCACAGATTGAGCGAGCACAACACTTGCCTCTCATTGGGTTTGACATACTTCACCTGATTGCACCTGTTCAGCCTGTGTATATGGGACCACCTAATCAGGGCTTGACATTGACTTTTTTGCTCACCAGCTACTGTGGCTAGTGGTTTTCCAAAGTTACTAGCCACTCAGCATTTTCACTGGCCAAAATTTTGTTGTTGGGAAATTTGTTGTTGGCTATATGTAAATGAGCACTGTACACACCCAAATCAAGTCTACATGAAATGCATAACATGACAGGTCATCAAATAGGCCTATTTAGCTCTGATGAGGTTGTGTGTAAAGCTCCTCAATCAGAGAAACACCAACAGTTGCTTGTCTGAAAAAAAAAAAAAAAAAAGATTTTTTTGGTGTAAATATAATTTATTCTCAAGCAATATTCTCATCAGTGTTCTATTAGCTATGGCATATTTAAATCTAGCATATTTTGTGTACAACACAGTAGCCTAGTGAAATGCATATCCATATTTTCATGTGATTTGACAGTTTATTTGATTAAATATCAAACATCGAAAAGGTGTGCATCATACCTGACACCCAGATGAACACTTTACAGTTGGTTTTATGACTGTAAGTCATTCTTTTCAAATGCTATTGAAGTTATAAACGCGTATACCAATGTCGTATGTAACTTTAGAGACGGTCCCTAAATGCGAAAATATCGAACTTTATGCCAGTCTCATCAGATGCGCTATGGTTCCGCTGTGATCTTTGTTTGAGACTATTTTCGCTGCTGAACAAAACAGTCAATCACTGTATGATGAATGAATACGTTCATCGCACGCACATCTGTGCTTTGTTGTTTATGATGAGAGTGCAGATTTCAGTGAGTGAGAGCGTGCTCTGAACAAAACTCAGCGATGACTAATCTGAACGCCTCTGATTATTAGACATTGCATTCATAACCTCAACAGACTCTCGTGTGATTGTTTATAATGCGCAAAGCGATTATAATAGATGCCTTTTGAGAAGACTACAATAAAATTCAACCAGCCAAAGTGGCTAGTGTGAGTGTCTGTGTTACACGCCACAGCTGAAATACACACGCAAATGGCGGGTTGGCGGGTGTTAATGTCAAGCCCTGCACCTAATGCACCAACTTCAAGGTCTTATGGGGTTCAGCCAATCTACACTCCATGACCAGCAATGTCTGCATATCTCTACCAACTCACAAAATGCTGAGCTCCTCAAGTATTCTGGCAATAACCCAGCAAACAACATAACCCATGGAAAATCATCCTTAAAAGAGTTAACACAATCATGCCATTGGGGTAATGGACCAGAATTCTTGCATCAGTCAGAAGCATCATGGCCAACCAGGCTAGCTGCTGACCCTGAACCAGATACTGATCTAAAGAAGTCAGCACTCTGCCTGCGTGTATGTATGGAAAGAAGCATTTCTCTAAAATGTTAATTTCATATTAGCCTAAAATTAAACAGTTCAATTCTTTAATCAATTATTTTGAAAAAAAAAATAATTGATTAAAGAATTGAACTGTTTAATTTTAGGCTAATAGGCAGAGTGCTGACTTCTTTAGATCAGTATCTGGTGAAACCTATAGTGTTACATAGATCGAACCAATATATATATATATATATATATATATATATATATATACATATATATAATTTTTTTTTTGTTCGATCTATGTAACACTATAGGTTTCCTGGGCAAATGGAAGTTTTAATGTTTGCATATAAAGGGTGTTTCAAAAGAAAACCACAGCATTTGCTAATTTGAATGGAAAACCGTCCTCTGTTCTTCCACTGTGTGCCGTGTTGTGTTTTCCAAAAAGCCCTGTTTCGTGGGCCCCTTTAGAGCTGCTTTTTGAAGGAGTTTCTCCTTGTCCAGACATGTCATAAGAGAATGCCCTCAGAGATTACATGTGCTTTTTAAAGACAATGCTTGACCTCTCTTAAACGAAGATAGTGTAGGGGAGAGCGGGGCACAACCTAACGCGGGGCTAGTTGTAACACACATGGTTTAAAACTTTCCACACATGCCAGCATGACAAACCTTAGTGTATTTACTAGTTGCCATATCAATACTAGAGAGAAAAAAATTGCGCCAAAATTAAAAAAAAACGTTGGAAGATATCACTGAACATTTATTTAACCATTGCAAAAGTAAGTTTCTTACTTCAGATAATTTTTCATCTCTATTTTTTGTGTTTATTTAAAACTAGACAAATCTGATATTATTGTAGTCTTATATCTGTTATTTAACAGTTGAGATAGTTCTTTAATGCTGATCTAACCAGCAGAAGACACGAGCCGGGGTTAAATCCCAGTTGCACAGGTGGGGCATGTTGTCACAATGAGCCCCTATTAGAGCTATTATATTATATTCTATACTTTTATGAATTCTATTGAGAAACCATGAGAAAAAGGTGAATAAAGACTGAGTCAATGTTCAGAAATGATCAATTATTATGTTTTTACTGTATTAATGAAACAAAACCACATAATTGTACTAGACGTGTGTGAACTTAATGTGGGAAAAAATAAATACTCTGAACCCCAAGTGATTTACACAAACTGAGAAAGTCAAAAAGTGTTAGCTTGTGCCCCGCTCTATTGCTGTTGTTTACATTCACTGCACTTCACATTATCAAAACATTTCACTAATCAATTCATTAATCTTGACAAATGATTTATTATATATCGCCATAACACACCTTGCTCATTTTCTTTGTTAGATAAAGACCTTTTACCAACATTTTCGCAACCTTTTCGTCAATAAGCTCCAGAATAGGCACAGCATTTTTTTTAAAAAAGTAAAAAGTATCCCGTGCTTATTGGGTTAAATAAAAATTTTTTTGTTAATGAACAGCAGCGCCTTTTTTTATATGTTAGGTGTATTTTTGTTCGTATAGGCTTGATGCACGTTGAAGGTTTATTGTAGTAAAAACAAAAAATAAACGTTTTTTTCGACCTCTTAGTTTAAATACCGACTTTTTTCGTACATATTTACATGTATAAAATGTTGTGAAAGCACTACAACTGAAAGTATAACATGTGAACTCTTTCTGGCGGCAGAAAGAATCTCGGTTGAAGGTGCAATTAGGCAGAAAAATAACATGTAGCGTCTATGCCTTTACGTCCGCGTCTAGACTAGCCTGGATGAGTTTTTGACAAAGCGTAAGCTAGCATACTAGCTATTAAAAAGAGATATTAATGAATATACTTTAAAAGAATACAAGTTAGTGCTAGGGTGCATACTGGTAAAGTGGGACACTTTCTGATCATTTAGCCTACATTCTGCATATTTTTTGTATTATCATTCAAATGTCTTAGCCCCTCACATGATACTATTCTAAACATCTTAAGAGCTCTACTATACTATACAGAATAAAAAAAGAAAGAAACATTAAACACAGCAACCTATATTTTTTATCACACACTTTCTTATGATGAGCTCAGTGTTGATTTTTAGTAACGGAAGCACATGTAAAGATAGAAATTTTGAAGCTTAACTTTCCCACTTTACCAGTTTTTGAACTTAATTTAATGTTACAATTAGATTAAAATGTAGTTTAAATTATGTAGTGTAAAATATATTTGTAATTAGCAACTAAAGTTGCAGTTTAGTACATATTAACTTCAGTATATGTTCACTTCAAATGTATATCAAAAAGGACTAACACGTAGGCCTACTTTATATGTGCTTTAGTATGTCAACACATCAAAATAAGTGTTTGACAGATGATTACAACATTGAAAATGTATTTTTAAGTAAAACGTTCAATTTGACGTTATTACAAAGTGTACTCTCTTTAAATGGCCTTTATTTCATTGTTTCATATTATTTGCAAGTACAGTTTATAAGCTACTTTTAAGATTTGAAGTACGCTACAAATGCACATTCAATATTAAGCGCATTTTTCACAAGGAGTTACCAACAAATATGACAAGTTATTGTTTGTGTATTGTTTAAATCTGTTGACAACATTCTTAGTCATTCACATCTGATTGTAATGTACTGGATTTTTTTCTTAAACAATATACGAGTTATATTATATATATATTGTATATAATCGTATGTAGGGCCTAATCATTTTCGCTTCTTCGCCGCATAGCACAACTCAAACAATACAATAGTGTGAAAAGACATTAAATGCTGCAGTTTTGTTGAAGCAGAGCCAATAATAATAATAATAATAATAATACTATAGGTTAAGTACTGTTGCTATTTGGTGTATGGTCTTTCAATTTCATTGAAACACACAACATAACGAAACATGCCTTTTCTTTGTCTCCGAGTTAGTTTCTATTTGCACAGCATATCTCGGAGAAACATTCACATAAGAAAAAAAAAAGTTTCCTTTCAAAAGTCACATACTTTTTGTCCCTCGATGAAAAGTTCACAGTTCACAATAGGGGGGTTCCAGAAAAATATGGCAGGTGATCTCGGCTTAACTTCTTTTCCTTCATCCGTCTGTTCTGAAACCAAATCTTGACCTGTCGGTCGGTAAGGTTCAGCATTCTGGAGAGCTGAAGCCGTTTCTCTTTGCTGATGTAAACATTAAAGAAGAATTCTCGCTCGAGTTCTCGGATCTGAAACTTGGTGTATGGACATCGCTTCTTCCTCACTCGTAGGGTAGCTTAGAGCAATTAAACAAAAAAGACAGAGGTCAAAAACTGCCACATCAATGCTATAATCAAAGGTAAATCATTGGCTTTATTTCATTATGGATATGTAGCCTGCACTACCAGCTACTTTAATAATGAAAAACAACAATATTAGTAACAGCGTAGCCTATATGCAATCTATTTGTTACCAATTAACCTTTTTTCCCCCCATAAAAAAAGTAAAATATTAAAACATAACTTTGGCCGTGCATGTTATGTCGCGTGCCACCATTAAATAAACAACGATGATGTTTAAACAAAACATATAGAATAAATGGAGATAGCGACTTTTACAGTCTATATTTTCCCTATATTGCAATTTTCAGAATAAAGTTATACATTTACAAAAACGCATTTCAAAATTCTGCTAAATTATAGAATTATATTTGTGAAAGGTTTTTGCTGTGGCAGGTTTTACTTACACTGGCTTCTCTCTCAGATGCTGAAAGCAATGTTCTGCTCAATTGCTTTTTATTATTGGCTGCTAAAAGTAACATCCCTTAAAACGTTCGGTGCAAGTTCATGATCAAAGGTACTATTTGTCACCAATGCCCCCTCGCACAATTTCACAGACCAACAGATTGCGTGAAACATTATGTTTTTTCAGACCTTTCCCATTGTAAAAATTCTTCCCGTTCAAAGGAAAAGCTTTGTAGGTTATAATAAAATCCCTTGAATGCTTATAAAACTCCACATAAAATCTAATACGAAACACAGTCAACCTTTTACAGCGATGAACACGTACTAACCGGATTTGGTTTGGTTGTCGTTTTTTGTCCCCGATGAAGTTTCAAAAGAACCCGAGGTTGTGTTTTTATAACTCTCCTGCTCTTTCTCTACATCTACAGCACTGACGAGAACTGACGACTCAGGCTTTCCAGAGCTGCCTTTCTGCAAACAGTTATCTTCCAATCCACCATCTCCGATATTGGAACAGTCAAAAAAACGACCCAAACTTTGCGAAATAACGTTGGTCTTTCCAATGCTGGAGTAAAAGCCAGTGCTGGAATGCTTAATACCCGGGTGATAGTGGTGGTGACTGTAGACATTTTCGTTCTTCATCAACATTTCCGTCATGGTGGCTGACGGCGGAAGGCAATCTCTGTTCTCCTCCGCATAAGATGAATAGTTCCCCCTGTGGTGCCACTTACCCGACGGATTCAGCTCATATGATAAATCCCTGACTGGCGGAACTCGCGTGAAGTTAGTGGAATAAGAATATGTGATTTGCCGTGACTGGGCCTGTGGTAAAAGCGAAGAAACGGCAGAAAATTCTGGGGCATAATAGGTGCTGGGGAGGTAGGGGTTTGAGGCGCAGCCCGCCCGCTCTCCAAACTCGGAAGTCCTTTGTTTACAAGACTGGGAGCAGAAGTTGCCTAGATTGAAAGAGTTAAACATTATTCCCTTCAGTTCTCCGGTAGATCAAAATGGATGATTTGAATCCGAACAGAAGACAATTTTGGGAAGGCGAGATGACGCGCTATATCCCACTAACTCGCCCTAAGACACGTGATCGAAAGTAGATATTCTCGTAAATCAATTTGAAAACGTTGCATACGCAGGAGTGGTTCACTCAAGGTGCATGCGGTTGAAATTACTATGTTTCAAAGACAACGAGAACATCGTGGCTTTGCCAGTGTTTTGTTTTACTACATATTTCAGTCCAAGTATGCACGTGCATAATACCATGGCATATAATAAGCATTGAGAGTGTTACAATTTTCAGTAACATTCAATAATATTGTAATGAATGTGCCTTGAGTTCATAAGAGTTAAATCTCCATAATTATGTCATAATCAATGCAATGATGATGATGATGATGATGATATATATACATAGTAGTGCTGTCAAATCGATTAATCGCATCCAAAATAGAGGTTTGTGTTTATACAATATATGTGTGAGTGCTGTGTATAATTATTATGTATATTTGAATACACACACATACATGTAAATATCTAAGAAATATTTGCAAATATATACTGTATATTTATTTATATAATTTATATTATATATAAATAATTTACATATAAATATAACACATTTTTCTTAAATATATACATGCATGTGTGTGTATTCAGATATACATAGCCTAATAATTATACACAGTACACACACATATATTATGTAAACACAAACTTTTATTTTGGATGCGATTAATCGATTCGACAGCACTAATATATATATATATATATCAAAAACCAAATGCAACTTCATGATGTATGATAATATAATTTATCATTTTCAAAAATATAATTCTATGTATATGTATGTCTTTTTGTCTCTGAAAAACAATGTAATGGACTATTAATTAGTTTGAAGGTTTTGTTAATTTAGGGTTGGCATTTGGGTTGGTTAGGTTTTCAATCCTGGTCCTATGGACCCACTGCACTGTCGCCCTTATCTAACACGCCTGATTCAGATCATCAGCTCATTTGCAAAGAGCTTCATGAAACGTGTCAGATAATCCAACAGTGATTCTAACTAACACTTTTTAGTTAACTTTACTTAATCTCTTAACTTAATTGTAAAAATCTAGTAATGTACTGTTCACATACTATTCCTTGTTTACTCAGAAAACCCAAGTTAATATTAATTGATTGGTTTGTGTGCCATTTTGTCAAGCAAAAAAAACAATAACTCACCATTATGGTGATCAGTGTTCCATTTGGTTGGGCACTTGGAACATTCATATTATTGTAATTCTCTTCCTATTGATGCAGCGATGCAACAAGAAATCACAGTTATTTGGTTTCAAAGGATGAAGTAATAAATAGGTTGCTTTTAAAAGTCGACCTAACTTATGACTGAATAATTTTCTATTGGTTATGATTTAGTCAGAAATTAGGTCACCTTTTAAAATGTAATACTTCGCTTTATGTCATATAACGATTGTTTACAATTTTATTGCTAACACATGTCATGAACCCCTTGAAATTTTTAATTGGGTTGATATAATCCCTCTATATTTGTAACAGTTATATGGAGATGGTGGTCTAGTGGGTTAAACCACTGAACTGATATGCAGAAGGTTGTGCGTAGTCACCGCCACCAGTGTGTCCTTGAGCAAGGCACTTTACTCCATGTTGCTCCAGGGGGATTGTCCCTGTAATAAGTGCACTTACATAAGTGTAAGTCGCTTTGGATAAAAGCGTCTGCCAAATGCATAAATGTAAATGTAACAATATCTTGCAGTTGACCATGCTTGAGTCACACACAGACTTCAACATTCAGCATGCAAAACAAACAATGGTAACGACAATGGTAGCTATACTAAGTCTAAAGTAAATTATCAAGTACACTCTACAGTTCTTTTTTAGTTACTAGAACTCTTGTGTAAGTGAACTATACTAACTAAACATTTGATAGCACAACATACTATTCCTATTTCACTTGTCTTTTTTTAAGGCAATCAGTTTGCATGCTTTTTTTTTAAGTAAGTCTAATTAGATTTTATAGTGTACAGAATGTGCAGGGCCAGGAAATGTGCATTAAAAGGCCGTTGTAAAAGTCTGTAATTTTCTATTTAATAAACAATATTAGAAAGCTGACTTTGCAAGCTGTCTGTTTCATTGAGGCAACACCTTGTCATAATTTGTTATCATGAAACAAGCACTACACGTGGCAGGCGTGTGTAATCATGTTATTGTCCATCTATAGACTCCCATCATTTTAATTGGATGTTAGCCAAACATTTTTCAACTTCAGCTTGCTTGAACTGTGAACAGTTTCAAGTATTAACTAGGGCCGAGTGTATAACAAAGAAACAAGGTCAAGACTAAGTGAGCAGCTGCAATCGGCACAAACTGTTAAGAGCTGGACCAAGTTAAAAATCATTTATTTATACAACACAAATGCCAACGGTAGAAATATGTAAACAACATCATCACCAACACGCGCGCGCACATATTAAAGACTGAAAAAATGTTGCAATGGAGAGAGATTATAGATATGAAACCTGTATATTTAGACAAGTTTACATCATTTAAACGTAAAGTAGGCTACAATGACAATAGAGTAAAATATTGCAAATATAGCAATGTAATAGCCTGCACAGTCACATTTCGTTAATATAATCCTTGTTGAATAAAAGTAAATAAATCTTACTGACCCCATTTTTTGAACGATATACCTCATAAGATAAAGTGGCCAATCCTTTATGGTCAAATGCACGGTTAATTTAATTTGTATTTGTAATTTAAAAACAGAAAAGACTCGTGAAGCCGCCATTAGGTCCACTAATGAGCTAAGTTTATCTCATAAACTTCATGAGACTGAACACACACACACAAACAAACAAAGACTCACAGAGCCAGTGAAACAGAATATACAAAAATATGTAGGCCTATTTTAATTCATGAAACTGATTGTATTCGTTGTAAACGGAAAAGAAAAATGTTAAACGTTAGTGCAAAAGTTAAGATCCTAACAAGTGATGAGCAATACATTTCAGAAACAGAAATGTGACCAACCTATAGTTGAAATATGTGCAATTGGCGAACATTTAAATTAAATTAGGCGGGAGATGGGCTCTGCGCTTTATTCCTTATGGAGTTCTAAGAACGCAGCATGTGCATTTCCTTAACGACTCTTTACTTCCGACAGTATTCGGTTACAGTAAGCAATGGCACCCCGTGATCTCTCCTTTATGATGTTTAATATCCTCCGCTATTTCCTACCGTTTTAAATTCAGAGAAAGAAGCATTTTGGTGTTGCATTTTGAATCACTTCAGACATATTAGCTATAATGCCCTGTTCTTATTGCAAAATAGTTTCTTCCTTTCAATATACCCAAAGCCATTTTCTTGTCACACTAAATTGTTAAACGTCTAAACCCAAAAGATCGTTCTTTAGGTTTTATTAATTTTATTGTAATTGTAAACAGATACGTTTATTACTTATTAACCTTAATTTAAAATCCTCAAGATTATCAAATATACAAATTTTATTGATTAGTAAATGAGAAAATGGCAAATTAATCTTTTCCCAGGTAACCTAAAATGTGCTTTACATTATTAAAGTCAGAAATGCCATTTGATTTGATTAAATCGACCTGTCAAAAATACATCTCTGTATCTCCGCATCTTAATGCCCAGTCCGCCTATTTTATATATATATGCTTTATTCATATATTGCTTTATTCATCAAATAATTAATGACAATGATCGATTAATTGTATGCCTGTAATATAGGTTAAACGATTCTGGCCTAAATCGTATCAAACATACCATACATTTAGGAAGAGTTTAAAGAAAACATACAAAAATATTGTAAAATTGGTCTTGTTTTTTTTCCAGTGTGAAATTATTATTTTTTTTAAATGCATTTAATTTGTAGCTACTATTAAGATTCACATACACTGTGAAAAGTGGTACCTTTTAAATCCAAATGTTTTTTTTTCTTGAGTAGTTTTGTTCGTGTAAGGTAATATATTTAGGTTGATTAGGTGATGCATACTATTTTTGACTTTTATGCATACATACATTTGCCTGCTATTATTTTTTGTCCTACGTTGCTATTGCAAAAGCTGTGTGACAAGGATGTTTCCTGATCTATTTTACGTTTAATAAAGTAAAAACAAATCCTGTATGTCTGTATTAGAAACTAAATGAAAATGTTTACTCCATTTTCCTCCCTCCCTCCCTCCCTCCCTCCCTCCCTCCCTCCCACCCACCCACCCACTGCCACATTCAAGGTCTGCGTCAACGCCACAGACAGCGGCTGTAAAGAGCCCGAGTCTGTCTCAAAGTCGAATCCGCGGTCGCCCTAAACGTTTATAACAAGGGCATTTATTGTAGAAAGACAAAAGAGTGGTACTATAATGCATGCTGAGGTTCAAAAACGTTTTTTTAACACTATGCACGCATGCAGTAGCCTATTGTGTGTTGCTACATGAGTTTGTCTGTCAGTTGTTGAATATGTTCTAAGATTGTGGGTCAGCAATTTCAAAAAGTATATGAGTTATCTTATTATAAAGACCCTGTAAGGTTGGCCAACAATATTGTCTCAGAAGACCGAATCATGTATTGTATAATGAATTTGTACTTTTACCATCCAATCGGCGTTACAAGGTCCCAAGATATAATCGAATTAAATTAAAGCGTTCCTTCGTGCATCAAACTGTATTAGAATTGATTAAGTTACATAAAAATTACATCTATACCAGCGCTTTTGATTTTGTGTGTGTGACTGTAAAGGTTTTTTATGGTTTTGTATTTGTGAAAGAATACTGTAATGCAAGACAAATTTCAGCCTTTGTGGTTGCAGAGCATCCTTTTTACAAAACCTCATAACATGACATCGGGACATTAGGGAAAAAACCATGACGGGTTGGGTATATTTTGGTGTGAAACTTTGAGCATGTTAAAAACAAACTTCCAAAATGTTCATAGTTCCTAAGCAAATTAGGCTATTCATTTTCAGTAAGAATTTAGAAACATAAGATCACTGCTAAAACTCATAGAGATACAGTTATGTCAGATACAGTCATAGACACATGTCATAGACAATAACAGAAAACAGACAGACTTATTAGGTAGGTGATCACATTTTATTGTATAGGCCTAAATTAATTAAACACTTACACTGATACAATAATTTAATGCTTATTGGTGTAGCTGATATTTACCACCCAAGGAAACAAGAAGACATTGCACTGATTATAAAAAGCCATTACCCACAACAGTATAGTATCCCAGCAAGCAATTTTGCGTTTAAAAGACGTTTAATAGGCTAAAACAAGGCAAAATCTGGGCTGTCAGTGAATATTTAATAGCCATCTAACCATAACCCAAAAATAGACTAGTCATCTAGAACATGAACATGTCAAAGAAGTGAAACCAAACACCTTGTAATCACTGTTGACTTTGCTTACATGATGGAATATCATACATCTCGCAAGTTATTTTGGCAAAAACGACATGTAACCAAATTCAAGATTATTTTAGCTAGAAGTGGGTTACTCACATCGGGTCTATAGTTAACCTATAGTTACACTACATGCTATCTTGAACTCCTTTTTAACAAATAAACTATTAAAACAGCGTTCCTAAGAGGAAAAACACAACTGTCAGCACCAAGAAAGACAACAGTGAGTGAATGTAAAAAAAAACGAGCGTTGTAAACATTATCATATGCAAATAGTATCACAACAATAGTAGTAAAGCTTGACACCGTCCACGGTCTGCAGTTTGGTCTCTGAACGAAGCGGCAAAAATTGCAGATAATAATTTCATCCTGAAATAGAAAATGCAATTAGTAGACTCAATACCGTCAGGATGCTCTCATAATAATAGATATTACTAATATAGCAAATGTGCAAAAAATAGGCTACTAAAAAAAAATGTTTTTTTTGCACATTTGTCAGTCAAGCTTCAATGAGAATTATTATTTGGAAACCGCGAACTGATACTCTATGCGTAAGAGTAATATAAAACAATCAGCAATCCATTCAGATGGTTTATGAATCATCTCAGTCTCAGGATCAGCCTCGCACTAAAAGTAAGAAAATGCCAGTTCCCGCATCAAGAGCCTTTTCTTCTTCATGCGACGGTTCTGGAACCAGATTTTCACCTGTTGGTCGGTGAGATTTAGCTGTCCAGCCAGTTCCCTCCTCCGCTGTCTAGTGATGAACTCATTGAGGATAAACTCACCCTCTAATTCGCTCAGCTGATGCTTTGAATAGGGTTTCCGCTTCTTTCGGGTGTGTGTGTGAATTGGGTACCATAGCGCACCTTAGAAAAAAAAAAGGAAATTCTGTAATGTTTTTTTGTTCATGCTTGCAAGACAAACGCACAAGCTACGAAAATCACTTATTTGAAAGCGCACGATGCTTGGAACATGCATGCTTTCTCTTCCAGATCCTCATCTTCTCATAAAGACAAAACTTTATAAAGACTCACCTCCGTTTAGGGTTGCAACACTTGCGTGGATGTCAGGAGATGTTAATGAATGCGTGGTGCCTGATGGGGTCTTGGCCCCAGAACCAGAATCGGATAGGGACCGACACGATGGTGGATTTGGGGTGAAATGTTCGGCAGTTAAGTAGTCATATTTGGAATACATTCCTCCGTTGTCCATTCCTTTCACATTCTTCAGAACGTTCTCTGCAGTAGTGGATACTGATGAGTTGTCCCGTTTAAGATTGGTACTGTTATTGTCACCACCACAGCTGGTGGCGCATGCACTCTCACTGTAAAAACATTTGTTGTCTTCCTGCCGAGGAATGTCGCATACATGATTATATGTGGAGTTTAGGGAAACATAAGATTGTGGGTATCCAGTGCATGGTTCCGATGGGTTCCGAGGCAAAGAGCAGACATTGTCCCTTCTTGAGAAGTGGAGGGTATGTAACCCCTCTAGCGGTCCTCCCGACGCACGGAAATTAGAGGGATAACATGCATCTCTTGTATGAATGTCAACCAAATGGCCAACAAACCCGGGATTAAGGAGATTGTGCTCTCCCATTTTGGCGGCCCGACTAGAGTTTATAGCAATTCTGACATTTAACAGGGAAACCAGGCTGAGCCCTATTGGCTGTAGATAGTGGTCACATGACACTGGTTGCAAGTGAGTTGCAGACAGTGCCACCCACTGTGTTTCTTGTCTGTCAAAGTATTAACTTGGATAGTTTTTTTATATTTATACTGTAATGCCTTTTATAGCCTCCAAAAGAGGTATTTTAGCCTATATTATGTTATTAAAACTGTTTACAGATTTAGATGTAGCCTACTTTATTTTTAAATATTATTTGTGATTTAAAATAATTTACAGATTTAGGTGTACTTTTTATTATTTATTATTTTGTCAGCAAAACAATATCATTCTTATCATTAATGCAATGATACGGAGCCCCTAAAGGGACATGGGTGGAAAAAAAAAAAAATGAGATGGGAGGAATATCATGGAAGGAAGTCGATGCTTTTGCGTTCTCTCGCAAATGTTTTACGTTCCAACCTGCTGGGTAGTTTTATTTAAACTTTAAATAATACACTCTAAAAATGCTGGGTTAAAAAACAACCCAAGTTGGGTTGAAAATGGACAAACCCAGTGAATGGTTTGTTTTAACCAAGCGGTTGGGTTAAATGTTTGCCCAACCTACTGGGTAGTTTTATTTAACTCAACTATTGTTTAAAAATGACTGTATTGCTTGCTTAAATGAACCCAAAGTATGTTGGAAATTAACATTTATTAATATGTTTAATAATGAATTAATAAATGTAATGAATAATAATTAAACAATAAATATTTATTAAATTGCTTATTAATATATGTTCGCCTTTTGATTATTACTGTTGCCTCTAGTAATTATGTGTCTGATTTTTAATTTCCAACCTATTTTGGGTTCTTTTTTAAGCCAGCCAAATAGTCATTTTTAAACAATAGTTGAGTTAAATAAAACTGCCTAGTTGGTCAAAGCAACCCAATCGCTGGGTTTGTCCATATTTAACCCAACTTGGGTTGTTTTTAACCCAGCATTTTTTATAGAGTTGTAATACATTACACCCAAAACTAATTTGAAATAACCATACTATACTATTTCTCTCTCTGCCTGAAGGGTAAACATTTGAAAACAAATTCCAGAATATGACAAAATTTACTCCTGAAATTAAAGGTTAGTTCACCAATTCTGCGATCATTACCCTCATGTCGTTTCAGACCTATGAACCTTTCGTTCATTAAGCCAATCTTAACCAGTAGTTTATATCTTAAGAAACCTCTAATGGGCTGCCGCACACGGGTTCCTTTCAAAGCTTTGTTGACCTGAAGCTTCCCACTGGCTTTAGTGTCGGTTCAAGGTCACTGTCTAGTACATGTGTGCGACACATTAAACAACGGACAACAGATTCCTTGTTGCATTCCAACAGACGTGGAATCACACAAACGTCGCATTCCTTCTATTGCCTTCTCTAACGCCAGAGTCGCCCTTATTTTAAAAACATGTAACGATAATCCATTTTTGAAACTGTGGGCGATCTAACCTGATTAGTCTAAAAACCACAGTTTGTGTATAAGGATAAAAGCCAAATGTAAAGCTAATAGGCATAGAAAAAGATAGAAATGCAATAGATCATTTAATAGAACACTTTTCTAAAATATTTAACCTAAATTAACATTGAGACCATTTAAGACATGCGTTTTTAATGAAATATATATATCACTATATATGCATTTTTTTGCACACAAATATACATTTTTTCCTATTTGTGTTTTGGCCAGTGCTACTTCAGACACTTACATGCTTCATAATAATGTTAAAATGCTTTAATATTTTTTGCACCATAAAAAGTTATAACAAAAGTTTTGTGAATTATCTCCATGGATCCATCCATCCAGTCATATGATGAAACTTTGAGTGTGTGAGAGAGTGGGACATGGAGGACAGAGACAGAAACTAACACCACCAACAAAACAAGTGCATATGCTTTTTGTAAGAATCTATGAAATATTTAAAAATAACAATGCTATTAGAGGGAGAATAGGCCTATATGCACGCAATGAGTAGAGGTTATTTAACTGCAAAAGCAAAAGGCCAAATAAGCAATCTTTTAAATTGAGTAGGCAATATCTGTTTGTGCTCTGAGTGTTTTAGTAAATTAAATGTGTGTTACAAGCGACTGATTATGTGCTGTATACATTAATTGTATGTATTACCCCTTCACCCTTCCTCGCCCTCGCTCTTAACCTTTACATTTACACTCTTTCCCCACTAGAGGCAGTCATAGACCATAGGTGATCTTTGCGAATGGTCACTCAAAGCTCATAGGCCTATATCAATTGCAACACTAGAATTACTCAAGGAGATTCGAAACCAGAAAAACAGCGTTTTAAAAACAGTTAAGTGCACTGAGAATATTATCCAAAAGAGAATCCCGTCTTGTCATTCAGTAAACAAACATTCAGAAGCCACATTTTACTGTTGGTGGATAATTGTATTATGAACAATAATATAATATAACCAAAAATTTTAAAATTACTGTAAGACTGCATGTGCAATATGAATTATTGATCAAGAGTGAGTTTCTCAAAAGCATCGTTAGCCAACTAGTCGCACGTTACCAACATTGTTCAACGATTTAGCCTTTCTCGAAATGATGTTTTATTAACAAGGTTCGGGAGGAGCACGTTCAGATAATTGACACAAGTGGAGAGCACTCAGCTAATCAACAATAAGAGGTATACATACGCAGCAGTCCTACCTCCGTTTGTTGACAGTTATCAGCATCCCTCCACCACCCCTTCTCCACACTCTTAGTTCTAACCACTTACATACACGGGGGGGTACTCTGGGTTCGGGCCAAAGTCCGAGCTCGAAGCCCTCTCCCCGGACAGCACGCCAAATACGCATTTAAATTTACTCTCCATAGTTATATGTAAGTGTGAACTCGTGAAACAACAGAGAACATTCGCAAACTGCATCGCAAACTTGTGTGGTTGGAGCTACAGCTCTTGAGCCGTAGTATGTTTTTGTTAGTATGATATGTGCTAACATGCGGTAGTCTACATTAGGCCTATATATTTCATTAATTGTCAATACATTTACAATTACAATATACATTTCAACCCCTGAGTGTGACCTATGAGAGACCCCACGATGAATTATACAAGGTTAAGGAATAGCCTACCTGAACCACACGCACGCACGTGAGCGTTTTATGGGGACATTCCATAGACATAATGATTTTTATACTGTACAAACTGTATATTTAATTCCCTAACCCTAAACCTACCCATCACAGAACATTTTCTGCATTTTTACATTTTCAAAAAACATCACGTAGTCTGATTTGTAAGCTGTTTTCCTCATGGGGATCTTTTGTGGGGACATTTTGTCCCCATAATGTATAGGTTTACCAGGCCACACGACACACACACACACACACACACACACACACGCATGCATGCACACACACATACACACACACACACACATGCACGCACACACACGCATATTAAAGACTGAAAAAATGTTGCAATGGAGAGAGATTATTGATATGAAACCTGTATATTTAGACAAGTTGACATCATTTAAACGTAACGTACAATAACAATAGAGTAAAATATTTTCCATATAGCGGAACTTATGTTTGATGTTAACTGTTCACATTTCAGCAATAAGCGTTATGTAATATGTTGTCCATAGGCTTTCGTTAGAGGCAGTCATACATGGCCTGCCATTTCGTAACTTAAAGTCCCTGTAAAGTCAAAAAGTTCTGAGTTTGTCACACCACAGAAAATGTGTTATTACAGGGACTTTCCGGTTTGTTACATTTCAGTCAACCATATGCAGCACAAGATGACAAACGTCTGGAAATGGACGTGTGCAAATTCCATCAAATTGAATTGAATAATCCTTACATATTTTAATTGAATAATTAAATAATCCTTACATATTTTACATAAGGATTATTCAATTCAATTTGATGGAATTTTACTAATAATTGAAATGCATAAATCTTGAAAGGCTTAAACATTTTTTTTTTTGTGTAGGAAGAAAAGTAGGCTACACATTGCTGCAAAGGGATGACATTACGTTTAGATATAGGCCTACACATATAAAAAATTACCATTCCAGTTGTTTTTGAAAGTCACAACCTTCTGTGATAGAACAAAAGCTATGCAAACGAGGCAAGATAGACCAGGAAATCTGTCACATATGTACAAAATATAAATAGCAGTGATTCATTTAACAGCAGACAGCAGTCTTGTTTACACTATCAAACGCCACACCAATGAATCTCATAGGCTGATTGACACTTGTATGAATATTAGGGGTGTTCTCCAGTAAAAATGAACAATCATCAGACCTCCTAAGCATTCCAGAATACGTAAAGTTAGTGTAAGGCTACTGCAACTGTAATGTAGGCCATATTTCAGACAAAACTGTCAGATCCGGAAGCCGTTGAATGTGGAATGATTTTTTTCCCTGCTTGAATGATGAAATTGTTGGTGCAAACAGCTCGACGACAATCAAATAACATGCATGACTTTGCTTGACTTTGATTTACACACGAACTTCTTCTCCTTAACACGGCGGTTCTGGAACCAGATGGTCACCTGGCGCTCGGAGAGATCGGTTGTGGCGGAGATCCGCCTTCTTTTGTCTTTGGTGATGAACTTGCTGGCTGCATACTCTTTCTCCAGCTCCTTTAATTGAATCTTAGTGTAAGGAACCCTCTTCTTACGACCGCGACGATACCCGTTAATCTCGGCCTGGTGCGGCACCACATCTGCAAAAACGGTTTAAGACGGAAAGAACATATTAGAAAATATATGACTTGCCAATGCCTTTCCAAGTACAATCACGTGACTCTCAATAGCGAGTAAAATGACTGGCGAATGAAATTGTGACCACAATTCTGACTAAGATTTTAATTTTGCACTAACAGAGTCCATTTGCCGTAGTATTCATAGACGACACATTTTTAGAGTTAAGGGAACGATATGGCGTGAATTAGGGGAGAGCGGGGCACAAGCTAACACTTTTTGACTTTCTCAGTTTGTGTAAATCCACTTGGGGTTCAGAGTATTTATTTTTTCCCTTATTAATTGGACACGTCTAGTACAATTATGTGGTTTTGTTTCACTAATACAGTGTATACTTTTTTCTTGATTTACCCCGAAAGAATGGAAGTGAAATGTGACAACATGCCCCATAGGTGTGTTACATTATAACATGGCCATATGACAGCTTAAAATGTTATCTGATATAATCAAAAAAAGACAAACTAAAATATTTTGTCAATAAAATACAATTATTAACTTTTTCCAAAAAAAAAGCATTTTTTAATCATTAAAAATTAACGAATTTTTCAGTTTGACAACAAACACACCGCAAAACACAGCTTATACAGCATAGTTCAAAACATAATACTAATTCATAACTTCTGAACATTGACTCTCAGTCATTATTCACCTTTTTCTAATGGTTTCTCAATAGAATTAATAAAAGTATAGAATAGAATATCATAGCTCTAATAGGGGCTCATTGTAACTCAGTGTGACAACATGCCCCACCTGTGCAACTGGGATTTAACCCCGGCTCGTGTCTTCTGCTGGTTAGATCAGCATTAAAGAACTATCTCAACTGTTAAATAACAGATATAAGACTACAATAATATCAGATTTGTCTAGTTTTAAATAAACACAAAAAAGAGAAATGAAAAATAAACGTAAGAAATGTACTTTTGCTATGGTTAAATAAATGTTCAGTGATATCTTCCAAAGATTTTTAAATTTTAGTGCAATTTTTTCTCTAAATAATGTTGATATGGCAACTAGTAAATACACTATTATATACACTATAAGTTTCGTCATGCTGGCATGTGTGGAAAGTTTTAAACCATGTGTGTTACAACTAACCCCGCGTTAGGTTGTGCCCCGCTCACCCCTACACATCCGGCCCTCAGTATGCAAAAAAAGCTAATGCTATTTACATAGCATTTATTTACACTGTTCAAGAGTTGATTCTCATGCTAAACAGGGCCATGAGTTGGACGTATGACGGAGTATTTCTGTGCCAAATACACTCCTTCAGGATTCGACTAAGTTTTTTTTCCGAGTATGGCCGACAAAGGGCGGAATTCCTTTTATGGGCACTTCTCCCGGTTGAGAGCGTCCATCAACGAGCTTCCTTCGGGTTATGGGAGCCATCGGCGGCGCTGCCATTTTGTTTTTAGACCACGAAAGAAATGTCACTAAAGAAGTGTGTTTCTGGTTGTGAGGAAAGATAACCTTGTTCGGCTTCCCAAATAACCCAGCGTTAAGGGAACAGTGGATGCAGTTTGTTTTTCCGTTCTGCAAGTGTTTGTTTGTTCCCGTCATGAGTGGAAACAGCAGGCGGTGAGTGAAACTGCATCAAATGTGTGTGTGTTTTGTTGGCAATAATGTAAACAACACCAACATGAATCAAAAATTATCCAGGGATAATGCCATGATGTATTGTGTGTGTGTGTGTGCTCGTGACTCTTTAGCTCCGCCCACTGCACGCCTCCACGAGCTCGGCTGTTTGAAATCGGTACAGCGTATCTGTCTTTTATGATAAAACTAAAGACTCTTCGGAGATATGAAGGATGCAATACTACTCTATAGATACTCAAGATTAACATGAGATTGGCAGAAACTGTGTGTGTTATGTACCCTTTAATTGGAAAGGTACAACAGGACTAAAGGCGCACCAGCGCATTTGATTTTATTCTCCTCCAAACCACTAGATGGCACAAAACATGCCGCAGCACTTTCCTAAACATCCACTTTTCAAGAGCATCTGTAGCACGATAGTTCAATTTATAAGCAACAATTATTTTTAGGAGCATATGATGTGCAGTTTTCGCGTGCATATGATACGCACTTTATGGCGTGTGATACGCACGTAACCCACACCACTAATCCTACCCAAGGGGTTTACAGTGCGTATCATAATGCAAGTAAAAACTATTTTTTTGCGTATAAATTGCACGATAAATACAAATCGTGCTATAGATACGGATTTCAGATTACGTGTTGCAACAGCAGGGGCGCCTTTTACCCCAAATTATTAAATATATTTTGAGACAAAGATCTTAATGGTTTTCACTTTTGTAAATAAGCAACAGTTTTTCAATAAAGGAAATGTAAAAGTATGGTATTTGGGGTAAAAGGCACAATAATTAACGTGATAATAAACATCCGGCTGACTTTTCCATTTGTTGACATGACATGGTTAGATTCAGATTTTAAATATCATATATCAAGTTGGGTGTCCAACTAATGAAGCCATCATATAATGAAGCCATCATATTTAAAAAAAAATGATATTAATCATATCATATGATAAAATACCATTTATTGTTACTACTGTAAATCTATATTAAATTATTATGGGATTATTAAATTATTATACTTTTTAAAATACTTTTGTTTCTGTATTTTTAAAATATAGGCTATTTAACATTAATGACAGTATATATATATATTTATTGAACAAAAAATAATTCTTTCATTTATCAAAATAAACAGAAAATAGTACAAACTTTGCTGAAGTGATTGTTTTGAACAATTAACTTAGACATTATTAAAAACATATTATTTTAGCTGAAGTATTTGTGTCTTTTGCCCCGTGTGTCTGTGGGGTAAAAGGCCCCCCTCGCCACCCCATACATTTATACGATTTTTAAACAAAATAAACCACATTTATTTTCACACAAAATCTGTTGCTCCATCAATGTTCAATACAAACATATTTTTTTTTTCTGCAATCATACATGGGAGTAATGAAAACACATTTTCTTAAGGTGTGCCTTTAGCCCTGTTGTACCCCAGTAGTTTTAAATAACTGCAACTACGTTATTGAACATTAAACACGATTAAACAGTACCAAGCCGCCTTTTCCCATTTTAAAGCACACAGCATAGAACTTCATTTCAACATTAAACTCTCCACATGCAAAGCGTCCCATGCTAAGCACACTGGAAACTACAGTTGCACAGTCGGTTGATATTCGCCCTATACTTCATTTAATCTAGTAGATTACACTAATCTGAAGCAAATAAACCAAGTTTAGAAGAGACAACTTTGTTATGTAGATCACATATAATATGATTGAGTAAATCGGACAATGTGTTTGAAAGAGTCACAGTGTTGGGAATATGTGTTAAGGCAGAATAGAGAGAGACGAGATATTTAAAATGGTAACCTGTCCAAATATTGTAGGCTATTTGCAGACAAATTCGATTTGGTGAGTGGGAAATTATTAGAGTCCTGATTGCTTACTTGCAAATATTAAGACAAACATCGTATACTAGGCATATTATTTAAGTACACTCTTAAAAATAAAGGTTCTTTGTAGCGCAGAAAGCTTCTTTAGACTATAAAACGGTTAGAAAACAAAACGGTTCTTCAGGGAACCAAAAATGGTTCTGTTATGGCATCGCCGTGAAAACCCATTTTTGGTTCTTTCTTGGAACCTTTATTTTTAAGGGTGTAAAAGGCATATTTATTAAATGGTAAAATGTCATCTTTGAATTTTAAATAAGATTTAAACTGACACCTGCCAATCAACGTCTCGGAAAAGAATGAATCTAAGAACTATCACGGAAAATCATGGTATTAAAAAAAAAAAAAAAAAAAAAAAAAAAAAATGAACATACACTGAACAAAAAATGATTTTCTTACTTAGTATTTTTGTCTTGTTTCCAGTCCAAATATCTAAAAATTCTTAAATCAGGATGTAAAATATATTTTTTCTTGTTTTCTGGGGACAAAAAAATCAAAATGAAGTGAGTTTTTGTTTAAAACAAGCAAAATGATCTGCCAATGGGGTAAGAAAAATAATCTTGCTTCTGTTTGGGACATCTATATTAAATAATTATGGGATCTTCTTCAATGCTTTCAGAATATTTACTTTTTAAAATAATTTTATTTCTGTATTTTAAAATATATTTAACACATTTTAATGACAGAATATATATTTATTGAACAAAAAAAAATTTTATTTATCAAAATAAACAGAAAATAGTACAAACTTTGCTAAAGTGTATTAACTCAGACAACAAGAAACAAGAAAAAATATCTTGTCATTTTACTTATCTAGTAAAAATCATCTTGATTTAAGACTTTATAGATATTTGGACTGGAAACAAGTCAAAAATACTAAGTAAGAAAAGCATTTTTTTTTTGTGCAGTGTATAGCCTAGAAATTATATTTAAGATTGGGAGACGATAAAGTACATTTCCGCGGACGCCCTAAAATTTTTTGAAGTTGGGAGTTTTATTTTTTCTCTCATTCCTAATCCCACTATACAAGTAGGCCTATACATTAGTGTAAAGTACACAGCATTTCAAACATGCCAAGCTTTATCATATTTGCTGATATTTCATTTTACCCGCAAACTGGGAATTCCATAGGTGGTTAAAATGTGTTTGTTCCTTTGAACAATATAGTTGCTCATCCCAGCCGTTCGACAGTGCCCAGTGCTGATAACTGTCCATAGGAAATACAGTTTCATGCCGTGACTCCGGGCGCGCGCTGATTCCTGGTACAACCGGGACGTCCAAATAGCCGGGGACAGACTTATAAGAGCTGGCAAAGCTTGAGTAAATAGCAAATTCTTTGGATCTACTGGAAAGCTCTTCAGATGGTAGCACAACGCTTGGTTCCATGTATTTTTCGCCAGGATGGTATGAACATGGATTCTGCTGCAAGTTTACGTTGTGAGAGTACGGAAGTCGACATCCATAATATGGACTCCCAAATGGGTATCCACAGCTCAGTGATGTGCCTGATGAGGTCTGGGGCGCAGGGCACTGCTGGCTGATATCCGGGTACACTGTACACTGGTGGTTCCCAGAGAGGCGTCCCAGTGCAGGGTGCGAGATAAAATCACTGCCGTGAGAGGCAGGACAGCTCCCGCTCAGTACCTCCATGGCTTTGATTTTATGAGAATTAGCTACTTTCATTCGAGGTTTTTTTTTCATTACACGTAAACCAATGTGTCCGCCCAGCATCCATGCAGAATCAGCGAAATCGTCATAGGTTGTGGATGCTTTTTAAAACTAGACTGACACCTCACTTCCAAGCTAATTTTCTCCGTGCACGCATGCGCATCGTTAAACCCTGATTACTCGCATATGCTGTCAAGACGAGCGAATTTCTTACAAGTGAAGATGAATCTCTCTCTTAATATCACTGACGACAAAAACAGTCATCAAAAATAGACACTTGTTCGATGGCTTGTAAATAGGCGGTTTATTTTTCATATTTCGTGGAGAGCGGGGCACAAGCTAACACTTTTTGACTTTCTCAGTTTGTGTAAATCCACTTGGGGTTCAGAGTATTTATTTTTTCCCACATTAATTTCACACATGTCTAGTACAATTATGTGGTTTTGTTTCACTAATACAGTGTATACTTTTTTCTTGATTTACCCCGAAAGAATGGAAGTGAAATGTGACAACATGCCCCATAGGTGTGGTACATTATAACATGGCCATATGACAGCTTAAAATGTTATCTGATATAATCAAAAAAAATATACAAGACAAACTAAAATATTTTGTCAATAAAATACAATTATCAACTTTTTCATATCAAATAATAGCATTTTTTAATAATTAAAAACTAATGTTTGAGTTTGACAAACACTCCGCAAAACACAGTTATACATCATAGTTCAAAACATAATAATTTATAACTTCTGAACATTGACTCTCAGTCATTATTCACCTTTTTCTCATGGTTTCTCAATAGAATTCATAAAAGTATAGAATATAATATAATAGCTCTAATAGGGGCTCATTGTAACTCAGTGTGACAACATGCCCCACCTGTGCAACTGGGATTTAACCCCGGCTCGTGTCTTCTGCTGGTTAGATCAGCATTAAAGAACTATCTCAACTGTTAAATAACAGATATAAGACTACAATAATATCAGATTTGTCTAATTTTAAATAAACACAAAAAACAGAGATGAAAAATTATCTTAAGTAAGAAATTTACTTTTGCTATGGTTAAATAAATGTTCAGTGATATCTTCCAAAGATTTTTTAATTTTGGCACATTTTTGTCTCTCTATAGTATTGATATGGCAACTAGTAAATACACTAAGTTTTGTCATGCTGGCATGTGTGGAAAGTTTTAAACCACGTGTGTTACAACTAACCCCGCGTTAGGTTACCCTCACCCTATTCCAACAACAATTAAATATTTGAGAAAAACAGTGAAGCATTATGAGATTAAGATAAATCAATTAAATTAACCCTAAAGTTTTGCAGACACTGAATGTAAATCCTATTATAGGCTACTGTGATATTTGTTCGAAGAAACTTTTTTTTTCATTGTTTCATTCCACTGGCAAACAAGTAGCTTATAGCTAAAGTTTCGTTAGACGTTCGGTTCTGCTTATACTGAGAAAACAAAATCACACATAATGGATACAAGTTCTGTGGCTCAATATTCCATAGCCTGACCAGTGTTAGACATTGTTCTGCATAAACACTTACATATCAGTTTCAAATAGGCTAATACAATAAAAAAACACGCTAATGTGATTGTCTGGAACAGGGAAACTATGGGAAATCGATGAAGTGAAAGAATACGAAGATGTAAGAATAGTTCTGAGTGAAATTCTGAGTTTAGAAATCCATAACCCGCCATATCTCTGTTTATACACATACATACATACATACATTTAGCTTCGTGCAAACACTGTAACCCCTAATAATTAAGCAGAAGTAATAATAATAGGCCTAAATAAAATGTGGTAATCAGTAGCATAATTTAAAGTTAATTAAAAAAAAAAATGCTTTTCTTACTTAGTATTTTCGTGGTAAGGGGTAAGAAAAATAATCTTGTTTCTTGTTTCTGTCCCAAACTGATTATTTTTCTTACCCCATTAGCAGATAATTTTGCTGGTTTTAAGCAAAACCTCACTTCATTTTGAAGTGAAAAATATCTTATGTAATTTTACTTATCTAGTAAATGCATCTTGATTTAAGAATTTTTAGATCGTTGGACTGGAAACAACTCAAAAAACTAAGTAAGAAAAGCCATTTTTGCAGTGTAAACTCCAAGATTAATTTCGTAGGACTTCACATTTTGGTTGTGCATGTTAATTGCACTTAACTTTAAATATCGAGTAAGTTCGTTTAAGAGTATTATGGTAGCCCAAGGAGCCTAAATAATGGCTAATCGTCCAAACGCCATCAGCTGCAAGGAAATCCAAGGTCAAGGTGGAAACGTAGACAAAGAGTGTCGTAATACGTCTAGACAGAGAGGAGCGAACTTCACACTTTGTCGAGTTCACGTGCACCTTTTTCTACAGACACTTATGCTTATTGTCCTCAATTGTTCCTTCCTATTGTTTAATTTGACACTAGCCTACTTTAATCATCACTAAATCTACTAGAGGGACCTTCGATTGAAACTTTCCCATCGGCCAGAATATATTTACACTTTATGCTACACTCAACAGGCTTCCTTCAGAATTGCCATGTCAAAAGTGTCCAAATGGGATATGAGCTTACACTTTACATCCAATTTCAATTCGTTAACATAAGTTAAAGCATTATAATGAACAACATTTATTAACCTAGGCCAACGTTAATTTATACCATTATTCATTGATAATGCATGTTTGCTCATAATGCATCAACAAATGTAAATTAAGCCTAAATATGTATAATGAATTTTAAAACATTTAGAAATGATAAACTTACTTAATTCACTTAAAGTGTTATAAAGATGTATCAGCATTTTAAACCACATGAAAATGGTGCTATACAGAATTCTCATGCCTTCGGCGTGACATGGTAAAATAATTTCGCAGAAACGTAACAAGAATATAACAAAATATTACAAAAAAATATGCAGAAATATTTCAAGTCCTACCCTTTTAATATTAAAAAGTCAATAGAAAATGACAACCCTATCTCACGACAAAACCTACGTAGCCTATAGCCTATTTTACGAAGTTACAATTACGAATGTGATGCTATGATTTGTAATAAAATAAATAAAATAAAATAAAACTAACCATGAACCAACATCCCATAATCTCACCTCTAAATATGACAGTCGTCGGGGGCATAAATTAGACACAAAAACGTTCGAGCGAATTCGCTGCAGAAACGTAAATAGTTAGGAATTATGAGACCTTTTCCCTCGAACTATTATGGTTCATCTTTGCGAATTCCCTCTTAAATTACTAGTTAGACGTGAGATCGTTAAAATATTCCAATACTAGCAATACATAAATAAATAAAATCACGCAAAATCTCAAAACAGCTAAATCTTTGTGATTGATGCTTGGTATAGTAAACAAGAAAACGGAAACTTACAAATATGCCTTCAGAAAATTCTATAGAGAAAGATTAACAACCGTAGTTGTTCAGCATATAGCCTACCTCCTTTATAAGGTTATTGTAATACTATTATACGCCTAATAATAACAATCTTACCACTGATCAGTTCTTAAGCCTGTTCAGAAAATAGCGTTTGTTATTTAATTATCATTTGCATGCAAATCACGGATAAATAAGATTGCATATATATTTGCACATCTCTGCTGAAGTCTTTAAATAGAGTCAACGGCAAACATTGTTGCGCAATAACACACTTTTAAAATCCTACGATGAGGCCAACTGGAAAAGTCGATGTTAGTTGATTACACTATCATTTGTGTGTTTCATGTCCTATTATAATTTCTGTATATTGAAAATGTATATCTATATTTAACTTACAAACTGCTTTATGAATGCCTTTATAATGTACGTTATAAGCCATTGAAATATTTTCCGTAATGATTCAGCAAAAGACTGAACATTTGCTTACAAGTTGTAGATGTTTAATCACGATCTAACCATCCTTTAAATTAGGCTATATCATAAACGAAATAGTCGTTACAACAGCCCTTCGCCCTTTGCTCAAACCGCCATGAGGATGCCTAGCGTCTGCATGAGTCCAAGTTCAGTTAAAAGGGATCTCTGTCCAGTCCAAACCACACAATGGACTCACTAGGATCTTCAGAGGAAGGCATCGTATATGGCTGACGTAATAACAAAAAGGTTGTATATGTTTCTTGTCAGAATTTTGCTGGGGTGGTCTGCAATGACAAAGATGTGCAAATTGCATGAATGGGTCGAAGGATTCATTTAATAATAATAATAATAGTAATTAAAAATCCGTGGCCAATAACTGGCCAGAAATAAGCAGAATACGATTTTGCAGCAACAATAGTATGCACTGGAAAAACTACACTAGAGGTTAAAATTATTTTTAAAATGCACGAGGATAAACTGGATTATCACAAGAGTGTAACTGGATAAAGAAATGTGTAATCCTCATAAAACACTGATCAAGGATTTAATAACCTCTCTGTTACACTGGCATTGAGCACCCTGCACAAAACACTAGCCGATACTGAGAAAATAACACAAAAATGTGAAAAACGTACTCGGTTACTCACGTAACCTCGATTCCCTGAGAATAACGGGAACGAGTATTGCGTCTGCTAGACGTTTATGGGAAAACTCCTTTTCTCGAATATACTGAAGCCTTTATTTTAAAACGCAGTGCAGCTGCACAGCCAGCATAGTCCATTTCGCCATATAAATCAGGTTAATTCGACTGAAGTGACAATACCTGGACATGAAGCTTAATAGCACGGCCGTCTATGCAATACTCGCTCCCGTTATTCTCAGGGAACCGAGGTTATGTGAGTAACCGAGTACATTCCCTTTCGAAAACTGCTAGACGCTTATGGGAACCCAGTTCAATCATGCCGTGCTATTTAAGCTGACGACTTCGCTCTGAACTCCCGCCTGAAGTAGGCCTGAGGCATTTAGAGTAGAACTTTAGTCGGAAATCCAACGGGGCCCGGACAAGGGTTGGAGCCCACAGAAGGAGTACCTAGTAGTTTGGGCTCCTCAGAGGCCAAAACTCACTTAGACAGAAAGTACTCGTGCCTGTAGTGCAAGCACTTCCAAGTTGTAAAATCTCACAAATGTGGATGATGAGGACCAGCCGGCTGCCGTACAAATGTCATCAATTGGTACACCACTGGACCATGCCCATGAGGAGGCCATGCCTCTCGTGGAATGAGCTCTGATGCCTATGGGGCATTGAAGGCCCATCGAGGCGTAGGCCAAAGAGATAGCGTCCACTATCCAACTTGATAATCTTTGCTTCGTGACCGGAAGCCCTTTGGTGCGGCCACCAAAGCATACGAAGAGCTGTTCTGACTGCCTGAAATGGGCAGAGAGCTCTATATATATTTTGAGAGCCCTGACAGGGCAGAGTAGGTTTAATTCTCTGTCGTCTTCCAATGAGGGAAGGGCAGACAGTGAAATGACCTGGGCTCTAAATGGAGTTGAGAGCCCCTTGGGTACATAGCCATGTCTCGGTTTGAGGATGACTTTGGAGTCGTTAGGCCCAAACTCAAGGCAGGAAGCGTTCACAGAGAGCGCTTGCAAGTCGCCCACTCACTTGACCGATGCTAGAGCTAGCAGGAACGTGGTTTTGAGCGAAAGTGGCCTTAAGTCAGCCGACTGAAGCGGCTCGAATGGGGGCCCCCTGAGGGCCCTGAGGACCATGGATAGGTCCCATGAGGGTATAGAGGGGGGACGAGGCGGGTTCAGCCTCCTGGCCCCTTTGAGGAAGTGTACGACTAAGTCGTTTCTTCCTAAGGATTGGCTGGCCACAGGAGCAGGGAAGGCTACTATGGCCGCCATGTATACTTTGAGCGTGGAGGGGGTACGGCCCACGTCCAGTAGCTCTTGTAAAAAAGAAAGTACCAGTGGTACTTCACATGAATAGGTGTGTAGGTTCCGAGCTGAGCACCAGCTGGTGAACACTGACCATTTAAGGGCATAGAGGCGCCTTGTGGACGGAGCTCTAGCCTGATAGTGATAGTGTTTAGGACTCTTTCTGGGAGATCCCTTGGTACCCGTTGAGGGGCCATACATGGAGGGCCCACAAGTTGGGACGGGGGTGCCAGACTGTCCCGTTCACCTGAGTGAGGAGGTCCTCCCTCAGGGGTATCGGCCAAGGAGCTGCTCCGAGCAGCTGCATCAACTCAGGGAACCATGTTTGGGTCCGCCAGAGAGGGTCTATTAGGAGGTCAGCACGCTTGTTTTTCCTGATCCGTTTGATGGCCTGAGAGAGCATCGAAACCGGAGGAAATACATAAAGGGGAAGGCTGGGCCAGCGTGTCCCTGTTCTTCGAAAAGAATGTTGGGCAGTGAGAGTTGTCTTCTTAGGCGAAGAGGTCTACCTCTGCCCTCCCAAAGATACTCCAGATTAGCTGAACCGTCTGGGGGTGGAAAGACCATTCCCCGATGCTCTCATCTCGAGGCAGTTGATATGTAGCCGTTTCTCCAAGCTCGACCAGAGGCCGGAGGTTGGCCTGCCCTCGCACAGAGCTCCCCAACCTAGGTTGGAGGCGTCTGTTGAAACCACCTTCCTCCTTGAGACTAGACCCATGCTTACGCCAGTATGGTACCAGCTGGTGTCTTTCCAGGGGCCAGGGCTTTGATACAGCCGTGGTTCACCCTGATGTGAAGGCGGCCGGACCGCCAAGCATGAGCCGGGACTCGGGGCTTCAGCCAACGCTGCAGAGGGCGCATATGCAGTAGGCCTAACTGGAGTATTGATGATGCAGAGGCCATAAGGCCCAGTGCCCTTTGAAAGGTTCTGAGGGGGAGGTAAGAACCCCCTTTGAACGATGCAGCTAGCTGTTGAATGGTGAGAGCGCGTTCTGGCGCAAGCCAGGCTCTCATTTGGACAGAGTCGAGAACTGTTCCCAGGAAGGTTATTCGCTGGCTGGGGGACAGTACACTCTTGGATAAGTTGATCCTGAGCCCAAGCCATTCTAGATGGCTGAGGAGCCAGGATTTGTGAGTTTGTATCTCGGCCTCCGATTGGGCCAAAATGAGCCAGTCGTCGAGGTAGTTCAGAATGCGCATATGCAAATTGGAGCGAGTAACCTCGTTTTATTGTATTCAGTACCCATTCTGACACATCGGGGATGGCCTCCCAGGCCTTGGCCTGAGTGGCTAGGAGCTGAATAAAGTCTGGAGGCAGGCTGCCGTGAGTTGGGGGCCCGGTCGCCAAGGTGTTTGGAAGAGGAAAAGTGCTCTTTTGCTGAAAATTTTTGTGTTTTATTTTGGTCGCTGTTGAAACAGCATTTGGTTGCAAGGGTGCGTGAGTTAGAACGGGCCCTTTGGTTGCAAACAGAACATCTCCAACTGCCTAAACTGAAAAGGGGGCTGGGAGAAACACATGAGCCTTTTTCGGGGGTGGTCCGCCCGCAGCGAGACTTAACCCCTTCCTCTTCCTTTCTGCTCTCTGATCAGGAAGACTTCCGAGGCTCAGGGTCCAGCGTAATTCTAGGCTGGGGACCCTGGCGTTTAGGGAACGGGAAGCGCTTAGATGTCTGCGGGCGCTGTTTGGTTTCAGTCGCTGGGCGGGGCTGAGAGACCGGCGGCTCGAGGGGCGCTGGTCTGTTTGGTTGAAGAGCACCGGCAAAACCTCTCTATTTGGAGAGAGTGAGGCACGCGGAGTCTGAGCCGGCGTGAGCTCACTCGTCTTCGTGTGCCCGTGAGTCCTCTGATCCCGCTGTTTCTTTCTCCGAGGCTCCTGGGAGGCGAGAAACGGGAGGCCGCGAGGGGCGGGGTCGCTCTCTGAAAAGAAAGCTAGCCGCGAGCGCAGAGAGGAGAGCAGCATGCTCTCGCAGTGAGAACAGCTGCCCTGAGTGAGCATTTTGCCCAGGCAGGAAATGCACTCACTGTGCTCGTCAATGGGATGCAGAGGGGCTCTGCATGTACCACAGTTGGGGCGCGGCATTTAAAACAATGCCGCGCTGCTCTTTTAGAAAGAAAATTTGCTTTTTTAGTGAAATTCGCTCTTTAAAGGATACTCGCCAGATGGCCGCAGGGAAACGGCAAATCAGCAGATGACGGCGTTAAGTCAGATGTGCTAAACAGGAAGCCGGCGTCTGCTGATCTGCTGCTGCGTTTCGCTGCTGGTCTTGGTCGACAGCGAGAAGGCTTTCAAGCAGGAGAAATCAGCAAAGAGGTGAGTTGTCGCTGGAGGAGAATAAATCTGATTTCTATGGCGAAATGGGCCGCTTTTATAGCCAGTTGCTCCGCCCATTTTGGTGGGCTCAGCTCGCTGGTGGCAGGACACACCCCAATAGTTTCACGCAGTTACGCCACCTCACCATAGGTTCGTGCAGTTCTCGCAGCCCAGCCAATCAGCGTGCTTATAGCTCTGCACTATGCTGGCTGTGCAGCTGCACTGCGTTTTAAAATAAAGGCTTCAGTATTTTCGAGAAAAGGAGTTTTCCCATAAGCGTCTAGCAGATGCAATACGATGAAACGTTTTCAAAAGGGAACAATGACTTCTTAAGCCTAGGCACTTATCTGTTATTTGAGGACATTCCACTGTGCAACATGCGCACAAAAGACATTAAATTAAAAATGAAAATACAAGTTTATATGGACATTTCAAAGTGTAAACATAATTTTTCGTCTAGATGTGTAAATCAGCTAAACGAATAAGGTTTCATCAGCTCTCCAAAGTCATATTAAAAATATCACAATATACACGCCTGAACACCTTCTCTTTGATAAATATATTCAATTAAATGTGATATGCAAGGCAATAACTTTTAGGTCTATATATTTGTTACTCATATACAGTGCAATGCCCTAGCAAATCTCTAGCAGTTTCAAATAACAAATTTGTTTAAAGATTTAGTGTAGCTAATGAAGACTTACATCTCATAATATTTACATAGTTTTTAATATCAGGTTAATGAAACATAAACATGACCTTCACATAAATCTGTGAAAATAATTACATTTAGATATAAACCTGATTTGGCCAATTTATACGCTGTTTAATTTAGTATAAGTACACGTTAATGTCGGTTGTCATGTTTCATATATGTGAGGACATTTGGCCTTCACAAGTAGGCCTATAGCTAAACAAGAACACACACACACCTTTACTTAACTAGATGAGGACATTGCATAGGTTTCACTTGCTTTTATACCTAACCCTAACCCTAAAATAAAACAGAAATCTGCTTTCAAAAGTTTTTTTTTTTTTTTTAACTTCCAAACAACATTACTATGTTGACAATGTTGTGAAACTATTAATTGGCTGGGTGCATTTCTTGAGGAGTTCTGGGGAATGTCAGCATATTCTTTAAAAGTTGTAACAGCAAAAGTGTTACTGTTGTCAGCCTTGCTGACTGAAGACTTGCTGAGCCCCAGGCCATCACCTGTTGCCAGACAGAGAAGCGTGATTGGTTACTCCAGAGAACACGTCTCCACTGCTCTAGAGTCCAGTGGCGGCGTGCTTTACACCACTGCATCCCACGCTTTGCATTGCACTTGGTGATGTAAGGCTTGGATGAGCTGCTCGGCCATGGAAACCCATTCTATGAAGCTCTCCACACACTGTTCTTGAGCTAATCTGAAGGCCACATGAAGTTTGGAGGTCTGTAGCTATTGACTCTGCAGAAAGTTGTCGACTTCTGCACACTGGCCTACCACTTCGTGGCTGAGTTGCTGTTGTTCCCAATTGCTTCCACTTTGTTATAATACCACTAACAGTTGACCGTGGAATATTTAGTAGTGAGGAAATTTCACGAATGGACTTATTGCACAGGTGGCAACTTATCACGGTACCACGCTTGACTCAAGTTTTACTCATCGTCATGACAGCCGGTGGCACTGACCCTCAACAAGCTTGTCTCTGGCGTGATGACTCCGATCTTCAACCAGATGGAACTGGACAAATATTCTGAATGTTCCAATCCAATCTGACTTCTGACCTGTAATGCTGCCTAAATCATAATCATAATCTGTTTGTTCGTTGGCCAGAGGAGAACTGGCCCCCCCGACTGAGCCTGGTTTCTCCCAAGGTTTTTTTCTCCATTCTGACACCTGATGGAGTTTTGGTTCCTTGCCACTGTCGCCTCTGTTGCCTTTGGCTTTTGGCTTGCTTAGTTGGGGACACTAAATATTAAACTATATTACTGATCCATCCGCATTGTCACCACATGAGAATTGAACTGAGCTGGACGATGACATCACTGTTTTCTCCAGAGCGTCTGTCCAGCCGAATCAAATTTTGTTGCGTTATTTTCCTGTTACCACTGTAAAGCTGCTTTGAAACAATCTGCATTGTAAAAAACGCTATATAAATAATGGTGACTTGACTTGACAGGTAACATTATTAAAGCTCACAATCATCTGACTCTCAGCTGATAAAGATGTCTAGAAAAACAAATCAGACACATGAAAGTGGTACTCCGTTTATCTCAGCTCTCCCACCTCTTGTGTCGCTCTTAGGAATTCCAACTGGCAATCTGATTTGTTTTGTATCTCATTGTTTCTCTTCTTAGTAGCTGTTATTCAATAATGAATCTAATGAAAAGAAATATCTGACAGAAGTGGTCCTGACAGAACTTTTTCCATGCTTATGTGTGCGACAGAAAGCATTTGCAAGCATTTGTGTTGGGGACCATACCATCATAAACATGCCAGTGGCATTAGAGAGCAGCTCACTCTGTGTTCACATGCAGGTGCTCTTTTTTACACAGTAGTTCAAAAAGACTTTTATGACCTTGCACTAAGATAGAGAGAGACAGTCTGCGAAAAGAAGAGAAGACATATCTAGCCCACCTAAATATAGCCAAGAAAGAGAAATCATCAAAATATAAGTTACTCTGAATCTTTCTTTAGCTCTTGCCATTCAAGTAGAAGTCGTAATTTAGCAGTATGTATTCAAACATAAGAAACAATTTATTGAATAAAATAAAATAGGATCTTTGTATATTTATATGCATTTTCTTGGAGGATAAAGAGGCAGTGTTCCATGCGGATGTCTAACAACACAATCCTCTTAGTGTTCTTGGAAATGTAGGGCAATAAAAACGGTGATTTTGGAAAGTGACTTTATCACGGTTTAAATATGAAATGTCTTATAATGTCTCAAGACAGAAATGTCTGTCTACTGAGAACAGCTATCTATGGTCTGGTAGTTAAGTTTGGTAAGTTTGAAGAGAGAACTCATTGTTTACAACTTGGCGACCATTCAAATTTGGATGTTATCAATGACAAGATTTACTGCTGTTGTACTGCTGTTGTGAGTCAGAAGTCTGCAATCCACATCAATTTTCTGTCTCTGAAACCTCCCACCTCCCTTTTATGTCAGACAAACAAAACCCTACCATGTGCGCAGTAGCGCCACCTTGCAGGCAAAAAAGAAGTATCTAATAAAATTGTCTTTGTTTTCCTCACCCATCCCCCACTTGTTCATTCATAAAACCTGCCTCCCCCACCCTTCATTTTACTCTTGTTGATGGAAAGATTGTGGCAGTGGCTCAAAATACTATAGATAAACCTATAATTAACATGACTCATGAGCTTTGCTGGCTTAAAGAAACTGGACAACAAGGAATGCGCATCCGATTCTGAATTAAATCTGTGGCAACTTGATTAAATCACAGTGAAGAACTTCTCAGAACAGTTTTTCTCTTAGATGCATGTAGAATAATTATTAAGCTCAGTTATATAAAATGCCTGAGAAATTGCTTTAACCATGGAAAAGACATTTTAAAGTGTGGCTGTTGAGCTGTGTCCCCTTAGGTTTTTTAATTTATTGCTGTGTTGCACGAGTGGCTATGCTTCTGCATGAGCAGACAGGCTTACACAATACACTTATGACTAAACAAGCTACAAAGATTCTGATCAGTCACACTATATTCCCATGACCTTCTGAAATTACAAGAATAATATATAATCATGGTCCTTTGCTAAACCCTAAAATGGTTGAACTTGAATGTGACATACATCTAGGAGAACAGGACAATGTAATCAAAATAGCAAGCACTTTGTTGTCATAATGCAGATAGAGTTTGGAGGCTCATGAAAGCCAGAATGCAGTAGATGGCAGCAAAGACCCTGAAATCTCTTTGTTAAGTAGAGACATTTAATTCTAATTCTGAATGAACATAATAACATTTATAAATAGTGGAGATCTGCATATAAAATAAAACAAGAAAAAATATGTAAACATATTGTCACAGCTCCATTCACCATGCCTGTCTCCCCTGCACTACACTTCCCAGAATCCTTCCTGCTCACCACCTGTACCCACTCCACCACCACTCAGCCACAGTCACCCTTGTCTACTCCAGCTGTCATGGTCGCCACGCCTGAGTCTTCAGCCAAGATGGCGCGCAACACCTGAGTCTTCAGTCAAGATGTCCACCACGCCTGAATCTTCAGGGAGTGTAAGAGAAGTTCATCAGTCTGTTCATCAGGGAAATTCCTGAGCCCAGTCCAATGTCGGCTCCAGTCCGTGTCCGTAGTCCAGAGATGGCTCCAGTCCCTGTCCAGAGTCCAGAGATGGCTCCAGCCCCTGACCAGTGTCATTGCCTCCATGTAAACTACAAAAACACGAATTTGTGAAAACGGTGATGTCATGCACATGTGTATTATGTTTTCAGTCTATAGGTGCATAGTGTTTCTATACAAAGTGACATCACCAACTACTGGCCTGGCAGCAGAATACAGTGTTTTTAGTTGTTTTCGAGAATCTGTGTGAACAGGATCGTTTTGATAATGTTGTTGTCTGTACAAGGAAAAACCTTTCCGTTTTTGTTGTGTAAACGTACCCTTAGACACTCTCTAGTGTTTGAATCCTTAGTTCAACTTTTCCGCTTTTAGTAGCCTACATAGTAACCGAAGACTTTTTATGCATTTACACTTACACAACAACAGCGTTTTGGTGGCTTGAAATCTCAAACGTTTGAAAATGAGTTTCAAAGTGCAAGTTTTCGAAAAAGACACCCTTATCATCTAAACCTCACCATCAAAAACGTGAATCTGTGAAAACGGTGACGTCATGCACATGCGTAGGCTATTACGTGTTTAGTCTATAGGTTTTTTCTTTCTTTTACCCAAATCAACACAATATAACTTTTTATAATCATGAAAAATTAAAGGTTCCTTACAACAAACTCAAAGCCTTTGTGTTCAAAGGTGTTGACATTTTTTTAAAGGAAGTAAAAAGGGACTTTATACCAGAGGAGAACATTCTAAAATTGGGATAACAGTGAATGTTTCTGGCTTTGTGAAGATGAAATTTACCCAGAAGACAAATTATAATACAGTATTATCAAGATTAACATCCATAAAATGAAAATCGGGCAAACATTTTTAGATTATGTAATTTGCATTTGGCATGTGCATTCGGCTCGAGTGCACTGTAGTAAAAGAATGCGTATGTGCTCAGGCGCATAGTCTTTCTTTACAAAGTGACATCGGCATGCATAATACAGTGTCATTAGTCGTTTTCGCGGATCCGTGTGAACGGGGATCGTTTTGATAACATTGTCATTTGTACAAAGAAAAAAACGTTTCTGTTTTTAGTACATCGTTGTCATGTAAACGTAGCCTACCCTTAGACACTCTAGTGTTTGAATCTCCTTAAAGAGGGAAAACTGTACTACTCTTTCTCCTCTACTTTTCTATTTCTCAATTTCTCTTCTTTCATGCTTCCTCTCTTTCTCTGTCTCTCTTTTTGCACTTGTCCATCATTAAAATTCTAGTGTCATACTACTGCAGTACTTCGCAAATGGAAGGATGGGTGTAATTTACCTAAAATGCTGCTTTTTTATTGTCTATTTCTCCTTAATCAGAGCAGCAAAAAAAGCAATTGATGGCACCTCTGACTGCTTAGCATTTTTATGGCGAGATTTACAGCCGATCTGCTGCAGGGGGCACTTTATGGCTTATGCTCACCAAAAATGCTTATTTCCATGGAAGGATTAATCACAAGGGTAAAGCAAAGAGGTGTGTGTAAGTGAGAAGGTCTACATTTCACATATTTACTACAGTAGCACATGTCTCAGTACGAATGTAATTACTCTCATTTGATCTATCCTGCATCAGCTGTAGTTTTTTCATGATGACTCAGAAACTGTCTTCCAAATTGGTTTCTTTATTGAGAAAAATAGAATTACACTCAGTTCTTGGATCATCACAATATTAAAACAACAAATGAAACAAGACCACAATAAGATATCTGGTCAGAACGTCCTCAGGCAAATCTCTAGAGAGTCATCAAGCAAATCTGACAGCAACAAAGCAGCTCTCCCTTTTAAAACGGTTGGCCAGCCACCCTCAAACTCTTTGAATTTCCACAATTAAAAAGGCTGTAGTTACAGAGGTAGAAAAATGGGACTACTGTTACTCCAGTAGAAGAGGGATACAAATAAGCTTGACGACTGGTCATTAAAAAGGTCTTGTCCTTTATTCTTATCTCTGCTGATCTTGTCTGACCCAGAGAAGACTTGGGTGATCGTTCCAACTGGCCAAAGGGAAAAACCATGACCGTGTTGCTGACCTGAACATCGGTTCCCTCTGATCTCCATTTCTGACAAATTTGGAGGCTGGGTAAGCAGTGCCTGGTGAAATGTTTCCAGAAGTAGTCTGGCTGTGTCTCCATCTTCTACGGCTCAGAAGTTCAGACTATTTGCAGGAGTGAAGCACCAGATATGAGGTGTGTGACAGGATCTAGGTCAGCAATATCTAAGGAGATATAGCCGATGATGAGCTTAGAGCTGAAGATTCCCTCTATTTCTATCAGCACTGTAGGCCTTTAGACTAGAGCGTGTATTTCACTCTCCCAACATCCATCCAAGTGTAATGTGCTGGGTGGGATGAACATAAATTTGTAAAAAAAAAACAAAAACAAAAAAAAACATAAATCTGCTGGGTGACAAGTTGAACTTGAAGTTTAGGATGCAGTGCAGCATAGGTCTCTCTTTTTTCCCCCCACCTTTGAAATTTGTTCCCTGGTCTGACAGGATTTCAAAGGGTTATCCTCGCCTTGAGGTAAAGATAACCTTGGATAGACCATAGGCCATCTTCAGAAATGAATCAATGTCCATGTTTGTGAGGAGATCAATATGCACTGCTCTGGAGGTCATACACTTGAAAATGACCCCCATCTTTTCTCATCCCGACAGCCCACCTTTATGGTCTAAAGCAGTCTACATCAGCTGAATATAAGACTGGCGGCTGGTGGGTTCACAAGGGGGCAGATGGGAGGTCTGCCATTCTGTGGGGATGATTTTGCCATCGCCATTTTTTGTATTCGCTGTCACTGGTGATGTCTGATAGCAGATCGTCCTTCTCTTGAGCTTCCAGGACTCTGGACCTGGGTGATGCAGTCGATCATCATCTACACATCCCTCCCTCGCACTTTGTAACAAATCCTTCCCTCGCGGGTCAAAATGACCCGAAGCCCTAAAATTATACTTTTTTCTTTGTCTAGAAAGCTTATTTAATTTCATTTTAATAATATTTTTCTATTTTTAATGCAATTTTTTTGGAGATTTTTTTGTTATTTTTTCATTTTATTTACCTTTAAATTACTAGATTTAATCAATAAATAATACATAAATAATAACTTAAGCACATTCTTCATATTCTTTCAACTTAAATTCAAAATAACTCACAATTTCATGCATAACCCTTTTAATTCAGCTTAACATATCTCACATTGGGTGTCTTTGCCGACCTCTGGTGGAAAAATAATAATATACCATGATATTTCATGACTCTAGATGGCCTTATAGCTCTATATGGAGCAAATGAGCTGTTCCGCTGGGTCCTAAAGTCAGTTTCTCTTCAGAACGCATTCAGATACACATGTAGACATTATAAAATATTTTTAAAATATTTTAGCATTTTTAGTTTGAATTTTGAGCATTTTTAGGTTTTCTATGTGTACTGAAGCATTCCTCGCATTCCATTCATTCCTAAGGGGGTCAAATTGACCCGCAAGGGAAGGATTTGTTACTTTTTTAAATGTCAAGCACAAAACTGCGAAGCATCTTCGTCTAAAGGACCCATATACTCACGGTGAAGTTCTTTTTCTTTATTAACTCTTTTCCCGCCATTGACGGAATTTTCCTGCAATCCATGTTGTACTATTACACATCTTCTGAAAGAGTACAGAATCTCCGGGGAAAAAAACAAGGACCAGAAACAAGCAATAAAAGCATTGCTTATGCACAAAATTTTGCTTTTTTTTTTTTTTATGAAACTTAACCTCATTCAAGCGTTGATACAAAAAGAATGCATGAACCTAGAATATATGCAGATATTCATACAACAAAATATTCAGGGGGCCATGAAAGTTTTGTGAAAATTATCAAAAATGCTGGTGGCAGCTAGCAACTTAAAAAAATAATAAATAAAAAAACGCTGGTGAGGAAAGAGTTAAAGGGATAGTTCACCCAAAAATAATAATTACCCCATGATTTACTCCCCCTCAAGTCATCCTAGGTGTATATGACATTCTTCTTTCAGACGAATACAGTCGGAGTTATATTAAAAAATGTCCTGACTAATCCAAGCTTTATAATGGCAGTGAATGGCAGCCCAAAATTTGAAGCCCAAAAAAGCACATCCATCCATTTTAAAAGTAATCCACACAGCTCCGGGGGTTAATAAAGGCCTTCTGAAGCAAAGCAATGGGTTTTTGTTAGAAAAATATCCATATTTAAAACTTTATAAAGTAAAATATCTAGCTTCCGGCAGACCACCTTCTGTATTCAACTTACGCAGAAAGTGTAACGCCTCTCACAGTTCAAAACGCTTACGCTACATCCGACGTCATATGTCGGGCCTGTTACGTTTTTTCCGTAAGTTGAATACGGACGGCGGTCTGGCAGTTTCTCACACAAATGCATTGCTTCGCTTCAGAAGGCCTTTATTAACCCCCCCGGAGCCGTGTGGATTACTTTTATGATGGATGGATGTGCTTTTTTGAGCTTTAAATTTTGGGCTGCCATTCACTGCCATTATAAAGCTTGGATTAGCCAGGACATTTTTCAATATAAACTGTGGGTGAAATACTTGACAAGAATCCCAAGAATCACAGAAAAAACACAGAATTTGGTCATATGGACAATCAAACACTATTCCCTTTTCCTCATTATTCCTCATTCCTGTTTGGCCCACCAAGCATACAGCTGTCATTAATTTTGTGGAATTACATGAACATTCTTTATGTGGTTCGAAGCCCAGCGACAGTTATATGATGAGGACTGCTGCACTAGGCAGATGGTGCAGCTTGGCTTTGCATACTAAGTACCTTCAACCCTCCTTCTATCCCCCCACTCCCACTCCCACCTCAGCCCCTCTATCTTTCACTCTATATCATTTATGCTGTACTTTCTCTACAGTTTCATTCTTGTCAAATAGGGAGAATTCCTTTCTACTGCTTTTAATACAGCATTTTCCCCAATTCATTTCTCAGTGATTGTTATGGTATTCATCAACAACATTGTCACGCACACACACACACACACACACACACACACACACACTGCTTCTTCATTCTCCCCCACTGTTCCTGTTCCTCTCGCTCTCCTCATAATTTATGTCTGATTTATGTCTTCTATGCATAATCTCAATTTCCCATCATCCTTTTCTGCAGTCCTCATTGTCAGTGTTTCACATTAGCCCACTCCTAAAGTCCAAACAAGATCAAAAATTCAATTTTTCCCCACAGCGTAAAAAAATATGTGAACCACACACACACATGCGGTGGTCTGAGCTGTCGACATACGACAGATCCTGTCACAATTGTTGTTGGTGCGTCATACGATGTGAATAGAGGCCGATCCCCGAAGAACATGGCCACGGGTGTCGCACATCAACTGGCTAGATGTTGTTGTTTTTAAGGTATTGAGCTTTCGCTGTCTTCATTTAAAAAACAATACGTAAAATTTACTTAATTTTTCTTCTGCACACATATTTTTAAAGTAAATTTAACATATGCAAGTAAACTCTACTTAACTAAGTTAAGTAAAATTAACAAAGAAAATAATTTTTGTAATTTTAACTTTTCCAGTAAAAGTTTGAGTTATTTCTACTTCGCTGAAGTTTCCTTTGCAATACTTTTTACTCAAAAAATATACCACTGAATTAAACCACACTTTTAAATTGTATGCTTTACTTAGAAACATCTAAGTAAATAACAAAGTAGATATGGGGTAAACACCATTTCTACTTGATAGTAACCGTACCCATCCGAACACAGAGATCTCAATACTTGGTACACAATACACAATGACAGTAACATTCAATGGATCGTTTTTGAGTAGAAAATGAACTCCAAATTTCGCAAGTTACTAAACCTAACAACAAAAGCAATGATAAAACAGTGTAAATACAGCTGGAAAACAGCAAAAAATCTACCTTATTCAATTATTCAAGCCCCAGTGCATGATGGGAACACCAGTATCAGAAAAGTTGAGTAGTTTTACTTAATTTTATTTACGCTTTAATTTCTACAAGCTTTAATTGAGTACTAGTATAGAATTTACTTTGTTTTATTAATTCTTGCCTGAGCTAACTTTTTCATCTAGAAATTACATTTGTTTTTTCTGTACTATTTACTGTACACCACAGAATCATTTTTATCAGTACTGCAACGGTGATCCGGCTGGACACAAAGGAGTGTATGGCAGTATGGCTCTGTGCTCGCCATGATGTTATGTCTGCAACCATCTCTTGAAGGTCATTTGGGTCCATAATTTAAAATTGGCTTCGAGGTCATCCTTGAAACGTTTGAGCTACCCTCCTTGAGAGCGCATGCCACTCTGGAGCTGGCCATAGAAAACCTGCTTCGGCAGGCGTGAATCTGCCATGGGTACAACATGTTCATGTTTTATGGGGACATAATTCCAGTGTGAACACTGGGTGGAATATAGAGCTGGCTGTGAAACTGCAGTGAATGTACAGTATATATGTACTAAAATACACAGATCAGGCATAACATTATGACCACTGACAGGTGAAGTGAATAACACTGATTATCTCTTCATCACGGCACCTGTTAGTGGGTGAGATATATTAAGCAGCAAGTGAACATTTTGTCCTCAAAGTCGATGTGTTAGAAGCAGGAAAAATAAGCAAGCGTAAGGATTTGAGTGAGTTTGACAAGGGCCAAATTGTGATGGCTAGACGACTGGGTCAGAGCATCTCCAAAACTGCAGCTCTTGTGGGGTGTTCCCGGTCTGCAGTGGTCAGTATCTATCAAAAGTGCTCCAAGGAAGGAACAGTGGTGAACCGGCGACAGGGTCATGGGCGGCCAAGGCTCATTGATGCACATGGGGAGTGAAGGCTGGCCTGTGTGGTCCGATCAAACAGACGAGCTACTGTAGTTGAAATTGCTCAAGAAGTTAATGCTGGTTCTGATAGAAAGGTGTCAGAATACACAGTGCATCGCAGTTTGTTGCATAGCCGCAGGCCAATCAGGGTGCCCATGCTGACCCCTGTCCACCACCAAAAGCGCCAACAGTGGGCACGTGAGCATCAGAACTGGACCATGGAGCAATGGAAGAAGGTGGCCTGGTCTGATGAATCACGTTTTCTTTTACATCACGTGGATGCCGGGTGTGTGTGCGTTGCTTACCTGGGGAACACATGGCACCAGGATGCACTATGGGAAGAAGGCAAACCGGTGGCACTATGGGAAGAAGGCAAACCATCCATGTGGATGTTACTTTGACACGTACCACCTACCTAAGCATTGTTGCAGACCATGTACACCCTTTCATGGAAACGGTATTCCCTGGTGGCTGTGGCCTCTTTCAGCAGGATAATGCGCCCTGCCACAAAGCAAAAATGGTTCAGGAATGGTTTGAGGAGCACAGCAACGAGTTTGAGGTGTTGACTTGGCCTCCAAATTCCCCAGATCTCAATCCAATCGAGCATCTGTGGGATGTGCTGAACAAACAAGTCCAATCCATGGAGGCCGCGCCTCACAACTTACAGGACTTAAAGGATCTGCTGCCAACATCTTGGTGCCAGATACCACAGCGCACCTTCAGGGGTCTAGTGGAGTCCATACCTCGATTGGTCAGGGCTGTTTTGGCAGCAAAAGGGGGACCAACACAATATTAGGTCATAATGTTATGCCTGATCTCTGTGTACAGAGCTGGACTTGATTAATTCTTACCATTCACTGTTATGCAGTCAAATATTTAAAGATGCACTACCATATAGAGTTCAGCAAAGACCACAAGAACCAGACAAGTTCTCCGCACAGACCTATGACTATAGCTTTGCCCCATATTGGCGTAATGAATTTGATCTTCAAGCAAAAGAAACAGGATGAAATATTTGAATGCTACCGATCCACAATCTAATTTCTGACTTGTGATGCAGCCTGAATCATAATGACACCATGTTCGTTCGTTGGACAGAGGAGAACTGGCCCCCCGACTGAGCTTCGTTTCTCCCAAGGTTTTTTTCTTCATTCTGTCACCTGATGGAGTTTGGGTTCCTTGTCTTAGGCTTTTGAAAACGCTGCAGACCCCGTTTTAGTTAAAAAAAAAATTCTGGGGTTGTGTTTCAGTGTAAACGGACCAAAACAGACACTTTTGTAAACGATGGCGTGGCTGACCACATTACACTATCTGAACACGACAATATCAGACTGGGGCTGCATTTCCCAAACGCACTGTACGTCTAAGCTGATCATAGAGACTGTTGGTGGCTATTGTTACAATGCTTTTGGGAAACGCAGCCCTGAGCCGCCTCTCTCAACGGCTCTGTAACATATCAGCCTCGACGACTGTATAAACAATAACACAGAGACGGAACTGCATGCTTTGTATATTGTATAATATTGCAGCTGTCTACATACGCAAGAGGCAACTTTTTACACTTGTACGCGCATGCCCAGTGTGCATGAACGGTCATGTGACACGCGTTTTCGGTAGTGCAGTGTAGACAGAGATCGTTTCTGAAACACAATGGAAACGCCAGTGTAGATGAGGATCGTTTTCTTTTTAAAATGCCGTTTTAAAACGAAAACATACTAGTGTGAACGGGGCCTTAATATTCAATATTATTGATTTGACTGCACTGACACTATTGGATGAGAACTGAGCTGAGCTGGATGACATCAGTATTTTTGAAATGAACTAATTTAATAATTGCTGATGTTCACAACGGAACTGAATCAACACTGAACTGACCTCAGCCGAACAATAACACTATTTTCTTTTAGAGCTGCTCATTGAATCATTTTCCTGTCATCACTAAAGCTGCTTTGAAACAATCTGTATTATAAGGCTGTGATGACGGGTGCTAAGGTAATGTCATCACTACTGCGACAGCATGTGAAGTCTTTACAAACTTTTATGGTCTTCTGTTTCTTTACATTTGTTATTTACGATTTTGTGTTTCTGTTGACTATGGAACAGTTTATTTGGTTTACGATAAAATTATGTTTGATCTGGTTCATTATCTTATAACATTCACTTATAATACAGTTTAAGACATGCTGTTTGTGTTGATTGCAGATAGGTGCACATATCAGCGGTCATCACAACGTGTTATGTCTACAACAGTTTCCCTTTGATGCATTTTTTCCCATTAACCACACAGAGACAAGTTGTAGCATTTTGTTATTTATTACTCCCACATTGCAAACAGTTATTCTGCATGCTGTCTACTCACCATATCCTGTGACTCCTCAAAGGAGGGGGACGGGACAACAGCTTCCCTTTTTCTTGGATTGGGTTAAACCATTTCTACTAATAGGGGAGGGAACTTAACCCTTGGTGATGTAGGCATGAAGAAATGTCTTATGGTGTTTTTTACATTTTGTTTAAGTTGGAGAATTACATTTATGTGTTTATTTTATTTTGTTTTTGAAGTGAAATGGTTAATTGGTCATGTGTTTGTTTCAAAGATATCTGGTATTGATGCCCTGTAGTTGGTATGGTCTTGCATGTAATGAGCCTTTCCTAGGTTACATAAACCAGTCTAAACTGAACCTTAAGCCCGGGACACACTGCATGATTTTCGGCTGTCCCAGATGAAAGATTGCCATCGTGAAACAATTGTGGAGATTTCTGTGATCGTGGCTCCTAATCGATGTTCCTATGTCGTACAGTGAGAGAGGTTCAAAGAGGGCCGTTGTCATGGTCTTGAGACCAAAGATTTTAGGGGGAAAGGTTGGGGTCATGTTGTTTATTTTCGTAATTTTGTTTGTATTTTTCTTTGCACTTTATTGTGAATATGTACACCCCCTACTACTCCACTGGCATTTAAAGGTGTCGTAACACACAGTTTCTGCCAGAGTACCTATAGAGTAGTATTGCATCCTTCATATCTCCCAAGAGTCTTTAGTTTTATCAGATATATAAAAGACAGATACGCTGTACCGATTCTTTCTGAAAACAGCCGAGTCCGTGGAGACGTGCAGTGGGCGGAGCTAAAGAGTCACTCACAAGCACACACACACCTATGACGCACACACACACACACACACACAATACATCATGGCATTTTCCCTGGATAACATTCGATTCACTATACATTGGTGTTGTTCACATTAAATGCACTTACACGCCGATTGCCAATAAAACACAGACATTTGATGCAGTTTCACTCACCGCCTGCGGTTTCCACTCATGACCGGGAACAAACACACACACTTGCAGAACTCTGGAAAAACAAGCTGCATCCACTGTTCCCTTAACGCTGGGTTATTTGGGAAGCTGAACAATGTTATCTTTCCCCCACACCAGAAACACACTTCTTTAGTGACATTGTTGATTTCGTGGTCTAAAAACAAAATGACAGCGCCGCCGACGGCTCCTGTAACCTGAATGAAGCTCGTTGATGAACACACTTTGCTCTCGCTCTGGTTGACGTGTGTGTGTGCTCATCCGGGAGAAGTGCCCATACAAGGAATTCCACCCTTTTTGATGTAATACATGGCCATACTCGAAAAAACTGAGTGTATTTGGAACAGAAATATTCGTCAGACTAATTTTTTTTTACATTTTGGCCATGTTTAGCATGATAATCAATCTAAAATCAACCCCCCCCCTCTTAAATTAAATATCCTCTTTGGATGATATCTGAGTCCAGAGCCTATCTACCACCTCCCCTTAATCTCTACGGGGCATGTTATGACAAATGTGCTATATAAATAAAGGTGACTTGACTAGAGTTTGTGTTTCATTAGAGCTATAATGTTTGGAATCACATACCTGTTAATGATTCATATCACAAACCTGCAAATGTAAAGAACAGGCACTTCATAAATGGCCAAGAAGTTCTTCATTGAATACAACACATATTTTAATTTGGTTACACAAGTAAACTTGCCTTTCCCCCCTGATTTATTCGAAATTCGAGTCTTTGGTGATGTTTTGGACTTCATTTCCCAGAGTGCAACAGAGGGGGCAGTTCATCAACATGTGCGTTTGTTATTGTTTGTTGCACTCACACAGTCAGTTTAAGTCTCATCAAGATCATAGGCACTCGTACACAAGGACATGAAAGGTCTCAGGTGATCTGATTCTGCAATAAACCTATCTTTGTATTAAGGTAAGAATATAATTTACCCTGTTATTTTAGACATGGTGTTCCTTTGACATTTTAAAATGCAGATTTAGACCATCAAAAACTTCCTCGTAGTATTTATTGTTGTTCATTTGAATGCTCATTTTTTGCTGAGTTCCTGTAGTTGAACTGGTAGCGCATCCAAACCGAAGGTCATGGGTTTAATTCCTAGGCAGCACACATAGTGATAAAAATGTATGGCTTGATTCTCACTTTGTGAGAAACTGTCTATCAAATGCATACATGTAAATTAATGTGTGAAGTATTATTGAAAAGCTCTCCATAAGTAAAAACATTCAGCGCTCAACAAGACTTTATATTTGAAAACTGTAATGGATTTTTACAGAAGTGCCCCAATGGTTGTGTTTACATATAAATGATTAAATGAAAAGATTAGAAATGTTGAAGGTGATGAAATGAGAATGATTACAGTCTATTTGATTTGACTGCTACTTCTGCTGTGTAAAAACATTCACAGAAAGAACGCTGTTACCCCATCTCTCACGCCGTTTCACAACACATGGAAATCTAATATAGTCATCTGCGGTGTCAAGCATTCCTGTAGTTTGTAGTTTAATGGAAAGGCACTAAATATAGCTGACTACACAAACATGATTGTGCTGACTCACATTTCCAACCACTTGAGTTATTTCGAAGGACTGAAAATGTTCAGTAATGTTCAAGTTACAAAGCAAGATTTCAAAAGGTTTTTGGTTTTGATTGCTTTCTTTGCCAGTGCAGACATCTGACCTGATTTATAACTATGGAGGAAAACAGAACTGTGAAATTCAGAGATGTTGCAGAGAACTATTTCTCAGAGACGAGGGTGGACTGTCGCTACACTATAAGCAGTCAACACAGTTGGAGCAGTCATGACTGGATAGGTCTATTTAAGGTAAAACACAGTGTTTATTCAGTACAGAACACAATGGCTGTGTCCCAATCCTGCATCCTTCGTTGTTAAATGGGGCAGTCTAGCCTACAGAGGATTGCTCTTGCTATTGCGCCAGTAACGTTTGTACTGGATTTAAAAAAAAAAGTTATAATCAGCCTCTGAAATGATTCACACACTTTAAAACACACTGGTTTAAAAACAACCCAATTTGGGTTAAAAACACAAAATCTGGGTAACACAAAAACTACCCAAACACTGGGTTGTTACGTCTGACCCAGGATCTGGGTAACACAAAAACTACCCAAACACTGGGTTGTTACGTCTGACCCAGGATCTGAGTAACACAAAAACTACCCAAACACTGGGTTGTAACGTCTGACCCAGGATCTGGTAACACAAAAACTACCCAAACACTGGGTTGTTACGTCTGACCCAGGATCTGGTAACACAAAAACTACCCAAACACTGGGTTGTTACGTCTGACCCAGGATCTGAGTAACACAAAAACTACCCAAACACTGGGTTGTTACGTCTGACCCAGGATCTGGTAACACAAAAACTACCCAAACACTGGGTTGTTACGTCTGACCCAGGATCTGAGTAACACAAAAACTACCCAAACACTGGGTTGTTACGTCTGACCCAGGATCTGCATAACACAAAAACTACCCAAACACTGGGTTGTTACGTCTGACCCAGGATCTGGGTAACACAAAAACTACCCAAACACTGGGTTGTTACGTCTGACCCAGGATCTGCATAACACAAAAACTACCCAAACACTGGGTTGTTACGTCTGACCCAGGATCTGGGTAACACAAAAACTACCCAAACACTGGGTTGTTACGTCTGACCCAGGATCTGGTAACACAGAAACTACCCAAACACTGGGTTGTTACGTCTGACCCAGGATCTGGTAACACAGAAACTACCCAAACACTGGGTTGTTACGTCTGACCCAGGATCTGGGTAACACAAAAACTACCCAAACACAGGGTTGTTACGTCTGACCCAGGATCTGGTAACACAAAAACTACCCAAACACTGGGTTGTTACGTCTGACCCAGGATCTGAGTAACACAAAAACTACCCAAACACTGGGTTGTTACGTCTGACCCAGGATCTGGGTAACACAAAAACTACCCAAACACTGGGTTGTAACGTCTGACCCAGGATCTGGTAACACAAAAACTACCCAAACACTGGGTTGTTACGTCTGACCCAGGATCTGGGTAACACAAAAACTACCCAAACACTGGGTTGTTACGTCTGACCCAGGATCTGGTAACACAAAAACTACCCAAACACTGGGTTGTTACGTCTGACCCAGGATCTGGTAACACAAAAACTACCCAAACACTGGGTTGTTACGTCTGACCCAGGATCTGGGTAACACAAAAACTACACAAACACTGGGTTGTTACGTCTGACCCAGGATCTGGGTAACACAAAAACTACCCAAACACTGGGTTGTAACGTCTGACCCAGGATCTGGTAACACAAACACTACCCAAACACTGGATTGTTACGTCTGACCCAGGATCTGGGTAACACAAAAACTACACAAACACTGGGTCGTTACGTCTGACCCAGGATCTGAGTAACACAAAAACTACCCAAACACTGGGTTGTTACGTCTGACCCAGGATCTGAGTAACACAAAAACTACCCAAACACTGGGTTGTTACGTCTGACCCAGGATCTGGGTAACACAAAAACTACCCAAACACTGGGTTGTTACGTCTGACCCAGGATCTGGGTAACACAAAAACTACACAAACGCTGGGTTGTTACGTCTGACCCAGGATCTGGGTAACACAAAAACTACCCAAACGCTGGGTTGTTACGTCTGACCCAGGATCTGGGTAACACAAACACTACCCAAACACTGGATTGTTACGTCTGACCCAGGATCTGAGTAACACAAAAACTGCCCAAACACTGGGTTGTTACGTCTGACCCAGGATCTGGGTAACACAAAAACTACCCAAACACTGGGTTGTTACGTCTCACCCAGGATCTGGTAACACAAAAACTACCCAAACACTGGGTTGTTACGTCTGACCCAGGATCTGAGTAACACAAAAACTACCCAAACACTGGGTTGTTACGTCTGACCCAGGATCTGGTAACACAAAAACTACCCAAACACTGGGTTGTCACGTCTGACCCAGGATCTGGTAACACAAAAACTACCCAAACACTGGGTTGTTACGTCTGACCCAGGATCTGGGTAACACAAACACTACCCAAACACTGGGTTGTCACGTCTGACCCAGGATCTGGTAACACAAAAACTACCCAAACACTGGGTTGTTACGTCTGACCCAGGATCTGAGTAACACAAACACTGAAAGAATAACCCAAAAAAATGACCCAAAAGGCTCAACCCAGGTTTTGGGTAGAAAAAACAACCCAAACTTTTTTTAGAGTGCAACCTGTCTAAATATGTTCACTTTGGTCCATTTATGTACATAACAAAGAGTATAATCTATCTATAAAAAGCATCTCAGTAAGATATGTCAGCATTTGAACAGCTTTAAAGTTCAAGTAAGTCGAAACCTAATACTTCCATTTAAAAATGTAATTCAGCGTCTCTCAAAAAAGGCCGCATTCAAAGGAGCCTTCGAATTGGGACAGCCTTCGTCGTGTCGCTGTTATGCATTCGGCCTTCGACGGATGCTTGGGACGCAGCAAATGTGTGGAAAGGGTGAACCTGCAAAGCAAATACATTTTTTTTTTTAAATAACTCGTCTTGTTTCACAGGTGGGATGGCTGACAGTGAAAGATTACTACACTTTTGCCTGGGCTCTAGCACCAGAAGGGTACCAAACGGGAACAGATGCAAACTGCAGTGTGGGCTTTTACTGTATGTTTACATTTGATATATGATATATTATTTTATTTATGTTTGTTTGTTTATAGCCTATTTGATACATTTGCAGGTCATGCATGCTGTCACATGCCTTACACCAGCAGAAACAGCAAGTGAAATAACAACTGCAGTTCTTGGTAGAACAAGACCACTCAAGTTGCCATCTGATACTTTATAACTATTGCAACACTATTGCAAGTGCCTGACATCTTTAAGGCTGTAGCAAGTTAGCCCAAAAGGAAATATGAATAATTCATTATAACTATTATATATATTTAGATCAGCTGTAAGATCCAGCGAACACAGTGTTAATTGTTTTTTAATTCTAAGAAATGTTAATTTCCGGGGTATGGGAAATAACTTTCTTACTGTACAGTACTGAGAGCATGTAGCCAAAATATGAGCATGAACCACAAACATTTTTTATGTGTGACAAAAACAAGACTTTATTAGCTAGACTAAATACTTAGACTACTCTAACATACATGCATACAGTTTATCAATGGAAAGAGAGCTGAAAGAAAGAAGTTATAGCATTGTTTGAAATTCATCCTTGAGCAAACCATCAGATTCTTAATGCACACTTCATTAAAATGGGAAGGGGATACCTAATGTATCAACTAAGTTGGATACTTGCATGCCTCGCCCATTTGAATAAAACTGTCCTGATGCATTTTGTTGAGGCTCCAGTTGATCTTCGCAGAAGTTTTCTTGATGAGAGACTCTGAGGATCATTGGTGAATGGAAAGACAAGGCCGGAGCCTGGCACAAACCTAGCGCTCCTTAGAAGACTTCTAGCTCATCTTCAATTTCTCAGACTCAGCAAAGGGGAAAAAAGGGGGCCTGATCTTGTGATCAGCGATCTTTAAAAGCATGAAGATGTCACGAGTGAGAGGCGAGTGAGCCAATAAGGAGTTGTTCCTTTGGAGGGAAACTTTACGATCCTTTGTTTTGCATATGTAATTTGATTGGGTGTTGATGGAGACACTATTAAAAATTCTTATAATACTAATATGCTGCATAGGTATCAACATATAATGTACATGATCATATAAGAAATTAAAATAGAAAATCATAGATACCGAACATGATATAGGCCTACATGTGATCTTAGATTAAGTAAAGCTAAAACATTCATTCAAAGACTTTAGATTAATACAGTATTTTGAAAACAGGCAAAATACTATAAAAGAACATGATTACATCAGGAAACTGGATACATGATTGTGCATATCTCAAGTCATTATACACCAATCAGGCATAATATTATGACAGGTGAAGTGAATAACACTGATTATCTCTTCATCACGGCACCTGTTAGTGGGTGGGATATATTAGGCAGCAAGTGAACATTTGGTCCTCAAAGTTGATGTGTTAGAAGCAGGAAAAATGGGCAAGTGTAAGGATTTGAGCGAGTTTGACAAGGGCCAAATTGGCTAAACGACTGGATCAGAGCATCTCCAAAACTGCAGCTCTTGTGGGGTGTTCCCGGTCTGCAGTGGTCAGTATCTATCAAAAGTGCTCCAAGGAAGGAACAGTGGTGAACCGGTGACAGGGTCACGGGCGGCTCATTGATGCACGTGGGGAGCGAAGGCTGGCCCGTGTGGTCCGATCTAACAGATGAGCTACTGTAGCTCAAATTGCTCAAGAAGTTAATGCTGGTTCTGATAGAAAGGTGTCAGAATACACAGTGCATCGCAGTTTGTTGCGTATGGGGCTGCATTGCGTATGCCCATGCTGACCCCTGTCCACCGACGAAAGTGCCAACAGTGGGCACGTGAGCATCAAATAATTGTGTCTGATCTGTTTAAAAGGCTGTACCAGGCTGTTTATGTCTATCATGTTTTTTGGTTTTAGGAGTTTTCTAATCTTTATTCCATTTTTACTGCCATCTTTCAGCATCTTATCTACCAAAACCTGGTGGGGAGGCGTATCAGTTTGTGTATGTGGATGAACATGGCGAGATATGTGCGGTCAGTTCTCCGTTTACTTTCTGTGCTCCAAGACCTCTGGATGAACTTGTTACAATAGAGCAGGAGAAAAACGGCGAGGAAGAGGAGGAGGGAGACGACCTGCTGCTGGTGGTGCCGAAGGCGCTGATCCTGCAGGTGGGGCTTCGTTCAACACAAGAGATCAGAGAACACAATTGACTGTAATAACACAGCTTTTCAAACACCCCAATTCAAATTTGGACACCTAAGATGTAAAAAATGTCTGTCATTGCATCATATGACAAAATATCAAATAATTATTTTAAAGAAAATGTTATGATTCACAAAGTATAGAAGCTTGTTTCCGCCACAGAATAAAACATTTTAAAAGATAATTGTGACTTTTTATCTCACAATTACGAGATATAAACTCCCAATTCTGACTTTTTTCCCCCTCAGAATTGGACTTTATAACTCGCAATTGCGAGAAAAAAGTCAGAATTGTGAGATAAAAAGTTGCAATTACCTTTTTTATTTTTTATTCTGTGGTGGAAACAAGCTTCCATAACAAAGCAAAGTTTTGAAAGCAGTTGGTTCAAAATAGGTGAAAAAAAACTAGTTAGCTCTAGTATCATTTACTGATATATTCTCTGTTATCTAGAAATGATATTCAGACTTTTGTGTGTGGATACTAAAGTGTGACATTAGTATCCAAAAAACTTTTTAGGCCACTGTTTCTGCCATACTATTTTATTTATGCTCTTCTTATTTTTTTGAAATATTTCCACAGAGTCTCTTAGAAGGATGTCAGCGTGATTTACATGAGTTGCATAAGAGGTTCGAGACTGCAGATGTTGAGGTGGAGAGAGAGAGGGAGAGATGGAGGACGGACAGAGATGAGTTTGAAAGAGTACGGAATGAGATGAGGAGTCAGATTGACGAGCTAAAAGACAACCTGAGGCAAAGCACTGAAGAATTTGAGGAACTGGAGCAAAAACAAAAGGTACAATCAATGGTAACACTTCATAATAAGGTTCCATTAGTTAATGTTGGTTAATGCATTCACTAAACTTAACTAACAATGAGCAATGCATTTGTTACAGTATTTATTAATCTCTGTTAACATTATTTAATAAAAAACAACTGTTCATTGTTAGTGCATATTAGCTCAGATTTGTTAAATAATATTTTAATAATGTATTAGTAAATGTTTAAATTAAAGGGTTAGTTCACCCAAAAATAAATTCTGTCATTAATTCCTCACCCTCATGTCGTTCCAAACCTGTTAGACGTTCGTTCATCTTCAGAACACAAATGAAGATATTTTTTGATGAAATCTGAGAGATTTCTGTCCCTCCATTGACAGCTACGCAACTACCATTTTCAAGCCCCAGAAAGGTAATAAAAAAGTCATTAAAGTAATCCATGTGACTCCAGTGGTTTAACCTCAATTTTATGAAGTGACGTGAGTACTTTGCGCAAAAAAACACAAAATTTACCACTTTATTTACAAAAAAATTCATCTCTACGGGCGTTCACGAGAGCACCACAACATGTGTGTTGTGTTGACGTTAAGAGCAGACATTGTTATGTGAACATGCGTTGGAAATTAATATTTTGTAAATAAAGTGTCAGTTGCGTAGCTGTCAATGGAGGGACAGAAAGCTCTCAGATTTCATGAAAAATATCTTCATTTGTGTTTTGAAGATGAACGAATGTCTTACAAGTTTGGAACGATATGAGGGTGAGTAAATGATGACAGAATTTTCATTTTTGGGTGAACTAACACTATAACATCATCTAAGATTAATAAATTCTTTAGAAGAAATTTTCAACTAATATGGTTAACTATGGAGCCTTATTGTAAAGTGTTACCCAATCAATTTTTGGGGGCATGTCTCTGGACCAACTCAAATTTGTAATCAGAAAAGCAAAAGCAATAACACAGAGACCTACTGTATATGAAACCCTAAACTCAGGTATCTTTACCATCAGGATGTGCAGAGTACCCATGAAAACATGTCTGCTGAACTTAGTGGACTCCTAGCAGAGAGAGCTGAAAACCATCAGCGAGTCAAAGACCTCGAATTGGATGCTGCCACTCTGACTCAACAAAAGCAGGACATAGAGGCCGAGCTGGACAGGTGAATTGGGACTCATGCCAGTCTTCACAATCGCATATTCCACTTTGTTTATGGACTGTTCATTTCAATAACATAAGTCAAATAGCGGTTAAGGAAAAGAAAACACATTAAGATAGAAACATGCCATTTTCCTCTGCAGAATGAAGGAAAGAGTTAAAAAGATGACCACACAAAGGCGAGATGAAGAAAAGGAGAAGAAAGATTTGCAGGTGAATTATATTGAAATTTTGTCAGGTCGCCTTCATTTATATAGCGTGTTATACAATGCAGATTGTTTCAAAGCAGCTTCACAGTAATAAAGAGGAAAACAACCGAATAAATGATTCAAACAGAACTCAAACAGAATCTAATGAATTTAATTATCTAAAGCAGCTCTAAAAAAGACAGTGGTATCATTATTCATCTTAAGCCATTTCAGTTTTGATTCAGTTCAGTTTATGAAACAAATTAAATATTGATTCAGCTGTAAAGCAGCTCTGCAGAAAACAGTAGTGTCATCATCCAGCTCAATTCAGGTTCGTTCTCATCCAATAGTTTCAGTGCAGTCAAATCAATAATATTACTGAAAATTATTCATCTCAAGTCAGTTCAATAACTGTGTAAAGTTTATCAATTAAGAAATGAGTATGAAATTCAACATCAGAATGTTGTAACTGTTTACATTCTACATTGCAATATTTTCAGCATTCGGTGAAATAATTATGAATAATTAATTTGTTTTTTTAAAGGTACACCATGTACCCTGTAGCGGTTAACAATCAAAACTTCATGCATTTTGCGTTACTGTAGCTTTACCCATTAATAGACATGGTACTTCCTTGAAAATAAACTCCAGCACAGCGCAACAACAACCATTTTGAAGCAGCCCTTCACAATAGATAATGCTTTACAGTGAACTCTGTTAGAGATCTAGATATGACAATTTATCTGTTCAATAAAACATCTTGCTCACCTGTTGAGTAATAAAAACACCATCATCTCTGCGTCACTTTTACAACATATCGAATCCTTCAGTTCTCGAAAAGCCAAGCTAATGTTGATTCCTGTTTTATTACGAGCTCTGTCGCCTTCTCTTTTTGCCAGCAGACTCTCCTCTGTTCAGCATTTGTTTGAAACGGTTAATTCCCCTGAGGCTGGAGATTTAGCGGCTCCATGTTCTCTCTCGTTGTGACAACTAACCTTTGACCTCCCACACCAGACACGCGTCAAAGCAGCCAGAGAAACTTCTCTCTGTTTGCGAGCAGTGTTGAGGGAAACGCATTACAAGTAACTCGAGTTACAGAATCAGAACTTTTTTCAAGTAACTAGTAAAGTAACACATCACTTTTAAATTTACAACAAAATATCTGAGTTACTTTTTCAGAGAAGTAACGCAAGTTAGTTTGTTTTCCCATTTATTGACTGACAGATCTCCTGTCCTCATGTTGAGAGAAATCGTGAGTAAGTGCAGAGGCGTTGTGTGTGAACATGATGGGTATTGTAGTTCTAGATTAATATGAACATGCATTTACTAATCTCACTTACACAAAAACAGATTCAGTATTCCTCAAAATGAATAAAATCAGTGAAATGCAAAATCAGAATATTACACAAACCTCCAATAATTAAATATGTTAAATAAAACAAATATTTGTATGCATTTAATCTCACTTTAATGACCAATGTACTTTCTGCTGACCTTCAATGATTCAGTTAAACCATAAGCAAAAATTAATTTTAAATTTTTTGTTTTTATTAGTGAATTAAGTGTTAAACTTTCTTCTCCTGTGTCCTACTCTTCTGCAATCCAGAATGGCAGCACAGCTGAAAGGTTTGTTGGAGCTGTGCTCTCTACTGTACACGCGTGAATTTACATTTCCTTCAGCCTTATTATTTAAATTTTGGTGTTAAAGGGCCTTTACATTTGCTCAAAAATAGAACTTTTTTGTTACAAAAAAAACAAGCCCAGACCAGTTGAGAAAAAGTTATGCAAAAGTAACATAACGCATTATTTTTCTTAAAAAGTAACTAAGTAATGCAATTAGTTACTTTTTAAGGGAGTAACGCAATATTGTAATGCATTACTTTTTAAAGTAACTTTTCCCAACACTGATGACGAGACATGAACAGGCGAGTGACGTACGCACGCAATTTCCCGCCAAAACCCTCCAGCTAAGTCTAAAATATAAACACTTATAATAGGCTTACCATAGTGAATCAGGGTATGACAAAAACACATTTTGGAAGAAGGATTGATGATGTATTGATGTACTTAATGTAATTATTAAAATTGTGTTAATTTTGAACAAAATTATTTCTTTCAAACAATGCTACATTATACATAGACTTCTTAATGTCCCGGACTGATGCTGTAAAACGGCATGATTTGTATGAGAATGAATATTTCCCTCGCAGATTGAGAATGAGCAGGCGCATGCTGAGCTGCGGACCCTGCAGGAGCGTCTGGAGGCCAGTGAGCGCAGCACTGACGCCCTCCGCAGGGACCTGAGTGAACTGGGCTCCATGCAGAGTCACAGCCATGCAGAGCTGCATCAGGTCAGACTGCAGTCTGCACAGATGAATTTACAACTGTCCCAGGCTAACCTGGCTCTGCGTGAGGGGCAAGCCACCTGGGGCCAGGAAAGAGAGGCTCTGAGACAAAGTGCAGAGGTTACTACATTAATACCACTTTTATCAGTTCAGCCATAACACTACTAGTAAGTGTGTGACTCAAAATCTTTGTGCTCTTGATAAAGTTGGATAAGGATCGTGTCCAGAAACTGAGCCGTGAGCTTCAGAAGAAGGAAGAGTGGCTCCAGGAAGAGAGAACGGAGCGAGAGAAACTGGAAGTGGAGCTGGGGAATGAGAAGGATTGTAACCGGGTAAATATTCCATGACACATGCATGGCCTATAATTAAACTTTCACCTCATTCAGCGCCTTCTGTTTACCCTGCACATATGTGGGTCAGGTTACTGGTCTTGGACTAACACCAGTATGAGGCAAGAGTTACTTTAAAAAAACCTGTAAATAAGTTGACCAAAATAGCACTGAAACACCACTATAAATTGCACATGTATATGTTTACAAAAGTGTTTCCCCCTCCTGATTATTCATGTGAATGGATGCCATGGCACACTAGTTAACTTGGTTAATAAGAAACACTTAATAAAACAATTGGGGCCAGATTTACTAACATATTGCGTCAGCGCAAATCCTCTTTTGACATTAAAAAACTACTGTCAGGATTTACTAAAAACACGCAGTGAAAAATTAGCGCTGAAAAGGTTTGCGTGTCGTCAGTAGATCTTTCCACTCCCAACGGCTCTTTTATGGGATTGCGCTCTCACGCTAATTTGCATTGTTAGGAAAAAAAGTTCTTTTTTAGAATTTTCCATGTACCACAGTTTCAAAATAACAAATGCCATGTGTCACCACAGTAAATTGTTGTATTCTTTAAAAATATTTTGCCTACACTGTGAACATGTGAATTCTTGTTCAAGGGCTGCTGTATGGCAGGGCCATAACCACCACAGACATTGAGAGGGACACGTCCCACCCCCCCACACAAATAAATAGTAATAGCCAAATTGCCACCAGAGTGACCTGACTTGTGTGTGTCGGTGAGGTGCGTGATGGACCAAACCACTGTGAGGCAAGAGAGGGGGACTCAAAATGTTTCTAAACTTAGAACGCATTTTTTGCCCCGTTTGTGTTTTTATTGTTTTCTACTTACACAATTATTTTAAGTATATATCATTATATTATTTATAATACACAATGTGGTTTTTAATGATATTTTTAAGGGGGGACAACCCTCAGATGGGGGGGTCCTGACAACCCTGACCCCCCAAACCCCCCCGCGATTTACGCCTATGTGACCAATCAAATCAAAGAAGGCGGGGCTTGCTGTTCACAGGCGAGTGTGAATTCCAATGCAAACGGTGAAAGAATATCTGTGTAAGAATGTGCAAGTAGCTGAACATTTATTATTTGACAACCGTTTTATGATTTTATTATCCAGTGATGCAAACAACTCAACTTAATTATCAAATTTTGCCATTTTGAATAGAAAATATGCTATCATTTACATGATTCATGGAATTCATAACTATGGAAGTTTGCTTCCGCCACAGAATAAAACATTTTTAAAGATAATTGCAACTTTTTATCTCGCAATTCTGTCTTTTTTTCCTTGCAATTGCGAGTTTATATCTCACAATTCTGACTTTATGACTCTCAATTCTGACTTATATCTCACAATGTAAATCTGGGACCCTTGATCTCAAAGTACTGAATGTGGTAACACATTTTAATTTCAGCATGAAACAGAATTTTCTGCCGTCTTTTCTTCGCTATTGTGATGTACACCGATCAGGCATAACATTATGACCACTGACAGGTGAAGTGAATAACACTGATTATCTCTTCATCATGGCACCTGTTAGTGGGTGGGATATATTAGGCAGCAAGTGAACATTTTGTCCTCAAAGTTGATGTGTTAGAAGCAGGAAAAATGGGCAAGCGTAAGGATTTGAGTGAGTTTGACAAGGGCCAAATTGTGATGGCTAGAAGACTGGGTCAGAGCATCTCCATAAGCATGAGCATCAGAACTGGACCATGGAGCAATGGAAGAAGGTGGCCTGGTCTGATGAATCACGTTTTCTTTTACATCACGTGGATGGCCGGGTGCGTGTGCGTCGCTTTCCTGGGGAACACATGGCACCAGGATGCACTATGGAAAGAAGGCAAGCCGGCGGAGGCAGTGTGATGCTTTGGGCAATGTTCTGCTGGGAAACCTTGGGTCCTGCCATCCATGTGGATGTTACTTTGACACGTACCACCTACCTAAGCATTGTTGCAGACCATGTACACCCTTTCATGGAAACGGTATTCCCTGGTGGCTGTGGCCTCTTTCAGCAGGATAATGCCCCTGCCACAAAGCAAAAATGGTTCAGGAATGGTTTGAGGAGCGACGAGGAGCAACGAGTTTGAGGTGTTGACTTGGCCTCCAAATTCCCCAGATCCCAATCCAATCGAGCATCTGTGGGATGTGCTGAACAAACAAATCCGATCCATGGAGGCCCCACCTCGCAACTTATGGGACTTAAAGGATCTGCTGCTAACATCTTGGTGCCAGATACCACAGCACACCTTCAGGGGTCTAGTGGAGTCCATGCCTCGACGGGTCAGGGCTGTTTTGGCAGCAAAAGGGGGACCAACACAATATTAGGAAGGTGGCCATAATGTTATGCCTGATCTGTGTATATACGAGTGAAATGGCTTCTGGAACAAGAACAAATTTAGGACTTGATTCTGTCCGTGGGAAATTGATTGGCTGGTTGAATGGTTGTTATTTGCTATTGGTGGATCTCATGTGAGTGACAGGTTGCTCTGCCCTCGCGCTAATAAACACGTCATCAGAGAAGGGAAGAGATGTCGCTGCTGAGTTAGAAGCGTTACTGGGTCAACATATGTTGATCCTGGAACAACATTCCTGTCCTAACCCTATTCCCACCTCTAAACCTAACCCTACCCATAAGTTATTCATAAAATCAGAGGGAAATGATAGATTAATAACACTGATGTAGAAGCACAAAACCCTGATTGTAAGCCTAAACTTGACAAACTGTAAACTTGTCCCTTAAATCTGATTGGTTGATTGGAATGTTTATCCAGGAACATGTATGCAAATTCAGGTTCTGCTCGCTGCAAGGCGGAGGGGAAGTTATTTTGATTAAAGATCATGAGCCACATGAAATAAAAACTAAAAATGATGTGCACAGATAAATCCTTTATAATAAATACTTAGATAGTCAATAAAATAAAATCAAAAAGAATTGTTAATTTTAATTTCATGGTGTCTTTAAGTTAATTTGCAAACATAAGAAATACATTTTTCCTTGATCTTTTGACATATAAGAGGTCAAAAATACTGCAAGTTTCATACTTCCTCCCTGCAAAATAGCATTTGTTTAAACCAAGCTGCCAAATTGAATCGTTTTTTAATTCCTCCTCATTATGATGTCACACTGTGGTAGACATTTACATCTGACTGTTTCCACAACGGCACAACACCAAATTTACCGTATCATCCCCATAGCCCACAGAAAGAGATAACATTAGATAACCATAGGGATAGAGGTTACACTAAATCATTTAGACCTCAATAAATCCTCAATATGTACAATTAAAAGAACTACCTCCAAAGTTCTCAACTGCTTTCTCTCAAGTAAGGAAAGCTACCAGGAATCTGCTTATATTTTATACTTATATGAAACTCTCACCAATAGCAGTGATGTTTCAGTGTGCCGCATGATGCTGGAGATTATGTCAGAGAAGACATTATAATTCACACAAAATAATAATTTTACACAGGCTGAGCGAAATAATCCACTTAGGCAAAGATAGGCCTGAATTCGATAAGTGATGGGGTTTGCTAGCAAACAGTTTGAGATTAGTGAACAGTCCCTCTACTCATGCCGTATGACGTTTTCTCTATCGTGTGTGTAAAACATACAGGAACTCAGAGCCAGTCTGAGAGCCCTGCAGAAGGAACAAGAGCAGCATCAGCTGGAGAAACAGGTCAAACCTTTCTGAATCTTTGTCTGACTGGTCTGATCTTATCTGATGTCATGCTTGCTGATGGTTAGTGTTTCATTCACAAACAGGAGCTCTTAGATCATATCCATGTGCTGGAGCTGAAGCTAGACACTGAGACAGATGCTAAGTGGGCGGAGGCAGCGGCTACACCAACATGTCAGTTCACATGATCCATTTCTTCTCTTATGCAGATATACATAAAATGATGTAGTGCTAGTGATATTACAGTAAATCATCATCTTATTTCCTGCAGCTTGCATTGATAGTCCTCTATCAATTGAAGAAAAGCCACCACAAGAGTCTTTACCCGAGCTGTCTTTAAGTGTGCTTGACAGTGAACAATTCAGCTCTCATGGGTCAACAGAGCAAAGCCAAAAGGATAATGAGAAGGATATGATCGTAAGTACCACAAAAATGAAATATGGTTGATTAATATCCAACAGAATTTAAAATCAATGTATAACTAAAGCATTTGAAGCATGACTTCCAAAAACACAGCATTGCCCTCAATAGGGATTTTACATTTAAAATTATGTTCCCTTTGCAAAATGAACTATAGCCTTCCAACAAGTTAATGATGTGGTGCCAAAATTAAGTGAACCAAAACTATCTATTTCTTAAAACTGTCAGTCTATTTCTGCAGGAGAACCTTGAACATGTTCCACAAAGTCTGACAACCAGAAAGTGTATATTTTGAATAATCAATTGCTTCATACTTTGAAACCTAATGAATTTGTGAAATATTTAGATTATAAAGAGTGTTTTTATGCTGTTACTTTTAATTTAAAGAAATGCTACTTGGTTTGATATCTTCATATATAATAACATTTTCATCATGAAAGTTTATACAGCTACTACTGTACATATACATAAAAAAATGTGATTAACTTTTTTTTTTTTTTTGTACCAAACCCCTTATAAAAAGCAAGAGAATATAGAAGTGGAGCCTTATTCCAGTGTCACTGCTGACAAAGCTTTACTGTTTCCTGAACACAAAGACAGTCTTCAGGTGATTATGATGCACAGATTCAGTGAACTGGAGCTTTTCTGTTGAATAACTCAAGCCTGCTAACATCTTAATACTTCAGGAACATTAGTTCCCGTGTTCCTTATGAACATTAAGTGTTGGAAATGATATGACTTGCATCTGTAATGTGTTTCACTCCATTCTTTCTAATTTAATGTTGTCATGTTATTACAAAACAGTTTTTTCACACCATCAGCTCCTTAAATTCTCACTACTCAACACAAGAATGTTGCAATTGACTAACTACAATTTCAAATCTTTAACAGAGCAATGGATTTTATTTGTCACTTTGTAATTTTTGGCTGTCATTAGGAATCTTGTGGCATGTAGGCATTTTGGTTTTTGATTAAGTTTTATCCATGTAGAGTGTGTTAGGATGAGCATGTTTACTGCAGACAAGCCCACAGAATATCGCTCCAATAAAAATCAAGACCCTATCCCAAATCGAACCCTAAGCCCTCGCAAACTTCCTCTGAATCCACACTTTCGTGGCGTAATGCTGCTTTGACTGTCGGGTAGAAGTCTGCTGCAGAGCTCGCTTCAGTGCGGGCTTGGCAAAAGTGAGCATATCAGTCACAAAGGGAGTGCTCGCAAGTACACTTCTGAAATGGCAAACAGGACACCATACGGTTTTGTGGACTTAACGGACGCGCTTCTCTGCAGGTCAGAGTAATGGGCATGCCGAAAGTCATGAAAGCTACCTGTTAAGGTGTGGGTAGGATTTAGTGGGTAGTATTTGTTGTAGCATACTAGTATACTACTCGTACTACTTTTACCATATCCTTCATGGCAGAAATAGTAAGAGTAGTACATATACACTGTATTGCCAAAAGTTTTGGGATGCCTGCCTTTACATGCACATGAACTTTAATGACATCCCATTCTTAATCTGTAGGGTTTAATATGGAATTGGCCCACCCTTTGCAGCTATAACAGCTTCAACTCTTCTGGGAAGGCTTTCCACAAGGTTTAGGAGTGTGTTTATGGGAATTTTTGAATTCTAGAAGCGCGTTTGTGAGGTCAGGCACTGATGTTGGACGAGAAGACCTGGCTCGCAGTCTCCGCTCTAATTCATCCCAAAGGTGTTCTATCGGGTTGAGGTCAGGACTCTGCGCAGGCCAGTCAAGTTCCTCCACACCAAACTCGCTCATCCATGTCTTTATGGACCTTGCTTTGTGCACTGGTGCGCAGTCATGTTGGAACAGGAAGGGGCCATCCCCAAACTGTTCCCACAAAGTTGGGAGCATGAAATTGTCCAAAATATCTTGGTATGCTGAAGCATTAAGAGTTCCTTTCACTGGAACTAAGGGGCCAAGCCCAACCCCTGAAAAACAACCCCACACCATAATCCCCCCTCCACCAAACTTTACACTTGGCACAACGCAGTCAGGCAATACCGTTCTCCTGGCAACCGCCAAACCCAGACTCGTCCATCGGATTGCCAGACAGAGAAGCGTGATTGGTCAATCCAGAGAACATGTCTCCACTGCTCTAGAGTCCAGTGGTGGCGTGCTTTACACCACTGCATCCCACGCTTTGCATTGCACTTGGTGATGTAAGGCTTGGATGCAGCTGCTCAGCCATGGAAACCCATTCCATGAAGCTCTCTACGCACTGTTCTTGAGCTAATCTGAAGGCCACACAAAGTTTGGAGGTCTGTAGCTATTGACTCTGCAGAAAGTTAGTGACTTCTGCGCACTGTGACCCTCAGCATGCGCTGACCCCGCTCTGTGATTTTACGTGGCCTACCACTTTGTGGCTGAGTTGCTGTTGTTCCCAATTGCTTCCATTTTGTTATAATACCACTAACAGTTGAGCGTGGAATATTTAGTAGTGAGGAAATTTCACGAATGGACTTATTGCACAGGTGGCAACCTATCACGGTACCATGCTTGAATTCACTAAGCTCCTGAGAGCGACCCATTCTTTCACAAATGTTTGTAGAAGCGTCTGCATGCCTAGGTGCTTGATTTTATACACCTGTGGCCATGGAAGTGATTGGAACACCTGAATTCAATGATTTGGAGGGTCCCAATACTTTTGGCAATATAGTGTGTGTATATATATATATATATATATATATATAAGGTGATTTGGTTTTGGTGCAGATCGAGCGTGATTTCCTTGTTCATACAGTGGGGAGAACAAGTATTTGATACACTGCCGATTTTGCAGGTTTGCCCACTTACAAAGCATGTAGAAGTCTGTAATTTTTATCATAGGTACTCTTCAACTGTGAGTGACGGAATCTAAAACAAAAATCCAGAAAATCACATTGTATGATTTTTAAATAATTAATTTGCATTTTATTGCATGACATAAGTATTTGATACATCAGAAAAGCAGAACTTAATATTTGGTACAGAAACCTTTGTTTGCAGTTACAGAGATCATACGTTTCCTGTAGTTCTTGACCAGGTTTGCACACACTGCAGCAGCGATTTTGGCCCACTTCTCCATACAGACCTTCTCCAGATCCTTCAGGTTTCGGGGCTGTCGCTGGACAATACGGACTTTCAGCTCCCTCCAAAGATTTTCTGGCTAGGCCACTCCAGGACCTTGAGATGCTTCTTACGGAGCCACTCCTTAGTTGCCTTGGCTGTGTGTTTCGGGTCGTTGTCATGCTGGAAGACCCAGCCACGACCCATCTTCAATGCTTTTACTGAGGGAAGGAGGTTGTTGGCCAAGATCTCGCGATACATGGCCCCATCCATCCTCCCCTCAATACGGTGCAGTCGTCCTGTCCCCTTTGCAGAAAAGCATCCCCAAAGAATGATGTTTCCACCTCCATGCTTCACGTTGGGATGGTGTTCTTGGGGTTGTACTCATCCTTCTTCTTCCTCCAAACACGGCGAGTGGAGTTTAGACCAAAAAGCTCTATTTTTGTCTCCTCAGACCACATGACCTTCTCCCATTCCTCCTCTGGATCATCCAGATGGTCATTGGCAAACTTCAGACGGGCCTGGACATGCGCTGGCTTGAGCAGGGGGACCTTGCGTGCGCTGCAGGATTTTAATCCATGACGGCGTAGTGTGTTACTAATGGTTTTCTTTGAGACTGTGGTCCCAGCTCTCTTCAGGTCATTGACCATGTCCTGCCATGTAGTTCTGATCACTGATGCCCCACGAGGTGAGATCTTGCATGGTGCCCCAGACCGAGGGAGATTGACCGTCATCTTGAACTTCTTCCATTTTCTAATAATTGCGCCAACAGTTGTTGCCTTCTCACCAAGCTGCTTGCCTATTGTCCTGTAGCCCATCCCAGCCTTGTGCAGGTCAACAATTTTATCCCTGATGTCCTTACACAGCTCTCTGGTCTTGGCCATTGTGGAGAGGTTGGAGTCTGTTTGATTGAGTGTGTGGACAGGTGTCTTTTATACAGGTAACGAGTTCAAACAGGTGCAGTTAATACAGGTAATGAGTGGAGAACAGGAGGGCTTCTTAAAGAAAAACTAACAGGTCTGTGAGAGCCGGAATTCTTACTGGTTGGTAGGTGATCAAATACTTATGTCATGCAATAAAATGCAAATTAATTATTTAAAAATCATACAATGTGATTTTCTGGATTTTTGTTTTAGATTATGTCTCTCACAGTTGAAGTGTACCTATGATAAAAAATTATAAACCTCTACATGCTTTGTAAGTAGGAAAACCTGCAAAATCGGCAGTGTATCAAATACTTGTACTCCCCACTGTATATGCCTAAACAAACCGAACTATGGGAGAAAAGAAACGCTCCAGGTTCCGAAACAAACTCTCCAAAATGAGCCAGGTGTGAAAACGCTCTCAGACAACAGTGTTCTCTGTCTCCCCTGCAGTGGTCTTACTGATGCCCCCTTGTGGTGAACCAGAGATGGAAAAGAAGAACCTGTGTGCAGCTTGTTTACATCAGTGCATGAAGATCATGTGCTCCTGATCAGTGTGAAATATCAAGTTTTCTGAGCTGGCTTATTCTGATATATGCTAAGAGTGAGGTCTGTGGTAGTTCCAGTAGTGTGAATGTGTCTGTGTCTGTCAGTATGAGTTTCCATTAAGAGTAAGGTGATGTAAACTTCAGTATGTTGTCTAGACATGCCATTTACAGTGCATTCAGCATAAAAATCACTTGCGTATTACAAAAATGCTATTACAGAGTGCTAGTTTAGATTTAAAATAATGGGAATGAATTGTCATATATTTGATGTAACAGAAATTAGTCTTTTTGGATTTTGAGGGAGCAAGTCGAGTGCTTCTGATCAGAGAAGTTGCTAAAGGGGGAAAGATGGGACTGATTCTGGGTCCCAGGGCTATTTGGGGGTCCCCTGAGGGTCCCCCAAACAGCCATCTTAAAGGGATAGTTTACCCAAAAATGAAAATTCTGTCATTACTCACTCATGTTGTTCTAAACCCATAAGATTCCCGTTCATCTTCTGAACACAAATGAAGATCTTTTTAATAAAATCCGAAAGCTTTCTGTCCCTCCATTAACAGGTATGCAACTACCTCTTTGACGCTTCAAAGAGTTCATAAAGAGATCATAAATCTAATCTATATGAACGGAGCGTTTATATGATGAACAAATTTAATTTAGGCTTTTATTCACATATAAACACTAATCAGCAAACATAAACAGAAGCTCAACAGAATCTGCTTGATGCACAAAAACAAACCTCATTGGTTCTTGCTGAAGCTCAAACGTGCTGCGTAACACGAGAATGAACCTCATTGGTCCTTGAGGAAGCTCAAATGTGCTGCGTAACACGAGAATGAACCTCATTGGTTCTTGAGGAAGCTCAAATGTGCTGCGTAACACGAGAATGAACCTCATTGGTCCTTGAGGAAGCTCAAATGTGCTGCGTAACACGAGAATGAACCTCATTGGTTCTTGCGGAAGCTCAAACGTGCTGCGTAACACGAGAATGAACCTCATTGGTTCTCGCACATCAAGCGAACATTCATCATATAAAGCGATCGTGTCTCTTCAGAAAATTCTGATGAAACCGCTCAATTTGATAAGTGTTCTGATCTCTTTATGAAGCGTCAAAGTGGTAGTTGCTTAGCTGTAAATGGAGGGACAGAAAGCTCTCAGATTTGATTAAAAAGATCTATATTTGTGTTCTGAAGATGAACAAAAGTCTTACGGGTTTGGAATGATATGAGGTTCATGACATAAATGAATTTTGGGTAAACTATCCCTTTAACTGAGGTGACATTTTCAACTTTTGATTTTACTTTTCTCTGTTAAGAATGTAATCTCTTTATTTAGATTTGTGGGTTGGTTGTTCTGTATCACCTGAAAATGTCAAGTGCGTTCAAGTGATCAGTTTTTTTAATAACTCTTTATCTGTAGATTTTTTTTCACTGTTTGTTCTCTTCTCAGTTTGTGATGCTGTTATGCTATCTATCCTTGATCTAAACTCTATCCCCAGGTTTCACAGACAAGGCTTGAGCTAGTCCCAGACTAAAATGTATGTTTGAGCTGTTTTAATTGAAAAGAAACTTGCACTGACACATCTAAGGCCTAATCCTAGCTTAATCTAAGCCCTGTCTGTGAAACCAGGCCTATATGTCATCCTCAAGGCTGGTTTGACCTTGACCTTTGATCTTGACAATGAAAAAACAGTAAAAAAAAAAAAATTATATGTATATATATATGTACTATTGTATGTTGTTGTACATTGTGTATTTTTTTTTTTTTTAAATTATAATGCCTTTAGTATTGGACATTAAAGAGATTTGGCATATATTTTTTAGTCTTTTAGTCTACCTTTAGTCTTTTTTTTAAATAAAGGCAAGATAATGAATCATTTGGTTGGGTCAGTCTTAAAAATTTGGTTCATGTATGCTTAATAATTTAAATTCAAATTCTATTGAAAACACGTCAGGAGTGTGACATTAACCAATAAACCAATGATAAACTAATTTATTGCAAATTGCATGAAAAAATGTATTTAAAAGAGTTGGCCTCAAAAATCTTATAAAAAATGTCACCTATAAATTCGGAAAGCATTTAAATTTTAGCCCACATAGAAATATTAACTAAAATACAAATTCAACCACCTCCACCTTTGGTAAATTTGGTAGTCAGTCTCTTGTAGAAACCCTGAATGTATGTATTTGATTTTACCAGCTTATTATAATAAAAAGTACATAGTATCCATTCATTATATGCACATTATATGGACAGCTTGTCAGATTACTATATTTCTGTCTTTATCTATCTCTTTCTCCTTTCTCTGTTTTGTGTTCCACTTTTGTTATCTGCCATCTCACCTCCTCCACTACTGTACTACTACTCCTTTCTCTCTCAATATGAAATCCATTGTGGCGAATGCCACGTTTACTGCCTCCTCTAAACCTTTAACCAAGAAACACGAGGCGGAGTGATGGCCCTCTGCTCCTTTACATTTGATAATCAGACACACAGAAGACATGGAGAGACCCTCAGGACCACAACAGGATCAGCAAGTTCATGCCAAACATATTCTTTTCACCATTTTTAAGTTTCTAGATATCTGCTGGTTAACCTTTCCAGCACTGAAACAAGAAGACTAAAATTACTAATGTAAAATACTTTCAAGTTTGAGATTTAATCTTACACACAGGTTTATTTGCAGCATGTCCTTAATGTGTTGCATTGCTATATCACAGTAGCCTTATTTATAGCAAATCAATTATGCATGAAGGCAGAAGCACATAAAAACAAAGGAATGAAATATACGACAGAACCCCTCTAACTTGTTAAGTTACTATGGAAACAGCCCTTGAGGTGGTCAGATAAATGAGGTCGTCAAAAGCCCAACCCCAGCTTGTAAAACAATGTATAATGTATGGATCTAGTCTTAGTCTGTATAGCACATTATCGATCTCTGTTCAAAGAACCTTAATTATGGCAGTGATTTAATTAGTCTTATCCTGTTTCTCTGTATTTTTGTTCTCTATTCATCATAATGAACTTCCTAACCAAAAGCATCTTTCGTGTGGTGCCAATGAGTCTAAAACAAGATGCATATCTCACATTAGGTTTGTTTAAAGGGAACTTATTATGCCACTTTTCACAAGATGTAATATAAATCTCTGGTGTCCCCGGAATGTGTCCGTGAAGTTTCAGCTCAAAATACCCCACAGATCATTTATTATAGCTTGTCAAATTTGCCCCTATTTGGGTGTGAGCAAAACACGCTGTTTTTGTGTGTGTCCCTTTAAATGCAAATGAGCTGCTGCTCCCGGCCCCCCTTCCAGAAGAGGGCAGAGCCTTTACAGCTCATGCTTCCGATACTTCGGCAACAACAAAACTGGAGAATGTCACGCAGCCAAAAGGTCAGAAATTGTCAGTAGCGGTGTTCAGCCTTACACGTTCGAATCGGAGTCGATGGAGAGACTCGGGAAGAGGTTGCAACTTTTAGACTGCACCTGGACGTTTCTGAATGGTTAGTGGATACATTTATGTAGTCATTGTGGAGTTAAGTTGATTCAACTCATCGACTAGCATGTGCCATCATGTTAATCTAAAAATCTTTCAGAAACAACTTTTGTGCAAATCCAGCGTTGAACTGACCCTCGTTTGTGAAGCAATCATGCGTAAAATGATTTGTGCAAATATATAACACTTTAACAAATTTCTTTGGCACATTTCCTTCATAAATGAAATTCAACCGGTGTCCTCAGATGCCGGGAGTCAATGGAGACTTTTATGTTCGTTGGTACATCCAAAAACAGAACATTTGTAATGTTTTTTGGCGCAGACATTGTAAATCTGGAACCGCTCGTTTGGAGAGAATGTTTATGATTTATGGGGATTATAAAAATAAGAGTGGGTGGATTTTTAGCATCATAGGCTGGTTGTTTACACACATCTGTGTTTAAACACCAAATTAATTTAGCATATTAGTTCCCCTTTAATTTCAACAGAACAGTTAGGGACTATGCATGCCGACTTCCTACATATTCCTGCTAAAATCTCTTCCAGCATAGTAGCAAACTCTTTCTGTGATATTTCTAATAACTGCCAATCACAATTTATTATATTATATTAGTATGATACAAATACTTTAGCTAAAATAATATGTTTTTAATAATGTCTAAGTTAATACTTGTTCAAAACAATCACTTTAGCAAAGTTTGAACTATTTTGTGTTCATTTTGATCAATAAAAGAATACATTTTTGTTCAATAAATGTGCTGTCATTAAAATATGTTAATATAGACATAAATTTAAAAACATAGAAACAAAATAATTGTAAAACGTAAAGATTCTGAAAGCATGGAAGGGGATCCCATAATTTAATATTACAGTAGTAACAATAAATTATATTTTATTACATGATATGATTAATATAATATTTTTTTTTTAAATATGATGGTTTCATTATAAATATGGTGATAATCTCTAAGGACACCCAACTTAATATATTTACAATCTGAATCTAACCATGTCATGTCAACAAATGGAAAAGTCAGCTGGCTGTTTATTATCATGTTAATTATTGTGCCTTTCGCCCCAACAGCAGGGCCGCCTTTTAAAGGTGCAGTGTGTAGTATTTATGAGGATCTATTGACAGAAATGCAATATAATACACATAACTATGTTTTCAGTGGTGTATAAAGACCTTACCCTACACACACCGCGGGTCCCCTTACAGTGAAGTCGCCATTTTGCGCCGTCATGTTTCTACAGTAGCCCTAAAAGGACAAACTTCTCTACAGAGCGCTAGCTACTCTGCTGTCTCAGACGACAACATCTTTGTCCTGTGTCAGCCACCGTAGCTTCTCTATGTGCTTCGAAAGCGGTGGGTGGTTGCAATTCACAACCTCACCGCTAGATGCCGCTAAAATTTACACACTGCACCTTTAAACCAAATACCATACTTTTACATATTCTTCTGTTATTGAAAAACTGTTGCTTTAATTACCTTGAACAAAACTGAAAATCATTAAGAAAATATTCAATAATTTTAGAAATTCTTATTTGCTACTTAAATCTACATTTTTTTTTTTAAAAAACATCAAATATTAGATCAAATGAGCGCAGAATCAACTTTTCACTGCTGCCCGCCATGCATCAGTGATCAGACAAATTTCCACGTGCATCTTGAAAAGCATATGTTTTGGAAAGTGCTGAGGCAAGTTTCATGTGCCATCTAGTGGTTTAGAGGAGAATAAAATCAAAGGAGCCTTTTACCACTTGGAGACTTTAACCTACGCCAAAAGAGAAGTATGTCCAAATATATAGTGTTTGAAAAACAGTAGGCTAAAAGTTCCTGGTTTACCTATTCTTCCAGCGAGATTCTGAAGTGCGCATTTGATGGACACTTTATTATCCCATATGAGGCCTCGGGAGAGGATTTGTGAATGGAAGTGAAGCGACATAACTGACGCTGGTAGGTCACATGACAGTAACAACATGGAGGATACTATTGGGATGTAGTATGTCTGAATAATACTATAAAATAAAAAAATATTCAAATTCAAAAGTAGTACCTACTCATTCAGTACGTTATTTCGGACGCAGCGATTGTCTTTAAAGACCTGCAGAGCTAGGTTTTATTCATAAAAAGTTCAGTTTCAAATTTTGTATATAAGATAAATCCTACTTGAAATTAAGAGGCAACTCGGTTTATGTTTTGAAATTGTTCATTCCTAGCAGTTCCTCCAGAGGTCTCGGTCACCCTGCACTAGTTTCTTCTCTATGCCTCTATTTTAGTAAAACGAGTGTCTTATGATGTATCAAGACTCCTGATTTTCTGTCCTTCTGTCTCTCCTGTGGAGTGTGTTGGATTGATTGATTTCAATTATTTTTTTAGTAATTTAGGCTATATTTATCTGAATTTTGATTTGGCAGAAAATAGTGAAAATAGCAGTATTCTTGGCACTAAGTGTGAATAGTTGTTAGATATAGGCCTTCTTAGTGGAAGTAGTGACAGACACTATTTGCACCTCAGTGTAGGCTATTGTAGTATAATATATAACAGTATGCCATAATAACAACATATTCAGTGTATATGATTATATTAATTAAAATCATGAATGGATGCTGCTTGTACTTAAAGTCCTCCTAACTCTACCCGTTAAAAACGTTTTTCCCACTAAGTACCCGTTTAGGCACTTTATTTCCACTTATTTCAAATATTTTCTCATTTTTATTTAAATTAAATAAATCTCTCCGAGCTGATATTCGATTGGAAAATGGAAAAGAATGATTTTTGTCGAGTCAACATTTAACGCCACCTGCCTTACTCTCCACGCCACTGCTCCTGTTATCAGACAGGTTTCTTTTGTCATTTTGTCAGGCTCAATCAGACATTGGTGGGCGGAGTTAGTGTAAATAGCCTCTGCCAACCAGGTGTGCGTTTCCTGTACAAAGACGTTATTCACTGCTTAACTACCTTAGTACGTTGCATCGTTGAAGAAATCAACTAGCTAGTCAAGACTGTTTCCCGAAACTGTATTGTAGCAAATCTGTCGTTCAACCACATTGGTTAATGATGTCACGCAGGTGTTGGAGTAATAACTGCTTTTGATGAATTAGTTTGAGATCGAATTCATGCTAGATTTTTTGCTATAAATTATGGACATGGCATCTGAGGACTAATTCTTATTTTTCTCAGTTATTTTGCTTTATTTCCAGATTCAATCATAGACTCGTTCTTACGTACTAGAGCACGTACGCACATGCGCACTCTTCAAAAAAGGTGCTTTAAAACTCTTGACAAACTAAAAGACATAAATGACATTTGTATGTATTTGAAATAAAAGATATGATCGTACTGAATGTCAGCTTGCTTATTTTGCTCAAGATAAGGATTTATTAAGTCCACATGTCATGCAAACAAGAAACTCTCCTTCTAACCACAGGTCGAGAGCTGTCGTTGCAACCACACAACTTTGCGATGCTGGGGTGCGTTTCCCATACAACGACGTAACTCACTGCTTAACTACCATAGTACGATGCATCGGTGAAGAAATCAACTAGCTGGTCACGGCTGTTTCCCGAAACCGTACTGTCGCAAATCTGTCGTTCAACCACGTTGGTTAATGATGTCACGCAGGTGGTGGAGTAATAACTGCTTTTAATGAATTAGTTTGAGATCGAATTCATGCTAGATTTTTTGCTATAAATTATGGACATGGTATCTGAGGACTAATTCTCATTTTTCTCAGTTATTTTGCTTTATTTCCAGATTCAATCATAGACTCGTTCTTACGTACTAGAGCACGTACGCACATGCGCACTCTTCAAAAAAGGTGCTTAAATCTCTTGACAAACTAAAAGAAATAAATGACATTTGTATGTATTTGAAATAAAAGATATGATCGTACTGAATGTCAGCTTGCTTATTTTGCTCAAGATAAGGATTTATTAAGTCCACATGTCATGCAAACAAGAAACTCTGCTTCTAACCACAGGTCGAGAGCAGTCGTTGCAACCACTCAACTTTGTAACGCTGTTTACGATGGTTTCGGGAAACACCGACTCGTTGAACTATGTTGATAACGACGGAACTTGCGACCGTAGTTGGCTAACGATGCTTTTGGGAAACGCACCCCTGGCGAGTTATTTGCACTTGGTGTAAACAGACACTCCGTTTTGGGTCTAATGGCACAGAATAAGACGAGGACATCTGGATGAAGCAAAATCTGGATCTATGAAACGCACACTCACAATGAAGGTGAAGATTACATAAGGGAGCATAAACATTTCCCTCTTTTAGTTCAGCAGGAAATCATGACAATACAGACTATGAGAAATTTCTTTATAAAATCATAACATTTGGAAAACATACAGAAAACTTATTTTAAAAACGAAGAAGAAGAATCATTTAAAGTCATCAATACCACTTGTATCTTTGTCTTAAGGATTTTCATTTGGATGTACAGTAAGATTCTTGTAACAGTTTCCATGAGAGTTGTGCAAGGCGACTGAAACGTTTTTGCAAGGCACATAACCGAGAGAAATACAAAAAAACAATGAAACACAAAATTAGAATGGGGAGAATACAAATAAATGTTAATGCTATTATATGTAAAAAAGTGTTGCTAAGAAACAGGGATTGTTTTTACAAGAAATAACACATCTAGGCTGCTTTTGTAACACCATAATTAGATCACAAAGAAAAAAAAAAAAATAGATCATTTTGTAAAATTCAAAATGTGCATTAAAAGACAAATTTGTTTGTGTATTCTCCTTAGCAGTTCAAAGCCTTACATGACCCACCAAGTTTCCTATGATTCAAAACCCAAAAGAGATACAAAGTCACAAATAAAATTACAAATTTAGCTTCAAATAATGCAAACGAACAAACAGGTAATATACACATATTCCAAGCCACCACAAAGTCATTTTTCATCAAGGAAAAATTTGACCTCTACTGCAATAAATGACAAAATACAAGCATAAAAGGTAAACACTGTTTAAAAAAGAAAAAGAAATAAAAGTCTCAGATGTTAAATCCAATATCTCGTGTATAATTTACAAAACAGACATTGAGTCTGAAAAAAACAATTCAAACGCTCTGATAATTCACAAGAACAATAATATCCTGCGGCCTTTTTGAATTACACTTCGCCATGGACTGCTACATTTATACATTTGTCAAACTTAAACTGACACTGAAGGGTTAATGCGCTTCTAGGGACTTATTTTCAGAGATATGGCTGTGTTCCCTTGGTAATTACAACATATGTGGAGAAAGTGTACATGCCTAAACCTAAACTGCAAATTTGGCTTTGGTCTGTAAATGGAAGTATAGACACTAGAAGAGATCAAATCAGCCAATGAGTACCACTGTTTACTGCTGCAGGTCATATTTACCCTGTCACGTATCCGGATCAGTGCATTTACATGAAGCTGCTAGACTCTATGATCACTGCAGGTTTATCCAGCACACTATGTGGTAATCATGCATTCATTTTGGTCTGTTGAAATGATCTCATTTTGATGTCGAACCACAATTGAATAGTGGCTGATCATTACATTGTTGGTACATAAAGAAATACTCTTCCACACCTAATAGAGACAACAACGAATTATGGGAGCGGTCAAAAACCCAGTTCAAAACATGCACCGCTGATTACAGAAACAACGAAAATGTAACAAGACAAGGATAAATAAGCAATAAATAAAAAAAAAAACATGTATAGCCTATAGTGTGTATGTTTATATTTGAAAATATTTTAAGACAACATTGTAAAAAAAAAAAAAAAAGTTGAAAAGACGTCCTCTTGATGTATCAAATGAAATAGTTTGCAGTGACACAAAGGTAGAAAGATACAAGTAGAAAGAAGATTTCTTTCATACATGCACACAGCGTACAACCTTACACCGTATGGCTATATCCCCAATACCTTACTGAATGTGCAGCAGTCAGAAGCTTATGATTTGCTTTGGTAACACTGTTCTGTCACATAAGGAGGTATAACGTTGTTATCAGCGGCATGCACACACCTCAACAGGGACGGAAGGATGAACAAGGATACTACAGAACTAATTTTGTTAGCTTTTTCTGTTATTCTCCTTAACTTTTTATTCTCTCATTCATCATCAGTAACACCCTACTCTGTGATCTCTCTCACCATCAAATATGTATGCATGATTTTTGGACATGTACCATGGTAATACTATGGTATTCTGTAAAGATCCTTGAATTACTATGAAAATACCATGATATATGAATACCATGGTAACACCATAGTAATTGGTGTTTTTTGTCTCATCTCATATTTATATAAAATGTTATTTTACTATATTCTGTCATTAATATTTAGGACCGTAATATATATATATAGTGATGGTAATACTATGATACTGAAGGATTACCATAGTCTTATGGAAGTCTATTTACATGGTGCTCCAACACACTTCAAAGAATGCCATGGTTTTACCATAGTACATTTTAGTATGCTATAGATGTTTTTAAAATGGTTTATTAGTTTTAACAAAAAGAAATTTTCTATTTTCTATTTTTATTTAATTAATTTTTATATATTAGTTTGACGAACAGCTATTAACTCTTTCCCCGCCAGCATTTTCTTTTCTTTTCTTTTTTTTCTTTTTTTAAAAGTTGCCAGCCACTGCCAGCATTTTTGATCATTTTCACAAAAATATAATGGCCCCCAGAATATTCTGTTGTATGAATATCTGAGCATGCAATATAACATGCATTCTTCATGCATTCTTTTTTTAATCAACATTTGAATGTGGGTAAGTTTGCAACATTTTGAAGAAAAAGTTGAGAAAATCGCGTTTTTGTCAAAGACTACAACGTTCATAAGCAATGCTTTTATCACTTGTTTCTGGTTCTTTTTTCCTGTGTTTTGATCAGGAGATTCTGTACTCTTCTGTACTCAGAAGATGCGTAATCAGGCCCCCTGCTGTGTAACAATGAAAACACGGAAAGCCGGAAAATTCCGTCAGTGGCAGGGAAAGAGTTAAAGAACTGAGTAAAACACTTTCTTGAAGCCTCTCGGATCTGCTGGAGCTGTGTAGGGAACCTTCGCCTAACTATCATTTTTTCCCTACTACCTACATTTTTGACACAGTTATGGGATTGAAAGGAATCGCGTGTGCACGCACATATGCTCATCTCATATTTGACACATTACTATAGAGATCTCAGTGTATTATTGCTTATAATACCTAATCACGTGACTCTTCTAGATCCCAGAGTAAAATGTTACATTTCAGCTTTTAATGTTACTTTTTGCGTAATGATACAGTATAGTTAAAGATCAAATGTACATGAAGAGTGTGCACATTCTCTGATCTAGAGACTGTAGATCGCCTTTGGTCCTTGATTTGCCCTGAGTGAAAGGTTTGATTTGTAATAATGTAATGAATGTGATGTAATGTTATAAGTCTAAAAATTTAATTTTCAATTCAAAATATCAATCTGACAATTGAATTTTATAATGCCCAAAACCCTAAAATTGGTATAAATGTCAAATTCGGATGTAGAGTATGGCTGTAGGATAGTGAATTTATACTAACGTGCTAGAACGTTTAGTAAAAAGTATGTACTCAAAAACACGTAAAAACACACCGAAAGAAGCATAGAGTTGTTGAAAAGTATGCATATACAAAATGTAATATAACTGAGACAATGCAACATCAAGAATACAAAGTTATGCAGTAAATGTATGTCTAGAAATAAAAGTTTTTTAGACCTTTGAATTGGTCATTTATGTGGTGGTTTGTTGTTTTTCTCTTTTCTCATTGATCAGTTCTGATTATGCATCCATACACAGTTGTGAACAATGCTTCCCTTAAAGAGCAAGGATTTGGGATGCATTCTCAAATATTTGGCATCTCCAAACATAGTACAAAATATGGATATACCAAGTAACTTCCAGATATGCCACAATGGCTTGTCTTTCTCTGGCCGTGCACTCGTTTTAATTTCTATCTCTATTCAGTTAGAGTAACACTGTCTGAAGTAACAGTGTTGGCAGGTTTTCTCCATTTTTAGGATGTCATTTTTACTGCTTTTTGATAGTTGAGGGAAACTTGATGTGCAAAGTTGTGCATGTATATTTGTGTCATATAAAGTCATTATGGGAAACGGTGTCATTTGTTTGACTGAATGGTGGAAAATCTGTTTGTATCAACTGATCAGGTGTCTAAAATACAAAGTTGGCCGCAGTTGTCTGTATGTATCAGACCCGCATACATACTGTCCTCCAGCGGTCACTGCGCTCTTCCTGTCGTACTCTTTCTAGCTCCGCCCATGTCCACTTGCAGGAGCCCCCATTCCTCATCCTCACTGTCCCCTGCTCTGTCCCGTCCCTCCTCCGCACACTCATCCTCCTCGTCTTCTTCATCCTCCAGGGCGGATTCCTCGTCCCTCTCACGTTTGATGGCCTGGATGGCGGGAGGCGGCAGTGGGGCGGCAGCTGCATTGTCTTTAGAGTCAGAGTTCTCCTCAAAGGCCTCAGGGTTCTCCAGCATCTCTCTAATCAGAGGAGGCATCGGGCCTGGGATCTCCATCTTCAGAGTGATGGCTCGCTCCGCTCCTGAGGAAGCACACAAGCATGATCAACCTTATGCTTCGAGGTTTTAATCTCTTCATTTAGGTCCATATTTTACATATTTATCATGAGCTTGTGGTAGAGTTTGCAGCAAGTAGTCACGTAGTACGACTAGTGGACCCTTTTCACATTTCCGAGATCCTCATAAGCAGAAGTCATCATAGTTGGGTAAACTTCTATACTTCGGAGAGCTTTCTGTCCCTCCATTGACAGTCTATGTAACTACCATTTTCAAGCCCCAGAAAGGTAGTAAAGACATCATAAAAGTAATCCATGTGACTCCAGTGGTTTAACCTCAATTTTATTAAGCAACGTGAGCACTTTGTGCAAAAATATATATATAATTTACCACTTTATTTACAAAATATTTAAACAATTTAATGATGTCTTTACTACCTTTCTGGGGCTTGAAAGTGGTAGTTGCGTAGCTGTCAGTGGAGGGACAGAAATCTTTCAGATTTCATCAAAAAGATCTTCATTTGTATTCTGAAGATGAACGAAGGTCTTACGGGTTTGGAACGACATGAGGGTGAGAAATTAATGATTTTTTGGATGAACACCCTTTAATAAGTCTCGAAACGCATTATAACAGTGAACAGGGTCTGCTGGCACTGTCAAGCACACTTTAAACATATCACAATGTAATGTTCCATGAGTTAACCACATAACCCATATTTTAAACCATACAGACATGAACATGGCCTACCTTTAGTGCTGATGCCTCTGAGGTCAGTGACCTTCATCAACATCCGTGGGAACATGTGAGGTTTGTTGGGACGTCGGCGGCGAGCGTAGATCTTTAATGCCTCTAGCAGAGGCTCCTGTAGCTGATCCACCCGATGAGGCTCCTCCAGGTCCATGCGGTCTATTCGTTCAACCGGTCAGAGAAAGGCAGGACATGACAACAACAGAAGGAATAAACCAACTATGGAGTCAAAATGTTTATAAAAGAAACGGGGCAATCTAAGCAGCTACTACTTAAGGTGCAAAGATTTTTATAGCACTCAAGAGATAAAATAGTCACGCACACACTCACTAACTCACTCCCTCACACACACACTCACTCACTCACTCACTCATTCACACACTCACTCACTCACTCACTCACTCACACACTCACTCATTCACTCACTCACTCACACACACACACATACACACTCACTCACTCACTCACTCATTCACTGACACACACACACACACACACACACTCACTCACTCACACTCAAACACTCACTCACACTCAAACACACACTCACTCACTCATTCACTCACTCATTTATTCACTCACACACACACACTCAAAAACTCACACACTCAAACACTCACACGCTCACTCACTCACTCACACACACACACACACACACACACATACACACTCACACACTCACTCACTCACTCACTGACTCACTCACACACACATACTCACTCACACACACACACACACACTCACACTCACTCACTCACACACACTCAAACACTCACTCACTCATTCACACACTCACACACTCACTCACACACACTCACTCACTCACACACATACTCATTCACTCACTCACACTCACTCACTCACTCACACACACTCACACACACACTCACTCACACACTCATTCACTCACTCACTCACTCGCTCACTCACATACACATACACATACACATACTCACTCACTCACTCACTCACTCACTCACATACACATACTCACTCACACACACAAACACACATATACAATTATGCATTGTTTATCCAATGTAAAGTTTCCCCATGCAATTAAATTTCTATCCATAAAGTGTAGAAGAAATAAAGTAAATAATACAACGAGAAGCCGCAGTACCTCCACAGATGAGGCAGATGGCGCTAAGGAGCCCTGTCTCCGTGTCGTCCATCTCCAGAGGCAGGAGCTGCCCGGCGAAAGCAAACACCAGGTCTGTGAGTGGGCCAAAACCAGCGTTGTGCATCTGTGTTCTGTTGAGAGTCAGCCCATCCGAGAAGGTCATAGTGTCCTGCTCTGGAGTGTAGCGAGTACAAATCCGCAACATCTGCAAGAAATGCAACATCTGCATTAAGACAAAGTGAATGATATGTTGAAAATTAAGAAATACATACACTCTATGGACAAAAGTATTAGGACACCTGACCATTACACCAACAAGGACTTTAATGGCATTGCATTCTCAGTACATTAATGTGGTTAAGCTGGTCCCCCCTTTGCAGCTATAACACCTTTGGCTCCTCTGGGAAGGATTTCCTCAAGATTTTGGAGTGTTTCTGTAGGAATTTTTGCTCATTCATCCAGTTGAGCATTTGTGAGGTCATGCACGGATGACGGATGAGAAGGCCTGGCTCACAATCTCTATTCCAGTTCCTCCCAAAAGTGTTCAATGGGGTTGAGGTCACTGTTCTGTTCGGGCCAGTCAAGTTCTTTCACACCAAACTCATCCAACCATGTCTTTATGGACCTTGCTTTGCGCAGTCATGCTGGAATAGAAAACATCCCTCCCCAAACTGTTCCAACAAAGTTGGAAGCATAGCATTGTGCAAAATGTCTTGGTATGCTGAAGCATTAAGAGTTCCTTTCACTGGAACTAAGGGGCCAAGCCCAACCCCTGAAAAACAACCCACACCATAATCCCCCCTCCACCAAACTTTACACTTGGCACAATGCAGTCAGGCAAGTACTGTTCTCCTGGCATTCGCCAAACCCAGACTCGCCCATCAGACTGCCAAACAGAGAAGCGTGATTTGTCACTCCAAAGAAAAGGTTTCCACTGCCCCAGAGTCAGTGATGGCATGCTTTACAGCACTCCATCCGACACTTGGCATTGTACTTTATGATGTGAGGACTGCATGCAGCTGCTCAGCCATGCAAACCCACTCCGTGAAGCTCCCGCCACACAGTTTTTGTGCTGATATTAATGCCAGTGGAAGTGGAACTCTTCAGCTATGGAATCAGCAGAGCATTGGATACTTTTACCATGCGCCTCAGCACTCGGTGACTCCGCTCTGGACTTTACGTGATCTTCCGCTTCGTGGCTGAGTTACTGCTGTACTACTGCTAAACACTTCCACTTTCCAATAATACCACTTACAGTTGACCGTGGAATATCTAGCAGGGATGAAATTCAACAAACTGACTTTTTGCAAAGGTGGCATCCTATCATAGTACCATGCTTGAATTCACTGAGCTCTTCAAAATGACCATTTTTCACAAATGTTTGTAAATGCAGACTGCATGGCTAGGTGTATGATTTTATGCACTTATGGCAGTGGGTCTGATTGAATAACCTGAATTCATTAATTAAGAGGTGTGTCCCAACACTTTGTCCATATGGTGTATATATGAAGGGGCACAATGGACCTGTTTACACTTGGTATTAAGATTTGTTTTGGTGTTTTAATCCGTCTCTTTTGTCCACTTTCAACCACTGCTGTCCTTATTTCTTCAAGGGGAGGGTCTATGGGCGGGTAAATATATGGGCTTTTTCAGATCTTTTGATCTAATGGACGAAATAAGCTCACACAGGTTCCATATGAACGAGCCCAGAGACAACGGAAAAACACACAGAGAGCAGCAGCTTTAGTTTCTGCTCTGACAGACGTTGCCGAACGTTGTGAGTGTGTGTCTGAAATCAGGAATAGTGAAAGTACATTGTGCTTGGTACGTTTTTGTCTTCAAACCGAACTTGGGTCTCCAGCCAGCAAAGTTTAAATCCCGTCTGGCTAGCACGTTTCCCACAATGTTTACACATTAGGTCAGTAGGTGAAGAGTAGGCGGTCTTTTGTGGCTGTTTGAACACAATCGACCACATGAGCGTTTACACTACGAAAGCAATCCGGTTGAATGCGTTTTCAACTACCTCTGGAAGTGGTTGAAAGTGGACAAGCGCAAAACGTTTTAGACCCCGTTTACACCTGTATTTAGCGTCGTCCACTTGTGATCTGATCGACCAAAACGCATCTTAATACCAGGAGTAAACAGGGACAATGTGTCATTGATTTTTCAGAATCCTGAACCATGTGCACTGAATTAAGATGTTGCATCTAAACAAAAAACTTTTAAAGCCATGCATTCCTTCCACTTCCACTGTGCTACATCTAGCTGTTTTTATAAATGAAAGAATTAGTCTTGTTTCCACTGCCCCTAAAAAATCTAATTAAACCTTGAGATGAGACAACTTTGTTGTTTATTCTAGGTTGTTAATTATATAGTTTTTGTTGTATTTACCAGTATATCAAGGCAGGCAGATTTCAGTAAGGTGATCTGGTCTGCAATGGTGAGTGAAGTAAAACCTGGCAGACGTTTGGCAAACTCCACAATCTTTATAATGCACTTTGTGGAGAGCTCACTGAACTTATCCCACAGTCCAAGATCCAGCTGAACCCTGTGATCCGCACTGGAGTTCTGAAACAGAGAGTAAAACTTTGAGTACACTTCTCCATGCATTCTCATACAATTAAACCAATATATCATAAACAGTAATCATTGTTAAATCACTGAGAGGAAATTCAGAAAAACAGGTGAAAGTCATTGTGTGTGTGGATGTACAGCAGCAGTGATGGCAGTAGAAGATATACACCGATTAGGCATAACATTATGACCACTGACAGGTGAAGTGAATAACACTGATTATCTCTTCATCACGGCACCTGTTAGTGGGTGGGATATAGTAGGCAGCAAGTGAACATTTTGTCCTCAAAGTTGATGTGTTAGAAGCAGGAAAAATGGGCAAGCATAAGGATTTGAGCGAGTTTGACAAGGACCAAATTGTGATGGCTGACAACTGGGTCAGAGCATCTCCAAAACTGCAGCTCTTGTGGGGTGTTCCCGGTCTGCAGTGGTCAGTATCTATCAAAAGTGGTCCAAGGAAGGAACAGTGGTGAACCGGCGACAGGGTCATAGGCAGCCAAGGCTCATTGATGCACGTGGGGAGGGAAGGCTGGCCCGTGTGGTCCAATCAAACAGACGAGCTACTGTAGCTCAAATTGCTCAAGAAGTTAATGCTGGTTCTGATGGACAGTTTGTTGCGTGTGGGGCTGCATAGCCGCAGACCAGTCAGGGTGCCCATGCTGACCCCTGTCTACCGCCGAAAGCGCCAACAGTGGGCACGTGAGCATCAGAACAGAACCACGGAGCAATGGAAGAAGGTGGCCTGGTCTGATGAATCACGTTTTCTTTTACATCATGTGGATGGCCGGGTGCGTGTGTGTCGCTTATCTGGGGAACACATGGCACCAAGATGCACTATGGGAAGAAGGCAAGGCGGCGGAGGCAGTGTGATGCTTTGGGCAATGTTCTGCTGGGAAACCTTGGGTCCTGCCATCCATGTGGATGTTACTTTGACACGTACCACCTACCTAAGCATTGTTGCAGACCATGTACACCCTTTCATGGAAACGGTATTCCCTGGTGGCTGTGGCTCTTTCAGCAGGATAATGCGCCCTGCCACAAAGCAAAAATGGTTCAGGAATGGTTTGAGGAGCACAACAACGAGTTTGAGGTGTTGACTTGGCCTCCAAATTCACCAGATCTCAATCCAATCGAGCATCTGTGGGATGTGCTGAACAAACAAGTCCGATCCATGGAGGCCCCGCCTCGCAACTTACAGGACTTAAAGGATCTGCTGCTAACATCTTGGTGCCAGATACCACAGCACACCTTCAGGGGTCTAGTGGAGTCCATGCCTCGACGGGTCAGGGCTGTTTTGGTAGCAAAAGGGGGACCAACACAATATTAGGTCATAATGTTATGCCTGATCGGTGTATATAGTAGTAGTAATAGTAGGCTACTAATATTCGCGTCATAGTTCTGCTTCACTTTTTGTTGCACTAAATAAACATTTACACACAGTTATGTGAGACATATTAAACAGTGTACTGCATGTTATCCTCCATTTAAAATATATATTTTTACAGTTTTTTTAATTCTAGCATACATGCAGTATCTATGACCCCATATTAATCGATAAACTAAAACATTACTCTGAACTTCTAATAATTCATTTGTCACACAGAATTTAAGTGAAATGCAAAAGATGTGATTAAAAGTTATTGTGACTTGTCACATCATCTAAGATACCCATGTTTTCTTATTCATTCATACAAATTTTAACCAAAATCTTGATATTTGTTAAAAAGAGTCTCTGTCTCTTAAGAATGAAACCACTCTTTATTTTTGCTGTGGTTCAATGGATGTGTATGAAATATTGTACGCTTTGCATGATCTCACGCTCATGTCGTTGTTTATTTAGCTGACAGACAGAAGGAGGTGTGTGAGAATGAAGTGTGGGAGCTCAGGACTCACGGTCGTGTATTTTCCCAGCTGACAGAGCGAAGGGAAGGTTTCCCTGTGTGCTTTGCTGACTTTGTTAACCAGTTCTTCCAGTTCTCCACTCAGCTCGTAGCTTTCTGGAAGAACCACCTCCTCTTTTACGTCCTTCTTCTTCTTATTCCTGTCATTCCGCACTGCTAAATGAAAAACAACAAACAGAATTTAATACAAAAGAAAAACATGTTGGAACCAGCAGAGTTGATCTTGGGGCCCTATTTTGATGATCTGAGTGCACGGCGCAGGTGCACTTAGGGCGTGTCCGAATCCACTTTTGCTAGTTTAAGGACGAGAAAACCGGTAGGCACGCCAGCACATGGTCCAAAAGTGTTGTACCTAGTCTCTTAATGAGTCATGGGTGTGTTTTGGGCGTAACGTGCAATAAACCAATCAGAGTCTCATCTCCCATTCCCTTTAAAAGCCAGTTGCGCTCGCACCATGGCGGATTCGCTATTTACGTGGAGGAATTTGTGAGCGGAAAGACTGAACGCTTCTCCAGAGAGGAATCCTTTTATTTTTAATATCTAAAAATGTGTGTGTGCTGCTGCGCGTCCCTGTGTGTGTAATAAGCAGAGTGTACACGCGTTGTGCATAATCCTATAGGCTCATATTACTAACACGCCCTTTAAATAACACAAAAAATACTGCGCTATTGACTTTAGAGCAGGTTTTTGTTGGTCAATAGTGCAGTCGTTTTCAGTTCCTCAAAATAGCAACGCTCCAACAATGCTCCTGAACACACCTGGTTTTCAGACCAGACGCCCATGGGTGAACAGATGCACCAGTGCATTTGCTATTTAAACAACGTGACGCTGGACATAAAAATATAACTGCGTCGGGCTGAAATAGCAAAAAACACTTGCGTCGCATTGTGCCGGGTGTATGATAGGGCCCATGGAGTTCAATTTCTTTAGGGTTTTGTTCATGCCGACAAGACATTTTTTGTGAAAACTGTTCATACAATCATAGACTTGTGAATTCAGTCTAAATATACAGCTATCTTAATTGGTCGTGTGAACAGTAAAGTTGGTGATGTATGACTGCTCTGAGTTTTACCTTCCTTCGACATGCCGACCTCAAAGCACTTCTGCAGTCGGCAGTACTGACAGCGGTTGCGCGTCACCTTGTTGATCTGGCAGTTTTTGTCTCTGTGGCAGGTGTACACCATGTTCTTCTGGATACTGCGGCGGAAAAAACCCTGACACAGAGAAGAGCAAGAGAGAGAGAAACACAAAAATATAAGTATATGGGCCATTCTACAGAATTGGTTCAATGTCAGAGTTAGAAACATCTTGAAACATCTTGTCTTTTTTCCCACAAATTTTGTATGTATGCAAATTGTATAATATAGAAGGTACACATTTCTAGTAAATGTGCAGTTAATTCTCATATTGTATTTTCAGAAAGTTTTGGAATATTTTTCCTCTCCCCAAATTTGTCACTACCGAAACACAATAATAAATAATTCAATAAGAAGACTTATATTGACCTATTAAGATTTTGTTTACATCTACCCTGTAAATATTTGCTATTTTATTAAAAAGTGTTCACAGGTAAATCAATTAGAATTACAATTTTAACAATATTTCAAGTTGAGATTTGTTGTATTTTGAATGCAATCTTTCTTTGTAAAAGGCATAAAGTTGCTCATACTGATTTGAGAGTTAAGGATTCATTAGTTTGAACACACATTGAACCAAACACTATCATAACATCTTAATAGAAGGATCTTAGTTAACATCTAAGATTTGAATACTTGAATGTTTTTTAAATGTGTTTTTGGTTATGGGACAGCAGTTTGCATGAATTCTGTAGAATGGCCCATATACACGTTTTTAGAAGTTTGAACTATACAATTAAATCCTTTGTGATTTCATGGAGCTTAGGTCATGAAAACGACTCAAAATCTAATGTATAATAGTGACCAGATTTGATAAACTCCACCAGGGCAGTCAGCAGAGGGCACTATAGACGTGTGAATGAAGTCAAAAGTCTGGAACTTGACAGTAACACTAGGTGGCAGCACTCAAACCATGACCTTTGCTTACTGTTATGCATGTGCTTTTATAATGTAATTACATTGTAATTGACACAAATCTTGTTGCCAATATGGGATTGAGACGTAATTAACTTTGCTTAACACTAGAGGGTTGATGTGCAGAACACATAACGGCTAGCTTTACTGATTGCATTATTATTATTATTATTATTATTATTATTATTATTATTATTATTATTGTTACAACATAACAGAAAATATGATGCATATTTATTTTTAAATCACAATAAGCCTTAAGGTCTTTTAGAGTTATCTTTATTTATAGTAAGTAAACTAAATTAAACTTTGACTAACAAAATGTTTTTAGCTTTAACATGTTAAAATTATTTTTTCATATTTTAGCTAATTTAGCTTTTGTTTATGGTAAAATTAAGTTTAAAATTAAAAAAGAATTATTATATTGACCTACATTTTGGCTTATGTCTAAAGACAATATATTGATTAAGTATGATATAAGGTAAAAAATATTTTTTACTTTGTATGAATGTATTTGTCTTTGTGAAAAGAAATAGCCTATTTTTGATTAATATTCACATTTAAAATGTAAGGTTTGAACCAAATCAAAAATATAATTTGAGAAAAACAAATACATTTGGCTGCACCAACTTTTTTTTTTTTATTAGAGTTGGTCCAAAGTATCATTTTTTTCCCACTGGGGTTCTAAATAGAATCCTAGGGTTCTTGACTCAAAATTAAAGAACCTTTTTTGCCAAAAGGTTCTATATAAGGAGAAATTACTTGAATGATTGCATAATACTTTCATGTTTAACAGGTCATTTATTTTTTTCTAGCGATAAAGTATGTTTACAAGCTGTTTAATTCATAAAATTTAATTAAAATTAAAAATGAAAACAAAAGTAATTAAAACTAAATCAGTAAAATGATCTCATGATGGGAACCCCTAAACGGTCCTATAAATGAAGCACCTGACAGAAGTCTTTAAGGTTCTATATAGAGTATTATAAGAGTGCGTACCTTGCAGCCCTCACAAGAGCTCACTCCATAATGATAGCCAGAAGATTTGTCCTGGCACACAAAGCAGGGTTTATAGACACGAGGAGGAGGGGGTGGAGAAGGAGAACTGGGAACCATCTCCTCTGAGCTTGTGCTCTGGGTCTCCACCGCTGCAGAGATCAAGAAGAAAAGAAGATATTTAGAGGTGATTACTAAGACAAGAATCTCCATTGCTTTTTAAAAGCCTCAACCCCTACAGGCACTTCACCACTCTTCAAAAATGTAAAAATCTGTGTACACATACTCTTTAAACAACAAAACCACTTTCACCTTCTGTTCTCACAACACATTTTTGAGAGTCAGCCTGTGGCTTGGCAAGATTGGCGAGTTTATGGTGCACTCTTGATTATATAACAGTATTTGGTGCATCATCAAAAATAATGAGTTAGATTGTTAGATAGTTGCCATTTTAAAGAATATTAAAGGGACCCATTCTGCTTTTGTCCATGTTCGTCTGTCTTTAGTGTGTAATGTTGCTGTATGAAGGGAGTTCTTCTCTATATCAGTGTCAGTGTTTCTGAACTCCCTGAAACGCCTCCATTGTAGTCTTGAGTTTTCTTCCGGGAACCAACACGTCACAATATTCCTCATTTAAATAATTCATATGCAGAATAAAGGGGCGGGGCCTGGTTAAGTTAGTTAGTAGTGTGTTGAAACTGGCGGTTATGGTAAGGGGGGGAGCATTTCCCAAACACCAATCACAACACACTGCTCCAGCCGACCAATCATTGCCGACCGACAGAGCACATTGTGCTTTTTAGAAGGAGGGGTTTCATAGAGACAGGAACTAAACACCGTAACGTAACCCGCTGCTTAACTACCATAGTACAATGCATATTAAAGAAATCAGCTCCGTATTGTCGCAAATTTGTCGTTCAACCGCGTTTAATGATGTAACGTGGTGGAGTAATAACTTCTTTTAATGAATCCATCTGAAAGTGAATTAATGCAAGATTTAATTAATTACAAACTTGGCATCTGAGGAGTAATTCTAATTTTGCTTTATTTCCAGATTTGATCATATAGGCTTGTTCTTGCTTACTAGAGCATGTACGCTCATGCGCACTCAAATGAAAGATGTACTTATTTTGCTCAAGATAAGGATTTATTAAGTCCACATGTCATGCAAACAAGAAACTCTGCTTCTAACCACAGGTCGAGAGCTGTCGTTCCAACCACACAACTTTGCGATGCTGTTTGTGAAACACAGAATCGTTAAACTATGCTGAAATCGACAGAACTTGCGACCCATAGTTGGCTAACGATGCTTTCAGGAAACGCCCTCCAGAGCGTTACTGACAGACTGGGAAGAGAGGAGCTGCAACAATGGAGAATATGGGGAAAATAATTAACATTCAAGAAGGAAAACCTGCTCTAGTAGAGCCCAAAAATATGACTTTGAAAAAGGGCATAATATGTCCTCTTTAACATATCAGTGTAAGAGAATAAGGATGACTGAGGTTGTCAAATGCATTAGAAAGCCTCTGCCCAGGGGTCAGAGCTCAAAGATAAATATTATGAGAGCACATTGAGGAGCAGAGCTGCTGAAAGAGAAGAGAGATGAGAAAAATGAACTAACAGGAAAGATGCATGAAAAGTAACACTTTACAATACGGTCTCATTTGTAAACATTAGTTAATGCGTTACCTAACATGAACTAACAGTGATCTATAATATATATTTGCTATATATATATATATACCGATCAGGCATAACATTATGATATTGTGTTGGTCCCCCTTTTGCTGCCAAAACAGTCCTGGTGCCATGTGTTCCCCAGGTAAGCGACGCACACGCACAAAGCCATCCACGTGATGTAAAAGAAAACGTGATTCATCAGACCAGGCCACCTTCTTCCATTGCTCCGTGGTCCAGTTCTGATGCTCATGTGCCCACTGTTGGCGCTTTCGGCAGTGGACAGGGGTCAGCATGGGCACCCTGACTGGTCTGCGGCTATGCAGCCCCATACGCAACAAACTGTGATGCACTGTGTATTCTGACACCTTTCTATCAGAACCAGCATTAACTTCTTGAGCAATTTGAGCTCCAGTAGCTCGTCTGTTTGATCGGACCACACGGGCCAGCCTTCGCTCCCCACGTGCATCAATGAGCCTTTGCCTTGGCCGTGTCTTCCTTGGACCACTTTATATATATACTGACCACTGCAGACCGGGAACACCCCACAAGAGCTACAGTTTTGGAGATGCTCTGACCCAGTCATCTAGCCATCACAATTTGGCCCTTGTCAAACTCGCTTAAATCCTTACGCTTGCCCATTTTTCCTGCTTCTAACACATCAACTTTGAGGACAAAATGTTCACTTGCTGCCTAATATATCCCACCCACTAACAGGTGCCGTGATTAAGAGATAATCAGTGATTAGAGATAATCTGTATATACACTGAACAAAATTATAAACGCAACACTTTTGTTTTTGCCCCATTTTTCATGAGCTGAACTCAAAGATCTAAGACTTTTTCTATGTACACAAAAGGCCTATTTCTCTCAAATATTGTTCACAAATCTGTCTAAATCTGTGTTAGTGAGCACTTCTCCTTTGCCGAGATAATCCATCCACCTCACAGGTGTGGCATATCAAGATGCTGATTAGACAGCATGATTATTGCACAAGTGTGCCTTAGGCTGGCCACAATAAAAGGCCACTCTAAAATGTGCAGTTTTACTGTATTGGGGGGGTCCAGGGGGGTCTGGGCCGGGGGGGTCAGTATCTGGTGCGACCACCATTTGCCTCATGCAATGTAACACATCTCCTTTGCATAGAGTTGATCAGGTTGTTGTTTGTGGCCTGTGGAATGTTGGTCCACTCCTCTTCAATGGCTGTGCGAAGTTGCTGGATATTGGCAGGAACTGGAACACGCTGTCGTATACGCCGATCCAGAGCATCCCAATCATGCTCAATGGGTGACATGTCCGGTGAGTATGCTGGCCATGCAAGAACAGGGATGTTTTCAGCTTCCAGAAATTGTGTACAGATCCTTGCAACATGGGGCCGTGCATTATCATGCTGCAACATGAGGTGATGGTTGTGGATGAATGGCACAACAATGGGCCTCAGGATCTCGTCACGGTATCTCTGTGCATTCAAAATGCCATCAATAAAATGCACCTGTGTTCGTTGTCCATAACATACGCCTGCCCATACCATAACCCCACCGCCACCGCCACTCGATCCACAGCGTTGACATCAGCAAACCGCTCACTCACACTCACGCCATACACGCTGTCTGCCATCTGCCCTGTACAGTGAAAACCAGGATTCATCTGTGAAGAGAACACCTCTCCAAAGTGCCAGACGCCATCGAATGTGAGCATTTGCCCACTCAAGTCGGTTACAATGATGAACTGCAGTCAGGTCGAGACCCCGATGAGGATGACGAGCATGCAGATGAGCTACCCTGAGACGGTTTATGACAGTTTGTGCAGAAATGTTTTGGTTATGCAAACTGATAGTTGCAGCATGATAATGCACGGCCCCATGTTGCAAGGATCTGTACACAATTCCTGGAAGCTGAAAATATAGCACCAGATATTGACTTTTTTTTTTGGACCCCCCGGGACCCCCCATGGCCCAGACCCCCCTGGACCCCCCCAATACAGTAAAACTGCACATTTTAGAGTGGCCTTTTATTGTGGCCAGCCTAAGGCACACCTGTGCAATAATCATGCTGTCTAATCAGCATCTTGATATGCCACACCTGTGAGGTGGATGGATTATCTCGGCAAAGGAGAAGTGCTCACTAACACAGATTTAGACAGATTTGTGAACAATATTTGAGAGAAATAGGCCTTTTGTGTACATAGAAAAAGTCTTAGATCTTTGAGTTCAGCTCATGAAAAATGGGGGCAAAAACAAAAGTGCTGCGTTTATAATTTTGTTAAGTGTGTGTGTATATATATATATATATATATATAAGGTACTGTTAACAATCCAGTGTCTTCCATAATTTTGTCTGGCCCAACCAGACGTCAGTGGGTGGAGTTAGTGTAAATAGCCTCTGCCAACAAGGCAGTTTATTTGCACTTAGTGTAAATAGACACTCCGATAAAAGGCATGCTGTAGAATAATTGTTCATTGTTAGTTAATGTTAACTAATGTAGCAATGTTAACAAACAAAACCCTTTTGTAAAGTGTTAAAGGATGAATTAATAACATGCTTTGACTGACACCCCAGCATGTGTTCGACTCGCTGTCACGCACCCAAATGGTCCCACAGTCTGATTCATAAACATCCTGGAAAGCAGCCATACAGACGCAAACATATAATATAACACGGTTTGCCCAATTTAAACACCACCGTGCGAATCCAGTGTTATATATTTTGTGTAAGTCCACACTGTCACTCGGTTCAACTTTCACCTCTAGACACCCTTTCCCCCCCTCATGCTTTTGTTTCCTGGACCCTAAATTCCTCAGGCCTGGATGACTGGCTTTTTACTAGAGGTCCAGTCTCAAGATCACCCGTAAAGCCCGTCTGTGGTCTGACCGAGGCCTGAGGCCTGCCTGACCGGCACTTTATTGGCAGTGAGTCACCTTGGCCAGCCATTCACACCAGCAGCAGCTGTCCCCTCACTCTCCACTTGTAAAAAATGAGAGAAAAACAGCTAAAACGGGGCAGATTTTATTGCCCACAGAGGCCTTCGCCCCTTCCTCCTACTGAATGGAGTGAATCCACCAAATGTGCCTCTCATTCTCTCTTTCTTCTCCTCCCTCTTTCCCTCCACGGGCACCGTTTAACAAGAGCAAAATGAGAGAAGGTATAGATGAGAAATCCCATAAAAACCAGGGGGGTGGGGGAGACAAACGAAGAATGTGTGAGAGAGGGTGAGTTTCACTTTGACCTTGGCTTTGACAGCAGCTTTGGCTTCTCAAGACATGAACGTGAACCGAGAGTCACAAATACTGCCAATGATCTAATCGTGACCTCAGCTGAGATAAAATATGCTACATTGATGATGTGACATTTGGCAAACTATGAAAGGACATTTCGTGTCCAAACGAAATCTGTGCTAGAGACGTTCCAAAGTCACAACCCAGTTTTTTTGTTAACAGCAGATATTCAAACTTCAAAATATATGGACATTAGTCTGGGTAGACGCCATATTTAATTTGACTGGAATGAAAACAAAGCTGTGAGAGGAAGAAGTACAATGCATTTAATGGACCAAACTCATGAAGCAAAAGCACATTTCTGTGTAAATTGTTCATAGAGCTATTCTTGCATAAATAGATGCATACATTAATAAATATACGCTACCATTTAAAAGAAAGGAATACATGTATTCAGCAAGAATGCATTACATTGATCAAAAGTGACAGTAAAGACATTTAAAGAGTTATACTTCAAATAAATGCTGTTCTTTTGAACTTTCTATTCATCAAAGAATCCTGAAAAAATAAAAAAATGTCAGTTTCCTCAAAAATATAAAAAAATGTCAACATTGATAATAATCAGAAATGTTTCTGGAGCAGTAAATCATCATATTAGAATGATTTCTGAAGGATTGTGTGACACTGAAGACTGGAGTAATGATGCTGAAAATTACAGTTTACTATATTCACATAGAAAATATTATTTTAATATTTCACTGTTTTACTGTATGCAAATAAATGAAGCCTTGTTTTATTAACATATGAGACTTCAAAATCCTAAACTTTTAAAAATGTATATGCAAGAATGGATTTGTGAATAGAAATTAATTCTGTTCTTGTTTCATAAATAAGGCACAACATCTAGTTGGTGAAACACTGAAAATTCCAGTGAGCAAAAAAACATGATTTAAGACCTTGAGATTGTACAACATACTGAACAGGCCTATTCCTCACAGTCTCTTTTATATATGACCTGCTTATTGACTTATTGAAGGATATAGTATAACTTGTAGAACATATTTTCTTACAATACAAGTGAGTGTTCACACAGGACATTCTTGTGTTCACAAACAGAACAGAATGCAGGGTCTCAAGACATGGTTTTAAAAGTTGAACTAATTTTAACTTGACACAAAGCAATAATCATACACAAAGCTGAAAAAGACATTTGCTTGATGCATGTGTATATTATTGTGCATTATGCAGTAGGTTATAGGGTCAAGTACTGATATTGAGTGTTTTATTTATTTTTTTCTTTGGATTTTGTGTGGTTCTGTCATGGGTTAGCCTCTGGAATGCTGTAGTTCTTACACATAATGTTCTGTGAAACACAAGGTCGGGGTGATGGGCGAGTGAGTGGGTGAGAACGCAACCTGATCACTGTGTTTATGTAGTAACTTAGGCTGAATTGGCTTTATGTGTTTATATGGCAGCAATGCTTGAGTGACACAGAGCGGTTCTGAAAACATCAGCCCCTTTTGTGCTGGAGGAGTGGAAACCTGGCGCCACCAGAGAAATGACTGACAGACATAAAGGGGAAGAAATAAGGAATGCAATTCTGTTCCTATTCCATTTTCTCTCTTTGTTATATTTGACATGCTATTTATGACTTGTGGAGAATACATGAAGTAGTCTATGGTCGGTTTTGAAGTAAAGCAGGTGGAGTGTTCAGAAGAAACAGTTAAATGAAAGAAATTATTATTGTCTGAATTGGCACTTGACAGCATAATCAGTTTTCAGAACAAACAAAAATGTACTGAAAAAAATCACTTACCATTGATTTCTGAACTTACTTCAAATAATTCAACAAGTGCCACTATTATGCTACTTTAAAGGTTCCTAATGTTGTTTTGCCGTCACCTACAACAGGTTTACATGCATCCAAGGTCAAAAACATTTTAATATTCTCATAATATCCATTGCCGCATCAGCTCTTTTCTCACAGTGTCTGAAACGGTTCGATCAAGGATTCGGTCTCTCTAAACCCCGCCTTTCTGAGAGCCTGCTCTGCTCTGATTGGTCAGATGGCCCAGCCTGTTGTGATTGGTCGACCGTGTCAGAAACCAAACGCTCATTATCATATCTGAATCTCAGCTCCGGATCTTCCTCAGCTCTTGACACTCAGTGATACGAACAGTAACGATGGCGTGGGTTTTACCGTCTCAGTCTCATCAAAGTGGATTTGCTTTGGCAGCAGAAACAGCGTCTTCTCCACATGAACAACACCAACCAAACTCTTCCAGTCTCAGCTACAACTACAGCGCTTGAGGGGCAAAGTAGACGTTGTTCCTGGCAGCCAATGAAGACCATAGACTGGCATTATGCAAATCTGTTACAAACCTACATAGATTCAGCAGGAAGTGAGACTGGAATTACTGACGACTTGTTTCAGTTCAGAATCGCTTCTTTCTTTTGGGAGACAAAAACTCCATTTATCTGCACTTTGATCTTTGAAACTTTGCAGATCTTTTACATTCACAAACAGCTCTATGACACACCACATGAAAGTTAATTTTACAAAATGCATAATAGGGGTGCTTTAAAGCATTGAATTACACGCAAAGAAAATGATTTATTTGTTATGATTGTATTTTTTAAGTGGTCTCAGTCCACATTTATGCAGATTACTGTATGCACGCACTGTTTAGACAACAAACACAGTGAAAGGTGATGCAGGTTTTATCAGCAAAGGAGTTGAGGACTTCAGCATGACAATCCAAGTTCTATCTGTCGACTCAGATTGCATGGAAGAGCTGACGGAAACACTGATTTAATCCGTGTCTTTCAGCAAACTCAGCAACACTATCAGGTGAGCGCAGTCTCTCTGAGGCCCAGTTTACACCTGGTATTAAGGCATGACTGTATAAAATTTGGCAAATTTACCAACTATTTTTTGCTAATTTTAACAAACATAAAAACACTTGGTGAGCCAATGGCATAGACCTCACCGGTGAACCTGATTTCACCAAGTACAACATGTTAACATCCTGGATTAACATCTTTGTTTTGTATTTCAATCAACCAGTCAGATTTGAGGGACAGTTTACAGTTTGTCAAGTTTATCCTTACAACCAAGGTTTAGTGCTTCTACATCAGTGTTATTCACCAATCATTTCCCTCTAATTTAAGGGAGAAATTATGGGTAGGGTTAGGTTTAGGAGTGGGGTTAGTGGGACCTTTTTAGTTTTATCTCTAATATTTCAATGATGTAGATATAACATTTTACAGTATATCATATTTCAATATCTACTCCAATAGCTAATCAAATGATGGCTCAGGTCAGGGCTGAGTCCTGAATATCCTCTTATCCTAAGGCCCTGTTTACTCCTGGTATTAAGATGCGTTTTAGTCAATCGGATCACAAGTGGACGATGCTAAATACAGGTGTAAACGGGGTCTAAAACGCTTTGAGCTTGTCCACTTTCAACCACTTCCAGAGCTAGTCGAAAACGCATTCGACCGGACTGCTTTCGGTGTAGACGCTCATGTGGTCAAATGCATTCAAACAGCCACAAAAGACCGCCTACTGACCTAATGTGTAAACATTATGGGATTTAAACTTTGTTGGCTGAGGACCCAAGTTTGGTTTGAAGATGGAAAAACGTACCAATCACAATGTTCTCTCACCATTCCTGATTTCTAACACACACTCACAGCGATCGGCTGGTCTTGCGGCTGTCAGAGCAGAAACTAAAGCTGCTGCTCTCCGTGTTTTTCCGTCGACTCCAGGCGTGTTCATATGCAAATTGTGTGAGCTTATTTTGTCCATTACATCAAAAGATCTGAAAAAGCCCATACATTTACCCACCCATGGACCCTCCCCTTAAAGAAATCAGGACAGAAGTGGTTGAAAGTGGACAAAAGAGACAGATTAAAACACCAGGTGTAAACAGGGCATCATCAGAAAGAAGCAAATTGTCACTCGATAGAGAAGCATCACGTAATGCAACATCTGCTCAAGACTAGTACGTTTCTGATGTTTTATTATTATTTAATGAATTAGTAATAGATTCAGATATGACTACATACATTTTAGTACATGTGTACAAAGGTTGCTTCAGTGTCTATCCAAACATACAAAAATGTATGTGTACACATTACATACAAGTATGGCCTAGTTTTGCCAGCAGGTGATGGACAGAATAAATCTAGGGCGTTTTGTGTTCCTGATAAACTTCACTATGTCTAGAATTTAGCATCTTTCTTCTCATTTCTCAGTCCATCTCTTCCTCTGTTCTTGTAATCAATTTAAATATGCCAAATGTATGTCTTGCTTGCTTATTTTATATTAGGTGCACTACTTACCCAAAGTAGGCTACTGGGTACGTAAACCTGTATAAGTTGGCAAAAACTAAATGAAAATTTTAAGTTAAGTTAAGAAATTCAAACTGCAGATTTTTATTTTGTACTCATATGTTATGATTACTCTTAACTTGAAATATTTGAGTAGACATTCATACATTTAACTTAAAATGATCATGTAATTTCAATTATTTTGGAAACTTGGTGGAAGTGGAAACTTAGCTAGCTAATTCAATAAATGCTAACTTGCTAATTAGAAACACAATGCTTTGATCACATTAGCATAGCATAGCAAGTACCAAATGGCCAAATGGGTATGGCAATATACATTTAACATATATCTGTTCTCAAATTAAACTCCCCCCCCCCCCCCCCAAAAAAAAAAACATAATTGCGGAAACTTTTCTACATTAGCATAACAAAACATTAAACACTACTAAATCTCCCACTTAACATTAATCTTGCACAAAAAAAAACCCATTATATAACACTTAATTTTGGCATTTACTGTCCCTTTTGAGTGTCATGGCAAAGCATGCTGGGAAATAGGAATCCCAGCCCAGTTTTGGTTAAAGTTAAATTAAAGGAAACAAGTTCATAAAACTCAAAACAATGAAACTATTCAAGTTTACTTAAAATGTGTCAGTTTTGTGAACTCAGAAGCAAAGTAAGTTCTAAATACTCATAAAAGTTAATTTGATTGAACTAATTTGTTTAAGTTAAGTTTTCCCAACTAAAAACAATTAATTATTTTGAACGTTAGGGTGTACAGGGTAACTATATAGGTTAAGTTTAGGTTTAGGATTAGATTCAGGGTTAGTAACTAGTTATTACCCAGTTATAGGCTAATTACTAAAGTAAGTATATAGTATGTACATGCCCATGTCATAATGAATGTACTGGCACAGAAAAAGGATGTAAAGCACACAGGAAAAATGAATTGCAAAATCGCTCATACATTAATCATGTGTGTCTAATATATTTTGGATCCAAACACACACATAATGGTTTGCAGACTGAGGGCAGAGATGAATGCCTCTTTCATTTCTTCTGCGTGGTTGTACTGTATGTGTGGATGGATTGAACTGCATGATTGAGTCACAAAAAGCTACAAAAGGCGTTCATGAAGCTCTTGATGTTCTGAATTCCAATATACATAGAGCAAAAGCAAATCAGTGCACAAACAGATTTGAAGTGAACACATTTTTTTATATAGGAATGAAGAAGAAAACTTCCAAGAACTCTTTAATAATCAGTTGTGTGGATGCATTTGAATGCAGCAAACATTATTTGTCTTGACTCTTTTTTTAGTCAAATGCTGACACGGCCGATTTTACAGGCTTTCTGCGTGTTGTTAGATTTTATAACATCTCACCAACATTCGACTTGAAGTGTTGCTGAGAAATTTAACAAGTTGGGTCAGTTCAGGTTTGCTTCCAAAACCAGATCGTTGTAAATGCCAACATTTCTGAACATTTGATATGGGATTGAGGCATTAAAACCTAATTTGATTTGCTAATCCTTAAATAATGAGTTGTTATTGTTCTTAGCTGTTAAATATTTTCAGGACTGTAATAGTTATAATAGTGTAACAGCTTATTAGTTTAACAAAGATACTCTGCTATTGTTGAATGGCATCGTCCGAAATGCAAATTTGTTTTGTAATTGCAATTAACTCAATTGCTATCGCATTCATCAACATCAATATTATGTTAATAGTAATAAACATGCTTTTTACGTATTACTTGCAGCTCGTGAAGTCACTTTGAAGAGAGCGTTTGCTGTTCCTTGACATCATTTAACAGCTGAAAACTTGTGTCTTCTGTGCTTTCACTATTTCTTAGTCTCTCCCTGTTGTACTACTGATGTTTTAAACTTCTCTTCGTGTTATCGCCTCTTTAAGATGAATCACTTGTTGTATTCCTCGTTTGGATAAAAGCATCTTGCATTTGAATCAAACTTGGCAAAAGATTGTTTTAGGTCAGGGTTAGTCTGTATGTTTTCTGCATCCATCAATGCATTTTTCAAAGCTCTTGTCCTCTGTAGGGTCTCGGGGTGCTGGAGTCTATCCCAGCATCTCTGGCCACAGGCAGGGACACACCCTGAACTGATGACCAGTCTGTCACAGGGCAACACACAGACATACACACACTCACATTTACGGATGATTTAGTGCCTCTGATTTACCCATTCAGCATGTCTTTGTATTGCGGGGGAAACCGGAGCACCCAGGACTCACACATATGCACACAGACTTCTCCCTGCCCTGGCATGTCACCATTTTGAAAATAACACCCTCAAATATTTCAAAACACATAATGCTCATGCCTGTGGACTGAGCCGATTCTTGTTTTCACACACATAACAAAGGCCACAGTCTTTGGCAAGGCTAAAAGCTCATTTAATCCTCTAACAAGCTGTGCTCGAGTCAGACCAGCACCTGTGTGAAACTACATACTGAACATGAGCTAATGCACACGACGCCTCTGCCTGCATATGACCCGACTGTGAGCACCAATACAGCTCGATATTAATACACTGTAAAAACAAAATGTCATGACGTGTTTTTCTATTAACTCTTCAAAAAACATTTTTTTTAAACTTATACAAGATTCAACTACAGGTAATATAAAAAAAGAAATTGTTGAAATGACTTGTACAGCCAATTTTATAAAATAAGATTTTTTGTGTGTGTGTGTGTGTGTGTGTGTGTGTGTGTGTGTTGTAGATACTGTAATAAAAAGATATGATCAGTACATCATGGCAACTTATGTTTTTACATTACTTTAACTTATCAAAATATTTTAAGCAGTTTCAACTTGTGTCAGTTTAATATAATTTAAGTTGAAATGACTTGTACAACCAAGTTGATTATACTTAAAAATTTAAGTTTAAATAGGTGAAAACATAAATAAATAAACAAAGCAGTCTGTCAGACCTAATACACACACATTTAAATATATTTTTTAACCCACACTGTAAACCCTAACACTTAAAATAATGAATTGGTTTGAGTAGAGCCAACTCAAATTAAACAAATTAGTTCAAACAAATGAACTTTTATAAGTATTTAGAACTTTCTTTTTCTTTTGAGTTCTCAAAACATGATACATTATAAGTAATCTGAATTGTTTCATTGTTTTATGAACTTATTTCTTTTAATTTAGACTTAAATTTAACTGAAACAGCATGGGCTGGAATTGGAATAGGCATGCTTTGCCATGACACTCAAAATTGAGAGTAAATGCTGAAAATTAAGTGTTGTATAATGTTTTTTGTGCAATATTCATTTTAAGTGGGAGATTTAGAAGTGATTAATGTTTTGTTATGCTAGTTTAGAAGAGTTTCTGTTATGGTGGGTTTTTTGGGGGGTTAGCATCAGGGTGATGAGTGGAGCATGAGCTTGGTTTGAGAACAGATACAGTATGTTGAATGTTTTATATTGCTGTACTCGTTCAGCAAGCGCTATGCTATGCTAATGCTATCAAAGCATTGTGTTACCAATTAGCAAAGTAGCATTTATTGAATTAATTAGTTAAAGCTAGCCAAGTTTCTTGAATTAGCTTACTCAAATATTTGAAGTTAAGAGCAATTAAAATGTATGAGTAGCCTACAAAATAAAAATCTGCAAGTTCTGCTTACTTAAACTTGAAATTTCTTAACTTAAAAGAACTGATGTAACTGATTGCCACAATTTTTTGAGTTTTGCCAACTTATTCGGGTTTACAGTGCATATATAGGGCCCTATTTTAACGATCTGAGCACATGGTCTGAAGCGCACGGCGCAGGTGCACTTAGGGCGTGTCCGAATCCACTTTTGCTAGTTTAACGGCAGGAAAAAACGGTCGGCGCGCCAGGCGCATGGTCCAAAAGGGTTGTACCTAGTCTCTTAATGAGTCATGGGTGTGTTTTGGGGGCATAACGTGCAATAAACCAATCAGAGTCTCATCTCCCATTCCCTTTAAAAGCCAGTTGCGCTCGCACCATGGCGGATTCGCTATTTACATGGAGGAATTTGTGATACTTTTATTTGTATGCCTAAAATGTTGAAACGTTTCTTGTCTCTTCACACTCAATTAGGAATGACATGAATCACATAAATGCATATTTTCAATTCAAAACCGCCATATCTGAGAAAAAAAGAGCAGTTTGAGTAATTTGCATCACTGGATGTTACCGTCGGTCATTTAACTTTTATCACAAAACAGTTTACATTTAAATGTTACGCTGGGATTCATGCTCGTAAACTCCGCCTACTTTGATTTGATTGGCCATCTCAATCATTTTGACATTGATGAGCGCTGTTAGACCGCTGAGGCAGACCAGACTAAAAATGTGACTTTTAAACCTTTTTGTCATCCTAAAAACAACATACAGAAGTGCAAGAACTTTAAATATTGGGGGGGGGGGGGGGGGGGGGGGGGACAATTTGGCCTTTTCTAATTATTTGAGGGGACTTGTCCCCCTTAATGTCTATGGTGGTTACGGCCCTGGTTTACAGAAACCTCAGTATCTAAGCTCAGAATTAAAATGCAAAAGTAAATTGAGAAATAGTGGTTTTAACCAACACATAAATGGTAATCCTTCAAAAGGAATTTTTTTTTTTTTTTGAAAAATTTCAAACAACTACTTAAAAAATTTTTGGAGCAGTGAAAAAAAGACATTGTAGCATTAAAAGACATTTTGTTCTACATTAGCATCCTAAAACTGGGTTATACATGTAATAAAGTCAGATATGCAATTTAGGTCTGTTTGACAAAATGTGCTGATCAAATAAGGATTGAATATATCAGTGAAAGTAAACCAACAGAAAAGTATCAGTTTAAGCCAAATGATTGCTCAAACATGAACTAGTATCTCCTGCACACATGGACCAACACATGTCCTGTTGGGATGACTGGTAAAACAGGAGCTGTCTTTCTTAGAAGCAAGTTGTTAAACTTGGATTGCCCCTTTTATTCAACTGCATGCATACAAAGCTTTCTTCTTTATAGTACCTCATAAACTGACCCTTTTTATTTTGCCTGTTCAGGATGAAGCTGAGTCAACATTTGGCCACCCCCTCCCCAGCCACCTTCAAGTTTACTACACCCCACCCAACCGAAAGACTAGACCAGAACCCAACACATCCCGACAAGACCCCGACCAAAGAATCATCCCATCCAGACGAGAACTGAACCTCAGACATGAACTTCAGACTGACAAAACATCACAATTTGTTTATAAAAGATACTGAATGGTGGTCAAAGAGCATGATGAAGAATCTCAACGCATCCATGTTAGTTGGCAGTGTTAGCAAACCATACTTTGTTGAAGTAAATCACTTTGCATTTAGTAACAAAACTTGGCCTTGAAGGGTTTGCTTATGTGAAGGTCTACAAAATATCCAGCAATAACCAACAATCAAGAGGAAACTCAACTTGCATCTAATGTATCACCTGAAGCACACAGACACTAGAACTAAGAGTTGTTTAAAAAACTGAAACAGAGCAGTCTAGATCCTAAGGGTATAGCAAAAGCGAACAAGTTCAAGTTTAGATGGAAAGGTACGACCCAGCTGTTGCTCATCTGAGGGTGAGAAGAGACATCAGACCATTGTAAAAGGATTCATTGTGGGGTGGGCCTTGTTGTGGGGTGCGATGTTCTTTCAAGCAGTCAGTCTGGCTATAAAATGGCATTACAGCATAGGGGCAAATTCCAGCAGGGGCATGTGAAATCCACTCAGGCGCACATAGAATAAGACACAGACACATTTGCATGGGCTGTGATTCATTTGTCTAAATACAGCTCTTGTTTCTGTATTTTCTTTCTAGTTCCATGAGTGTGCTTTAAACTTGATGATAGACATTGCAATGCTGCATGAGTTATTTCTTCATGGAAACATGTCATGAATTCCAAATGATTGGACAAAGATGGAGACAATAGGAAGGGTGCTGAATATTTTTCATGTAAGATAATTACAGACAAATCTTGGACAATTTACAGTAATGCAGAGTGAAGATCTTACTGTGACATTTCAGTTCAGCTATTTCATATCAGCTAAATCACTTGGATCTCATTATGTGGCATTTAAATAACATTATAAATATGTAGAATTTCCATACTGAATGAACTTCCCAATGGATTTCCTGTGATCATAACGAGGTAAAATTAAGCAGAAAATCACTTTTAGACCCCTAATCATCCCCTTCTCTTCTGGTCTCTGTCTGTCCCAATGGGCTGCCTAATCCTTTAATTGACTTTATTGTATTCATAATTGAATAAATAAAGACATCCATGAAGGTCAAAATGGAGTGACGCTAACACACACACACATAAACACACACACACACACAAACACACACACACACACACACACACACACACACACACACACACACACACACACACACACACACACACACACACGAGAGAGAGAGATTAAACTGTTTGCTAACACTTTACTTGAAGCCTTTTTTACATATAATGCATTATAAAATGTTTTTGATGCATTCATTATACTTTGTACTGCACTTTATAAGGCGTTGTATGATATTATGATTGTTAAAATACATTATAATACTTATCGATTCACTGTTACACCTTTAGAAAGTATGCACTAAAATAGTTATAAAATATTATACTGTATTTTAAGTTACAATTATTTATGAAAAATATAATACATTACAATGTACATTATGAACACCTTAAAGTGTTTTCTGTGCATTATTGAAAACTAGAGTGTGTGCATTATATCATATTTGTATATTTTATTTTATTACAATAAACCACAAATATATCATATTTTCTTGTTTATTTAATATGAATCAGGATAATGATATAATATTTTACGTTTCATAGTTTTACCACTTTTTTCTGCATACTGTGTTTAAACGCTCTGGGCCTGTATTTATATATTCATTTCTGACCGTTTCAACCAAATATGAGCATCAATTATTTAGCTACAGTGTTGTCTGATATGTGCTTCAAATGTTTCATCACATCACAAGGAATTTGTTACACTCCACTATTAATAATTACATCACGTTTGCTGGACGACAGTTTATAAATACATAATTGCTGTCATTATTATCACAATATTCATAAATATGCCAGTTAAAAAAGACCTGACAGAAATATTATTAATATTATGCAAAAGTATCAGCATTTTATCAGTAAATTTGTTCTGATGACTATAGGCAAAATGTTAACAAAAGTGCCATTTAAGCCAGTTAGCACATGACAAGATGCTGAGACTCACTTTAACAAATGCAAATGCATAAAAGGACACAGAGAATCAATGTGGCTAGAAGCTGATAAGAACACATGCAGCCGGAGTCATCACACTTACACTGCAGTCTATTGTTGCTCCATGAGAAGGGCTCTAGTGCAGGGAAGAAGGAGCTCGCTTTCCTGAGCATGCATGAACTCTGAGCGGTCACGTCAAACAGGGGTCTCGCCCCGACCCCGAGAGCCTCCACACAGTCAAACATGACGTCCAGCCTTCACCACCAACTCACACGCTGTCCCAGATGTTTGTCTGTCAGATACAGCAGACGATGACCCACTACAGAGTAGAGTCTGGAGTTCTTCAGTCCGTCTGGCACTACTGCCAAAGCAATCAATCACAATAGAAAGTCTCAAGGACTTGAGACTTCTGTTTCAGGTGTAGCTGTCACTCTAGCCAACTCAAACTCTTCTGTGGCTGCTCTCCGTTGAGTCAAACGGCTCCTGCGCAGGTCTATGCTGATCATCACCCCTCTGGTGTCTAAGCGGTTGAGTTCATGAGCTTTGTCAAACTGTCAGGACTCTTAAGTGTCAGCTAACATACTGAGTCTCGACAACCTTCACTCGTACTGCTAGTTCAGCCCACAACAGAGGGAGAGGGGAAGGAATCACGGAGGGAGGGAGGGAGGGAGGGAGGGAAGGAGGCGGGTGCTTTTGTGGTCGGCTGAAAGACGAAAACTTTCCCTTCCATTTTCTGCTGGAGCAATCTGTCAGCCTGCATCATATTTTATACCTTTACAAATGAAAACAAACAACATGACCTCCTCTCACTCCCTCTATCTATCAATCTTCTTCTGCTCTTCCTCTGAAATATATCGCCTTTCTTTTCTCTAGAGACGCACTCTTTCATACGAACGTGTTGATGATCACAGTGAGGTATATGAAGCAGGGCTGTGCCTTTTAAATTCCACTTCCTGAATTTGAATTGTGATGAAGAATTGTGATTCTAATTTGAATACAAGTAGAGTTCAAATTAAATGAAATTTAACCAGAATTTTTTAGTTTTTTGAAAAAAGTTTTAAAAGCATTAAAGTTGTATGGGTTTTAGAGCTTACGGACACAGAGAACAATAGATAAACAACTTTCAATTACTGTAATATTAATACAATGAGGCAGTTCTTCAATTCTGACGTTTACCCCAAAAGTTCAAAAATCACATATACTGTACAGAACATTTAAGACACAAAACGGGGAAATTGTTTTTTATGATTCTCTGGCATTTATAGGTAGTTTTTTGAATATGTTAGCCTTACTGTTGTCTATAAGCTAGTGTGCTCCAAAACAACGACGAAATTCGCATTTAGAAGAGATAAACATTCAAAACTTACAGTCTCTCACTTCTGCAAACATCACGCTGCACTTCAGCTTCTCATCAGATTTTCTGTCCAATTCTGTCCTATAAATAGACGCAGAAGCTGCAGCTGAAATCGGTCACTTGCTCACACGTTTACTATTTTCTACATGGTGAATGGCACATAGTGCACCAGGGCTGTGTTCCACTCCACTTTTAGACACGCACTTGCGAACTTCCCTAAGCACTTCCCCTCGGGGGAATCCTCACGGCCATTTTGAAGTGTGTTCTTTGTGAAGTGGACGAGGAAAGTTTATATGGACAGACCCTCGCTCCCTCAGTCAAAATCGAGGGAGCGAGGGTCTGTCCATATAAGTGTACTTCATATGTACACTTCAGGCAGCTTCATATACCACAATGCAACACGATTGTGACGTCACCGCATATTGCGTTTAATTTACCCCACCACAAACAACTCTATGATATTTTAATTATTTTTAAAAAAACATTTAAAACAACCCAAACACACCTATATACATATAGAATGCTGCATTAAACAATTTCGTAAGGGAAAAAATTTATTTTAAATCAACTCCATAGTGGATTCCAAGTGATCAATGGCTTAGGACGTTCCAGTTCAGCCCATTGCAAAGGTTCAGCAATGACGCACATCTGAGTGAACGAGATGGAGGGAAGTTAGCGAGTGAAGGGCATAATGAAAACGAACTGGAACGCAGCATATATAGGGGATAGGGAACAATTCAGACAGTGCACTATATAGGGGATAGGGAACGATTCAGACAGTGTAAATATGCTTTCCATTGGGGCGAATGAAGTCTGGTTTCAGGTTAGTGTTGCGCAAACCGCCGCAGCTCCAGTCCAGAGACACGATAGCTCAGAACGGATCATGTGATCGAGTCGGTCCAGAGACACGACAGCACAGAGCGGATCATGTGATCGAGTCGGTCCAGAGACACGACAGCACAGAGCGGATCATGTGATCGAGTCGGTCCAGAGACACGATAGCTCAGAGCGGATCATGTGATCGAGTCGGTCCAGAGACACGATAGCACAGAGCGCATCATGTGATCGAGTCGGTCCAGAGACACGAGAGCACAGAGCGGATCATGTGATCGAGTCGGTCCAGAGACACGACAGCACAGAGCGGATCATGTGATCGTGTCGGTCCAGAGATACGACAGCACAGAGCGGATCATGTGATCGAGTCGGTCCAGAGACACGACAGCACAGAGCGGATCATGTGATCGAGTCGGTCCAGAGACACGACAGCACAGAGCGGATCATGTGATCGAGTCGGTCCAGAGACACGACAGCTCAGAGCGGATCATGTGATCGAGTCGGTCCAGAGACACGAGAGCACAGAGCGGATCATGTGATCGAGACGGTCCAGAGACACGACAGCACAGAGCGGATCATGTGATCGAGTCGGTCCAGAGACACGATAGCACAGAGCGGATCATGTGATCGAGTCGGTCCAGAGACACAAGAGCACAGAGCAGATCATGTGATCGAGTCGGTCCAGGTCCAGAGACACGACAGCTCAGAGCGGATCATGTGATCGAGTCGGTCCAGAGACACGAGAGCACAGAGCGGATCATGTGATCGAGACGGTCCAGAGACACGACAGAACAGAGCGGATCATGTGATCGAGTCGGTCCAGAGACATGAGAGCACAGAGCGTATCATGTGATCGAGTCGGTCCAGAGACACGACAGCACAGAGCGGATCATGTGATCGAGTCGGTCCAGAGACACAAGAGCACAGAGCAGATCATGTGATCGAGTCGGTCCAGGTCCAGAGACACGACAGCACAGAGCGGATCATGTGATCGAGTCGGTCCAGAGACACGACAGCTCAGAGCGGATCATGTGATTGAGTCGGTCCAGAGACACGATAGCACAGAGCGGATCATGTGATCGAGTCAGTCCAGAGACACGACAGCACAGAGCGGATCATGTGATCGAGTCGGTCCAGAGACACGACAGCTCAGAGCGGATCATGTGATCGAGTCGGTCCAGAGACACGATAGCTCAGAGCGGATCATGTGATCGAGTCGGTCCAGAGACACGAGAGCACAGAGCGGATCATGTGACCGTCGGCGCAGATCAGAAAACGTATTGGACCCGTTTGAATTCTGCACGGAATGCTGTATTTTAAAGCGACATGGAGGAGATTAGGAGGAGAAACGGTTAGAGATTAGGAGGAAACTGCGGCTTTACCGAGCTCAACGGCTATATAAACTAAACGCTATTGGCTATTTTTTAAAAAGGGGAGGAGCTGTTCGATATGCCCCGCCCTGTCTTCCTGTTTCAGTGGATATTACGTCAGCATATTGAATAATGCTACGTGTTTCAAGGCACTTCAGTGGGACTTTAGTTCTTCAGCTCAACTTGTTTTACTCAGATTGTTTACTCAAGTAATCTAATAATATAATTTGTAATTAAACATTTTGTATTAAACTAAGAAAAAGAAGCATTTTCTCTAGTGGTCTCTGACCTTTGGACCAATAATTTAAATGATTACGGAAAATGAACAGAAATACAAATAATAAATAAATGTGGAAACACATTTAATGCTATCTTAATCTATAAATTGTAGTTTTTTCCACTTAAAAAATTTGATCTCTAAACAAATAAACTATGCACGATGATTTTATTAATAACAGGTCTCAATATAAATAAAATCCATTACAGAGATCAATGGTGTGCTGTGATAGCCTTTAGCACTTTAGTGCTGCTTAATCAGTTATAACATTTAAAATTTTCATATAACTAATAAACAGAATAGTATTTCCATCTGCAGTATTTCAGATCGCATTCCTCCCTCTTCTACTGTTTGATTCCTGTCCTTTCTCAATAAAAGTGCATTAATAAAAGTGGCAATAAAAGGCCAAAAATGAAATGAAATAGTTTCCATCCAGTTCAACAGAGAAGAAATATGTTTTGGTTTGACTGCAAAGGTTTATGGATGTACAGTGTGACTATTTGTGACCCGTGCTGGCAAAATGAGTCGCAATGATGATGGGGTAATGTAATTTTCACATTCTCTATTAAAAAACCTGATGTATAATTTGTTGGAATCAGACAAAAAATGACTGAGCTACACCTGTTTGAAGTCAATAGAGTCAGCAAAGTTAATTTTGAGAAAAAAAACGGATCTAATATAATGCACAGATCTAATATAATGCACAGATCTACACCGTGTTCCAAATTATTATGCAAATTGGATGTAAGTGTCATAAACATTACATTTTTTGTTTTTCAATTAAACTCATGGATGGTATTGTGTCTCAGGGCTCTTTGGATCACTGAAATGAATCTCATACACCTGTGATAATTAGTTTGCCCGATGAGCCCAATTAAAGGAAAAGTACTTAAGAAGGACGTTCCACATTATTAAGTAGGCCACAGGTTTCAAGCAATATGGGAAAGAAAAAGGATCTCTCTGCTGCCGAAAAGCATCAAATAGTGCAATGCCTTGGACAAGGTATGAAAACATTAGATATTTCATGAAAACTTAAGCGTGATCATCGTACTGTGACGAGATTTGTGTCTGATTCAGAGCACAGACGGGTTTGTGCAGATAAAGGCAGAATGAGGAAGGTTTCTGCCAGACAAATTCATTGGATTAAGAGAGCAGCTGCTAAAATGCCATTACAAAGCAGCAAACGGGTATTTGAAGCTGCTGGTGCCTCTGGAGTCCCGCGAACCTCAAGGTGTAGGATCCTCCAGAGGCTTGCAGTTGTGCATAAACCTACTATTCGGCCACCCCTAACCAATGCTCACAAGCAGAAACGGTTGCAGTGGGCCCAGACATACATGATGACTAATTTTCAAAGAGTCTGTTTACTGATGAGTGTCGTGCAACCCTGGATAGTCCAGATGGAGGGAGTAGTGGATGGCCACCATGTCCCAACAAGGCTGCGTCAACAAGGAGGTGGCGGAGTCATGTTTTGGGCCGGAATCATGGGGAGAGAGCTGGTAGGCCCCTTTAGGGTCCCTGAAGGTGTGAAATGACCTCGGCAAAGTATGTAGAGTTTCTGACTGACTACTTTCTTCCATGGTACAAAAAGAAGAATTGGCCTTCCGTAGCAAAATGATCTTCATGCATGACAATGCACCATCTCATGCTGCAAAGAATACCTCTGTGTCATTGGCTGCTATAGGCATAAAAGATGAGAAACTCATGGTGTGGCCACCATCCTCCCCTGACCGCAACCCTATTGAGAACCTTTGGAGCATCCTCAAGCAAAAGATCTATGAGGGTGGGAGGCAGTTTGCATCAAAACAGCAGCTCTGGGAGGCTATTCTGACATCCTGCAAACAAATTCAAGCAGAAACTCTCCAAAAACTCACAAGTTCAATGGATGCAAGAATTGTGAAGGTGATATCAAAGAAGGGGTCCTATGTTAAGATGTAACTTGCCCTGTTAGGATGTTTTTGATTGAAATAGCTTTTGATTTCAGTAAATATGACCACCTAATGCTGCAAATTCAGCAAATGCCCATTTTCAGTTCTTTACAACCTATAAAATATTTTAACTCCGTTGTCCAATAATTTGGAACAGTGCATTTTCAGTTTTTTTTATTTTTGAAATACTGTTATCATTAGGAGGTTTGTTCAATAAAATTCAAATTATACCCTAATGGTTGATGACTTGAAAATTATACTGACTGTCATTTGCATTGACTAATTATGAAAATCAGAGAAAGATATCATTTGCATAATAATTTGGAACGCAGTGTAATATAATGCACAGATCTACAGATCTAATATAATGCACGGATCTAATATAATGCACGGTTCTAATATAATGCACGGATCTAATATAATGCACAGATCTAATATAATGCACGGATCTAGTATAATGCACGGATCTAATATAATGAACGGATCTAATATAATGAACGGATCTAATATAAGATCTAATATAATGCACGGATCTAATATAATGCACAGATCTAATATAATGAACGGATCTAATATAAGATCTAATATAATGCACGGATCTAATATAATGCACGGATCTAATATAATGCACAGATCTAATATAATGCATGGATCTAATATAAGATCTAATATAATGCACGGATCTAATATAATGCACGGATCTAATATAAGATCTAATATAATGCACGGATCTAATATAAGATCTAATATAATGCACGGATCTAATATAATGCACAGATCTAATATAATGCACGGATCTAATATAATGCACGGATCTAATATAATGAACGGATCTAATATAATGAACGGATCTAATATAAGATCTAATATAATGCACGGATCTAATATAATGCACAGATCTAATATAATGCATGGATCTAATATAATGAACGGATCTAATATAAGATCTAATATAATGCACGGATCTAATATAATGCACAGATCTAATATAATGCACGGATCTAATATAATGCACGGATCTAATATAAGATCTAATATAATGCATGGATCTAATATAATGAACGGATCTAATATAAGATCTAATATAATGCACGGATCTAGTATAATGCACAGATCTAATATAATGAACGGATCTAATATAATGAACGGATCTAATATAAGATCTAATATAATGCACGGATCTAATATAATGCACAGATCTAATATAATGAACGGATCTAATATAAGATCTAATATAATGCACGGATCTAATATAATGCACGGATCTAATATAATGCACAGATCTAATATAATGCATGGATCTAATATAAGATCTAATATAATGCACGGATCTAATATAATGCACGGATCTAATATAAGATCTAATATAATGCACGGATCTAATATAAGATCTAATATAATGCACGGATCTAATATAATGCACAGATCTAATATAATGCACGGATCTAATATAATGCACGGATCTAATATAATGAACGGATCTAATATAATGAACGGATCTAATATAAGATCTAATATAATGCACGGATCTAATATAATGCACAGATCTAATATAATGCATGGATCTAATATAATGAACGGATCTAATATAAGATCTAATATAATGCACGGATCTAATATAATGCACAGATCTAATATAATGCACGGATCTAATATAATGCACGGATCTAATATAAGATCTAATATAATGCATGGATCTAATATAATGAACGGATCTAATATAAGATCTAATATAATGCACGGATCTAGTATAATGCACAGATCTAATATAATGAACGGATCTAATATAATGAACGGATCTAATATAAGATCTAATATAATGCACGGATCTAATATAATGCACAGATCTAATATAATGCATGGATCTAATATAAGATCTAATATAATGCACGGATCTAATATAAGATCTAATATAATGCACGGATCTAATATAATGCACAGATCTAATATAATGCACGGATCTCATATAATGCACGGATCTAATATAATGCACGGATCTAGTATAATGCACAGATCTAATATAATGAACGGATCTAATATAAGATCTAATATAATGCACGGATCTAATATAATGCACGGATCTAATATAATGCACAGATCTAATATAATGCACAGATCTAATATAATGCACGGATCTAGTATAATGCACAGATCTAATATAATGCACGGATCTAATATAAGATCTAATATAATGCACGGATCTAATATAATGCACAGATCTAATATAATGCACGGATCTAGTATAATGCACGGATCTAATATAATGAACGGATCTAATATAAGATCTAATATAATGCACGGATCTAATATAATGCACGGATCTAGTATAATGCACAGATCTAATATAAGATCTAATATAATGCACGGATCTAATATAATGCACGGATCTAATGTAATGCACGGATCTAATATAATGCACAGATCTAATATAATGCACAGATCTAATATAATGCACGGATCTAATAAAATGCACAGATCTAATATAATGCACGAGTCTAATATAAGATCTAATATAATGCACGGATCTAATATAATGCACGGATGTAATAAAATGCACGGCTCTAATATAATGCACGACTGTAATATAATGCACAGATCTAATATAATGCACGGATCTAGTATAATGCACAGATCTAATATAATGCACGGATCTAATATAAGATCTAATATAATGCACGGATCTAATATAATGCACAGATCTAATATAATGCACGGATCTAATATAATGCACGACTCATATAATGCACAGATCTAATATAATGCACAGATCTAATATAATGCACGGATCTAATATAAGATCTAATATAATGCACGGCTCTAATATAATGCACGACTCTAATATAATGCACGGATCTAATATAAGATCTAATATAATGCACGGATCTAATATAAGATCTAATATAATGCACGGATCTAATATAATGCATAGATCTAATATAATGCACAGATCTAATATAAGATCTAATATAATGCACGGCTCTAATATAATGCACGACTCTAATATAATGCACGGATCTAATATAAGATCTAATATAATGCACAGATCTAATATAAGATCTAATATAATGCACGGATCTAATATAATGCATAGATCTAATATAATGCACAGATCTAATATAAGATCTAATATAATGCACGGATCTAATATAATGCACAGATCTAATATAATGCACAGATCTAATAGAAGATCTAATATAATGCACGGATCTAATATAATGCACAGATCTAATATAATGTTACACATCAGATGTTTTTCATGGACAAGGGAAAGGTACTCCTCTCAGAAAATTATACTTTTAGATGTTTAATTGCTATTTGGAGAATTGGGATCACTAGACAAGGGCTTAATGAACTAATTTTTGTGAAAACCTCAAATTCAACCAAAATTGACATTTTTCACTTGTTTTGCCTGTAGCTCGAAATTATCCGGAGCGCATTCCGACTCATTTTGCCAGCACGGGTCACATTTGAAGCCTTTCGCCACCTCATAGCCTGGCAAAAGCCCTTCACCCTGTCTCTCTGTGATGTTTTGACTGTCATCATCGCTCCCAACCCTCACCTCACCTCTCCTCCACGGGTTTACTACATCATCTTTATTTTTCTCTCATTTCATCAAGCGCACCACAACTTAATGCTGTCCAGATCTGCGGTAACTCTCCCAAACAGTCGCTACTGAAATATGCCGAAACCTACGTCAACTGTCCCTGTTGACTCTGTATTGCATTTCTTTATTCTTCCAAACTTGTCTTGACCCAGCCAAAGTCTGCATCCAATGTTCTTCCTTTGACATGTTTTTTTATGGTGGTGTGCATTATTTAAAAAGCAGTGCTAAAGGACGACAAACACATTTGACTGAATATTTACAGAGGCTGTGTCAGTGAGGAAACTGTGAGTTAATGATGACAGAGATGTTTTTTTTTATGCAATGTCCAGACATTGCAGTTTGTCATTTTCCTAAGTAAAACAACATGTATTTCTATTAAAACAATGATTAAACATCTATTTATATTAAGACTAATTGTTAGTCTTTTAAAATAAGCAACTTTCCCTATTCTGCAGTTTGCTCTCAGCATAGCACTTTGAATCAAATTTAATCGCTGACTCATGAGTCTCATAATAATCACATTTCCTCCAGAGATGTGTGAGAGCTGCAGAGTGGCATGAAATTTACACAAACCCACAGCCTATATGATCCACCATCCCTGCTTTTCCCTTTTCCTCCCCTCATTCAAGAGGACTGAACTCTGAAAGCCAGCCCCAGTGGGGTGCTAACTTTCCCCCAAAACTTCTGCCCACCCTCCCTCCTTCTCTCTATCGTTCTCTCTCTCTCTCTCTCTCTCTCTCTCTCTCTGGCGCCTGGTTCACTATGGATTTTTCATAGAGCCACTTTTTTATTTCCCCTAATTTTCCTAATACCCCATTGGTTACACTTTATTTCGATGGTCCAATTTAGACATTCTACACACTATAAGTAACTTTGCAAATACATTCCAACTAAGGGTACATTTACATGACAACACTGTTCCTTTGTGTTTTTTAAAAGTTTCGCGGACAGACAACAACGTTGTCCAAAAAAATCTTCTTTCGCGAAAAACGACTAAAAATGCTGTACGCATGCCAGGCCAGTAGTTGGCGATGCCACTCTGTAAAGAAACACTACGCACATGCACATACGCATTCTTGAATACAAACAATCAAGATGGTTAAAGCATAGAGCAAGAGAAGTGTTATGGTTTAGTGCACCCAAAAATTATCCCATAATTCACTCCCCCTCAAGCCATCCTATATGTATATGACTTTCTTCTTTCAGCCAAACACAATCAGAGTTATATTAAAAAATTTCCTAGCTCTTCCAAGCTTTATAATGGGAGTGAATGGTACCTTAAATTTTGAAGGTCAAAAAAGCGCATCCATCCATTATAAAAGTAATCCATACGGCTCCAGTGTGTTAAGAAAGGCCTTCTGAACCGAAACCATGCGTTTTTGTAAGAAAAATATCCATATTTATAACTTTATAAACTATAATCACTGGCTTCCGGTAACGGCTGTACGTGAGTCGAGCTCCCGGAAGAGTGACCTCTGACCCGACACATGACGTATTGATGAACGCAGAAGAGCAGAGGATAGAGCAAAACAAAACACTGGTGTCATGACAAATCGGGTCCTCCCTCGAAAACAGGGGTCTCCCCAAACTGTATACGAATTATATTAATTTAAAATACACATAGCTTACTATATAATTCGTACAAAAACACATTAGTGCATAATAAAACCAATTGAAGGTAATTTCTTACACTTGATTAACTGTTAATTAATAAATAATAATAATAATAGCCTATTAAGTGAATAACTGAACATCATTTGTTTTATTTATAACTGAAATATTTGGACATTTAACACTTAACACATAATTACATTAACGATGATTGAGAATATATGTAGGGTAAGTGCAAATGTGTGTATAAACTAGGCTAATAGCTTATATGCTACACGAGTATATAAGAACTAATACATAAATGGTCATTATAACGTAGTTGAAAGGAATTGTAGGAATTGTATTTAGATGCTAAAGCAAGTACCTATTAAAAGCAAATTGAACCAATGGGAACGCTTAGGGTCCTAAAAGAGACCTAATTTCGAGTGGGGGGAGTGGGGGGGACCCAATTTGTCACTACACCAGTCACGAATGAGAAGTCTAAAACAAGTTTTTAAAGAGAAATGTGGGAGGAGCTTGAGTTTGTTGTTTGAACCGTTGTTTGTTGTTTGTTGAATCTAGCAAATGTTAGTTAATGCATTTACTAACATTGACTAACGAGTAATGCATGTGTTCAGTAATCTTTAACGTTAGTAAATTGTTCGTTCATGTTAAATAATGTTAACCAGTGTTGGGGGAAATGCATTACAAGTAACTCCAGTTACGTAATCAGATTGCTTTTTCAAGTAACTAGTAAAGTAATGCATTACTTTTAAATTTACAACAATATATCTGAGTTACTTTTTCAAATAAGTAACGCAAGTTAATTTGTTTTCCCATTTATTGACTGAAAAATCTCCTGTCCTTATGTTGAGAGAAATCTTGAGTAAGTGCAGAGGCGTTGTGTGTGTATTGTAGTTCTAGACTAAATGTGAGCATGCATTTACTCATCGCACTTGCACAAAAAAAGATCCAGCATTCCTCAAAATTAATAAAATCAGTGAAATGCAAAATCAGAATACTACGCAAACCTCCAATAATTAAATGTTAGATAAATGTTAAATATATTTTTAATATGCATTTAATCTCACTTTATTGACCAATGTACTTGCTGCTGACCTTTGTTTTGTTTGAGCTGCGCTCTCTACTGTGTAACGCAAAAGTAACGTAACGCATTACTTTTCTTAAGTAACGCAATTAGTTACTTTTTAAGGGAGTAACGCAATATTGTAATGCATTACTTTTCAAAGTAACTTTCCCTAACACTGATGTCAAAAGATACCTTTTGATTTTAATAATGTATTAGTAATGTTGAAATTAACATTAACTGAGATTGATAAATGTTTTAGACATATTTTAATTGTTAGTTTAACGTAGTTAACTAATGTTAACAAATGGGGGAAAAAAGTGTTTCTTAGGTTACAAACCAGTGTTATTTTATATTTGGGAAATGCAGCACAAATACACTCCATTCTACCTAAGAGAAATAAAAAATTTTTATCAAACTTTTCTTGTTTCATTAAAATGCAGCAAGGAAAAACACTACATTGTGGACACTATATTTTGACCACATTTTTGTTTTGTCAACATCTGTTCATGCTTATATAGTCTATATGTTTTACATATATTTGGCAATGCAGAGACAAAATACGCTTAAAATGTTTTAGCCTATTTACAACGTACAAAATACATTACAAAATACTTGTGCTTTTCCTGTCATTTTTATATAAAAAAAATCATTTCAAATGGCATTTTCACTAAAATCGAACCAAAATTCTAGTTTAAAGTTAAACACTCATGCTTTTCTTTTTCCTGCCTTCCCATTTTGTAGACATCTGTTAATCCGCACATACGTTACCCCCTATTTCACCCCATACCTTTGCTCTCTCTGCCTCAACATTTTCACCTGTCTTTCAACACGTCCCCCTCCCTCTCTTGCTTTTCTCATTCTCTTGTTCTCCCTTCCTCTCTCTCTCTCCCTCTCCCTCTCTCTCTCTCTCTCTCTCTCTCTCTCTCTCTCTCTCTCTCTCTCTCTCTCTCTCTCTCTCTCTCTCTCTCTCTCTCTCTCTCTCTCTCTCTCTCTCTCTCTCACACACACACAGACACACACACACTCCTCAGTGACACACAGCAGGGAGCAGCACTGCACAGTCTCAGCCAGTTCTGTTCTCTCCACACCTTGAGGCAATTACACCCCCCTTCATACACACACACACACACACACACACACTTGCAGGCCAAGGCTTGAGGACTGCAGAAAGGAAGGGGGAATGCAGACAGGAAAAGGTGCCCCATTCTGTCTCTTTCTCAGGCCCTTCTGCTTTTCATCTATATGCCAATCATTCCTGTCCATCTGTGCCTCTGCTCCTTTTGTATCGTTTTTTTTTTATTTTTATATATTGTCTCTGTCTTTCTCCATTGGTGTCGGTGGCTCTTCTTCAGGCCTTTGCAGAATCAAACGCACGTTTTTTACTGCCGAGCACTGGCGTCATGGGATGCCCAGACAGACCGAACAAAACCTACTCTGTTCAAGCTGCTCACTCTTCTTCCAGCGAGGAACATAAACCTGGCCCTCATCGTTTGTGGTCGGAGCTACGCAGCATTTGGGTTTGGATTTCTGACTGCATGTGTGCTGGATTTGCTTGTATTGGAATGTGTGGTTCCTTGGGGGTCTGTAGTGTGTGTGTGTGTGTGTGTGTGTGTGTGTGTGTTGGTCATGAATTGTAATCTGACCCTCAAGGGGGAAAACAGTCTTTCCTGCATTACAGAGCACTTATGTACACATACAAACATTTGCAAATGTGCAATTAACTACATTTGCATTGCTAATAAATCTGCAAAAGTTAATTCATAGGAGAAGCTGGCTATGTAGAAGTTGACTATGGGCCAGATTTACTAAACAGGGCAAATTGGTGTGTGAGCAAAATCCCATAAAAGCACCGATGGGAGTGGAAAGTTCTGCGCGTGATCTACTGACGACACACAAATTAAAGAACACAGACACAGACGGATCATTTCCATAATGACCAACACAATCTACCAAGAGCAGCACAAATTAGCATAGGGTCGCAAACAAGCAGAGCCGCTGATAATCAGCTCTGGGTGATCTACTAATACAGCCGCAAATTGGGTTAAGACTAGTGCTGTCAAAATTAGCGCGTTAAAGCATGCGATTATTTTTTTTCAGTTTAACGCGGTAAATGAACGCAGCATCTGTTTTTACGCTACAGCATATGATTACGCTATCATTCATTCAAGTGCTATTAAACCATTCAAGCAAGCAAAAATGAACTTAAATCTGTACTGGCGCGCTGTCTGTGAATCTCCTCTCTGTGTGACAGACACACACGATCTTGCGTTCCTGTGCTCTCGTACTAGGTCATCATCAGCCGTTCAATTCCAATACTCAAGAACGCCAGTACAGAGGATGCATGAAAGTACCCGGATGTGTTCTTGATATCGAGGATGCATCGAATGCAGACTTGAGAGAATCAAACTGTTAGAAATCCCAGAAGACACTGCAGGCGGTCGACGTACGGAAGCCTGTAAGCTTTAAACTTCTCATTTTCACTTTAGAGATTCCCGCTGCAAGATCGCAAATACGTGACGGCTTGTGAAAGCAAACATTTGTCTGTTTGTACTGCTTAATTTTAATGAAGCGATAACCTAAAGAAATCCTGCAGTATTTTATTGGCATTTTAAAAAGAATCTTAACATTGACAAAGCATAGGTAACACATAAGCTACTCATTTTTATAAATACACGTTGAGCAACAAGATCGCAGCACATCTCAATTCTCACAAAGATGCGCTCTCTGTCCTCACGTCCTTCCGAGTGCGTTCTTTCAAGGTCGCCTGGGCAAGACCGTTCTCCACGAGAACTCAAGTCCGTTCTTTGCGTTCTTGGAATTGAGAAACAGCCAGAGAAAATCACTCACTGCTCTTGACTGAATAATTTTTGTAGCTTTAATAAGGAATAATCTATAATAAATATATAATTTATGCAGTGACAAAGTGAATAATGCAGTGTTTGATAACTTTATTCAATTTCTGTATATTTCCTACCTGTTAGATCAAATATTTAAAATAACTGTCTTTATGTTGTTTCTACATTAATTTGGAGATTAACTGAAATATATATATATATATATATATATATAAAAAATATATTTGAAAACTTTAATGGTTTTAAAGTTTATACTTTAAAGGCGCGATTAATCGCGATTAACTATTTTTAATTGACTAGTTAAGACTAGTTAAGGTAAATAATGGCACAAACACCAGTAAATTGACGAGCGCAAACCTTAGTAAATCACTCGCATGATTCATTTAAATACTCTCCTCTCATAAATGTTGCGTCTGACAGGGAAAATCCTACAAATGCATATGCAATAAGATCAGCTGCCAAAATAACCCTGTCCACACCTCTTCAGCGTGAATTTTTCACTGCGTGTCTTTAGTAAATCCTGACAGTAGTTTTTAGTTCTGGCCCCCACTGTAAAAAATTATTTTCAAAGTTGTAAATAAAACAAATTACTAGAGTAAGTAAACTTACTAACAATTTCTGAGTGGAAATGGTTTCTACACCTAATATGGCCCCACTTTATATTGTCTTTAACTACCATGTACTTACATAAAAAGTAACAATAATTGCTGTGCACAATGTACTTACTGGGCTCTATCATACACCCGGTGCAATGTGACGCCAGGCGCGACGCAAGTCTTTTTTGCTATTTCAGCCCGACGCAGTTATCATTTTCAGACCATGCGCTTCAGACCATGAGCTCAGATCATTAAAATAGGGCACATTGTGTTGATGTATTGCAAAACACTTGTTGTGCTATTGAGGCGTGATACAGGTAAGGTTAGGACAGGTTTGGTTGTATGGGTAGGTTTAGGGCTGGTTAAGGGTCAACAGGGTAATTATAGATGCAATTACAGACATTAATTACAGATGTAATTACAAACCCGATTCCAAAAAAGTTGGGACGCTGTACAAATTGTGAATAAAAAAGGAATGCAATAATTTACAAATCTCATAAACTTATATTTTATTCACAATAGAATATAGATAACATATCAAATGTTGAAAGTGAGACATTTTGAAATGTCATGCCAAATATTGGCTCATTTTGGATTTCATGAGAGCTACACATTCCAAAAAAGTTGGGACAGGTAGCAATAAGAGGCCGGAAAAGTTAAATGTACATATAAGGAACAGCTGGAGGACCAATTTGCAACTTATTAGGTCAATTGGCAACATGATTGGGTATAAAAAGAGCCTCTCAGAGTGGCAGTGTCTCTCAGAAGTCAAGATGGGCAGAGGATCACCAATTCCCCCAATGCTGCAGCGAAAAATAGTGGAGCAATATCAGAAAGGAGTTTCTCAGAGAAAAATTGCAAAGAGTTTGAAGTTATCATCATCTACAGTGCATAATATCATCCAAAGATTCAGAGAATCTGGAACAATCTCTGTGCGTAAGGGTCAAGGCCGGAAAACCATACTGGATGCCCGTGATCTTCGGGCCCTTAGACGGCACTGCATCACATACAGGAATGCTACTGTAATGGAAATCACAACATGGGCTCAGGAATACTTCCAGAAAACATTGTCGGTGAACACAATCCACCGTGCCATTCGCCGTTGCTGGCTAAAACTCTATAGGTCAAAAAAGAAGCCATATCTAAACATGATCCAGAAGCGCAGGCGTTTTCTCTGGGCCAAGGCTCATTTAAAATGGACTGTGGCAAAGTGGAAAACTGTTCTGTGGTCAGACGAATCAAAATTTGAAGTTCTTTTTGGAAAACTGGGACGCCATGTCATCCGGACTAAAGAGGACAAGGACAACCTAAGTTGTTATCAGCGCTCAGTTCAGAAGCCTGCATCTCTGATGGTATGGGGTTGCATGAGTGTGTGTGGCATGGGCAGCTTACACATCTGGAAAGGCACCATCAATGCTGAAAGGTATATCCAAGTTCTAGAACAACATATGCTCCATCCAGACGTCGTCTCTTTCAGGGAAGACCTTGCATTTTCCAACATGACAATGCCAGACCACATACTGCATCAATTACAACATCATGGCTGTGTAGAAGAAGGATCCGGGTACTGAAATGGCCAGCCTGCAGTCCAGATCTTTCACCCATAGAAAACATTTGGCGCATCATAAAGAGGAAGATGCGACAAAGAAGACCTAAGACAGTTGAGCAACTAGAAGCCTGTATTAGACAAGAATGGGACAACATTCCTATTCCTAAACTTGAGCAACTTGTCTCCTCAGTCCCCAGACGTTTGCAGACTGTTATAAAAAGAAGAGGGGATGCCACACAGTGGTAAACATGGCCTTGTCCCAACTTTTTTGAGATGTGTTGATGCCATGAAATTTAAAATCAACTTATTTTTCCCTTAAAATGATACATTTTCTCAGTTGAAACATTTGATATGTCATCTATGTTGTATTCTGAATAAAATATTGAAATTTGAAACTTCCACATCATTGCATTCTGTTTTTATTCACAATTTGTACAGTGTCCCAACTTTTTTGGAATCGGGTTTGTACATGCAGGTGTTTTTTGTGAAAAAAACTATACAATAAGTGCATTGTATCAAGTAATTCATTTCAATGTTATTACATAGTAGATAAAGACACCTAATATAAAGTGGGACCTCAGTGTAGAACACAAGTTCAGGAAAAGAGCAGTGTAAACATTCTGCTAAGCATTTCCTTTTGTGTTCCACGCAAGAAGGTCGTAGATAAGGTCTGTTCGTAATTCTAAATGATGTTGAAATTTTCATTTTCATTTGAGCTATTCCTGTAACTGAACAAACAGAGAGATTCATGCACAGCTCAACAAACGCTACTGGCACAAAAGCACTCGACTCGCTCCTGTTTTAATGTCAGTAAGTCATGCCAGCTAACTTGTGATGGGACAGTTTCCCTGCAGCGTGTGCAAAAACCGGCTGATCTCTATCACCACCCACTCTCTCTGTCTGTCTGTGTTCCCTCTTTAAAGCTGAAAAAATTACTATATAATCCTGCATTACTTTGCGATCTTCATTTTATTCAAATGAGTTTACTAAAATCCACCTAATCACTACTTCCAATGTGTTTCTCTGTCTCTCTCTCACACACACACACACCACTGGTGGTTTAAAGAATTGGGCCAAACCCCAGAAATTCCACTCAAATTCTATATAAATAAATAATGAGGCACAATGTGGAGTTTGTGCTTAGCCTCAGTCCTGCAGTAACCTCTGCGTTTGGCCATCCTCTGCCTCACTCTTAAAAGAAGAAGAATTTGCCATTTGTTTCAAATGCTACCTCTTTTTTCATCAAACATTCTGCATTTCTGAAACCAAAAGCTCCACCAGATTCCCAACCTCATGTGCAGATAAGTGCATGTGTGTGTGTGTGTTGTATGACAGATGCAATCCATTTTGTGCATTTTGTGCACACGTTACTATTTGAGTGAGAACATAATACATACATACTTCAGCATGATTAATAAGTATTTCATATTCCCAAAGCATTCAATAATATTTGTTAAAGAGAGAAAAAAACCTTCATAATCACACATAATGAAAGAAGTGAACTAATGATGTCATTAAACTAATATACCATATTTGCCCTGAGCTACAGAATGTGACTGGTATTATCAAAGTCCAGGGGCGGACTACCCATCTGGAACACAGAGAGATGTCAAGCTCCTGAAAGGACAAATACTATTGGGTCAAATACAGTGGGCCGCTGTGTGCCAGAAAGTCCAGGGCCACTTTTTAGCCCCAGTCCGCCCCGTCAAAGTCCCTTTCAAGGAATGTCTGTTCACTTGGCGGCCATATTTGCAACACCTCCGGCCAGCTGTTTCGAGCATCCAAGACCAAGTCCTATCTGTTTGAATGGGAGAATCCTGAAATCTCAAAAACTGCTTGCCGAACTAAACAGTTAAATAACATATTTCAAATCAGCAGCAAAATCTTTTCATGCTAGACCAGCCAATGCGCATGTGCAGTAATAAGCACGTATCTCAGAACATGAATGAATGACTTTTTTATTTCGAAGGCGGGACTTATTCCACCATATTGCACTTTGCACTTTCTCCTATTCTTAAGTAACATTAGTGCACTGTCTTTATATATCTAAAATCTTCGGTATTATGTAGCAATTTCATATTTTTGAAAATATTATATTTAAAATTATATATTTTGCATTGGTGCAAATGCAATATTTTAAATATTAAATGTTACATACATCCTTTTTTATATTTTATAAGAATGGTGTAAGAACTGATATAATGATATCTCAAATTTTTACTGCACTGTAAAAAAGGATATGACCAATAAGTTATCACAACATATATTTTTACATTAACTCATTAAAATAAGTTAAGCAATTGTCAACTTTTTTTTGTAAGTTATACAAGAGTCAACTAATTTTTTAAAGTCAGTTTAATGTAATTTAAGTTGAAATGACTTAAATAGATAAGTTGATTGAACTTAAAAATGTAAGGCAGTAATTTTTTTTCAGTGTACCTACTTTGCAATGTCAGGGCCCTATTTTAACGATCTGAGCACATGGTCTGAAGCTCATGGCGCAGGTGCACTTAGGGCGTGTCCGAATCCACTTTTGCTAGTTTAACGACGGGAAAAAGGGTCGGCGTGCCAGGCGCATGGTCCAAAAGGGTTGTACCTAGTCTCTTAATGAGTCATGGGTGTGTTTTGGGCGTAACGTGCAATAAACCAATGAGAGTCTCATCTCCCATTCCCTTTAAAAGCCAGTTGCGCTCGCGCCATGGCGGATTCGCTATTTACATGGAGGAATTTGCGAGCGGAAAGACTGAACACTTCTCCAGAGAGGAATCCTTTTATTTTTTATATTTAAAAATGTGTGTGTGTGTGTAATAAGCAGAGTGTACGTGCGTTGTGCACCACCTATAGGCTCATATTACTAACACACCCTTTAAATAACACAAAAAATACTGCGCTATTGACTTTAGAGCAGGTTTTGTTGGTCAATGGCGCAGTCGTTTTCAGTTCCTCAAAATAGCAACGCTCCAACAATGCTCCTGAACACACCTGGTTTTCAGACCAGCACACCCATGGGTGAACAGATGGGCACGAGTGCATTTGCTATTTAAACAACGTGACGCTGGACGTGAAAATGAGAACTGCGTCGGGCTGAAACTAGCAAAAAACACTTGCGTCACCCCTGGTGTCGCATTGCGCTGGGTGTATGATAGGGCCATCAGTGTTTCTCTTCTATGTGTTGTGAATGTCAAATTTAAAAATGCAGCTGTACAGAAGTCACAGGTTTCAGGTGCAGACTAAAAGTGTGAAAACTGCCCTGGATTTTACTCATTCGTCTAACATTTCAGGACGTTAAACCTGAAGCTAATAAAAAAGTAAAGTGGTCTTTTATGTACAGTTAACAGAGTTGCTGTCAGTACTGAGGCTGAATAATGTTTCAGCGCTGATGGCATGAGCTGGAAGAGGGATAATTGAGTATTTAAGGTGTCCTTAAAGTGATAGTTTACCCAAAAATGAAAATTCTGTCATCTTTTACTCACCCTCATGTTGTTCCAAACCTTTATGCATTTCTATTTTCTACTGAACACAAAAAAAGATATTTTGAAGAATGTCAGTAACCAAACAGTTGATGGGCCCCATTGACTTCTATTGTATTTTTATTTTTTTTCATGCTATGGAAGTCAATGGAGTCATTCTTCAAAATATCCTCTTTTGTGTTCAGCAGAAGAAAGAAATTCATACAGGTTTGGAAGAACTTGAGGGTGAGTAAATGATGACAGAATAATCATTTTTGGGTGAACTATTCCACTTCACTTCAACAGCTTCTGTATCAACATCGTAGAAATGACAGAATCCACCATCAGCTGCATGTGTCGTAACCATGTCTTGAATATTGGGGGGACCAAAGTTTTTTTTTTTTTTTTTTTTTTTTTTTTTTTTTTTTTTTTTTTGAAGGGGGAGTGGGGGGGTGGTCTTTTTATTTAGAGAAATTAAATAGGCCTAATAAAATGATTAAAAGGGATTTAAGGGAATAAAGAAGAAATAAGAACGGTAAAAGAAGTACAAGGTAATTATAGCCTAGTTGTGAATTAATCCATTAAAACTCTGCAAATAATATATATATATATAAAATTCACACATTCACACTTGTTTGTATGTCTAATATTCCAAAAATGTAAAAAAAAAAACTTTCTTGTCTTGTCACATTTAGTTATGAATGACATCATTTAAATTATTTAATATTTTAAATTCAAAATGACGAAATTACATTAAAATTTGAGTAGTTTGCATCACTGTATGTTACTGTGGGTCGTTAAACCTATCCATTGTAAAACAGCTGTCAAATATTAAATGTTTAGCTACTTATATCTTACCACAAACACACTCTTTTATTGTAAAAAACTAAAAGCGTCGCTCTAGAACTCACACTCTTCTTCAGTGAACATTAAGCCCCGCCTTCTTTGATCCGATTGGCCATCATTTTGACACTGACGGGCGCTGTTAGAACACTGAAGCAGACCAGCCTAAAAATTTACATTTTTAAACCGTCTGCCATTCTAACAACAAACAGATCGGTGCATAATGGTGAGCAGCATTAAGAAATATCAAATATTGGGGGGTACAATTTGGCTGTCCCATTTGACAAGTTCCGCCCAATGCCTATAGTGGTGGATTCATTAAGATAAAACTGTACTTACATACTAATCACATTTACAAAGCTCTTTTGTTAACAGGATGTTTATTTTACCAAATTACTCTTAATATTTCTTAATATTTATGTATAGGCTATCATTCACTATATGCTAATTTTCTGTGTACCTATACCACATTTGCTATATGAGAGCACACTGCCTGGTTTAATGTTTCCCACAATGCACTCCATTTCCAATGTCATGAATGAAGATGCTGCAAAGACCCACTGAACAAACTTTAGGCCCGAAACATGCTCAAATACATGAAACCCCTTTTGAAACATTTATTTTTAAGAGTGCAAGGGCCACTATAGCATGCATCAACATCAGGGGTGATTCTAGGATTTCAATATTAGGGGGCTCAGCCCCCAATGAGGGTATGATTTAAAAACAATAAAATTGTTTGTATACTAGGGTAGGCATGAACAATACAGTAGGTTGTATAGTACCTATGAAGTTAATCCCTGAATATTGAATTAATTTCTAATCATTTTAAATAACCAGCTAATATTCATTAATATTCATTTAGAATATAGAAAAACTTCATATTACTGCAATTCTCTACATTGTCTTGATTGGCAAAATTTCATTTTTTTTTTTTTCAACACATGTAATGTTTTAAACACTATTAACTCTACGTTTGTGCAGTAAAATTAACTTTAAAAATATCTACATTTATAATTTTCATTCAGGGAGATAACATGGAAAATGTGCCATGGTTTAGTGGAGGATTTCTGTCACCTGGTGGAAAACAAACACATTAACATGAAAATTACATGAAATTACCACTATAACCAGTAGATGGCTGCAGAGGACCACTCATTTGCCATTTTCATTCCATTTTATAGTTTTATAGGATTTATTATAAAATGAATATTATAACAAATTTTAGAAATGTTATTGCACTGAAGTATGAAGTATAGCAAGAGTAGGAAAGGTCACAAAGTCTCATGAATTTCATTAAATAAATAAACAAATAAATAAGCCCAGATTTTACAGTGGATGGGAAATTGTCTTGAATTCCTCCCACATTATGTAATCTGCATTTATGACAATTAACTACACAGATACCATAACAATCTATCACACACATTGTCCTCTGCTCTTGATGCTGTTACGGATTGAATACAGGGATGAGCCGCCGTCGGTTCAATATGAGTTTTAAAGGGGAATGAGGCGATCACGAATTAGTGTACATTTTACGGAGCTAATCGCAAATTTTTAGGGGGGCTGGGTGGAAATTTAGAGGTCTTCTTCTATGGTTAGTTTGCTCTTTTAGTTCAACTACTGTCATTATACAGCAACAGTTAGAAGAAAATGTTGAGAACGCCAGTTAAACGTGTTGTTATTCAGATATAAACACCCAGATTAATGGCTCATACGTTTGAATCTAACTCTTCGGCACAATGTAAAAAGTGGTAACCTGTAATTCTGTAGTTAGTTTACTGTAAAAGCCATTTCTGCCTGATTTAACCCATCAAAATTTGTTTTGCATAAATGTATGTATTAGATCATAAACTATTTCATTTAGACAATTTTTCAGTATACTGGGGTTTCTTACAGCCACAGAAATTATGTAAAACAGGACTGCATGCTTTCAACAGGTTAGATCATTGTTCGTGTCTGCATTGCATACTTTCATAAGTTTCTGGCCTTATTTTTAAGATGGTGAAGGCTTTGAACAGACTGTCCTGCCCGTCTAGCCCATTTGTCTCTCTCTGTCTGTCTTTCTGTATGTTCCCACTCTGAAAGAAGAAAGGATAGATTGAGGGATGAGTAGATGTTATCTCTTATTAAAAGGAGCTAATGGACCGTCTGTGTATGAAGGCACCACATAATGAGATAATCACATGCGGTGGTTACAGAACTGTTGATGCAACTACTTTTTGTCTCTCATGAAAACAAAAGCAGTATGCCAGATATGATACGTCAAACATCCGCTATGTGTTTTAATTGTGTATTCTTTTTATTGAAATGTAATCTTTCTTCAGTTTGATGGAGTTGTTTCATGCTCTTTCACTCTTTTCTGGCTATAAATGGACATTTGTGTTTATTCAAAGGCTTTTAATGTGCCTGTGTGTGTGTGTGTGAGAGAGAGAGTGTGTGTGTGTGAGTGTGTGTGTGTTTGCGTGTGTGTGTGTGCATATGCGTTTTTATGTGTGTTTGTGTGTGCGTGCGTGTGTTTGCGTGCGTGTGTGTGTTTGCGTGTGTGTTTGTGTGTTCGCTTGTGTGTGCATGTGTGTGTTTGTGTGTATTTGTGTGTGTATTTGTGTGTGTATTTGTGTGCGTGTCTGCATGTGTGTGTGCGCGTGTGTTGCGTGTGTGTTTGTGTGTGTGCGTGTGTGTTTGCGTGCGTGCGTGTGTGTGTGCGTGCGTGTGTGTGCGTTCGTGTGTATGAGTGAGTGTGCGTGCATGTGAGTGTGTGTGTGTGCGTGTGTGTTTGTGTGTGTATTTGTGTGTGTGTCTGCATGTGTTGCGTGTGTGTTTGCGTGTGTTTGTGTGTGTGCGTGTGTGTTTGCGTGCGTGCGTGTGTGTGTGTGCGTGCATGTGTGTGCGTGTGTGTGTGCGTGCATGTGAGTGTGTGTGTGTGTGCGTGTGTTTGCGTGTGTGTGTGCGTGTGCGTGTTGCATTTGTGTTTGCGGTTGTGTGTGTTTGCAAGTGTTTGTGTGTGTGTTTGCGTGCGTGCGTGTGTGTGAGTGTGTGTGTGTGCGTGTGTTTGCGTGTGTGTGTGTGTGAATATGTGTTTTTATGTGTGTGTGTGTGTGTGTGTGTGTTTGTGTGCGTGTGTGTTTGCGTGTGTGTGTGTGTGCACGTGTGTGTTTGTGTGTGTGTCTGTGTGTGTGTGTGTGTGTGTGTGCGTGTTGCGTGTTGCATGTGTGTTTGCATGTTGTGTGTGTTTGTGTGTGTGCGTGCATATGTTTTTATGTGTGTGTGCACGTGTGTGTTTGTGTGTATTTGTGTGTGTTTGTGTGTGTGCATGTGTGTGTGTGCGTGTTTCATGTATGTTTGCGTGTTGTGTGTGTTTGCGTGTGTGTTTGCGTGTGTGTGTGTGAGTGAGTGTGCATGCGTGCGTGTGTGTGCGTGTGCGTTCGTGCGTGTGTGTGTGTGTGTGTGCGTGTGTGGATTACTCCAGGAGGTGATGACTGACATGTGGTCTGTTTGATAAAGCAGATCTGCATGTCTGAACACGAACAACATCAAGAACAAACCCTGAATCACACCAGCAAACTGCACAAATTCAAATCACACTTTACTGGAAGAATCTTATATATTAGCTTCATATATTTTGCTGTTCATTATACCAAAATCAAATGTATATACTTTAAATCAAAAGTTTGGAATAATTAAGAATTTTAATGTTTTTGAAAACTCTTCTGCTCACCAAAGCTGCATTTATTTATATGCTATATTTATTTAAAAAATCAGTAATATTACAAAATATTATTACAATTTAAAATAACTGTGTTCTATGTGAATATATGTTAAAGTGTAATTTATTTCTGTGATCAAAGCTGAATTTTTAGCATCATTACTCCAGTCTTCAGTGTCACATGATCCTTCAGAAATCGTTCTAATATGATGATTTGATGCTCAAGATTTAAGCAAGAATTTATTATAATTATCAATACAAATTTTGCAAATACAGCAAATTTTGCTGCTTAATATTTTTGTAGAAGCTGTGATAGACTACTATTCAAAACCCAATACCTAACCCTAACAAAGATGCATTCAATTGATCAAAAGTGACAGTAATGACATTTATAGTGTTAGAAAATATTATTTAAAATAAACATTTATATTCATTAAAAAAAAAAAAATCCGATTTTCAAAATATTAAGCAGCAAAAACTAACAGTGAAAATAATGAGAATCATTATGAGCACCAAATCTTCATATTAGAATGATTTCTGAAGGATCATGTGACACTGAAGACTATGACATATGAAAACAATATCAGAAATAGATTTTTTGGGCTACAGCAGACACAAGCTATTACTTTCAGTGTTATTCATAAGATGGGGTTATTCTGAAGGCTACTTACACAGAGCTGCCATCTCTTTGGGAAGGTCCGCCCCAAATCGTCCAAAGAGGCTGCCATTGGCCAGGAGATCAAAGGGGGAGTGGTTTCGCATCGAACTGAAGGCAAAGGGGTAGAACCCTGTCATATGACTCACAGGCCTCTCCCTATTGGTTGCCATTTTGATGATGGCACTCCTCCAGCCCAAAGAAGGTCCTATCGTTGAGATGGTGAATTATCTGTCTCCTACCACTATCTTACTTCTCACGTTGGAGCTTTTTATTAAAGGAATTATTTTAATAAACTCTATGCGCTAATCGTAAATCCATTATAAACTTTTGTTGGTTTGCATAGCACTGATTTGGAGGGAAGATGAACTTGGCGAGTGATCCAAAATTGATGTACAACAATAAAATCCAACAGGTGCCTGCAGAAAAACACAAGAGGGAAAAAAAGTGTTTAAAACATACGTGTTAATTACCTTTAACCATTTCAGTTCATGTAATTGGAAAAAATTTATTTTTTGTAAGCATGATCATCTAGTAAATTGACCACTATGCACTATTTACAACCATTCAGCAGAAATGCCTTTTCATAAAATTCCTGAGGGTCAAACGTCATACAGAAGAGACTTATACAATTCTGGACATTATTAGCATACACCGATCAGGCATAACATTATGAGGTGAAGTGAATAACACTGATTATCTCTTCATCACGGCACCTGTTAGTGGGTGGGATATATTAGGCAGCAAGTGATCCTCAAAGTTGATGTGTTAGAAGCAGGAAAAATGGGCAAGCGTAAGGATTTGAGCGAGTTTGACAAGGGCCAAATTGTGATGCTAGACGACTGGATCAGAGCATCTCCAAAACTGCAGCTCTTGTGGGGTGTTCCCGGTCTGCAGTGGTCAGTATCTATCAAAAGTGCTCCAAGGAAGGAACAGTGGTGAACCGGCGACAGGGTCATGGGTGGCCAAGGCTCATTGATGCACATGGGGAGTGAAGGCTGGCCCATGTGGTCTTATCAAACAGACGAGCTACTGTAGCTCAAATTGGTCAAGAAGTTAATGCTGGTTCTGATAGAAAGGTGTCAGAATACACAGTGCATCGCAGTTTGTTGCATATGGGGCTGCATAGCCGCAGACCAGTCAGGGTACCCATGCTGACCCCTGTCCACCGCCGAAAGCGCCAACAGTGGGCACGTGAGTATCAGAACTGGACCACGGAGCAATGGAAGAAGGTGGCCTGGTCTGATGAATCACGTTTTCTTTTACATCACGTCGATGGCCGGGTGCGTGTGCGTCGCTTACCTGGGGAACACATGGCACCAGGATGCACTATGGGAAGAAGGCAAGCCGGCGGAGGCAGTGTGATGCTTTGGGCAATGTTCTGCTGGGAAACCTTGGGTCCTGCCATCCATGTGGATGTTACTTTGACACGTACCACCTACCTAAGCATTGTTGCAGACCATGTACACCCTTTCATGGAAACGGTATTCCCTGGTGGCTGTGGCCTCTTTCAGCAGGATAATGGGCCCTGCCACAAAGCAAAAATGGTTCAGGAATGGTTTGAGGAGCACAACAACGAGTTTGAGGTGTTGACTTGGCATCCAAATTCACCAGATCTCAATCCAATCGAGCATCTGTGGGATGTGCTGAACAAACAAGTCCGATCCATGGAGGCCTCGCAACTTACAGGACTTAAAGGATCTGCTGCTAACATCTTGGTGCCAGACACCACACCACACCTTCAGGGGTCTAGTGGAGTCCATGCCTCGACGGGTCAGGGCTGTTTTGGCAGCAAAAGGGGGACCAACACAATATTAGGTCATAATGTTATGCCTGATCGGTGTATAAAGCAGAATAATGCAGATTCCCAATTGTCTTTATCTGACAGTAATTTGTGGATGGTGGTGCAGAGTGCAAAATTCCTGAATTCTGTTGCTCTCTTCAACATCTGAGTGGAAAAATAGAAATTTGTCCACAAAATATGCTAGCTGTTCCTAAATTCACAAATTTTTGCTCACTCTTTACAGCGCATTGTGTAGGATGTTGCAAACTGAATGGCAGAAAAAAATGAAAAATCCAATCTGACCATCCAGATTGAAAGACATTTCCAAGAATCTAATATTTCAATCTGATTTCAGACCACATATGAATGCGGTTTGGAAGGGGTTTGGAAAAGCCAGATTTCATGTGGTTTTCTGCTGTTTGGACTGTAAACAATTAAATGGATTTGAGCTGGATATGCCAAAAAAAAAAAAAAATTCTGCTTGCCTTAGCAAAGACTTAGATGATAAAAAGTCGAGAAATGACATGAACCTGTGGGGAAAAGAGGGTTTGATATAAACAATGCAGGCTGGACCTGAATCCACTTTTCTAGCCTTGAGCACCATCCCTGCATCTAATGCACACTTCCATACTAGTAGGTGAACAACAGTATGTGAGCTGAGTATGTCCGAATTTACAGTGCTCATAAAACAGCAGGCAAAAAGTACCCAGATGACCTACTACCGCACATCTGATGGACACTTTACTATCCCATGAGGCCACGGGAGAGGATTTGTGAATGGCAGTGAAGCAAGTTGGTGAAAGTAGTACGTCCGAATGTCATTCATTACACACATTAATACTTAACAGAACATACTTTTTTAATGCTTGTGATTCAAGTTTAAAACCTAATGACGTACCTACTATATTGTATGCAATTTTGGACGCAGCGCATCCCATAATTTACTCCCCCTCAAGCCATCTTAGGTGTATATGCCTTTCATCTTTCAGCTAAACACAGTCGGAGTTATATTAAATAATATCCTGGCTCTTCCAAGCTTTATAATGGCAGTAAATGGTGAATGGAGATTTTTAAGCCCAAAAAAGCACATCCATCCATCATAAAAGTAATCCATACAACTCCAGGGGGTTAATAAAGGCCTTTATAACTTCATAAACTATAATCACTGGCTTCCGGTAACGGCCGTACGCAAGTCTAGTTCCGGCGGAAGAGTGACCTCTGACCCGACACATGACGTAGGATGTAGGAGTAGCGTAAGCTCAGGTGAGAGTCGTCACCTCTCACGGTTCAAACTACAAACTCAAGCTCCTCCCACATTTCTCTTTAAAAACTCCCGTTTTAGACTTCTTATTCATGACCGGTGTTTTGTTTTGCTCTATCCTCTGCACTTCCGTGTTCGTCAATGCGTCATGCATCGGGTCAGAGGTCACTCTTCCGCTCTTTCTTTTTCTTACAAACGCATGGCTCCGCTTCAGAAGGCCTTTATTAACACACTGGAGTCGTATGGATTACTTTTATGATGGATGGATGCACTTTTTTGGGCTTCAAAATCTGTTACCATTCACTCCCATTATAAAGCTTGGAAGAGCCAGGATATTATTTAATATAACTCCGATTGTGTTCATCAGAAAGAAGAAAGTCATATACACCTAGGATGGCTTGAGGGTGAGTAAATTATGGGATAATTTTCATTTTTGGGTGAACTATCCCTTTAAGTTTTGGATTTTGAACGACTAATTTTGATAAGAAATTTTACCTTGAAGAGATATAAAGACAAAACAGCATAATCAAACAGACATGACGCCATTTGGCTTTAGTGAGAAACACTGTGAAAGAAATTGAAAGCCAACAAACAGATGAAATGAGGGGGAGAAACAGAGCGGGTCTCTTGTTGGGGCATTCATTTGAACGGCCTCCAAGCCATGAAGTGATTCCAGGCAATGCCATATGATTTAAATCAGAGACACAGCTCAATAAAGCTGCCTCTGTTCTACTGCCACATGCCCAGGGTGGAGGGCACCCGGCGCTCAACAACCCCTCCTTCTGCCTCCATCAGGACTTGATGGAAACTTCCAGAGCACAAACCATAAATGGTGAGGCCGACTTTCCATATCTTCATACAGATTACAAACACAAATTACAAATTTTAATAACCCACCTACATGACTGTATAGATTGCATTTTTAAAGTCTAGGTCTAGCTGTTTTGCATACAACACTTGTAGTTTATTATAGTAAGGAGTTCCCATTGTTTTTACTTTAAAGGTACATTACCTGGTACCTTTTTGCATTATTAGATTTAAACTAAGACACAAGTTCACTCCTTTCAGTCTTATGAGTAGACTATTCTCTCTCAGTCCTTCTCCCTCTCTTTGTGTCTGTCTCTCTTTTAATTGCAGTCTGTTGCTCTGTGTTCATTTTGGAGCAGAGCTGCAGTAAACTGTTCCACATGTGAGGCCTGTGCAGAATGGCCATGTTTCAGAAAGTGTCGACGCTCAGTCCTGCTCTGATCATACACAGACAAACACAGAAATACACCTCGCCGCCGCATGTACTATTCTGAGTGGCATATATGACCTGTTTAATATCTATTAAAGCCCCAAATTCCCCAAATCTGAATTCCTTAAATCTTCCCCATCCCTCCCTCTTTGACTCGCTGTCCTCTGAAAATCCCCCTGCTTGACATGTTTTCGTCTTCAGTGGTTTCTTCGTCTCATTCAAGATGACAGTTTTCAAGATGTTTTCAACAAAGCAATGAGAAGAACAATCATTAAAAAAACAGAACAGGATGAAAGAAAACAATGAGGATGTGTTTTCAAAAAGAGTGGAAAAAATTCAAGGTTGAAGAAAGAAAGAAAGAAAGAAAGAAAGAAAGAAAGAAAGAAAGAAAGAAAGAAAGAAAGAAAGAACGAAAGAAAGAAAAAGGGGAGAGAGCGTTGTATGGAAAACTAGAAAATCAAACAGAATCACAATTAAGGACAAAAAGTGATTGAAATGAGAATGAAAGCGTAAATGAAAGTGGAAAAAGCAAAGGCAGGAATGAAACATTCCTCTGTTGTGCAGTAGTTGCTCATTAATTAGATACACATTGGGCATAAGGAGAAGAGAAGTCTTGTGTGTGTGTGTGTGTGTGTGTGTGTGTGTGTGTGTGTGTGTGTGTGTGTGTGTGTGTGTGTGTGTGGTGAATGAGCCCTTGCAGCAATATAAAATGCAAAGGTTTCATTTCCACCAGTAAAATAGCAAAATAACGAGCAGCTATGCAGGAGAAATGCCTATACGGGTTAATGACTTGTAATCAAAATGTACCCAGTATTCACCCAGAGTCTACCATACATTACATTTGTTATACTGTAACCAAACCCAACCCCCTAAAACTAACCTTTACAAATACCTGTGTAGCATTTTTTGAATTAGACATTATTTAATCTATTATGCAATAATATGCATACACGTGTTTGTCTCTACATTACGGAAGGACTTCAAACAGCCGAATCCCTGACAATATTCAAGAAACAGCTGAAAACTCTGAAAGCTTACCTCTGCATTCTGCTGACAACAACAACAATAATAAATATAGCTGCAAGCAGCAATTATTGTGACCAAGCACAGCAGAAGCAAACAAGGAAGCTAGCAGCAGACCAACTGCAACAATGAGTAAAGACATTTGGAGACAATTTTTATAATTATAGCACCCCCAAGTGGTGCAGTCCCACCACTTGTTGTGTGTCCCCCATACATCTAAAACAAAAATCCAGAAAATCACATTGTATGATTTTTAAATAATTAATTTGCATTTTATTGCATGACATAAGTATTTGATCACCTACCAACCAGTAAGAATTCCGGCTCTCACAGACCTGTTAGTTTTTCCTTTAAGAAGCCCTCCTGTTCTCCACTCATTACCTGTATTAACTGCACCTGTTTGAACTCGTTACCTGTATAAAAGACACCTGTCCACACACTCAATCAAACAGACTCCAACCTCTCCACAATGGCCAAGACCAGAGAGCTGTGTAAGGACATCAGGGATAAAATTGTAGACCTGCACAAGGCTGGGATGGGCTACAGGACAATAGGCAAGCAGCTTGGTGAGAAGCCAACAACTGTTGGCGCAATTATTAGAAAATGGAAGAAGTTCAAGATGACGGTCAATCTCCCTCGGTCTGGGGCACCATGCAAGATCTCACCTCGTGGGGCATCAATGATCATGAGGAAGGTGAGGGATCAGCCCAGAACTACACGGCAGGACCTGGTCAATGACCTGAAGAGAGCTGGGACCACAGTCTCAAAGAAAACCATTAGTAACACACTACGCCGTCATGGATTAAAATCCTGCAGCGCACGCAAGGTCCCCCTGCTCAAGCCAGCGCATGTCCAGGCCCGTCTGAAGTTTGCCAATGACCATCTGGATGATTCAGAGGAGGAATGGGAGAAGGTCATGTGGTCTGAGGAGACAAAAATAGAGCTTTTTGGTCTAAACTCCACTCGCCATGTTTGGAGGAAGAAGAAGGATGAGTACAACCCCAAGAACACCATCCCAACATGAAGCATGGAGGTGGAAACATCATTCTTTGGGGGTGCTTTTCTGCAAAGGGGACAGGACGACTGCACCGTATTGAGGGGAGGATGGATGGGGCCATGTATCGCGAGATCTTGGCCAACAACCTCCTTCCCTCAGTAAGAGCATTGATCGTGGCTGGGTCTTCCAGCATGACAACGACCCGAAACACACAGCCAGGGCAACTAAGGAGTGGCTCCGTAAGAAGCATCTCAAGGTCCTGGTGTGGCCTAGCCAGTCTCCAGACCTGAACCCAATAGAAAATCTTTGGAGGGAGCTGAAAGTCCGTATTGCCCAGCGACAGCCCTGAAACCTGAAGGATCTGGAGAAGGTCTGTATGGAGGAGTGGGCCAAAATCCCTGCTGCAGTGTGTGCAAACCTGGTCAAGAACTACAGGAAACGTATGATCTCTGTAACTGCAAACAAAGGTTTCTGTACCAAATATTAAGTTCTGCTTTTCTGATGTATCAAATACTTATGTCATGCAATAAAATACAAATGAATTACTTAAAAATCATACAATGTGATTTTCTGGATTTTTGTTTTAGATTCCGCCTCTCACAGTTGAAGAGTACCTATGATAAAAATTACAGACTTCTACATGCTTTGTAAGTGGGCAAACCTGCAAAATCGGCAGTGTATCAAATACTTGTTCTCCCCACTGTACATCACGTGTGACCTTTCCAACGTGATCACATCGCAGAGCAGTGCAAGATGAGCCTTAAAAACTATATGTATTTTTTTTTTTAGAAAATGACCAATCATTTGGCTAGATAAGACTCTTATTCCTCAGCTGGGATCGTGTAGAGCTCTTTGAAGCTGCATTGAAACTACAATTTGGACCTTCAGCAGGTTGGTCCCAGTTGAAGTCCACTATAAGGAGAAAAATCCTCGAATGTTTTCCTCAAAAACCTTAATTTTTTTTCAACTGAAGAAAGAAAGACAAACATCTTGGATGACATGGGGGTGAGTAAATTATCAGGAAATTGTAATTCTGAAGTGAACTAATCCTTTAAGACATTTTCCACACACATACGCTTATAAGCTATTAAGGTCCATTACCCATGCTCAGCTTCTAGTTTCTATGTTCTTTTCATCTAACCCTCCAGATCAGGGGTGGGCACTTCCAGTCCTGGAGGGCCACTGTCCTGCAGAGTTTAGCTCCAACCCTAATCAAACACACCTGAACCAGCTAATCAATGTCTTCAGGATTACTAGAAGGCTACAGGCAGGTGAGTTTGATCAGGGTTGGAGCTAAACTCTGCAGGACAGTAGCCCTCCAGGACTGGAAGTGCCCACCCCTGCTCCAGATGGACACATGCTGCAGGGCTGTAGGGTCTGTCTGTCCTGTGGCCCTCGGCAGGGTGCACACTTTTACACTGTCAACAAAAGCGCCTGTGTGTCCTGCCTTAATGCTGCCTTCATGGAACAGCCGCCTGGCAGGGTTTGCCTGGCCTCGGTCTGCTCTCATTTACCAGCGTGAACAGAGGGAGGGGCGCAAAGAGAGAGGGTAATGCCCACAAACTCTCTGTGATGCAATATTGGGAAATATTTATCTTGCGTAAGGATCGATGATTCATTCTAAAGGTCTGGACAAAACTGAAAATGTTTTCCTATCAATTCATCCTTTATGAAAATGGTTTCAATTCATGTTACTTAACATTAGGAAAATCAGATATCTGCCTCGGTTTTCAAAATAAAGGTACTTTAAAGGCTGCACCACAAAGTTGTGTGAACTAGATTCAAGACTCACTCTTTTCACTTTCACTCACTCTTTTTGGCCAACAGTTTATTCAACAGCTTGGTCTCCTCATATCTGCACTCTTAAAAATAAAGGTTATTTTTATATGCGTCCATGAAGAACCTTTAAAATCCACAAAACCTTTCCATTGCACAAAAGGTTCTTTATATTATTTAAATGTTCTTCACACTAAGAAAAAAAAAAGAACTGTTCACTGAAAGTTCCAAAATAGTTCTTCAATGGCATCACTGTGAAAATCCCCTTTTGGAACCTTTTATTTGTGTGTGTACTCTTACTGTTACCAAAGATCCCTAACAGCTCAATCAGGCAAATGTATCATCTCATCAACTTGTTCCCCTCATATGAAACTCAAGGGTCACTATGGCATTCACATTGACAGCAATTTGCAGCAACAAAGGAACAGGAAGTCATTCATGTCCAATGAGACTTGATGACATGGCAACATCTCCTAGACTGACACAGGCTAGAATAAAGTCGTTATTTTTGTTTGTCTTTGCGCACAAAAAAATGTATTCTCGTCGCTTGATAACATTAAGGTTGAACCACTGGAGTCACATGGACTATTTTAACAAAATTACTGGACCTTGAAAGTGTTAATTACATTGCTGTCTATGGAGGGGTCAGAGAGCTCTCAGATTTCATCAAAAATATCTTCATTTGTGTTCTGAAGATGAACGAAGGTCGTACGGGTTTGGAACGACATGAGGGTGAGGAATTAATGACAGAACTATCCCTTTAAGTGCAATTTTAAATACATTACTGAGAAGTACATACATGTTATTTTTAGCTTAAAAGAAGTATACTAATATCATACTGGAATAAACTTGTTTTTCGTAAGGTTCCTCCTTATCAAAAACCATGAACAAAAACTAAAGCTAAAATAAACCAGAGTATTACTCTTCGCTCTTGTACTACTACTCCTGAAACATTGTTGGCATGATAAACCACTGTAATCTGTAAACCACTTTGGATAAAAGTGTCTGCTAAATGACCAATTGTAAGTGTGATGTCTAGTTGGCACAACATTTTGACTTAGTTGACTAGTTGACTAGTTAACATGTTTATTATTTGTTTGTTTGTGTGTGTGTGTGTGTGTGTGTGTGTGTGTGTGTGTGTGTGTGTATCTAAATAGATAATCCTTCCTTATCTAAAATCTGAATTGTGATTTGGATTTAAAGTATAAAGTTCCACACTCAATAATTTTGTGAATATACCAAACTTTTTGGTAACTTTTTTCAAATGTGGTATAAAAATACCTAGTCTAGTAGTTAACAAATCAACAGCCCAATGTAAATTTGAATGCATTATATTTATGGATGCATTTGTAGGATGCCATCCTGAAAACTGTAAAGACTGTGGTTATATCAAAATTGGTCTGTTTTTTTTTTAGCTTCCTGACCTTCCTGACCTAGCTTCCTGGGCTCAACCAATGGCGTGAATTTTAGGTGTGACTTTCTGTTTGGCTGACCAATCAAAGACATTGGCAGTGCCCAGGAAACTTATGTGAAAAGTAATTATTTTTTGCATTTTGTGATGCTATATAGAGGCACAGAAATTACAAACGGTTCAATAAGGTTCAAATGTTTTCATAAGAGTGATGTGCTCTTTGAATGCGATCCAAAAGCCACACAATGCATAACCCATTTTACAGACTGTTAATTGCTCTGAAGTCTTCATAGAATCACCTTAATTTATGACTTTGAGTAGGAACATCCAATTAGCTGTAAAAATGGCGTTTTGGATTCGGTCTGCCACGTCTAGTGCGTAATAAAAGAGTGAGGAGAAAATTTTAATAGCTTTCCTGGCCAACAAAATACACAGTTGCCATAGACACATAAACTGCATGTGTTAATTTAACTTCTGTGGAAAATTGTCAAAGAAATGACATTATAACACACTATATGTAATACCCTGGCACAAAGGGTATGAATTCTTCAAAGCAACCTTTTCAGTAAATGAACACATGAAAAAAATGTTCATGAACTGCTCTCTTTGGATTTGACCATTGCTGCTTGAATACAAAACTTCAAAATGAAATGATTTGATCCACTTTGAACGTGGATTTTAAAAAGATCTAGCTCAGAACCTGGTTATGGCCATGTGTGACATACGCTGACATTGCTCCAGGTTCGAGAGCTCGTCTTTGATGTATGCTAATGAATGGAGTTTGGCACCTCCACCAAGAGCCCTGCAGTTCCCCAAAGAAACGATGAACAGCCACAAAGGCAAAACACGTCTGGAAAAACATGAACTAAGAGGGAATAATTACGTTGCTGAAATATGAGCCATAAATCAAGGTGCCTTGAGGGAGGTTGTGAACTTCAAACCAAAGGATGTGGTGCATTAAAACACAGACATATTAACACACATATGCAAGGCAGGGATTTTCACATTCATGCCTATGGGCTCACCAAATACAGATGGCCATTATTGTACACAAGCGTGCATGTGTCAAAACTGAGACTCTGAGTCACATATTTCATAAAAGCGGCATGTTTAAATGCCCGTGCATGCAGGTGTGAGACTGCTCATGAATGTTTTTACACTCTATTCACAGCATGTGTAGTCTTCAAGGCTTTAAATTTTACACGTACCACTCCAAACTTAAAGCAAAAATGTAAAGATGCGGGTAATGGCTTAAATTTCCATCCACTAATAAATTGGAACACAAGACTTTCCTCTCTCTAAAATATTTTTATGCGTGCGGTCACTGTTGGTGCACAATAACTTCAATTTATGATCGTCATTATATCATTGGCTGTGTAGTAAAAAGTGGTCCGAATATGCGTAAATATTCTTAATGGCCTCAGTATTGTATACAGTTAGTAGACACTAGTACAGAGCTCATTATATGCGAGTTAAACCATGAACATGTTTATACAGTTAGCTATTTAATAACACAGTCATTTGTAAGTAACTGTATCAAAGCGTTCTTACATAAAAAGTCTCTGTCCTGACACTGCTGCATTGACTACCCAGCCAACAGGGAACGTTCTCAGAACTTCAGCTAACGTTCTCTCGAGGTTCTTTCAAAGTTGTGAACAAACGCTTTTCCAGTAACGTTATAGAAAGTTCGTTCAACGTTATCTGCTCTTTAACTCTTTCCCTGCCATTGATGTAATTTTTCGGCTTTCCGTGTTTTCACTGTTATACGGTAGGGGGCGCTATTACACATCTATAAAAACTGCAGAATCTCCTGATTAAAAGACAGGCGAAGAAGAAGCAGAAACAAGCGATATCACATGTAAGCAGATGCATATGTAAAATAACGCGATCACAGGCCCGTTGCCAAGGGGGGGCATGACACAACGTGCCCCCCTAATCGAATGGTAATTCAGCAAACTTACTATTAAGAGCCAAAAAACTTAATTCTGTGGATTTGCCGATTCACGTGTTTCATAACAAAACTTATTCAGCAGCATTTAGCTCACAGGAACATTAATCTCTAGAACGGTAATGTTAAATAATACAATGTCTTCAGAAATATGAATCAGAAATTAGGTGGAGCGTGTGTAAGGCTGGGCAAGGCTTACCTTCCCCTGGCCACGGACTTATAGTGTCGAATTTTCTCATTCAATTGTCTGCTGCTGCTATGGAAGCTCGTTTCCACACTGAATAAAAAATAAAAAGGTAATTTTTTATCAGAATTGCATGATATAAACTCACAATTGCACGTTTTAAAGGCAGAATTACTTGATAAAAAAAAGTCACAATTTTCTTAAAAAAAATTTTTAATTCCGTGGCGGAAGCAAGCTTTCATGTGCTTCTGATTGCTTTTGAAGGAAAAGCTGTCCATAACTGCTGGTCTTGGATCAGTTTTCTCCGTAATTAAAGAATATTGGCGAAACTCCGGTGTTTTAAACGATGAGTGGGTTCTGAGTTCTGCACGCTAGCAAATCCTTTTCGTTATAATAAGCAATTATGTAAATAAGAGATTCATTGTGCATCAGCGTCACTGATTATAATGGAACTTTGTGAGATTGCAACGAAGATGTATAACCGCTTTTTAATGATAATAAAATGAGCGCTCTTGCGAGCTTTCTGCCATGCCAAATCCTGCATGTAGTATGCTTGCTTTTCTGTTAAAATTGTGTTAAAACAGTGTTTTGTGAGCGTAGACGATTTAAAAACAAATAATTTATCGTTTATGCTGGGATGTGTAGGTTGTGCAGTGACACGAAACTTGAAACTATTTCAAAGAAATCTAAAAATGTTTTTAAAGGGGAAGCACATATCCACGTGTTGGTTCACCCTCCGCCTAAAATTCATATTTTGTGTTTTGCTGTTGTTTTAATATAGAACTTGGTCTGTTTCAGTTATAAATACGCGATGTTATTGCTTGTGTGAATGTCTGTTTCGTAGATCATAAAAAAGTGTGCCCCCCCCCCATCTGTATGTTCTGGCGACGGCCCTGCGCAATCATCAACATTAAACAGCATATAAATCAAAACTGCCTAATGTTACTGAATGAAATGTCGACCCAGGACGAGCTATAAGACTGTGAAGCTTTGGGGGTGTTGATGGACTCGATCTACTCCATCTGTGTTTTGATCAACGTTCTGAATCAGTCTCACGATTTTCTCAGCTTTTTGCTCAAAATGTTGCTTTTTTTATGAAACTGACCCACATTCAAGTGTTGAGAAAAAAAGAAAGCATGAAGCTAGAATAAAACATAAAAATGGGCTCTGTTCTTTCATGTTCAGATATTCATACAACATTCATACAATGTTCAGCTATTCATACAACATTCATACAATGTTCAGCTATTCATACAACATTCATACAATGTTCAGATATTCATGCAACAAAAACTTTTGTGAAAATGATCAAAAAAGCTGGCGGTGACTGGCAACTTTTTTCAAATATTCTGGTGGGGAAAGAATTAATAATGTTCTTAAAACATTCAAAAGTAACAATCCCATAATGTTTGAAGAATGATAAAATGGAATCTACAGTAAGTAGAACATTTGCAATGGCAATTTTGAATGTTGAGAGATTAGACGTCATTAGACACACATTCAGAAATAACGTTTTGATGTGAATGTTAGCAAAATGTTCTTAAAATATATTTCCGTTAGCTGGGTATTCTGATAATCAAATTTCCCACTTCAGATCAAAATGTTCTAAAGAGTTTTCTAGAGGCTTAATTTCAAATTGGAAATTATTTAATCCAAAAACAGGTCTTTGAATGATCATTTTGCATTCATAAAGAGTTAAATTGTTGGTATTATAGCAAGTGCTGACACAGATGACAACTGCTTTGAATATGAAGCACACAATGGTGCCGTTATATTGAGCAGATTCTGTTGGCTGACCCAAGGAGTGGAAAGGTCACGGCTGTATCACCTTTTAGTGCCTGAGGCAACGAGTGTGGGTCAGAGGTCACGTCTAATTGAGATTGTGGCCAGGTACTAACACACACTCAACTCATAGTGGGCTAAATTACATCTTTGTCTACTACTGTGTGGAATATGTTTGAGTTAGACGTATTAAGCTCATGCTCTTTTATTTTAAAGGTTTAAATATATAATATATGTATATACACATACATACACACACACACACACACTTATAAACTTCTATGTTGGATGCGATTAATCATGATTAATCAACTTGACAGCATTAAAGGGGACATATTATGCCCCTTTTCACAAATCTCTGGTGTCCCCAAAATGCGTCCGTGAAGTTTCAGCTCAAAATACCCCCCAGATCATTTATTATAGCTTGTCAAATTTGCCCCAATTTGGGTGGTTTTTGTGTGTGTCCCTTTAAATTATCTGCTGCTCCCCGCCCCCTTTCCAGAAGAGGGCAGATCCTTTACATGAGCTTCGGATACTCCGTCAACAACAAAACAGGCAAATCTCACTCAGCCTAAATGTCAGAAATAACCAGTTGTAGAGCAGCTGTACATGTTTGAACCGGAGTCGGACACAGATGAGAGACTCAGGAAGAGGTTGACACTTTTAGACGCACCTGGACGTTTCTGAATGGTTAGTGGATCATTTATGTAAGTTAGTTGTTGTGGAGTTATGTTGATTCAACTCATCAACTAGCATGTACATGTTAATCTATAAATTGTTGTATAGGTGCTCGTGTGGGAATGTAAAAAAGTCCGTCACCTGACTATACAGTGCATAATGTGCGTTTATGAATTACACAGACGGTGAGAGACACAGTTCTAGTCTCTGTGAATACAGTCAGATACTATGGTAACTTTAGCCATATTAGCCGTACAGCATTCTAGAAAGCTCATTCAGAAAGGACATTTGCAAACATTCACAAAATATGAAGTGCCTTTCTTACTTATTCTGTTTATGAAGTTAGAGCATGAAGCGTTGGTATTGACCCATCCTTCAGAAACAACTTTTTTTGCAAATCCAGCGTTTGAGACCCTCGTTGGTGAAGCAATCATACGTAAAATGATATGCGCAAATATATAACATTTTACCGACATTCTTCAGCACATTTCATTAAAAATTGAAATTCATCCACGTTGTCCTCAGAGGCTCTGATGCCGGGAGTCTATGAGACTCGTATGTTCGTTGGTACATCCAACAACAGAACATTAGTAATGTTTTTGGCGCAGACATTGTAATACTCGAGCGCTGATACAGCGAGTAAACAGAAATGCCGTCTCTGTGCTTCTCACTCAGGGGCGTGTCTATGCTAAAAGGGCCAATCATCAACAGTCATGGGCGGGGTTTCCCTACTCTTATGTTGGAGTAGGGGGAAATATGAAACGGCACGTTATGAGAGATTAATAATGATTGATGGGGATTATAAAAATGGATTTTTACCACTGTAGGCTGGTTGTTTACACACACTGTGGACACACATCTGTGTTCAAACACCTTATAAAAGTGAATTTTGCATAATAGGTCCCTTTTAATATAAACATAAAATATAAACATCTATAGAAATACTTAATTCTACTTAAAATAAAATGGAATGTCAGGACAGTTTTTTACTCCTAGGCATGTCATCTGTTAAGTCTTAACCCAACATATTTCTCTAATAAGCCGCACGTAAGTAGTTTTGAAAATTCCAAATGGTTCGAGTCACTTTCTTTGTTCTTTCTGGCATCTCCACCAACTGTTGTATGTTTCCTTTTCTCTATTTCTCACCATCTCTCTCACAAATAATCAATCCAAACGCACTGCGGATGTGGCAGCCGTAACATATTAACACCGGCCCAGTACAGCCAGCCAGCGAGCGCATATGGAGAACACTTCTACACAACTTCTGCATGAATTATGTATGTCCTCTCCATGAATTATGCCAGCTGCAGTGAACTTCACTATTGTATTACCTGCTCAGTTTCCTATATAAGGTGGTACGGGATGTGCTGTGTGGAGAAAAAAACGGCTGCAGAAGTTAGACAAAAATCTTCATAATTTTACGTCATACATAAATTTGCGTTTTATTATTCTAAAAAGATTAAATGCTTTCTTCTTAGGCTACACTCCTAAAAATAAAGGGGTTTTCACAGTGATGCCAAAGAACCTTTCAGTCAACAGTTCTTATTTATTTCTCAGTGTGAAGAACATGTTATTAATCTGAAGAGCTCTTTTCCACTATAAAGAACCTTTTATGCTCTGAAAAGTTTCCATGCATGTTAAAGGTTCTTCATGGAACCATAAATGCCAATTAAGAACCTTTATTTTTAAGAGTGCAGGGTTAGGGTTTGTGCTTATGGTACGGTTAGTGTAATTATATGTGTGTGTGTGTTGACGGACAAGCAGAGACAGTGAGAAGTAGAGACGCAGACAGCGTTCTCTGCCTGAAGGAACTGTCATTCACAAAAAGCTGAGAACAATGAGAAACTGCGGGAGGTGCAGTTAAACACAGAGACTCTCTCTGTCAATCACACAAACACTGCAATGTGTTTAAGTGAACTGATAAAGTGCGGCTAGACTAGACCAACAACGCCAGCCTGACAGGTGAGACGAGCAGAGCTCAAGAAGACATCGAGCTGACAGATTGACCGATGATCTATGAAACACACACACTTATGCTCTAATTATTGTGTTCAATGTTTAGAAGAAACGTTCAGTTTACAAACTAGGTGTGTTTATAAATCACTTACAGCGAACAATCGAACATGATGCATTACTGATGGTGTTTATTTATGTACACATTTAAAGTCAGCTCAACCATGATGATGAGGGTTTCAGGACATGACTTTTAATGTAAACGTCAAAAAATATTGTTTAGGAAATGTAGTTGTAGGTGTAAGCCTGGACGAGTTTTCATAAACCATGTGCACACACACAGACTAGTACAACTAATTGACCATAGTGTCCATATTAATATCATACTTACTACAGTTATTGTTACTATACTGTAAAGTTAAATCTTTAAGTCAATGTGCTTATTTTCCATGTGTGGTGGTGGCTCATACTAGTTTTATTGTAACTATGTTAAATTCTTGATGATATATTCCACTATTTTACTTGGATCTTTTCGGTGTGCATAAACCACGGACACATGTGGCATGCACATACCTGATTTTATATGTATGTAAATACAACGGTGGTGCTGCGGTTTTGTTTAGTAAAAGTTGTTTTTGAGCAGGTCTAAATATATACATATCTGGAGAGTCCCTCATACAACTTCTGAAAGTGTGTGTTAGCCAAATATATGCTGACAAAAACCCACCAAAGCCAACATAGTTGAAGTTACGGCAGCGCACAAGGCAGCAGGCCGTGACAAGAACAAGTCTGTGCTTTGGAGATCATTAAATATGTGGGTGGTACATGATAAGACATTGTTTGGTCTGCACTCTTAAAAATAAAATGTATCCTAAAAGCACTGTTTCTTCAGATTAGTGTTTTTTCTGGGAATTTTAGAGCACTAGTACATGGATAATTTTCGAAAGAACTAAAGAATAACGCACATGTCCAATGAGGCTGCAAACCTGACTGCCATTGGATGTAATTGCCATCTTAATTGTTAAGAGCCAGGGGAAAATTTCACTGCTCAGATGTGAAAACTTGGGAGACTTACTGGAGATCGCAATTATGTATCATTATTGTCTCCTTAAACCCCTTAAGAAATAAAAATAGATGCAAACAAGACAATTCGTGACATACAGAGTATAGAGAGCACCTTGATAAGAAAAATATGTTCTAAGAACGTTGTGCTAACGTTCCCGTTAAGTTATGAAAACATTATTTATTTCTGAATGTTCTCTGAACGTTCAAAACGTCAAATTTTTTCAATGTTTTTTCTTGGTTATACGAATGTAAAGGGAATTTTACAAACATTATGGGAACATTACTTTTGAATGTTCTCTGAACGTTCTAAAACAAGTAGTAACATTTAAAAACCGTTAGACGAACATCCAACTGAACCTTACAGGTAAAAACATTCCATGAACGATGTAAAAATAATGTTTTTGTGCTAAATTATTATTAAAGACCATAACAAATGTTTTAATAATGTTACTAGAAGAATGTTTGATCAACCTTGCCACAACATTAGCTGAAGTTCTGAGAACGTTCCCTGTTAGCTGGGTATGTGGATAGCATAGCTCAAAAAATTGGTCTCGGAAGAATTTGATGAGAAACATTTGAGTTCATATTGAGATCTCTGACATTAGATTGCAGACATAGTTGTTTTGGCAAATCTGAGAACACTTTTAAGGTCTCTTCTCTTTGACCTCCTTTTATCTCTTTGTTGTCTAGAACAACTAATAGAGATTTAAAAGTGATCTCAATTCTGATCTTTCCATCTGAATGAATGGGTATAGAGTAGCTCTTTCCTGACCTCCCTGTACAAACACGACATATTTCCAGTAAGGAAGCTACAGCAATCCCAACACAAACATTTTATCACTCACGATATTCAAAACAGCCGATTTTAATATTTCCATTGCATTTGGATAATTACCCTGTTTAAGGTGTTTACATAACCTTCAACAACGTTATTGACAATCTGTCCACATGTAATATTAATGCATCTATTCATCAAAAAATAACAACCCTTATCACTGCGACTGACTTGTTTAAAAGGCCATCAAGCAAAGAAAGATTTTTTTTTTCTTACAACCACCGTAGGTAAAACTATGCAGTTACATGCAACTAACCCTAACCCTAATTATATAATAAGTATATGTAGTTAATTATTATGAATTAGTACTTAATTGTATAATTACACTGTAACAAGGACAATTATATATTTAAGTACTGAGCAATATTGATTAACTACATGTACTTACTATAGGGTTAGGGTTTGGTTGAGGATTATTTGCATGTAATTATGCATAATTTACTGTTAATACTATGGTAAGGACATGTAACGTATAACAAGGACACTGTAAAATAAAATGGGTCACACTTAATTTTAAGGTGTCCGTGTTACAATGTAATCATACCTTTGAGTACTGAGTAATAATAATTAACTACATGTACTTACTATAGGGTTAGGGTTAAGATTAGGGGTTAACACTTTATTTTACAGTGTCATTGTTACATATGTTACATGTAGTTACTATAGTAATAACTATAAATTGTGCATAATTACATGCAACTAACCTTAACCAAGCCCTAATCTTAACCCTATAGTAAGTACATGTAGTTAATTATTATTACTCAGTATTTATAGTAATTAGTAATTTATAGTAATTACTATAGTAACTACATGTAACATATGTAACAAGGACACTGTGTTACCAACTAAAGTGTAACCGAATCATACATGAATCTGTCTTTGCATGTGATTAGGAATATTGCGTCAAATCGAAACAAAGCCCATTGTTGTGTAGTGGATATAGTAAGTGTGTGTAAAGATTGAGCAACCACTTGACAAAATTAAAAGAAAAACAGCTCTTGCTTTGATAAGGCACAAATCACCTGATGACTGATGTAACTACTATACCAACACAACCGATGTCTTCATGTCTTCAGATTTCTTTTCGGTCCAGATCTTGATACACCATGTGAACAAGTCACCTCAAACACACGTTAATCTTCGTGATTAACGATTCACTCTTCATGATATTCCTGTCCTAAAATAATGCTTGAATTGTTGCATTCTATAGAATGCTTTTGGGCAGCGAAACCATGTTTGGTGTATCGGTGAAATTCTGAGAACTTCAGTAGTCATTTCATAGCAGCAGGTTGAAGCCGTTTCTGTTGATTTCCTCTCTGCCTGTACTTGATGATCTTGATAAGAAGACGGCCGCCTGCTCACCTCATTGAGATGTCACATGCAGTTGAGTGACACTTATGGCACATTTGCCACGCAGACTCGCAAACCGAGGACATTTTTTGCTTTCTCTTTCAATATCTCTAATCTCTAAACTCATCAACAGAATATTCCAAACTATTACACACAAATCAGTATGAAGGAATTACCTGTACAACAAATGTATTCTTGCTCTAACATGTCTTTCTCATTCACTGTCTCTTTCGCTTTTATGAGTAGAGCTGTACACTGGGGGAACACACTGTGAGCTGAAAGAAAACTCTTCTAAAACGTATTTTACTGTCGTCTGTTGAAGCATGGAGGAGATCAGGCTTACCTGAGATGGTGATCCTGGAGGTCTGAAGGGTTGAACTGAGCGAACGAGAGCAGCTCAGTTGACTTGTATAAGTCAGATGCGTCTCTCTGTGTGAATAAAGGAGTCTGTTGCATTCCGCCTTTTCTCTTTCGCTCCCCCCCCCACCACTCACTCACTCACTCACTCACTCTACCTCCTCATTCGCTCTCTGGCATTCTTGCCCTCCCTCTTTCAATCAAACTTTCTCTGCCATGCATGTCTTCTTTCCAACAGTTGTTGTCTTGCATATGGTAAAGTGTTGCCTTCTCTCTCTCTGTCTTTCCCTCAGAAATCACGATACTCTTTGATTCATAAATACAGCCTTGGTCACGTGACGCGATACTTCAAATATACGGTGCTTTTTTTAGAAACCACAGAATGCCTTTAGGGATGGAAAATCAGGGCCAGAAAGCTTAAGTTTCCCTCTCTCTGCCCCTCCACTGGTTTTGCTCTATCCGTCTATACGTCTCCCCCTATAGCATCTCTCCACCCCCCTCCAGCCCAGCCTTCTTCTGGGTGTCAGTTTCTACATCCCATTATCCTTCCATCTCCTCAAACTGCTTGCTCTGCTTTTCTCTTCCCCCTAATTATTTCCCCCCTCTCATGCCATCATGGTCTCTTTTGACTGTTGTCCTTCTTTAGATCATTTTTTTTTTCTTTTTCATACATTCACAACTAGACAGTTCACAACTGTTCACAACTAGACAGCTATTCTATATCCAGAAAGATTTTGTGCCATTATTTCCATTTTAAGAATTATGTGTTTTCGCAGTGATGCCAACCAATTGAACCTTTCAGAGAACCTTTTTTTATCAGTGTCAAGAACATTTTAAAAATCTAATCGTGGTGAAGCAGGCGCTCCAGGTGTGACGAGGTGTGGCGGCGAGACTTTCCTTTCTCAGGGAACAAGGGTTACAGTCGTAACCCGAGACGTTCCCTTTCGAGGGAACTCGCACTGCGTCGAAACAACACTTTGGGGAACGAGTACCCACTATGCCACACTGAGGCTCACGCCTGCCCTAGTGTGAAGCTGGAGACCAGGCACACTTAGGACGCGAGCATCCTAGCGCCAGGCATTGCAGGGAGTTGCAGACTATAGAATCTGATGAAGGTGTGCATGGTGGCCCACCCGGCTGCCTCGCAGATCTCATGAAGCGGAACTCCAGAAAGGAGGGCCACCGAGGACGCCATGCCTCTGGTGGAATGAGCTCTCACAGCCATCGGTGAAGGCAAATTGCGCACCTGATAAGCCGTGGCTATAGCCTGGACAATCCAGTTACTGATTGTCTGTTTTGACGCAGGCAGCCCTTTCATGGGTGAGCCAAAGCGCACCAACAACTGGTCTGATTTTCTCCACTGCGAAGACTTCTCTAAGTACACTCTTAGTGCTCTGACCGGGCAGAGCAGGTGAAGTCTCCCTTCTTCCACCGTCATGTGAGGTGAAGGCCTGAAGAACCACTGACCGTGCTACACTCGATGGCACCTTGGGCACATAGCCCGGCCTTGGATGTAAGATGGCCTTAACTCCGCCAGGGAAAAACTCCAGGCAAGTCGGCGTAATCGCCAAGGCCTGGAGGTCCCCCACTCTCCTCAGAGAAGTGATAGCAAGGAGAAAGGCCACCTTAAGGGTCAGATTCTTTGCCTCAGCCGACTCGAGCGGTTCGAAGGGAGCCGCAGACAACCCTTCGAGAACCACTGCCAGATCCCAGGTTGGGACTCTGGAGTGAGTCGCAGGCCTCATCCTCCGAGCCCCACGGAGGAAACGTACAACCAGATGGTGCTTCCCCAAAGGCCCATCACCTACAGGTGAGTGGAAAGCCGCAATGGCAGCCACGTACACCTTAAGTGTGGACGGGGTAAGACCAGCAGAGAAACAATCTTGGAGGAACTCCAGCACTGAAGCCACTGGGCAATTAACTGGGTCCACCTCACACTGTCTACACCAAATGGAAACCACATTCCACTTCAGGCTGTACAATCTCCTTGTGGAAGGAGCCCTGGAGCTGAGTAAGGTCTCGACTACACCTGCCGACAGGCCAGCCTCTAGGTACTGGGCCCCCTCAGGGGCCAGACCCAGAGCTTCCATATCTCCGGCCTGGGGTGAAATATTGTGCCCCCTGCCTGGGACAGCAGGTCCCTCCTCAGAGGGATCTGCCATGGAGGACCTGCCAGCAGTGCTACGATGTCGGAGGACCTGCCAGCAGTGCTACGATGTCTGAGAACCATACTCGGGTCGGCCAGTAGGGTGCTACTAGAAGTAGGCTGATCCCTTTCCGGCGGACCCGCTCTAAGACTCCCAGGAGCAGAACGGTCGGGGGAAATGCTTACAGACGCAGCCTGAGCCACATCTGCACCATGGCTAACTCGCGAGAGCATCCTCTACCCGAGGCATCACCCCATAGCCGGCCTCACGCGCCCCCAGCACGTTGGCATAATCCAACACTGGGGGATTGGAAACGCGTGCTGAATAAGGCTTATTCCATGACCTACACAACTCATTGTGTAGGCCCGGGAAAAATGGCAAACCCTGGTGAGGTGGTTGAGCCCGCCGCTTAAAAAAGCGTTCATCCAGCCTACTAGGCGGCTGGACTTTATGTCTTTCCTGTGGCCAACTAATATTGAGTTTGGCCACAGCATGGGTCAACACCTCTACCAGCTCCTCTTGAGCGGGTGAATGAAGCGGCGAGTCATAAACCTCAGCTTCACCCACCTCGATGCCGAGCTCATCTAATTCCTCAGAATCAGAGAGCTCAAGCATTGGGTTCTCCATCCCGGGGGAAGAAGCCGCAGCGCGGGCTTCCACGCGGGGAGGGAGAACATCTGAATTGTCAGACGAGGACTGAGAAGATGCCTCGGCAGTCTCAAGTCCGCTGACATGTCCATCTGAGAGCCCCATGATCTGCGCCGCCCAGAACCACGGGGCTCGCGAGCCTGGCCGGCCTCATCAAATACTGCCAGCCGAGAGCGCAGCACTCTGAGCGGCAGCTTATCACATTCGCTGCAGGCAGCCCCCTCGAGAGCTGGCCGAGCGTGCTGCACACCCAAACACTGCACACAGAGCTGATGTGTGTCCGTGCCCATGATGTAACGTGGGCACGGGTGCACACACCTTTTAAACTGCTCCCTCGCCCATTTATAACTTTCTTATTGAGACAAACAACACCAAATAAGACAGACAGTTTGACACAGAGCGCCTTGCTGAAGAGAGAAAGCTGTGTGTACTATGTGCCGGCGTCCCTTTGTAGCTTCCGTGTATGCCGTCACATACTACGCCATGACGCAACACCAATCAGGACTGGAATAGTTTCATTCATACTTCAGATGCGCTACGCTAAGGGAGCGTCCCCAAAGTGTCGTTCCGACGCAGTGCGAGTTCCCTCGAAAGGGAACCTTTTGTTGAATTAAAGTTTTCAGGTTCTTCATGGAACCATCAGTGTGGTCGTTTTATGTCTCCTTTGGGTTTTAATGAAGATTTTGTTCTTTTATGTTTTTTGTAAAAAAGACAAAAATTTGTGAACAAATTCTTCTTTTGAGTCATATCTTTCAATTAATTAGTTGATCCATTCACAGACTTAAGTTGTGGTCTATTCCTTACACAAACTATTATATGTCTTCAGAGAATATAGCACAGTTGTAAGGACCATTTTTATGTTACGTTTATGGCGTTCTGCATCCTTTTTGAATCTTGAACGTCAAATATGCATGGAAAAGAGAGCAGAACAATTCTTCAGATTTTCTCCTCTAGTGTCGTCATATGCTTTTGGAATGGCATGAAGGAGAATAAAAGATTTTGGGGTGAACTGTTTCTTTAATCCTTGCTGTTGCATTTCACAGATGTTTCATAAAAAAAATCAGGTGTCCTAAACCTGCAATGAAGTGTATTAAACATGCAATCACACGCACAAACACACACATAAATGTTACCTTTATGTCATCATCGCTCATACAAACACATGCCTCCACAGATGTCTCTTCAAAAGACTGGCCTTTGATTTCTATACTCTCTGGAGGACTAGTCTCTTGATTTCTGGTCTTCAGAAGGCTGCTTTGGTTCAGGTTTATTGTTATTCAGCATGTAGTAGTGGATTGGATTTTGTCTAGGGCAGTAGTTCTCAAATCTGATCCTAATCAGGTTTAACACACCCAAGGGCATAGATTTGATTTAAACTAGTGTTGTCAATCGATTAAAAAAACAACAACTAATTAATCACACGTTTTTCTGTAATTAATTGCAAAACATCTGAGTTTTTAATATTTTTATATTGTAATAATTTCACAGTTACTCTCCAAATTAATGTAGAAACAACTTAAAGACAGAATATTTTAATTATTTGTTGTAATGACATCCATTTTTGAAAGAAGGCCAGTATCACTGATACTAATGTCTCTATGAAAACATTAATGATAGACATTCAACATTACAGTATAATTGAAAGCTATCAATTTCAACATTTATTAGGCTTTAAAAAAAATAACAACATTTAATTTAAGTGTACTTAAAACAATCTTCACAAAAACCCAATATAATAAATGTCATATTTACCTGTGTCCTTCTGTCTAACAGGTAGAAAATATACAGAAATTTAAAAAAGTTATCAAACAGTCTGCACTGCATAAATGATAAATTAAATATAGATTAATCCTTATTAAAGCTACAAATTTCTCTGTTACCTTTGTTCTTTCATTAACATTAATGACAGACATCACAGAAACTGGTTTATTAGGCTACTGTCACTTTAAGATCTGCCAGATCTGACGTTCTGTCACGCATCTCATTTTCTCACAGCTCTTTAAGTTCATTAAAGACGGTATTTACCTCATTTAAGACTGCTCTTATGAGAATACTCTACAAAACGGGCATGTTGGCATAATTCTGTGTGTTATTGTTTGTTTAAGTGCGAAAGAGAACTCGATTCTGGCGCGCTGTCTGTGCGCGCGATACTGGTGTGCGTCTTTCTGTGTTCATTCTCTTTATGTCTTGTCGTGCTTGAATGGTTTAAAAGCATTTGCATGAATAAGAGCGTGATCATAATGAAACGCTAGCCAAAGGATGACAGAAAAAAACGGATGCTGCGTTAATTACGTTAAATATTAACGTTCTAATTTTGACAGCACTAGTTTAAACACTGCAAATTGTTTTTGTTTTTTTGTAGCTTGTAACATGCAATTACATTACTGAAATGATTAATTCTTAATTAACACAATTCCTTGTTTGCATAGGATACACAGGTATGAGGTATTTTATATAATTTAAGCATCTGGACCTTTTCAGTTTGACAGAAGTGCCACATGAAGTCTAACATGTTCTTCTAATGAAAATGCTAATTTTCTACTCTTAACAGATATTGTTTTCATTTCATCAGGCTCTTAATGATTTATGCAATCTTTTTGGATATCAGGTTTTTCCTAATATCATTCATCATTAGAACAGAACACATTTTTCACACAGAGAAAACTAGTTTGGTCCATATAATTCATGAAGGACCAGACTTTAAAGCTCTTGATTCTACTTTGTACTTGCCCTTATGGAAATGTACCATAGTTCTTGTAATTGTGGGATTTGTTAAAGCTATAATTACAGTCAAGTCACCTTTATTTATATAGCGCTTTATACAATACAGATTGTTTTAAAGCAGCTTAGGGATAAACAGGAAAATAATGATTCAATGATGCAAACAGAGTTCAGCTGAGACCATTAAGCCATGCTTATAGGCCAATGTATATGGTTTTTTAGAAACAATCTATAGTACGTTCTATGAAAAATTGCAGCCTAGAAACTACTGTACAAACTTATTACAATAAAATGTGCAAAATTCTTGTAAGTGTGTGTTAGTGTTAGGGTTAGATAGTGTGGCTGTTTAAATTATTGATTTCTGCATTCGACAGGTGAAGTGAATAACACTGATTATCTCTTCATCACGGCACCTGTTGGTGGGATATATTAGGCAGCAAGTGAACATTTTGTTCTCAAAGTTGATGTGTTAGAAGCAGGAAAAATGGGCAAGCGTAAGGATTTGAGTGAGTTTGACAAGGGCCAAATCATGATGGCTAGACGACTGGATCAGAGCATCTCCAAAACTGCAGCTCTTGTGGGGTGCTCCCGGTCTGCAGTGGTCAGTCTCTATCAAAAGTGGTCCAAGGAAGGAACAGTGGTGAACCGGCGACAGGGTCATGGGTGGCCAAGGCTCATTGATGCACATGGGGAGCGAAGGCTGGCCCGTGTGGTCTTATCAAACAGACGAGCTACTGTAGCTCAAATTGCTCAAGAAGTTAATGCTGGTTCTGATAGAAAGGTGTCAGAATACACAGTGCATCGCAGTTTGTTGCGTATGGGGCTGCATAGCCACAGACCAGTCAGGGTGCCCATGCTGACCCCTGTCCACCGCCGAAAGCGCCAACAGTGGGCACGTGAGCATCAGAACTGGACCACGGAGCAATAGAAGAAGGTGGCCTGGTCTGATGAATCACGTTTTCTTTTACATCACGTGGATGGCCGGGTGTGTGTGCGTCGCTTACCTGGGGAACTCATGGCACCAAGATGCACTATGGGAAGAAGGCAAGCCGGCGAAGGCAGTGTGATGCTTTGAGCAATGTTCTGCTGGGAAACCTTGGGTCCTGCCATCCATGTGGATGTTACTTTGACACGTACCACCTACCTAAGCATTATTACAGACCATGTACACCCTTTCATGGAAATAGTATTCCCTGGTGGCTGTGGCCTCTTTCAGCAGGATAATGCCCCTGCCACAAAGCAAAAATGGTTCAGGAATGGTTTGAGGAGCACAACAACGAGTTTGAGGTATTGACTTGGCCTCCAAATTCCCCAGATCTCAATCCAATCGAGCATCTGTGGGATGTGCTGAACAAACAAGTCCGATCCATGGAGGCCCCACCTTGCAACTTATGGGACTTAAAAAATCTGCTGCTAATATCTTGGTGCCAGATACCACAGCACACCTTCAGGGGTCTAATGGAGTCCATGCCTTGACGGGTCAGGGATGTTTTGGCAGCAAAAAGGGGACCAACACAATATTAGGAAGGTGGTCATAATTTTATGCCTGATCGGTGTATAATTAAATAATAATTCCACATGGAATAAATTTGGGGCGTGGGGGGTTGTACTTGTAGCCTTGGTTATACCCCTCATCAGCTCGTTAGGAGTGTGTCAGATAAGAAAGACAGGCTACATTCACACTGTCAGTCCAAATATTTGTGAATCAGATTGGAATCTGGTCTAAATGATTGACTGTCCACACTGTGTATCGCAGCTGTTCAGATCCGATTTGTCTTTCATTTTCCGGAATATCAGCTATGGTTTCTATGGCAATGACACTGTGTTGGCAGACCTACGCCAAAAAACAACATCAGCTACATGGTGGGGTTTACAACACAGTTAAAACGTGTAGCTCTGTCATATGAGGCAGCAGCAGAAGGGTCATTCTATAATTGCGGGTACATCTCATGTCCGTGATGTATATTTTTAATATATTTCCATAAATATAAAGCCCCAGTGCTTATTTTCATAGTACAAAATTATATTTTCCCCAGTCACACTACTACATGTGGAAAAACCCATATATTTTGTTCAAAAATGAGGTTCATATCACATGGAACCCTGGTTTTCAGCTGTCCGATTTTGTAAAGTTGCTCATTCTAATCTGCATTTAAGCATGAAATTGATCTCAAACATAAATTAATTTCATAGTTTTACCTTTAGTTAGATTAGATAATCAAGACATTATGTTGTGCTCTTCAAAAATAAAAAGTGTTTATTGTGATATACCTTATTTTATGTGTGTCCGAAAAACCATTGTCAACTAAGTTACCCACTAGGAAAACCCCCTTCAAAAAAGAAATGGATAGTCCCAATCTTACATAATTTGCATAGTGTGATGTCATTTCATCTTGAAGCACAGGGATAAAAGACTAAAAGTTGGGTCCTCTCTCTTTTCCATAATATTAGTTAAAAAAGCAAACCTGTACCTGACTGTCCACAGTGTTACATAAGTATTATTGCTGCAAATTGTAACAACAAAATTTTACAAAAACTATGAAAATATATTTCTAAACATACCATGTGCTCAGTGGTTCTAGGCTTCCATGTTGAGTATAGGCCCAAAATGCTAAAAAATCTCAGCTAAGTTACCGTCAACTGTGTTACCCAGTAAAGGTAACATAGTGGACAGTAGCAAACTGTTATGCGTGGTGAAACTCAGGGACCAAGGCGAGAGGATCCAAATGCAGATGAGTTTTAATAATAGAATTAACAGGAACCAAAACAACAGAAACCATGAACAGGAGAGAACCAAACACATAACAGCCATCTAAAGACAAGACAAGACTAGATCTAGAACATGAGCAAACACTGGGGTATTTATACACAAGTTAACCAGGGGCTGACGAGGGACAGGTGTAGGTGATTTGTTTACCCTTAAGGCCAAAGTATACTTCACTTTTTACGTGTACGCGAGGGTCAGCGGACAGTGCACGTGATGCAAATTTTGTCATCAGAAGAGTATGTGCGTACTTAACGCGCACCGCTGGATTTTTGTAACCGCGCGTACTTTGCACGCGCAGGTCGCACATGCGATTTAATTTTTTAGCAGTATTTACATGGGTTGTAACTCGAGGCGAGAGATTGCTCAAAACTGCGCATGCGTCAAATGCCTGTGTACGCATACGAGTCAAAAGAAGTATACTTTGCAAGGCTGTGCGATCGACTGTGCCCATACGCTCGCGTCTGCGTAAAAAACGTCTCGGTTACGTATGTAACCCTCGTTCCCTGAAGGAGGGAACGGAGACGTACGTCGGATGTCACCGACGAATCGGGATCAGTTCTGGGAGCCCCTATCAGCTTCGAGTGTATACAGAACGGGCCAATGGCCATTGGCGTGCGGGATTTGCATCTCGCGCTCCGCCCCGCACCGCGGGTATAAAGCGGAAGGAGATGCAGTGCACCTTTGTTTTTCACTGAGGAGCCAAACTAGTGACTCGGCCATGCAGTGATGGTACAGCAACTGTGGCGACGGGACGTACGTCTCCGTTCCCTCCTTCAGGGAACGAGGGTTACATACGTAACCGAGACGTTCCCTTTCAGTCGGTCACGTTCGACGTACGTCGGACATCACCGACGAATTGGGATCCCTATGGAAAACGCCACAGTTACTACCACTTCCAGCACCCAGCGAAAGCCCCTCAGACCCCAGTCTGTTCGGGGCGGGGAACTCACGCAGGGAGAGTCACTGCTGCTGTTCCGCAAGACCCACTCAGCAGAGTATTGGATAACGCTGGGAAAGCGTGCCCCAGGGGGGCCGCTGCGGAAGCCACATCCTACCCGTAGAGAGGTATCATGTGGAATATACACGTATGGACTGGCCGTGGGCAGTACAACATACGGAAGTCCCAGGGGTGGCCCCGGCCAATGCAGGCGGGAGACTACACCGCACAGAGACGGCAGAGCGAGCTCTGCCAAGGGAAAGACACGGGCTCGCCGTAGGGAGCCGTACCGTGGAAAAATACACATATGGGACCGCCGTAGGGGTCACAACATATGGATACCCAGCCTAACACAAGTTTCACCAATGCATACGAGTGTTAGACCTGGCGTCGGACGCTCCGCCACGTCTGACTGCCGCGGGTTGCGGAGGAACTCAACAGGGTTCGCCGTTCTGGGGAACTCGACTTGAGCATATCAGCGCACGTATCCGGTCCATGAGGAGGGGAATGACGCAGCAAGCCGACACTAGAACAGGCCCTTCGGTGTTACTGGCTATTTGAAGCGAGCTCACGGAAAGAAACCGGCTCTACACGGAGGCTATAGAATCTAGCGAACGTGTTAGGTGTCGCCCAGCCCGCAGCTCTACATATATCTGTCAGCGAGGCGCCGTGCGCCAGCGCCCAGGAAGAGGCCACACTCCTGGTGGAGTGGGCCGTCAACCCAAGCGGGCAGGGCACGCCTTGGGTTTCATACGCCAAGGCGATGGCATCCACTATCCAGTGAGCCATCCTCTGCTTGAAGACAGCCTTTCCCTTCTGCTGGCCTCCGTAACAGATGAAGAGCTGTTCTGAGGTCCTGAAGCTTTGCGTTCTGTCCACGTAAGTCCGCAGAGCGCGAACGGGACAGAGAAAAGCCAGGGCTGGGTCTGCCTCCTCCAAAGGCAGCGCTTGCAGGTTCACCACCTGGTCCCGAAAGGGAGTGGTGGGAACCTTGGGCACATATCCAGGCCGGGGTCTCAGGATTACATGAGAGTTACCCGCCCCGAATTCCAGGCACGATTCGTCGACCGAAAATGCCTGCAGGTCCCCTACCCTCTTGATGGAAGCCAATGCAGTCAGGAGTACTGTCTTCCAAGACAGGATTTTTAACTCTGCTGACTGCAAAGGTTCAAAGGGAGCCCTCTGCAATGCGGTTAGCACCAGAGATAAGTCCCAAGAGGGTATAGAGTGAGGGCGAGGCGGATTTAATCTCCTCGCCCCCCTCAGGAACCTGACGACCAGATCGTGCTTCCCTAGGGACTTACCATCAACCATGTCGTGATTTGCGGCGATAGCGGCAACATACACTTTGAGGGTGGAGGGAGACAGCCTTCGCTCCAACCCTTCTTGCAGGAAGGAAAGCACAGAGCTGATCGAACATCTTCGGGGGTCTTCTCGTCAAGAAGAACACCACTCGACGAACAGGTTCCACTTCAACGCGTAGAGGCGCCTCGTAGAGGGGGCTCTGGCGGAAGTGATGGTGTCTACCACAGTCTGTGGTAGGCCACCTAGAACCTCCGCGTCCCGTCCAGGGACCAGACATGGAGTTTCCAGAGGTCCGGACGCGGGTGCCACAGGGTGCCCCGTCTCTGAGTCAGGAGGTCCTTCCTCAGAGGAATGGGCCAAGGAGGTGCTGTCGCGAGGAGCACTAGTTCCGGGAACCAGGTCCGGTTGGGCCAGTATGGCGCAACTAACAAGACCTGCTCCTCGTCCTCCCTGACCTTGCACAGTGTCTGCGCAAGAAGGCTCACTGGGGGAAACGCATATTTGCGTAGGCCCCGGGGCCAGCTGTGTGCCAGCGCATCCGAGCCGAGGGTCCCCCCGGTCAGGGAATAGAACAACTGGCAGTGAGACGTGTCCGGGGCGGCAAACAGGTCTACCTGTGCGGTCCCGAAGCGACTCCAGATCAGCTGGACCACCTGGGGATGGAGTCTCCACTCTCCTGGGAGCACTTGCTGTCGTGAGAGCTCGTCGGCTGCACGATTGAGCAGGCCCGGAATATGAGTGGCACGAAGCGACCTCAGATGCTTCTGACTCCAGAGGAGGAGATGGCGGGCGAGTTGTGACATGCGGCGGGAGCGTAGACCACCCTGTTTGTTGATGTACGCAACGGCCGCAGTGTTGTCCGTACGGACCAGAACGTGCTTGCCTCGTAGCGGCCCTTTGAGGCGGCCCAGCGCAAGACGAACCGCTAACAACTCGAGGCAATTGATATGCCATTGCAGTTGAGGCCCCGTCCACAGACCCGAAACTGCAAGCCCGTTGTACGTGGCCCCCCAGCCGGTGGATGAGGCATCCGTGGAGACAACAGCATGCCTGGACACTTGTTCTAGGGGAACTCCTGCCCGTAGAAACGAAGGGTCCAACCACGGACTGAAGGTTTGGCGACACTTCGGTGTTACTGAGACACGGAACGAGCCGCTCTGCCACGCCCATCTCGGGACTCGGTCGTGTAGCCAGTGTTGAAGCGGCCTCATATGAAGCAATGCGAGCGGCGTCACTGCGGCTGCGGATGCCATATGCCCCAGGAGCCTCTGAAAATGTTTCAGTGGTACCGCTGTCCTGCATTTGAACGAATTCAAGCAGTTCAACACTGACTGGACGCGCTCCTCTGAGAGTCGCGCTGTCAGATTGACCGAGTCCAACTCCATACCGAGAAAAGAGATCCTCTGCACGGGGCAGAGTTTGCTCTTTTCCCAGTTGACCCGAAGTCCCAACAGGCTGAGGTGACTGAGCACCATGTCCCTGTGTTCGCACAACTGCGCCCGCGACTGAGCCAGAATCAGCCAGTCGTCGAGGTAGTTGAGGATGCGAACACCACGCTCTCTCATGGGAGCAATGGCTGCCTCCGCGACTTTCGTGAAGACACGGGGCGACAGGGACAGCCCGAAGGGTAGGACTCTGTACTGATATGCCCGTCCCTCGAACGCAAAGCGTAGGAACGGTCTGTGTCGAGGGAGAATCGAGACATGAAAGTACGCGTCCTTCAGGTCGATCGCTGCAAACCAATCTCTGGGACGGATGCACCTGAAGATGCGTTTCTGCGTTAGCATTCTGAACGGCAGCCTATGAAGGGACCGATTCAAGAACTGCAGGTCCAAGATTGGCCGTAACCCGCCACCTTTCTTGGGTACAATGAAGTACGGGCTGTAGAAGCCTGTCTTCATATCGGCTGGAGGGACCGGCTCTATCGCGTCCTTCGCCAGTAGGACTGCGATCTCCGCCTGTAGCACGGGGGCATCCTCCTTCAACACGGAGGTGAAGTGAATGCCCCTGAATTTGGGGGGCCGCCGGGCGAACTGAATCGCATAGCCGAGTCTGATAGTACGGATGAGCCAGCGGGACGGGCTGGAAGCGCTAGCCAGGCTCCCAGCGACCGAACCAGCGGGACCAACGGCACCACAGACGTACCCGCAGCGGGGCAGCGCAGCGGAGTGCAGGGACCCGACTTGGACGGCATAGCGGCCCGAAGTGGGGTCTGAGTGTGCAATGCAACACTTACCTGCTTCCGCTGAGGGGGCGCACTGGTATGAGGAGGCCTCTTGTGTGCGTCCTGGACACAGCCAGCACCCCCTGCTGGCGATAAGAGAGGCACCGGAGGGTGACAAGGCATGGGAGCGTCGTACACCGCCAAGCGCGCTCTCTTGGCACCCAGAGATTTTGGAAACAGCTCTAGTGAAGTTTTGGGTACCACTGGCATGAAGGCCAGTGGCGGAACAGAAATCAAAATTTGAACAAAGGATTCTCTCCCGGCCCTCCTCCGGGAGAAGGAGCTGTCCCCTCCATCTCTGGGTGCCAAGAGTGTTTCTGGACCAGGGTGGACATCGTCTGGCCGAGGGCGAGCGCTGTGACTTTAAATATGATCAGTCACTGTGCGCAGCTCAACCTCGGCTCAGAACTACCCTCGTCTCTTTTTTAAGAGTGCAGGGCAGAGGTGGCCTGCCAGTGGCACTGCCACCCCACCGATGAGGGTAGTGAGAGAGGGGAAAACTTTATACAGAATTATGGCCCCTTTGGTGTTCCATATTTTGGCACCAAATAGTTCCACACTGCCAAAGCTTTCCAATGCACATCCGGGGAAAAGGCAAGGGGGCGGGCAAGGCGATTTACGCGTTGCACTACGCCTCAGCCACCCGGGAAAGCATGGCAGTCAAGTCTGAATCTGATTCAGCATGAGCACACACTATTATAGTGGGAATCTCAGCCTCATCTCATTTCCAGCACATAACAGCCCTCTCTCCGATGTAGCGATTGACATCTGTCCTCTGCTAGAGCCCCAAATGAAATGCTAAGTCCCTTTTTTAAAGACCAGCAATTCCATCTGAAAGCTACCAGCAGGCATGTGAGACAGTGAGCGTGGCCGTTAGACGGCACACAGCGCGCTGGACACTCAAGCCCCTATGAAAGGCAAGGCGAACAACGCGCTGACGTGGCCATGCTCTCATGAGAGAACATGACCACCCACGAACACAGTCTCAACATGCTCACGATGCGATAGAGGAGTGGGGGCCCACGGAGATGTACTCGGCAGGGAAGCCCCACTGTAATCCTCAGGTCACCCAGGCTTATTAGCCGAAGTAGCTCTTTTCTGGTGCACCAGAAGAGAAACTAGATCAGGGAATAGGCGAAGGGACTCAGCCCCGTTTGAGGTTGCGAGTCTCGACTGCGCATCTAAAGCGCCGAGTGACGCGCTGGGTTGCCGTGACAACCCGCGCTGTCAACTGGCAGCTAGACGGCACACGGCGCGCTGAACGCTCAAACCTTACGAGGAAAGAGAAACGAACAGCACGCCGACGTGATCACATTCTCCTTTTCTGAGAGAACATGGATCACCCACGAACACAATCTCAACATGCTTATGTGAGAGAGGTCGTGGCCATCAATAAGGACAGGAAACAACCGCATCCAGAAACGCACGGGTGGAATGACATCTTGAAAAAGACGCAGTGTCACACCCGTGTACTCTTTTAGGGAAAAAGCTCTTTTAACGTGTTGAAGCACCCAGGGAGATAGCCGCGGCAAAAACACAGGGAATAGTGCAGCCTGTGTTTTGCACTCAGAGTAATGTGAACGCCCACCAAACTGAAAGTTGCTGTAATAACAGCAGTTTTTGCGCTCAGTGAGCTCGCGGTCCTCGCTGCTGTGCCTTCACATCAACACTCAGAACTTCTCCTCTCTCGTTCTGATTATCTCTGTATAATACAGGAACACTCTTCAGCAGCACACAATCGGCTCCGAAGTGAATGACAAAGGTGCGCTGCATCTCCTTCCGCTTTATACCCGCGGTGCGGGGCGGAGCGCGAGATGCAAATCCCGCACGCCAATGGCCATTGGCCCGTTCTGTATACACTCGAAGCTGATAGGGGCTCCCAGAAGTGATCCCAATTCGTCGGTGACGTCCGACGTACGTCGAACGTGACCGACTGAAAGGGAAACATAGTTTCTGCTTTCTGTTTAATAATTATTTGAAAACTGGCAGCTCCAATAGTAGGCTAAAGATTTATCTTGTACTCTGCCATGGAAACTAGCATGTTTAAACCGTAATTAAACAATTTAATAATTGATTAAAAAGGAATGTATACCTGTATGATATTATGCTGGACCAGTGCGGTTTGGAAAATGGATGAATGGATGATTCAGCTGCGGTCGCCATTTTCTGGTGAGAGGCGGGAATTCATTCAGCGTGCGGCTATCACAGTGCATTTTGGGTATTCTCTAGCCATTAAGCGTACATCAGTACACTCGTTATTGCGGTGCATTGTGGGATTGAATAAGTGCACTCAATAACGTCCACAATAATTTTGGACACCACTACAAATGGCTGTCCCCTCAAATAGTGCCCTATTGAAGGGTATAGGGGGCGATTTCGTACAAAGCCAAGGACAGGAACTAAACAAAGGAAGTAAACATTTCTCATGTCCAGTCAACTGTGTTACCTTTGTCAACTATGTTTCCGTGTGGTCAACTGTGTTACTGCTGAGTTTTTAATTTTCAAAAATACCCAGTTGCCTACTGTACAACATGTTTAGTGTTATGAGATTATCAGACGTGTCCTTTGTCCATTAAGGTATTTTTCTTCCAAAACAGCATATACAAATTTGACTTGTTTGAGAAAATGTTAGGACCATTTAACTACTTCTGTGAAAATAGAGAGGTATTATACCTCTAAATATTTTTTCCATAAAGTGTTAATGATTATAATTTTTTATTTTGGTAAGTGGATACATAATCTGTCAGTCAGGTGACTATTTAAATTGTAGGTATTTCTCCAAGCTATGAACAAATACTTATTTTGTCCGTAACATAGTTGACCGGAATATATCTAACATCCGCTTTTTGGGGGGGGCGGAATCCAAAACCAGGAAACCCTGTGTTTGGCTAATAGAATAATCACTTGATTTTAAGGATTTTATGTAAGGTCCTGTTTGTGTTTTGGGAAAAAAGAAGACAATGTGAAGAAATCAAGTTAAATTCCAAATGCACCCCTAATTATAGAATGACCCAGAAACGTAGGAGGCTGGCTTTATTACGGTCTCAAAATTCAAAGAGACGTGCAGACCAAGCCGACTGGCAGTATACTGTAATTTTCCACTCGAACTGCACTACACAACAACACAACCTTCTGTCTGCAATGATTTCAGCATGTTTCCTACCCCAGCATTTACATGGCATGAGAAAGTGATAGGCAAAAAAGCTAAGCAAAATCCGATTAGAGCGGTCAGACTGAAACGGATTTCCAGAAATCTAAAAAGGATTTCAAACCACATATATGTAACTTGAAATAGATTTGGAAATATTGTATTTCATGTGATATACTTTCTGTTCACACTTGCAAAATATCATTGGATTCCAATTGCACAAAAAAAAAAAATCAGATTTGGACTGACTAGTCTGAACAAGGCTAAACAAAATGTGCAGAGTGATGGGTCACCAGGACCGGATTTGAGAACTACTGGTCTAAGATGACCACATGACCTACTAAATCATGCCTAATAATCACATAAACCATGGATAAGGAAGATGCGTATACAGTAGCTTTATATAAAACTGAAAAGTGTGTTAGAGTGTTTTGTTCTTTTCCCTCAAATTTGCATTATCTAAAAGGGTAGCTATGGTTTGCATGTGCAAATTGCTTTTATGGCCGATTAGAGCAGGACAAAGGAAACTCAAAAGGAAATAGATGTGAGTGACCAATGAAAATGAAATCATTTTTAACTGTAAGAGTGTATGCAGTGTTTGAAAGGTTGGGGCAGCAGTATTAGAGGTCAGAAGTCAGCCCTGTTAGTGTTGTGTCAAAGAAGTGTGCAGAGAAACAGGGAGCATTGTGCGTAAATGTGTACGATCTTAGGTTTGTTTTCTTGCCAATGAAAGAGGACATTTTGTGAAGTCCAAAAGTCGTAAACTACTAGCAATCGTGCTTCTACATTTTTTCATAATGTACATGGGCAGTTAAAGGAGTCCTATAATGCCCCTTTTAACAAGATGTAAAATAAGTCTCTGATGTCCCCAGTGTATTTGAAGTTTTAGCTCAAAATACCCCACAGATCATTCTTTATAGCCTGTTAAAATTGTCACTTTTTCAGGGTGAGCCGTATTTGTGAGTGTCCCTTTAAATGCAAATGAGCTGCTTCTCCCGGCTCCCTTTCAGGAAGAGGGCGGAGCTTCAAGAGCTTGTGTTAGCAGCTCCGATTACCTCACGCAGACACGCATTTAAAATGTCAGAAACTGTTCAGCCTTTTATGTTCAAACCAGAGTCGGACAATGATGGAGAGTCTCAAGAAGAAGTGACAACATGTAGAATGAGACAGGACGTTGATGTGGAGTTAACTATCTTCAAGTCATTGATTAGCATATTCTCTCATGATAATCTATAAATCGCTCATGTGGGAACTGTTGTAAGATGCACAGAGCCAGAGAATATCTGCCGCATGAAGATAGAACAGGTGTAGTTTAGTTTAATTACGGTTATAACTTATGTTGTCATCTTGCTTTTATGACATGCTATTGCGTTTGTGTTCGTACTGTATTGCAATAAATGTTAACAGACGTATGTGACAGCTTGCGTAGACACCTAAATGTGCTCGACTACAACAACTCTTTCTCTTCTCAACATGGCTGTTGTTGCGTGTTCCAGAGGGCGTGGTTTTATGTAAATTTTAGCGTTAGTGATGTCACTAACCCGTGAATAAGCTCATTGTAGTTCCTACCAGCCGTTTGTTGTAGTCCTTAAAAAGCGATTTCTGTAAAAGAAAATATCTCCCTTTGCTTTGAACTTTGAGTGTCGTAACTTTGCAGATGTTGTTTGCTCAAACAGCAACATTACACACTAACTAAAGTTAAAAAAGTCAAATCATAACCACCCCTTTAAAAAATAATGTGTTAATGAACAATTTTTAATCACCATGATTTTAATGTACATATGCACATAATGTCTATAAAAGGAAACATATATATTTTATTTACTGTGAATGGATTTTTTTTTCATGTCTTACAAATTAATTTTAAAAGTACAGTGTTCCATGTTGTCTTTCAAACAATATATGATCTTCAAATCTACATACATAATACTTAATTGGTTATACTAGAATTAGTTTTAGATATAGTATAGACATGTCAAACTCTCATTTTGTGTCAATAAATCATAAATATTTCTTCTTTATTTTACATTATAACATTTTATGTGTGTTACCTTTAAAAAACTTAAACTATTCTGTTTATTTCTAGGTTTAGATTTTAAAAAAAAATCCCAGATTTTCAAAGCGGTCTCAGACATTTGGACCACTGTATTTACCTGCTAGTTTGCAGAGTGAATTAATTGGGCATGACAGAAGCTTTCCTGGACGCATCAGCATAAGTAACAAGTATTCTTGTGCCATAAATATGGAATTAAAGAATATAACCGATCTATACAGATCAGTAAAACAAATATATAAGGGCAAGGAAAATAACAGAAAAAAGGAAAGTACGGTTGAGTGAGTTTTTAGAGAACATAAAATGGGGCCCCGTTTGGAAGCGAGCGGAGGAGAAACCGCAGAATGGAGTGAGCCTCAGGCTGAAGGAGGAAAAGAGAAAAGAGAAGAGTGTGTGTGTGTGTGTGTGTGTGTGTGTCTGTGTGTGTGTGTGTGTGTGTGTGTGTGTGACACAGTAGGCTTTAATCAACAGCAAGTTGTCTGTAATGAGATCACTACACAGTCCACACAGATTGATGTCATGTGAAGTTCTGTGTGTGCATGTCTGTGTGTGTGTGTGTGTGTGTGTGTGTTGGCATATGCATCAACGCACCGACAACAACACACAAGCAGACACAGACAAAGACGTTAAGCAGAATGTAAACGTGTGTCGTACTCAAAAGTCCAAAACCATGCACAGTCGGGGGCAAACACACAAAGAGCACACTGTGCTGCGTTTAAATGGACCTGGCAAGAACAAGAGGAGAAAATGAGATAGAATTGGTGAGAGAGAGAGAGAGAGAGAGAGAGAGAGAGAGTTTTTAGTTTGTGGGTGATAAAGTTAAGCTCACATCCTAACCAATGAAAGAGCACATTCATTGTGCAGACGCCCAAATGTGAAGTCATTTGTACATTTCTACTGCCATGGAAACACACACAAACCCGTTAATTACTTCATGCATGTTGACACAAGGCCATGTGCTCACACACAGTACCATACACTCATATAAGTGTTAGGGGTGAACGGTGCACGTATTCTCTTTCGGTTCGGCACTCAGCGTAGCCTACATAACATAGGCCTACATCTTAGGGTTGTATCCTTATCTGTAAATGTTAGAAATTCATGTATTTCCATTTTGCATAAAGGCTCATTCTGACAGCAAGCGAGCCTCCGTTAAGGCCGGGACACCAAGCCGACGGCCGGCCGTTGGGAAATGTCAGCTTAGTTTTTTCCGGTTTGTTCCGCACCGTTGGCTCTAGTCGGACACGTCTGGTTTTTAGTGATGAAAGCGAAGAAGTCACAACAGCACAGACAGAAGGCTGTTATAATTTTACGTCATCTTACCTGAGCATTCGAATGCATGAATATTTTCATAATAACATGAGTGATTGATAATTAAAATGCTAAGCAAGCGCTGCTTTGTTTACAGTTTGTATATCTGCAGTTCTAATTTTCTCTTTTTGAATGACAAAAATAGACTATTAGATAGACTAATACTTGCTGATATAGACAGATATTTACTTACACACAGGAGCTAGCTGACAGTCGCCTTTAGTCCTTTTGGTGTGTTCAAGCGCAGCTTTTTGGCCGAGACGCAGCCAACGAGAGGTCGACGATACAGTTGGCTTTCGACGCCGCTAGTTCTTTTAGCTTTGAAAGCATAAGATCCTGCCCTCCCTTCAGAGCATCTACAAAGCCACGCCTCCTTCAAAAGAGTCTGCAAAGTGTCACGAGAGACACCGTTAAATTACCTCATGTCTCAAAGCACACACACTCTAAAAAAAAAAATTTCTACCCAAATCCTGGGTTGAGCATTTGGGTCATTTTTTTGGGTTATTTTTTCAGTGTTTGGGTAGTTTTTGTGTTACCCAGATCCTGGGTCAGACGTAACAACCCAGTGTTTGGGTAGTTTTTGTGTTACCCAGATCCTGGGTCAGACGTAACAACCCACTGTTTGGGTAGTTTTTGTGTTACCCAGATCCTGGGTCAGACGTAACAACCCAGTGTTTGGGTAGTTTTTGTTACCCTGATCCTGGGTCAGACGTAACAACCCAGTGTTTGGGTAGTTTTTGTGTTACTCAGATCCTGGGTCAGACGTAACAACCCAGTGTTTGGATAGTTTTTGTGTTACCCAGATCCTGGGTCAGACGTAACAACCCAGTGTTTGGGTAGTTTTTGTGTTACCCAGATCCTGGGTCAGACGTAACAACCCAGTGTTTGGGTAGTTATTGTGTTACCCAGATCCTGGGTCAGACATAACAACCCAGTGTTTGGGTAGTTTTTGTTACTCAGATCCTGGGTCAGACGTAACAACCCAGTGTTTGGGTAGTTTTTGTGTTACCCAGATCCTGGATCAGACGTAACAACCCAGTGTTTGGGTAGTTTTTGTTACCCAGATCCTGGGTCAGACGTAACAACCCAGTGTTTGGGTAGTTTTTGTGTTACCCAGATCCTGGGTCAGACGTAACCACCCAGTGTTTGGGTAGTTTTTGTGTTACCCTGATCCTGGGTCAGACATAACAACCCAGTGTTTGGGTAGTTCCCATTCAGTCGGTCACTTCCGACGCCACGTCGGAGACCGACGAATAGGAATCTCACTCGCGAGAGCCAATCTACTTTGAGTGTAACTAAACGAGCCAATGCACATTGGCATGAAATGAGACACAGGTGCTTGCATCAAATTAGCTTTTTGCTTTGGAGCCGAGTGGTAAATGGTTCGTCCAGATATCACTCTCTTCTACGCAGTGGAACTGACTGAAGCTTGCCTTTTTGAAGCGATCTCTTCAGTCGGTGTTGGTGTGACAGCGCTGCAGTTGGTCGTGTGGTTCTTTGATCATCTCTCTTTTTTGTTTGATAGAGCAAACACAAAGGCTGTTTTCACAGCTGGTTCGGTGAGCTAGGTAGAGAGCTCTAAAAAGCCGTTCTTACGGCTGGTAAGAGAGCGCCTTCGTGAGAGAGAGCGCGCACGTCAGGCTGCACTATTCCCTGACTGTGTCGCCGCGACCCTTCCCCCTGCGTGCTTCAGCACCAAGGAGAGCGTCCTTCTAAAAGAGCATACACAGATAGAGCTTGCGTCTTTTTCAAAATGACATTCTATCTGTGTGTTTCTGGATGCGGTGGTTACCTGTCACCGAGGGATGGTCACCAACGCTGTATCTCGTGTTTGGGCGTTCAGCACACTGAGGGAACATGACCATCTCGGAGTTGCGGTCGAGACTCCATCTTGCAAGGGGTGGAGTCCCCGTGCCTCTGCCTTGATCTAACCCTCCACAGAGGGTTACTTCAGGCAGTAGCACGGGTGATTTTAGGGTTACGGTGAGCGCGCTTCCCCCAGGGACCCAACCCCCGGGGAACCCTCATCCCTCCCGCACTTAACAGCCAGTAGAGCTGCCGTCAGAACGCGGTGGGCCACCCACGAGGTGTGTACCATCCGTATCCTTCGGGCTCCTCTCGATGATCAGATGTCCATCGCTGCATCGAAGGGAGGGTCAGAATTTTCAGGAGATGACGTGTCAGTGCAGGGGGCTCCTTCGGGAAGATCCGCTGTGCCCAATACAGATCCAGAAATGATGGCCATGCTTTCCCAGGCCGCTGAGAGAGTCGGGCTCGTGTGGAACCCTCCATCGGAAAGGCCTACCAGGCTTGTGGAGATGCTGGGTCCGCCTTACACGCTATGGCGTTGTTGCTGGTCCATCAGGCACAGGCACTAAAGACCTTGCACGAGGGTGGTCACGATCCCGCAGTTCTGCATGAACTGAGAACCGCAACGGACCTCGCGCTTCGTGCGACGAAGGTTACGGCGCGGGCAGTGGGTCGTGCAATGTCCACGATGGTGGTCCAGGAACGCCATCTCTGGCTGTGTCTGGCTGACATGAGGGAAACCGACAAGATCAGGTTCCTTAAGACCGTGTCCCAGACCGGCCTCTTCAGCGACGCGGTCCAGAACTTCTCCCAGCAGTTCTCGGCCGCACAGAAGCAGACTGAGGCGATCAGTCACATCCTGCCACAGCGGTCAGCTGCTGTCTCCACCCCGCCGCCGGCAGCACCTCAGCCTGCTCGTCGCCGCGTCGCAGCAGCCTCCACCCAAGCGACATCGAGGAGCCGGGCGCAAGCAGGCCACCCCGCCCTTCCAGGCCTCCGCCAAGAGGGGTGGCAAGGGCAAGCGGCCCTGAGACGGGCGACCCGGAGATGGGGAGGACTGCTCTTCAGGAGACGGTGATCGCACCGCTCCATCCCCCGGAGGAGGGCCGGGCGGAGAATCTTTGGTTCCATTTTCTTTGTGTTCCACCCAAATTTTCAATAAAAGAGCAGTTTCCTCCATCTCCGGGTCCTCAGGGGGCTCGGACCACACTCATCCTCCCCCTTTGCCAGCGGGCAGCAGTGGACGGCTCGAGGACGCAACCAAGCCTCCTCACGTACCCCCTGCCCACTCGTGGAATCAGGTAAGTGTTGCACAGCACACTCACACCTTGTTGCGGGCCGCCCCAGCCCGGTACCTGCATTCCACCTCGCTGCCTTGGAACAGGTGTCCAGGCATGCTGTGGTTTTCACAGATGCCTCTGCCATGGGCTGGGGGGCCACGTACAACGGGCATGCAGTGTCAGGGGTTTGGACGGGCCCGCACCTGCATTGGCACATCAACTGCCTCGAGTTGCTAGCAGTACATCTTGCACTGAGCCGCCTCAAAAGGCTGTTAAGGGGCAAAGATGTATTGGTCCGTACGGACAACACTGCGACCGTTGCGTACATCAACCGACAAGGTGGTCTGCGCTCCCGTCGCATGTCCTCGCCCGCCATCTCCTCCTCTGGAGTCAGAAGTGTCTGAGGTCGCTTCGGGCCATTCATGTCCCTGGTGTGCGCAACCGTGTGGCCGACGAGCTGTGCTGATCTGGAGACAGTTCGGGGTGGCACAGGTCGACCTGTTTGCTTCCCCAGAAACGTCCCACTGCCTGTGGTTTTATTCGCTGACTGAGGGCACACTTGGCACGGATGCACTCGCGCACAGCTGGCCCCGGTGCCTGCGCAAATATGCGTTTCCCCCCAGTGAGCCTACTTGCACAGACACTGTGCAAGGTCAGGGAGGACGAGGAGCAGGTCCGGTTGGTGGCGCCATACTGGCCCAACCGGACTTGGTTCCCGGAGCTTATGCTCCTCGCGACAGCCCCTCCCTGGCCGATTCCTCTGAGGAAGGACCTTCTGACTCAAACACGGGGCACCCTTTGGCACCCGCATCCAGACCTCTGGAAACTTCATGTCTGGTCCCTGGACGGGGACACGGAGGTTCAAGGTGACTTACCCCAGGTGATAGTTAACACCATCACTTCGGCACGAGCACCGTCTACAAGACAGGCTTATGCCTCGAAGTGGAACCTGTTCGTCGAGTGGTGTTCTTCACGCCGAGAAGACCCCCGAAGATGTTCGATCGCGTCTGTGCTTTCCTTCCTGCAACAGGGGTTGGAGCGTAGGCTGTCACCCTCCACCCTCAAAGTCCATGTTGTTGCAATATCTGCTTATCACGATCACATAGAAGGTAAGTCGGTTGGGAAGCACGACCTGGTCATCAGGTTCCTCAGGGGGGCGAGACGGTTAAATCCACCTCGACCTCCCTCCATACCCTCTTGGGATCTTGCTCTGGTGCTCCGAGCACTTCAGAATGCCCCATTTGAGCTTTTGCAGTCGGCAGAGCTAGAGATTCTGTCTATGAAGACTTTGCTGTTGGCTGCACTGGCCTCCATCAAGAGGGTAGGGGACCTGCAGGCATTTTCGGTCGACGAATCGTGCCTAGAGTTCGGGCCGGGTGACACCCACGTTGTACTGAGACGCCGGCCTGGCTATGTGCCCAAGGTTCCTACCACTCCCTTCAGGGACCAGGTGGTGAACCTGCAAGCGCTGCCCTTGGAGGAGGCAGACCCAGCCCTAGTATTGCTCTGTCCCGTCCGCGCTCTGTGGATCTACGTGGATAGAACGCAAAGCTTCAGGACCTCAGATCAGCTCTTTGTCTGTCACGGAGGCCAGCAGAAGGGAAAGGCTGTCTCCAAGCAGAGGATGGCCCACTGGATAGTGGATGCCATCACCTTGGCTTACCAAGCACAAGGTGTGCCCTGTCCGCTCAGGGTGCGAGCACACTCTACTAGAAGTGTTGCATCCTCCTGGGCGCTGGCACGTGGCGCCTCGCTGTCAGACATCTGTAGAGCTGCGGGCTGGGCGACACCCAACACGTTCGCTAGATTCTATAGCCTACATGTAGAGCCGGTTTCCTCCTGTGTTCTCACCTCAAACGGGTAGAAGCACTGAAAGGCCCTGGCTCTTGTCGGCTTGCTGCGCTACGGCGCTTATATTCTCCAGAAGCAAACTCTGTCAAATCCTCCATCACCCTCGGTGCTGGTGTGGCGGAGCGTCTGGCATCAGGCCCTTTGCCGCTGAATCCTGGAGAACCAGTACTGGGCTGGGGTTATATAAGTGACCCTGCGGGGATCCCATATATTTTTCCACGATTGCTCCTGACGGAAGCCCATGTCTTTCCCTTGGGAGAGCCCCCCTTCAGTGGGGCTGGAGCCCCCTCTCAGTTGCGAGCTACGGCTCAGCATTGTACTCCACATAACTCCTTCGGGGTACGATGTGGGTTCCGCAGCGTTCCCTTCCACTAGGGCACGCTTTCCCAGTGTTATCCAATAGTCACTGAGCGGGTCATGCGGAACAGCAGTGATGGACTTCTCTGTGTGAGCCCCGTCTCATCAGGTAAGAGAGCTCAGGAGGCTCACACAGGGCACTGGAAGGGGGCAGAGGCCATGGTGCTTTGGTAGGGATTCCTATTCGTCGGTCTCCAACGTGGCGTCGGAAGTGACCGACTGAATGGGAACGTCTCGGTTACGTATGTAACCCTCGTTCCCTGAAGGAGGGAACGGAGACGCCACGTCCCATCGCCATGTCCGCTGTACCCTGCTGGGGTGCCAGTTACCTACTCGGCTCCTCAGCAAAAGAAGCTAATTTGATGCAAGCACCTGTGTCTCATTTATACCCGCGCTGCGTGGCATGAGCACCTGGTGCAATCATTGCATGCCAATGTGCATTGGCTCGTTTAGTTACACTCGAAGTAGATTGGCTCTCGCGAGTGTTTGGGTAGTTTTTGTGTTACCCAGATCCTGGGTCAGACGTAACAACCTAGTGTTTGGGTAGTTTTTGTGTTACCCTGATCCTGGGTCAAACATAACAACCCAGGGGTTAAGTTATTTATTGAAGGCTTTTTGCGTCCTCTTCAGGAGAGAGCAGTGCAGCTCCATCAAATTAGTGCATGTCTTAAATTCGTTATTGTGCTGTACACTCACCTAAAGGATTATTAGGAACACCATACTAATACTGTGTTTGACCCCCTTTCGCCTTCAGAACTGCCTTAATTCTACGTGGCATTGATTCAACAAGGTGCTGAAAGCATTCTTTAGAAATGTTGGCCCATATTGATAGGATAGCATCTTGCAGTTGATGGAGATTTGTGGGATGCACATCCAGGGCACGAAGCTCCCGTTCCACCACATCCCAAAGATGCTCTATTGGGTTGAGATCTGGTGACTGTGGGGGCCATTTTAGTACAGTGAACTCATTGTCATGTTCAAGAAACCAGTTTGAAATGATTCGAGCTTTGTGACATGGTGCATTATCCTGCTGGAAGTAGCCATCAGAGGATGGGTACATGGTGGTCATAAAGGGATGGACATGGTCAGAAACAATGCTCAGGTAGGCCGTGGCATTTAAACGATGCCCAATTGGCACTAAGGGGCCTAAAGTGTGCCAAGAAAACATCCCCCACACCATTACACCACCACCACCAGCCTGCACAGTGGTAACAAGGCATGATGGATCCATGTTCTCATTCTGTTTACGCCAAATTCTGACTCTACCATCTGAATGTCTCAACAGAAATCGAGACTCATCAGACCAGGCAACATTTTTCCAGTCTTCAACTGTCCAATTTTGGTGAGCTCGTGCAAATTGTAGCCTCTTTTTCCTATTTGTAGTGGAGATGAGTGGTACCCGGTGGGGTCTTCTGCTGTTGTAGCCCATCCGCCTCAAGGTTGTGCGTGTTGTGGCTTCACAAATGCTTTGCTGCATACCTCGGTTGTAACGAGTGGTTATTTCAGTCAAAGTTGCTCTTCTATCAGCTTGAATCAGTCGGCCCATTCTCCTCTGACCTCTAGCATCAACAAGGCATTTTCGCCCACAGGACTGCCGCATACTGGATGTTTTTCCCTTTTCAAACCATTCTTTGTAAACTCTAGAAATGGTTGTGCGTGAAAATCCCAGTAACTGAGCAGATTGTGAAATACTCAGACCGGCCCGTCTGGCACCAACAACCATGCCACGCTCAAAATTGCTTAAATCACCTTTCTTTCCCATTCTGACAATCAGTTTGGAGTTCAGGAGATTGTCTTGACCAGGACCACACCCCTAAATGCATTGAAGCAACTGCCATGTGATTGGTTGATTAGATAATTGCATTAATGAGAAATTGAACAGGTGTTCCTAATAATCCTTTAGGTGAGTGTATATCGTTTAATTTTATGCAATGCAAAATACAGGGGCGTGATGTTAGTCACCTAAAAGAGTGTCGCGTATTTTCGTGCGATGGAAACACCTGATGCCTCGCCCTTGCATAAAATTTTATGATTTTATTCAGAAAGATACAGAATATAAATAATTAGGATGTTAAAATATGTTCTCAGAGCTGTACACTGTTTGTATATGGACAGGTTATGGAGTCAGTCACAGCATATTTCGGCTACGAGAGAAATGCAGGACGGCGGTCTGAAGTTAGAAGTTCCCCCGCTGAACACGATACAAGCTCCAGCACGAGATCCAGCGCCGTTACAGTGGAAACGGGACAACAGTGACTGCTCGATTACACATGAATTATTTCTAAATGTTTAATTTTTTCTTCTACTATTTGTTAAACGAGCTTAAATGTAGGCAGTATGTATTAAAAACTATATAAAATATGCTATACTGTAAATATAATTGAAAATAAAGGAATTATCATGCAAACCAGTGGTTGTGTGGAGTATTTTTAAAAAGTTTAGAGGATTTAAGTTAATCCGTAGACATAAATTTTGGTCTTTTTGTTTTTTTTTAAATTTAGACCATTTCTATTATGGATTGCTATCAGAATGTGAAGAAAGTTTCAACCAGTAAAACAAAAAGTGTTTATAAAAAAAAAAAAATTGAGTATGAAGAGTGTGTTGCCACTGTATTGACAGTACTGTCAATATATTTTGACTTCGAAAACCATCGTTTTTGTGTATTGTTACCCCCCTAAGGTTTAGCCCTCACATGTGGACATACAGGGCCCTATTTGAACGATCTGAGCTCATGGTCTAAATGGTCTAATGGTCCGCAAGTTCACTTAGGGCGTGTCCGAATCCACTTTTACTAGTTTAACGACAGAAAAAACGGCCGGTGCGCCAGACGCATGGTCCAAAAGGGTTGTCCCTAGTCTCTTAATGAGTCATGGGTGTGTTTTGGGCATAACGTGCAATAAACCAATCAGAGTCTCATCTCCCATTCCCTTTAAAAGCCAGTTGCACTCGCGCCATGGCGGATTCGATATTTACATGGCGGAATTTGCAAGCGGAATCCTTTAATTTTTAATATTTAAAAATGTGTGTGTGCTGCTGCGCATCCCTGTGTGTGTAATAAGTGTAATAAGAGTGTACGTGCGTTGTGCACCGCCTGTAGACGCATATTACTAACGCGCCCTTTAAATAACACAAAAAATACTGCGCTATTGACTTTAGAGCAGGTTTTTGTTGGTCAATGCGCAGTCTATTTCAGTTGCCACGCGCCAACAATGCGCCTGAACACACCTGGTTTTCAGACCAGTACGCCCATGGGAGAACAAATGGGCGCAAATGCATTTTCTATTTAAACAACGTGGCGCTGGATGTGAAAATGAGAACTGCGTCGGGCTGAAACGAGCAAAAAACACTTGCCTGGCGCCGCATTGCGCCGGGTGTATGATAGGGCCCACATAGTTCTCACCATAAAAATCACACAAACTTTGCAATATTAGAAGTGGTTTTCTCCTGGTAAATGAGTGAGAGAATTACATATGCACTGAAAGAGATCCGCGCTTTAGGGACTAGAATATTTCGAGTGAGCTCTTTTGATTGGTCACCAGCATCTGATGTGGCTTCTCCTAAGCCTGAAATACATCCTTAGTGAGTTTCAACCAGCTTCACCAGAAATACCATGCTTGTTGACCATCATTTTTTTTTTTTTTCTTTTATGGTCCACCAGCTAGACCAGAAACTATACTGGAAATATGTTAACTGGTCCAAGCTAGTCTTTTCAGCAGAGAGCCACCTGGCAACATACTAGCAACATGCAAATAAATCACTCTGATCACCTTAGTAACCACAAAGTAACACTCTAGCAATCACCCACAATAGTGTGGCGTCATATGGTTCCGTTTTTACGTGGGCAAACACCACTCACATTTTTTTCAGAAAAAGTAGGGCCTAAGGGTATACTCACACTAGGCGATCTGAACCGGTTCGTTTAGCCTGCCCTGGCCTGCTTGAAAGAGGTGGGCCAGAGCGTGGTTCGGTTGGGCTCGGGCGCGGTACGCATGTAGTGTGATCGCTAACCGCGCCAGAGCATGGAACAGCTGTGCGCTACTGTCATCATTATGACAGCAAACACCAAACTATTACTACTTGGATACACTTTTCAATTAATTAAAGTATATTTAGGTTTATAAGGGGGCCTGCTTTTCACCTTATTGATGAACATGAATTGTAGTTTGCGAGTAAAGCTGCAAATTCCTACATCAAAGTCAGCTGCCTCCGTAATAATCTTCTGATACGTGCAGTGCAATCAAGTGAAAATCGCTGCACGGCATAAATGATAAATCTATTAGGCAGTCTATTAGCGAAAGCGCTTTTCTTCCTGTCTTCTTCAAATCAAAAAGTTGCATCGTGAAAGACGTAAACGTGCTCCGACCCGGTACGTTAAGTGCAATGTGAGTGCAGGCCAGCGGGGGAGTGGGGAGGGGGGACAATCACACTCGGGCATGGTACAAAGCAACCGTGCCTAGTGTGAGTACACCCTAAATCTAGTTTACAGTTCAGCATGGGTATTACATGTACATGTGTAACTACATGCGTTTGGTGAGACAAAAACTTTCTCAAATTAGCTAGTGATGTCATCACAAACCTGCCATGAACTCACGTCTGTCAACTACCAATACTGTAAGATTCCTGTCTGCTTTGCAATCATTCTTCTTTCTTGCCATTTTCCCTCACCTAAGCCTCCACTACTTTCCACTCCTCTGTCTGTAATGGAACATCTATTTTTGCTCGAGTCGCCTCACAGTCGAGAGAAAGATGGTTACCACAGTCTTTCTGTTTTTACTCTGCTCTTTTTTCTCGTTCTCTCTCTCTCTCTCTCTCTCTCTCTCTCTGTAACTTTTTCTCTTTCTCTGTCTCTCTCACAATGATTGAATTACCATAAGTTTGTAGCCATGCCAAAATGTGCCAGGTTGTTCTGATTAAGACAGACATCATAAAAGTTTTAAAAACTCCAAATTATTAGAAAAGAGAGAGAGAGAGAGAGAGAGAGAGAGAGAGAGAGAGAGAGAGAACAAAAAAGGACAAGGAGGAGTTTGAATAATGGAAAAGCAGTTTGATGCACATATGGAAACAATTGTACAATTTCTGCCGTTTCTGCCAGGAGCATGAGTTTAAAATCACCACTACAGAGACGCTGTCCTCTAATCCATTAGTCCATTAACCACTGCCTTCTGATCTGAAACAATTTTATTTGTTTTTTATTGTTGTTGTTTTTATTCATTTATTTTTTAAAGTTATTTCTGAGACAAAATAATTTGAAGCATCATTAGAATTATATATAAATTTATATACAGAATTAATTTAGAAGAAAACTGAGTCTAAGCCCCTTTCACAAAGCAATCCCAGTAAGTTACTGTAAAATTACCAGAATGACTTTACCGGTAAATACATAAATAAGGAGATGATCACACAGAACTCTTTTAGCTCTTAAAAACACGCATGGTATCCAACTGCAGAGCCGCAGCGCTGATGAATGGAAAAGAAGGCTGGGTCTCGAGCGCGACACGTTGAAAAAACTGTAAGACGTGGCGCAATGGTCAAAGATGATCATTTAGCGCATATTTAAATAGAAAAACTAATAAAAAGCAGCAGAGCTTACTGTAAACAGTAAAGAGGAATCCTGTTATCTCCATAAGAACTTTATGATTGGCCTAAAGCAGACTTTTTACGTCAGCCTGTTCTGACTTACGTGCTCATACCGGTAATCTTCATTTTGCGTTTACACGGCATCATACAGGTAATTTACTGGTAATGCTACAACCTTGCTTACTGGTAAATTACCAGAACCAATTTACCAGTATTTTTGAAAAGGTCCTGTTCACACATGATCATTTACCGGTAATTTAACAATAAAGACTGTATGTGTGAAAGCGTTTTGTGCATTTACCTGCTGCCTTAGACTAAATGGCTTTTGTAAATATTCTCTGTTCCTGACATATGTTTACGTCGAAGTGTTATAAAAAATAACCTGTTTGTGATGATGACTTCTGCAGAACTTCAGTGAAACATCAACCAGTCAAACCAAAAAAAAAAGTAAACTGACATATTACATCCAAAAATTCTTCATACAGTGGACTACCAGTAAAATTGATACAAGTGTTTTCTCTTTAATTGCTAATGCGACCTTTTACACCACAGACTGAACAAAATGAAGCATTGCTTGGTCATTGGTCGACCTAAATTGGTATTATCTAACTGTGTACTTAAATTTAACAGCTGACAGCTGATTGGTTGATTGTAATCCATTACATACCTTTCTATCAAAGTTATCTGACATTATCAAGATGAATTTGTTCTGACAGTTTAACTCTGAGTTACTGTCATATTTTATTACCATTTTCTAAATTATAGTAAATAAACTGTGATAATGTGAGAAAATGTTGAAGGTGTCTGAATAAATTTTGGTTTGACTGTATATTTCCAAGAGGGGGTCAGGCGGTCAAAATACAGTAGGGTCATATTGTGAAATGACAGTTCTCATAATGGACTTTAAAATTTGTTTCTTTTGTTTCTGTTTTATTCAGATCCATCCCAATAACAAAATAAAGTTCCTCAGAAATATTCCATTTCTGAAGTAATCACAGTAAATAAATACAGCATAATTTTGTTGCCACATGCTCCTTTTTTGAACTTTGAAAATCTTTTGATTAAAATTATCTCCAAATTCTGAATTTTGGCACCAAATGTTGATATGGTTGGTCTTAGATATACTACTCTGCTTCTGCTGTTATTATTGCTGCTGCTGCTGTTATTGTTGCTGCTGCTGTTGTTGCTGCTGCTGCTGTTATTGTGCTGCTGCTATTATTGTTGCTGCTGCTGTTATTGCTGCTTCTGCTGTTATTATTGCTGCTGCTGCTGCTGTTATTGTTGCTGCTGCTGTTATTGCTGCTGCTGCTGTTATTGCTGCTGATGCTATTATTGTTGCTGCTGCTGTTGTTGCTGCTGCTCCTGTTGTTGCTGCTGCTGCTATTATTGTTGCTGCTGCTGTTATTGCTGCTGCTGTTATTGCTGCTGCTGCTATTATTGCTGTTGCTGCTGTTATTGCTGCTGCTGCTGTTATTATTGTTGCTGCTGCTGTTGTTGCTGCTGCTGCTGTTATTGCTGCTGCTGCTGTTATTATTGCTACTGCTGTTATTGTTGCTGCTGCTGTTATTGCTGCTGCTATTGTTGCTGCTGCTGCTGTTATTGCTGCTGCTGCAGCTGTTATTTTTTGCTGTTATTGCTGCTGCTGTTATTGCTGATGCTACTGTTATTATTGCGGCTGTTATTGCTGCTGCTGCTGCTGCTATTATTGCTGCTGCTGTTATTGCTGCTGTTATTGCTGTTGCTGCTGTTATTATTGCTGCTGCTGTTATTGCTGATGCTACTGTTATTATTGCGGCTGTTATTGCTGCTGCTGTTATTGCTGCTGCTGTTATTATTGCTGCTGCTGTTATTGCTGATGCTACTGTTATTATTGCGGCTGTTATTGCTTCTGCTGCTGTTATTGCTGCTGCTGCTGCTATTATTGCTGCTGCTATTGCCGCTGCTGCTGTTATTGCTGCTGCTATTATGCTGCTGCTGTTATTGTTGCTGCTGCTGTTATTGCTGCTGCTGTTGTTATTATGCTGCTGCTGTTATTGCTGCTGCTGTTATTGCTGCTGCTGTTATTGCTGATGCTACTGTTATTATTGGGGCTGTTATTGCTTCTGCTGCTGTTATTGCTGCTGCTGTTATTATGCTGCTGCTGTTATTGCTGCTGCTGTTATTGCTGCTGCTATTATTCTGCTGCTGCTGTTATTGCTGCTGCTGCTGTTATTGTTGCTGCTGCTGTTATTGTGCTGATGCTGTTATTGCTGCTGCTGCTGTGATTGCTGCTGCTATTATGCTGCTGCTGTTATTATTGCTGCTGCTGTTATTGCTGCTGTTGCTGTTATTGCTGCTGCTGTTGTTATTGCTGCTGCTGCTGTTATGCTGCTGCTGCTGTTATGCTGCTGCTATTATTGCTGTTGATATTATTGTTGTTGCTGCTGCTGTTGCTGCTAATGTTATTATTGCTGCTGCTGTTTTTGTTGCTGCTGCTGTTATTGCTGCTGCTGCTGCTGTTATTGCTGTTGCTATTATTGTTGTTGCTGCTGCTGTTGCTGCTAATGTTATTACTGCTGCTGCTGTTATTGTTGCTGCTGCTGTTATTGCTGCTTCTGCTGTTATTGCTGCTGCTGCTGTTATTGTTGCTGCTGCTATTATTGCTGCTGCTGCTGTGATTGCTGCTGCTGTTATTATGCTGCTGCTGTTATTGTTGCTGCTGCTGTTATTATTGCTGCTGCTGTTATCGCTGCTGCTATTATGCTGCTGTTATTGCTGCTGCTATTATTCCTACTGTTATTGCTGCTGCTGTTATTGCTGCTGCTACTGTTATAGCTGCTGCTGCTGCTGTTATTGTTGCTGCTGGTTATTGCTGCTGCTGTTATTGTTGCTGCTGTTATTGTTGCTGTTTTTTCTGCTGCTGTTATTGCTGATGCTACTGTTATTATTGCGGCTGTTATTGCTTCTGCTGCTGTTATTGCTGCTGCTGTTATTGTTGCTGCTGCTGCTATTATTGCTGCTGCTATTGCCGCTGCTGCTGTTATTGCTGCTGCTGCTGCTGCTATTATGCTGCTGCTGTTATTGTTGCTGCTGTTGTTATTATGCTGCTGCTGTTATTGCTGCTGCTGTTATTGCTGCTGCTATTATTCTGCTGCTGCTGTTATTGCTGCTGCTGCTGTTATTGTTGCTGCTGCTGTTATTGTGCTGATGCTGTTATTGCTGCTGCTGCTGTGATTGCTGCTGCTATTATGCTGCTGCTGTTATTATTGCTGCTGCTGTTATTGCTGCTGTTGCTGTTATTGCTGCTGCTGTTGTTATTGCTGCTGCTGCTGTTATGCTGCTATTATTGCTGTTGATATTATTGTTGTTGCTGCTGCTGTTGCTGCTAATGTTATTACTGCTGCTGCTGTTATTGTTGCTGCTGCTGTTATTGCTGCTTCTGCTGTTATTGCTGCTGCTGCTGTTATTGTTGCTGCTGCTATTGTTGCTGCTGCTATTATTGCTGCTGCTGCTGTGATTGCTGCTGCTGTTATTATGCTGCTGCTGTTATTGTTGCTGCTGCTGTTATTATTGCTGCTGCTGTTATCGCTGCTGCTATTATGCTGCTGTTATTGCTGCTGCTATTATTCCTACTGTTATTGCTGCTGCTGTTATTGCTGCTGCTACTGTTATAGCTGCTGCTGCTGCTGTTATTGTTGCTGCTGGTTATTGCTGCTGCTGTTATTGTTGCTGCTGTTATTGTTGCTGTTTTTTCTGCTGCTGTTATTGCTGCTGCTACTGTTATTGCTGCTGCTGATGATGTTATTGCTGCTGCTACTCTTGGTTATTGCTGCTGCTGTTATTGTTACTGCTGGTTATTGCTGCTTCTGTTATTGCTGCTGCTGTTATTGTTGCTGCTGTTATTGTTGCCGCTTCTGTTATTGCTGCTGCTGCTACTGTTATTGCTGCTGCTGTTATTGCTGTTGCTGCTTTTATTGTTGCTGCTGCTGTTATTGTTGCTGCTGGTGGTTATTGCTCCTCCTATTAGTTGCTGCTGCTGCTGTTGGCTATTGCCGCTGCTGTTATTGCTACTGTTGTTGCTGTTGGTAGTTATTGCTGTTGCTTCAGAGCAAGTACTTACTACACTTACTACTGCCAATACATACACGACACGCTGCTGTGAGCAAGTAAGACATGCTGCTGCTGTACAATATAGCATACATGAATGACCCGTAGCAGATCTATACAAGTGGAGCTAGGGAAGGTTAAGGGTTTCTGAAAGCGTGCTGCAAACTGCTACAGAAAATGCTGACCAGTATCTGAGGATTGAGCAGCGAGTTCATTGGCTAATGATACAGCAGGAACCAATCAGCTGTGCCTTATAGAGAATGATGTGATTGCAAGCAGATTGAGTTAAGGACCTATCAGTCTGCACTATCCACAGTTTCATAACAGAACTTTGAATGAATTTGAATTGTGGGCATTTCATCAGATAAAGCTCTCAGTTCACAGATGCTACTGAAGGCAAGTAGAGCAATTGTGAGCAATCATACACCAGAGCAACTGACCGTAACCACAGACTCCAGTCTCTTGTTTATGATGTTTCCAGATCAAAACCTAAAAATAAAAGAGCAGAAGTATTACATGCACACTTTTAAAAATGCAATATTTGCTTTAATCACATACAAGCTGTTTTTGGAATGTATTCATCAACTTTTGGGCAGTTCAAACCTGTAGTGTGCTTGCATATACATTGACTAAACGTGATTTGCCAATAATGCTGATTTCATGTGTGTGTGTGAGTGCACATATGCTTGTGTTTAAGAGTGTCTGTATGAATTAGGGCGTTGAACACTCCAGGCTCAAGATATTTTGCAAGTGTGTGTTGGCAGAGCTGTATGCTCAGTTTCCAAACACCACGCTCACTCTGTAATTACCAACATGCCCATCACAACATGTCCTGACAAAAACCCTTTTTCTTCTCTGGATCCTTCCTTGTTTAATTCCCTCTTCCTTTCTGTATACAGTTTCACCTCAACACATGCAGACATATTGTAACGTGTGTATTTACATTTATGTTGCATTCTGCACATCACTAGCATCATTATCCAAAAAATAAATCTTAAGGTGAAAGCTGTTCACGATGAAGTACGGAAGTTTCGGCCCTCTAGCGGTTGAGGTGTAAAACTGCAAGTTACTCGCAGAGAATTCTGCATTTCCCGCGTAATCCGACTCGACAGCTCAAAATCTTAATCATTATTATTATTATCTTACCATTGTAAGTCAGGGTAAGGCAAGGAGGCAGTTTTAAACACTGTTTTTACTTGCTCATCTTTTCATCCCTGGTACAGTGAAATTATATTTAGCAAATAGTGTTAACCTCAGTTTAAGCTTCCAAAAATCAGGGTTCCAAACTCGCAGGGTACTGTTAGTAACCATAGAAACTGACCCAGTGAAACTAACCTGCTTCTGTATTCCAGAGTTAATGCCACATTTCATGAGGATCAAGTGCGCATAGAAACAGATTATTTGCCAGATTATTATAATAGCACACAGAATGCTCATTAAAATGGGTTGATCTGTTTTAAAACAAATCTCTGATAGTGTTTAGCTTAGAAATTACTAATATATTTATTATATTTAATTTACTATATTAATATTATATTTTTAGGATTTTAATGTTATTGGCATAAGACAGACAAAATGTAATTCAAATACCAGTTTAATTGTAGTAGGTTGACTTGAATTGAGGTGACAAACAAAATACAGATTTGCATAGTTAACTGAAAAAGAAAAAATTGTCAAGACAAACTTTAAATATTGGCTTGGCAATACCTTGTTAAAAAAAAAACATTTAGGCTTTTATAGACCTTACAACAGACAGACAGATTGTATTTAATTTAAGTTTCATTATATTTATTAAATTAAGCTTCTTTTTGTGGATGAACAGTTCATGTACCAACATGTTGTCACCTGTGTTGTTCTATTTCTGTCGTTCTAATGCATTTCAATTCAAATTCCAACTCATTAACTGAAAGAGGCAATTCTTTTATTGATGTAAGAGCGCCATCTTGTGGTTCATATACTGAGCACAACTGCAAGTTCTTTGCAAAGACATATTAAAAAAATATTAATAGCCTAATTAAAATAATAATAATAATAATAATAATAATAATAATAATAATAAAATTAAAATAATAACTACCTACAGTGGATACAAACACATCTCCAAATCCTCAATAATGACTATATATAACTGTCACGGTTAGGTTCTGTATTGATTTAGTTTCCATTGTGTTCAGTTTCTGTTCGGTATCCTCAGTACCCTGAGTTTTGTTCAAATAACTGTTGAAAACTGCTGTGATTAGATCCTCTTTCTCCTCATCTCTGCAACCAACATGTGACAATAACAGAGTAAAAACCTTCAGTAACACTTTAGAATAATGGTCCATCATTAATAAGTAACTATGCAGGAAGTAATGCAGGACTAATGAGAAGTATTAAAACTTCAGCTACTACTATTAACTAATATAGAAACAAGCTGAACTAATCAGTAAGTAATATCAAATTTAGGACTAAGATAGTTCCTCATTAGGTAATCAATAATTACTGAAGTAGATTGGCATCACTAAGATTCCGCAGCGTCCCATGGTCACATCTGGGTATCGACTTCATGGCAGATCTTCCACCTTCAGACTCCAACACCTGTATCTTTGTCATCGTCAACCGCTTCTCCAAAGCTTGTAAATTTATCCCCCTGAAGGGCTTACCCACGGGATTCAAAGCAGCGGAAGTACTCTTCCAACGTGTCTTCCGGCACTTCGGCCTGCCCGAGGACAGCTCAACGATGTCACCTATCGTCTCAACCTCCTGGCAAACTACAGAATTTCACCATCCTTTCACGTCTCCCTCCTTAAACCTTACACTGAACCTTTGTTGTCTCCCCACACAGGATCTGGTGATGATGGCGTACCTCTTCCTCCAGAAGTCACCGACGAGGAAATCGTCTACCAGGTCCGGTCCATCCTCGACTCATGACAACGGGGAAATTGACTCGAGTACATGATTGACTGGGAGGGGTACGGTCCAGAGGAACGCTCCTGGGTCGTTCGAGACGATGTACTCGACCCATCACTTCTGACCCAGTTCCACCATGAACATCCTCAAGGTCGTCCCCATCGTCGCAGCTTCCGGCCGTGGAGGAGGGGGTACTGTCACGGATTCAACAACACCATCAATCCAGCCATCAGCACCAGATTACCACACTCCGCCCACTCGTTCACAGTCACCAGAGTTCTGATTACCTGCACCTGCACACCCTCATCAACTCACCCTTTATCTGCCACCGATCCCTCCACTTCAGTGTCTGGTCTCGTCTACGACAAGCTCCACAGACTCTACCCGTTCACTCACCTGAGAATTTACCTGTCCATCCCGATCTGTCTTCTGTCTGCCATCCCCGTTGATCATCGTCTGCCTGAATCTCCTGTTCACCGGTTCTCACACACACACACAGGTGTAACCGCAACAGACGGCATTTTTCTAGAATTTCGCAAATCAAATCAGGTACAAATTGAGAATGCTTATATGAAGGGGAAAGGGGTGAGACCTAACACACATGCACACATGCATGCATACATTCATGCATGCGCAAACACACACACACACACACACACACACACACACAGTAAGAGCCATTTTGTCTTTATTTTAAACTGCATCATGTAAGTGTGTGTCCAGTAGGGGCCACTCTTGGGTACAGAATATAGGTGGGAACCTTCCTTCAGATAACAGGTGTTGCTGGAGTGAAGGTGCACACAGTTTTTTGACCGTTACGCTAAGTTATGCTATGCCATGCTATGCAAGTGGAAATCTGTACCGGTAAAGGACTGGAACTGTTTGGAACTGTTTGTTTGGATTCTTGCTTGCCTAAAATGAAGACCAGTCACGGTAAAATAAATCCACGACTGTGAGCATATTAACGTGTGTGGGCACTGCAGTGAATAACAAGCCGGGCGTGCGCGTCCATTAACAAGCACCGTCCAGCATCCAGCGTCCAGCTGCTTTAAGTAATAGACTTGGCTGCTTACATTAAGTCAAAAAACTGCAAGTTTAGCATTGGATTCTGCTAGCATTGCATTCAGCTCCAGTTGCTCCTTTATCCTCTTAATTATCTGCTCTTGCTCCTCCAAGTCCTGTGTTTCCTTTAATGCTGCCAATATGAGCAAGCAGTGCAGCCTTATTTGCCTCGGCTATGACTCTGGCAGAAGAAACACTACTGCATGTACTCGCTTTGCCTGAATGTTTGCTTCCAACATCTGGATTAACCCCATCAACTTTGTCATTCATGACCTAATTTGTAGTAATTTCACCATTTTCAATACATGATACACACATTTTAACTTCAGAAATAAAATCATTATTTACAACCATTTTTGCCTTTAACCATATGCCATGTTTTTCTCTCTCACTTTTAGGTAACACCCATCAAAGAACCATGAATACCTTTTACTTCATCACACAAATCTAAAAGATCCACAAAAGCACTTTGCACCGCTTTTACATTTCTTTGTTGCATCAGACTTTGTATATTTTTCCTTAAATTAGTAGCTTTATTTAATACAGATTTTCTATCACTCTGCAACCTTTCAACCTTTTTAACAAACACTTTAGGAGGTAATTTCACAGCATGTTTTTGTTTGTCCATTTGAACACCAAAATTATTAGAAACACCATTGTTCAACTGAAGCGCTTCCATAGACCTGTGCATAGTTTCAGCCGCCTCCATAATCCACAAAATATTCAAAAGCACGATCAAAGCAATATGAAACTAGTTCACAAAGTTAGTTATCCCTTTTTGACAACCAATGCATTGGATTTACATCTCATGTTGTGTGCACACAAAGTTAAATTGTCATTCAACAAAAAGTAGCGCTACTAAGCATACCTCTTCACGTTGGGCGCCATGTTTGAACAAAGCTCCTTTGCTGACGTTTGTAGAGCAGCTCCGGTGTCTTTCTTTGCGCTGGTAGATGGCCCTTGGCCCAAAAGGAAAGACATGTATGTATAATCCACAGATTTGCGATGTCCTCTTGTCGTAGTTGCAGCTGATCTCAGATGTAAACAAGTTGATGCGAAGTTCTTCCAATAATCCACTTAATCTCATTCAACAAATGATGAAACCAATGTAAAATAGAATAAACTCAGTTCCCTTTGAGTAAATACAGTTCTACAGGCCTCTGAAAGTTATTAAGTCTCAATTGGAAAAGGAAGAGGGGAAAGCATCTGCAACTATATTAAATCCAATGGCAGAGGAGAGAGTTTGAACTTGTTGGCTGTAGCAAAACGGCAAATCAAGTACCAGCAGTGGTTCCCTCTTTGGTGTCTTCTATGCCGTATCAGGAAATTCGTCAGCAGCCTTGGCAGAAATGTATGGACTCAGAAAGGCGGAATTCCCAGCATGTACTAGGAGACACATCAGTTCAACCTCGTAGACCTTTTGCATCTGATAGGATTTCTCGGCCACAAATTGAGAGTCAGTATGATGACATTGTCACTATAATGTGAAAACAAAATGAAATAGCAGCTCTTGTCAAACAGCAATGTGGCTCATCTTTACCAGCAAGTTAGATTTCTTTATTTGATGGAGATCCTTTTCAGTATGTTTAATGTATTAGAGCATTTGAAAAGGGAGTGGAGGATAAGGCAAGCCGTAGTGATTGCTTATATTACTTGGAACAGTTCACTAGGGGGCAGCCAAGGGAGCTGGTACGTAGTTGCCTACACATGACCCCTGACTTTGGCTATTTTAAGGCAAAACAGCTATTGCAGGAACATTTTGGCAATAAGTACAAGATCACTGCTTATTTAGAAAGAGCCTTGTCTTGGCCCTCAATGAAAGCGGAGGATGTCAATGCTTTGCAATCTTATGCTCTCTTTCTGCGTGGCTGTTGCAACATCACTGAGGAATTGCAATATCTTCAGGAGTTAGATATGCCAAGCAATATGAAAGCTATTATGTCTAATTGCCTTTTAAGCTCAGAGAGAGGTGGAGAACTGTTGCATATAACATTCTGGAAACTACTGAATGTAGAGCTTCATTCAAAGATCTTGTGGAATTTATTGAAAGACAGGTTGGCATCCTAATGGATCCTTGTTTGGTGATATTAGGGACTTGCCAACTAGCACAACACCTGTTAATCGAACAAAGCTATGTCTAGAAGGCAGAGTTAAAGAAAACATCTTTGTCACTACCGTTACTCCCGTGGAATCCGGGGAAACATCTAAGAATATGAGGACAGAATTGCCACCAGACAGCTCTAAAGTGATTCCATTAAGTGTGTGTTGTGCTAAGCATCATGTGTTGGAGCACTGTCTACAATTCAAAAGAAAGAAGCATAGGGAAAAGATCGACTTTCTAAAGGAGAAGGAGCTTTGCTTTGGTTGCTTAAGTGTTGGGCACATGAGTCGTAACTGTAGCAAGCGGTTGACTCGTAAAATATGTAGTCAGCACCATCCTACTGTGCTCCATGTTGACAGAAATACGGCCAACTCAGATATAGTCTCCAATGAGTCAGAGGCATGCAAGTTCTTAGGATCTACCAAAACGTGGTCATACAGGGGCCAGAAAAGATCGCTGTCTGTTTTCTATCTTACCAGTTCAAATCAAGCCCAGTACAGGAGATCAGATAATCCAGACGAATGCATTCCCGGATCCTGGAAGTTCTGCGACTTTTTGTACTTTTTGAGTCATATGCAGCGGCTTAATCTTTCTGGTAGAGGAGCTCAGTTTTTGTTACAAACTATGGGACAGGAAAGAGTTGTTTCAGCATACGTACTCTCAGGTTTAGAAGTGTCTGCTATTGATGGTAACCTCTTCTATCAGCTTCCACAAACACTCACACAGAAACAAATGCCTGTACGTTCTGACAACATTGTGTCTAAAGGAGATTTGTCTAAGTGGCCTTATCTGGCAAAGGTTAAAGTTCCCCGCAAAATGGCTAATGTTGACTTGTTGATTGGAAACAACTTTCTTAAGATGTTGGAGCCTTTGGAAGTCATAAATAGCCATGGAGATGGCCCTTATGCTATGAGAACGGCATTAGGTCCTTTGCATGCAGGCAGTGTTGAGGCTGAAGACTCTTTTGCAGTGGTTAACAGGATTTCTGTGTGTAGATTGCAGGAGATGTTGTTTAAATGATACAACCATGACTTCAATGAGCGAGCTGCTGAAGAGCCAGGATTGTCAAGAGAGGATATTAGGGTTTTGGAGATTGGAGAGAGTTCTGCCAAGCTTGAGGACAATAACTATGCCTTGAAGTTGCCATTTAAAAAGGCAAGTGTGTATCTTCCTAACAACTTCTCTGTGGTAAAAAAAAAAGAGGCCACAGCCACCAGGGAATACCGTTTCCATGAAAGGGTGTACATGGTCTGCAACAATGCTTAGTTAGGTGGTATGTGTCAAAGTAACATCCACATGGATGGCAGGACCCAAGGTTTCCCAGCAGAACATTGCCCAAAGCATCACACTGCCTCCGCCGGCTTGCCTTCTTCCCCTAGTGCATCCTGGTGCCATGTGTTCCCCAGATAAGCGACGCACATGCACCTGGCCATCCACGTGATGTAAAAGAAAACATGATTCATCAGACCAGGCCACCTTCTTCCATTGCTCCGTGGTCCAGTTCTGATGCTCACGTGCCCACTGTTGGTGCTTTCGGCGGTGGACAGGGGTCAGCATGTGCACTCTGACTGGTCTGTGGCTATGCAGCCCCATACGCAACAAACTGCGATGCACTGTGTATTCTGACACCTTTCTATCAGAACCATCATTAACTTCTTGAGCAATTTGAGCTACAGTAGCTCGTCTGTTTAATCGGACCACACGGGCCAGCCTTTGCTCCCCACATGCATCAATGAGCCTTGGCCACCCATGATCCTGTCGCCGGTTCACCACTGTTCCTTCCTTGGAGCACTTTTGATAGATACTGACCACTGCAGACCGGGAACACCCCACAAGAGCTGCAGTTTTGGAGATGCTCTGATCCAGTCGTCTAGCCATCACAATTTGGCCCTTGTCAAACTCGCTCAAATCCTTACACTTGCCCATTTTTCCTGCTTCTAACACATCAACTTTGAGGACAAAATGTTCACTTGCTGCCTAATATATCCCACCCACTAACAGGTGCCGTGATGAAGAGATAATCAGTGTTATTCACTTCACCTGTCATAATGTTATGCCTGATCGGTATATATATATATATATATATATATATATTAGGGCTGTCAATCGATTACATTTTTTAATCACGATTAATCGCACTCTTATCATAAAATTAAGCATACGCCATTCATCTCATTAAACACATTCATTTTGTCATAATTTGCTATATCCAGCAAAGTAAACAATCAGAAAACTGTATTTTCTGCAAGCTTCAAGGATCATTGAAGACTCCAAAAGACCACCAAATAACCAAATATAAGGAGTCCATATAATTATATTATATAATAAATTTATACACACCTAAGCACCCATGAAAAAAAACATTACAGAAAAAAACGTTACAGAATTCACAGTGTATAGTATGTGTACAGAGCAACGAGATTGTTTTAATTTTAGACGAGTCAAGCTGCAATACCGAGCAGGACCACACAGAGACGCCAAAAACTCCTAAATCAACCGCTTTGACTGCATAAACCTACGATTACTAAACACAACAACGTACACATGACAAATCAAACGTTATCCTTCCTGAGTGTTTGTGGAAACAACGCGAATGTACTGTGCGATCAGTGATCTAGAGCGCGCACATACACGGTTTGTTCTTTGTGCATCAATATAACAGACTCTCGCGCTTACTGTACGACTCCTGTACGACACCAAAATTGCACTCTTCAGAAACAATCGCAGAATACGACAGAGCTCGTGTTTTAAAGCAAAGCACACACTGGAATGAATAATTCACTAAAAACGCAATGCGAGTCTCTATTCTCTCTGATATGTCTGATGTAATCAGCCTGGCCGTCTTTACATTCGCGCTGTTTTGGACTGTTTGAATGAATTCGATTACTGGATCACTGAAAACTTTCCCAGAGTTTAATGGCTTAAAATGGCCTGATCACAAACAGAGAAGCAGAATCGGGTTAAAGAGTTAGAATGGATATTTCCTCCTACCAGGGTTACAGGTGCTTGTAGCTCAGTGTGATTGTGATAAACTCCCGACTTCTAAGATCATCTAACTGCGTGACGAAAATTACGTTAATGACGCAGCTTCACGTACTTCTGTAATTTATTTGCGTTAATTGCGTTAAATTATTTTAACGCGTTAAGGAATTTAAATTAATCGCATGCGTCAACGCGTTAACGGTGACAGCCCTAATATATATATATATATATATATATATATATATATATAACTTGTAAATTTTATGCAACTTTTAGGATTGTAGGATTTACACGTAAATTCATTCACTTCTCCCAAAAAAGGAGTGATTTGTGATTTGAGAGATGAATAGAGTGAATTTAATGTTTACGTTTGTTGTGTTTTTGAATAAAACGGCATCAAATTATGCTGTAAATGTTATTCTTTTCATTACAGTCAACTTTTCACATAAATTATATGTTTTATATTTTTTTACTGTAGGCATAGGTGCTGTAAAGTCTCGTTTTGGTCAGCCACAAGAGCTTCAACAGAGATGACAGAGACGGCTCAGACCTCCCATCCCAGATACGACCACAGACCAGGCCAGATTGATTGTAACCAGAATGTCTGTAACCAAGCAGATCTCGGCAGCCATTGACTACCATAGTGGGGGAAAAAAATACTATGGTAGTCAATGGCTGCCGAGATCTGCTTGGTTCTTTATGGTTGGGAACAACCTGAGGGTGAGTAAATGATGACAGAATTTTCATTTTTGGGTGAACTATCCTTTTAAGACACATGGGGGGAAAACTATAAAAAATTAACAAGATTAAATCACTAATAGACTATATACAACTAATAGAATAGAAGCTTGAAATTAAACAAACGAGCAATAATAAATGAGGTGCGCTGTCCTCCTGGAGCTTCTCTCTCTGTGAGGGCCTGGGACGTCTGCATCCAGGAGACCCGCACATCTCCCTGAAGGCCTCTGGGAGTGTCTGCAGCTCTGGAGAAGAGCCGGCCTTGTTGAGGGTGGCGAGGACGGAGAAGCCAGGGCAGGAGAGCGTCAGCGGGGGCTGCTGCCTTCACTGTCTAAATAATGTGAATAATGAACAAAAATAAATGAACTACATTCCAAAAATTAAATACTCAAACAAAAATAGCTATGGAAAACAATGTAAAGGTGAGTGATCATACCTGGTTGTGTGTCCAGACAGCATGTCTGTCCTCCTCTGGTCCAGCATCACATGGCGCACATGTCTGAAGTGCACGTTGATTAAATCCCCGAAGAAGTGGGTGATCAGTTGAATGCTTTTGGTCATCTCCACCCGGACTAAAGATGTCCACCTTGGTCCCTCAGTGCTGAAATTAAATAAACCAGGTGGTCAAATGATTGTGTATTTGTTGAAGAGAAATCATGTCCTAATCCCGTACATACAAATGTAATTGTTGCATTTTTAATGACTCACCTGGCCCACTGTTGAGATGCTGGTGCTGGATGGGTCGGAGGAACCACTGCTCTCGCGTTCTCTTGTGAAGGGCTTGTGCGCCTCCTCTTTCTTCTGTGGCTGGGCAACTGGAGCTGACGCACAGTGACCCAGAAGACACAGTTAGCATCTCAAATCTCTCTTTCCCATGTTCATGCGGTGGATGTAGCTTCAGATGCGATCTGCACAGTGTCCCAGAAGACACTTTTAGCATTTCATATCACTCTTTCTCACGTACATGAATGTAGATATCATCATCAGAATGAGCCAGTGAAAAAAAAACACTTACCTTTTGAACTGGATTTACGTCACTGTGTTCGTCATGCAGGCATTCACAGGGTAATTATAAGGGGACATGACTAAACAATAGGGGTAGGGGGAATCGATACAGCATGTATCGATATTGCGATATTTTGTGTGGGGATATTGTATCGATACAAGGAACAGGAAGCGCATTCTTGCATATTTCTGAACGTGGACCGCTCTGTCCATGTTTATGTGTTAATTAAACATGTTGATTTTACACGCAAGTGCAAGCCAGCTGCGCACTGCAATGCAACAGAACTTTCGCTCACAATTACGATCAAACAAGCCGTCTACATTATGCCCAGGGCTTGACATTAACTTTTTTTTGCTCACCAGCCACTGTGGCTAGTGGTTTTCCAAAGTTACTAGCCACTCAGCATTTTCACTGCCCAAAATGTTGTTGTTGGTTATATGTAAATGAGCACTGTACACACCCAAATCAAGTCTACATGAAATCTAGCCTATAACATGACAGATCATCAAATAGGCCTATTTAGCTCTGATGAGGTTGTGTGTAAAGCTCCTTAATCTAGACTGGGAAACACTAAAAGTTGCTTGTCTGAAAAAAAAAAAAAGAAAAGATTTTTTTGGAGCAAATGTAATTTATACTCAAGCAATATTCTCATCAGTGTTCTATCAGCTATGGCATATTTAAATCTAGCATATTTTGTGTATGAGCCCATACAGTAGCCTAGTGAAATACATATCCATATTTTCATGTGATTTGACCGTTTATTTTATTAAATATCAAAAATCTAAAAGGTGTGCATCATACCTGACACCCAGACAAACACTTTACAGTTGGTTTTATGACTGTAAGTCATTCTCTTCAAATGCTATTGAAGTTAGAAACGTGCATACCAATGTCGTATGTAACTTTAGAGACGGTCCCTAAATTTGCGCATCTTTGAGAGTGCAGATTTTTTTATCCGATTAATCGGTTAAGCGAAAAAAAATAATCTGCCAACTAATTGATGATCAAAATAATCGTTAGTTGCAGCCCTTGAACTGATAAGGAAAAGCCGACGACATTATTATTAACTGTGTGTTTACACATGCTTTAGAAGATTTCTAAGCGGAAGCTCAGGAGTGTTACACTTCCGACACACACTTCAGGTGTTCGGCCAATCACAACGCACTGGGTCAGCTGGCCAATCAGAACACTCTGGGTTTTTCAGAAGGAGGGGCTTTGTAGAAATCAGACTGGGTGGGAACTGTTCACAGTGGGCTGACGCACTTTGGGGCTAATAATGTTAGTTAAAGTAAATTGTTAGATAAATATCAGAGTCTTACATAAATTAGGTGTTAACTCTTTAAAAATGTTTTTAAAGGGGTCGTTCAACCCAAAATGTCATCATTTACTCTCTCTTATGTCATTCCAAACCGCAATGACTTCCTCTCTGTGGAACATAAAAGAAAATCATTTGAGTTTTTGTCCATACAATAGAAGTCAAGGGTAACCAAAATAGTTTGGTTGCAACATTCTTAAAAATATCTTCTTTTGTGTTTCACAGAAGAGAGAAAGTCTTACAGGTTTGGAATGACATGAGGGCGAGTAAATGATGACAGAATTTAATAGCAGTAAATTTACTTTATCGCTTAAAATCAGTGCTTTATGTCAAGTGCATTTCCTTGTGACAAAAGTGCAATATTAAGTTTGTTAACTGCATTTGCGGTAAACTCAATAATATATATCAATATTTATCCCTGTCCTAGTTTTATTTATTCCTTTATTTTTTAACTCTTATAAGCTATTCAGGGTCTTTTTGACCCCAAATTACATTTGCTGAAATAAAAAAATAAAAAAACATTCCCTTCATCTAAATGGAATGAGACTTGATGTGGCGGTTGACACTTGCTAGATCCACAAACAAATTGTAAAATCGAATTGTATGTTAGCGTGGAAAAAAAAGTTACACTCGGGGTGTTTGGGGTCTCCAGACAATAAAATATGATTTTGTAACATCACAATGTAATTTTTTAAACAAATGTAATATCACTCACTTTATTAATGTTTTTAGTCTACATTTGTGCAGTGTTGGGCGATTTAAGGATTTTATTTTATTTATATAAAAAAAATGAAAATATTTTTTTCATAGACATCAATGTGAGACTATAAAAATGGCTTTTTGTTACATAATTTGTCAACAAAAATTCAGTTACAATGCAGAAAACACACACAAAATGAAGGGGCAATACCATAAACACATCCCTGATGGAGTAAACACACACACACACACACACACATGTGCTGCCATAAGTTGCTCTCTGTAACATAATTTGTCAAAAATAAATCAGCTACAATGCAGAACACGCACATAAATGATGGAGTGACACGACAACACATCCACAATGGAGAACAAATGCAAACACACACACACAACAAAAACACATAAATATCACACATACACTATATTGCCAAAAGTTTTGGGACGCCTGCCTTTACATGCACATGAACTTTAATGACATCCCATTCTTAATCCGTAGGGTTTAATATGGAGTTGGCCCACCCTTTGCAGCTATAACAGCTTCAACTCTTCTAGGAAGGTTTTCCACAAGGTTTAGGAGTGTGTTTATGTGAATTTTTGACCATTCTTCTAGAAGCGCATTTGTGAGGTCAAGCACTGATGTTGGACGAGAAGGCCTGGCTTGCAGTCTCTGCTCTAATTCATCCCAAAGGTGTTCTATCGGGTTGAGGTCAGGACTCTGTGCAGGCCAGTCAAGTTCCTCCACACCAAACTCACTCATCCATGTCTTTATGGACCTTGCTTTGAGCACTGGTGTGCAGTCATGTTGGAACAGGAAAGGGCCATCCCCAAACTGTTCCCACAAAGTTGGGAGCATGAAAGAGGACAGGTGAAGCTGGCCGACTTCGGTTTGGCGTGGATCTACAGCTGTCACATGGCACTCACACCAGTGGTTAGAGACGCGCGGTCTGGTATCATCAGCACTGATCGCACACACACACACGTCTGATGTTGTTCTCTCCGCTCAGGTCGTGACGCTGTGGTATCGCTCTCCTGAAGTGCTGCTCCAGACCACATAGCTACGCCATACCTGTGGACGTCTGGAGCACCGGCTGCATCTTCGCAGAGATGTTCAGACGCACGTGAGTCTAAGCATTGAGAGTGAGTGAGTGTGAGAGTGTGTGTGTGTGTGTGTGTGTGTGTGTGTGTGTGTGTGTGTGTGTGTGTGTGTGTGAGAGTGTGAGTGAGTGTGTGTGTGTGTGTGTGTGTGTGTGTGTGTGTGTGTGTGTGTGAGAGTGTGAGTGAGTGTGTGTTCAGTTTACCTTTCAAAGCTTTGACTATATCTTCATCAAGCTTGACATGTCCATTTTTATCCTCTTGTCTGTCGTCACTATACAGCACTCTATGAGTTACAATGAACATAAGATTAGAAGAAGACCAACAACACCACTTACAGTGAGCAGAGATTAATCAGTCACTGATATTGTTATTTGAAGCAATAACGCAACCTGTGTATTTCAGGGTATGTTGTATGTCGATAATAGAGTGGTGCAGGTATGACATCACCTTGTAGGCCAAAACACGGAAGCCAGTTAGCATTTTGCACTTCGGGTTCCCTCGTCCTTAAATCAATGGGATTTTTGAATGGGATTTTGTTTAAATGGCTGATATAAGTTCTGTGGTGAACACAAGCTCAAGACACTTTCACGTTTTATTCTACGACATAAAATACATCAGTATTACCCCACTCGTGATTTTTTGAAGCTGTTACGTGTCTTGAAAAAGGCGGTTGCTAACAAGTGGCTAAATGGGACTACAGAGGCTGTCGAGGAGATTAAACGTCATCACGCCAAACAGGTAAGCTCAGTCCGCTTTTACAGACTCATTATGCTCATAATTAAAACTCAAACGTTCTGGGAAAATGTTTTGAGATAAAAACTGAAGGAGTTGTCGGAAGCTTAGTGATGGTGACGTTGTAATGGCAGGGCCGTGGTGTAGTCCTTTAGCTTTATACTTCAGACGACTGCATTTAGGCTTCAGAATTAATAAAAGTTGTGTTCATCTGATAATTATCTTGATGGACAAAACGTGTAAGTATCATAAACTTATGTTGATCACAGAGCTTGTTTTTAGCGATAATCCAAAAGTCTATGGGAAAATCCTATTGGGTTTTTCTCGAGGGAACCAGTGCGATGCGAACTGCTGGTTGGCCTACAAAATTACGTCATACCTGCACCACTTTATTGTGATTTATTTTAACCTATATTTCCCATGGATGTGTCTATTGTGTTCATGATAACATGCACTCTTCTCCTCTGTTGCAGATATTTAAGGAAATTAGAAGTTGTGCAAAATGGCGCATGCCAGTACGACTATGACAAAGTGACCTGCGACTTTACCAAAAAACAAAAACAATTAAATAACAGACAGATTTTTACATGAATGACTCAAAGAAAGCACAGAAATTAGCCATTTGGAGCCAGTTGCTATCATTTTCCTACCAAGACTTAACGAATCACCCTCCATTAGGCCTGATTCAAAATCTCCACAACCGAGGTGATATGAGATTAAATCATACCTTCTACTCTCTTCTTTGCTTGTCTCTGCACTCTGTCTTCTATAGCAGCTGATCTGAAGGGAAAAACAAATTAATTAATATTTCACAAAAAACAGGCAGACAAATGATGATGAATGATTTGTTTTCTTTTTAAGAATGACAGAATGCGGAGTACAATGTACCTGGTGGGTAATAAAATCAAAACCCTTCACAGCCTCAGCAGTTTCAGATGTACACTCTCTTATAAGCATCCCTTTTTACAATTTAATCTTTGTACTTATCTGTAATTAAAAAATATATTTTATAAAATAAACAAAAAGGCAGGTTGTCAAGCTTGAACAAATATAAACACCAATCAACAAACACTAACGTTGCCATAGTTGGCTGGTCAGCTCAAGACAAAGTAAATTTATGTTCATAACATGGTTATTTCAAACTTTTCAAAGATCATTTAGCCACATTTTTCAGGAAATCAGAAATAAATATACAACTACATTTAGCAAATAAAAAGAATGTCAATGTAATGTTGTACATGTTAAAATGACTAATTATGTTTTCTGCCGATGCATTGGACAATGTTTTATAGTTGTTTTAAGACAGACAAATGTCACCACATCGATTTTAAACAGATTCATCAAAGTCTTTAGAAAGGGACTTTATATATGACTACCCAGTGCTTAAGTTGCTAGATATCTAGCTGGTCACAGTATCATGTTACAGCGGTTAATGTCAGTAGCTAGCAAATGCATTTTGCTAGCTACTGTTAGCTAGCAAATGCATAGCAGCCCTATCCACCTAGGAAAAAACTAAACGGTGAGCTATGTATTTATGCAAACAGCAACTAAAACTTACCAGTAACTTCTGCGGGCAGTATCTTCATCTCTTCGCGTCTGCTTCGATTTAATGTAGATTTGAAAAGCTTGGCTCTGATTGGTCAAATTGAATGTACGTTAGCTGAAAACGAAGGATGCTGAATGCCTTCGCTGAAAAATTGAAGAAGGATGTCTGCGGTAAATGCTCCATTTCCAAGCCCCTTCCTTCCATGCCCGGGGGAGCCGGCTATACCATTTACAACGTGGGAGAAAATGTTTCACAACTACCTACTAGTCATCAATGCAGCCGGTGAGGAGTGGCCCCAAGCGAGAAAAAGAGCTCTTCTACTTCACTGTCTTGGAACTGAGGGGCAACAAATTTTCTACACACTTCCCGATACAGGTGACACACTCGACTTGGCAATTGATGCTTTGCAGACATACTTTAACCCCAAAATCAACATGGTAGCGGAGAGACACGCATTTCGCGAACGTACTCAAGCCCCCAGCGAATCAGTACTACATTACGTTGCAGCTTTAAGAGACTTGGTTTCCAAATGCGACTTTGGTGCGAATACAGATGACATGATCAGAGATCAGTAATTGAACATGTTGCAAGTCACCGCATACGCGAAAGACTGCTGCTCGAAACTGAATTGACCTTGTCAAAGGCAGTTACAATTGCCACTCAGATTGAGGCTGCGAGTGAACAGGCAAAGAGCATCGCAGGGGACCAGGCCGTACCTGTGCAAGCCGTGCAGTCGCGGTCACGTGATGCTTCAGGTCGGAGGCGTCATAAACCATCAGGCAAGCTCTCCTCCTATCCTTCCTCATCTGTCCCTACACCACCTACAGCATCATCCCGCACATGCTACCGCTGTGGGTCTGAAAAACATTTGGCCAATGCACAAAACTGTGCCGCTGCCCGTGCAAAATGTAAAAATTGTCAGAAAATGGGACATTTTGCCCGAGTGTGTCGATCGGCTGACACCCGTTCAGTGCACGAAATTGAACTGCCTGAGTATACTGTTCTTTACATGCATGACCAAGCGACCACAAATAAGCTTGTGTGCCCTGTCACCATAAAGGCATCTGCTGTTACCCTAGAGGCTGAGTTAATGGTGGATACTGGCTCATCCGTCTCCATTTTACTAAAGTCTATATATGATGCCAACTTTAGTTCCGTGCCCCTTCAGCCACCTAATGCTCGCCTGGTCACATACTCACGTGCACCAATCCATGTATTGGGTTGCTTGCCCGCCATTGTGTCTAGAGATACGGTCACGTGTTACGCGAAATTCCTCATAGTTGATTCTGGAACTGCTCTGCTGGGAATGGATCTAATATAAGGTTTATGCTTGCATTTCGATGGTCAACGCTTGCTTCCCACTCTTTCCCTTACTGGATCTCAGGCCCCTACTGCGGCTGTAAGGTGCCTTTCAAACCCAACCGCACATCCGAGTACACTGGGATGCACAAAAGGCTTTGTTCACAAAGCGAAGCTCTCAGGAAATGTGGGTCCGGTCCATCAAAAACTGCGCCACTTACCGCTGTCTGTGCGGTCTGCTGTTTCCAAAGAATTGGATCACCTTCTCAAAGAATGAGTCATTGAAAAAATTGATGCATTACCCTGGGTTTCTCCGATCGTCGTCACGCAAAAAAAAACAGGTGGTATCCGCCTATGTGTCGATCTCAGAGAACCCAATAAAGCCATCGTAACTGACAGTTATCCCTTGCCACATATGGACGAGTTGCTCTCATTACTTAGTGGGGCTACCGTATGCTCAACTATTGACTTTCAAAGCGCATATCATCAGGTCATGTTGCATCCTGACAGTAGAGACTTAACTGCTTTCATCACACACGAGGGATTGTTCCGTTTCTGCCGGGTTCCGTACGGGTTGGCCTCGGCGCCATCGGCATTCCAGAAGATGATGCGCATTATCTTACATGAGTTACCGAACGTGGCAAACTACTTGGATGACATTATTATATGGGGACACACTGATGAGGAGCATGAACGCTCACTGAAAAGCGTTCTGCAACGTTTGCACGATACAGGACTAAAAATTAATGCTGCAAAATGTCACTTCAGACAAACCAGCTTACAGTTCCTCAGTCACACAGTCACGGCGCAGGGTATCAAGCCTGACAAGCAACACCTAGCTGCAATCTTACAGGCCCCGGCTCCAACGGATGCTGTTAAGTTGCGCTCTTTCCTCGGTCTGCTGTCTTGGTACAGTAAATTCATTCAGAATTTCGCCTCTGTGGTTAAGCCATTACGCGCCTGTTTGCGGAAGGATGCAAAGTTTTCCTGGTCGGAAGAAGCACAGAACAGCTTTTCTGAAGTCAAACAGCTACTAGTTGACAGTCCTGCTTTGGCCCTTTATAACCCTGATCTGCCTACACTCATCTCGACTGACGTGTCTGATTATGGCCTCGGGGCCGTTTTCTCCCAGATTCACCCTGATAACTCTGAACGCACCGTGACCTTTGCATCAATAACTCTCACTCCGTCCGAACGCAAATATACTTGTGGGGTCGGACATTTAAATTGCGTACAGATCATCAGGCATTAACCACGCTACTCACAACTAAAGGAGGGGACCGCGCAGGAATGCGTATCGCGCGCTGGGCTGCGCGCTTGCTGTGTTTCAATTACGAAGTGATCTACCGACCAGGCTGTCATAACTTCACTGCCGACTGTCTGTCACGTCTTCCCTTGCCTTCTGACGCCATGGAAAGCGATGCGGACACTGAGCCTGAACAAGTAGCTTTGCTTACGTCTGCATTGACCGCTGTCAACCCAAAAGAATTTGCAGCTGCTTCTTCCTCCTGCCCTGAGATGTGTAAGTTGCGCGCACAGATGCAGCAAGGCTGGCCGCGCTCTTGTTCACACGTTAACCCCCTCCTGCTGCCATTCTACAAATTGAGACATGAACTGGCTGCAACAGATGACTTCATCTTCAGGGGTTCACGTCTCATTGCACCTGTGTCATTACGTCATAGGTTGGTGATGCTCGCGCATGAGGGACACCAGGGCATCGTGCGCACTAAGCAACGACTGCGCGATCTATACTGGTGGCAGCGGATGGATGAGTCAGTCACGCGCGTTAGTTCATCATGCCAACTGTGTCAGGCTTCGGACAAAACCGCTAAAGTACATTCTGCCCCACTTCAGCCTGTGCCCTTTCCTGCTGAGCCATGGAGAAAACTAGCAATGGATGTAGTGGGTCCATTCGAGTCCGCCACCTGGGATTGCCACTATTCCCTCACTCTAATGGACTATCATAGCAAATGGCCTGAAGTTGCGTTCGTGTCTTCAGTAAGTGCAAAACAAGTGATTAATTTCCTCACCTCCGTGTTTAGTCGTCATGGGAACCCGGAGTGCATAGTGACAGATAACGGGCCTCAGTTTACAGCTGCGGAATTCTCTGCCTTTCTTGAAGCGAGAGACATCGCTCATGTGCGCACTCTGGTATACCACCCAGCTGCTAATGGGGCAATTGAGCGCTTCCATAGAGTGCTCAAGAGTTGCATTCAGTCTGTAATAATTCAATTGGAACCGTGGAAAATGACTGTCACAGAATTTCTCCACGCCTATAGAGCAACTCCTCATTCCACTACTGGTGTGACTCCTTTTGAATTGCTGCATGGGAGAAAAATGCGCACTCGCCTTGATGTCTTGCCCTCTCTATCTTCGGGAGCGCCTACTGATGTTGCGTGTGATTGAGTGCCAGCACAACAAGCTAAAATGAAGCAGTGGTTTGACACGAAGCGCAGAGCACGTCATATGCTTCTAAAACAAGGGGACAAAGTGCATGTTAAGTTTCCTCGGCCCGTACCAAAAGGACACCCAAGATTTTCAGAACCAAAAGAAATCAGAGAGCAAGTGGGGAAGAATACTTTTATTCTTTCGGACGGCGGGAAATGGCATGCGTCAAAACTGGCATTTTTTTCTATTGGATCGACCCGAGCCGATGTGGCTGATTGACTTACACAACCACCGCAGGAGAAGGTTCAGGTACCCAGATCTGGGCCTGATGGGTGTGTTTTAACTCGTCCTCAGCGGGTGAGGTACCCTCCAAGGTGGTTAAAAGACTTTGTGCACAAAAAAAAAACGGGAAAAAAAAAATTAATACAATTCTTTGTATTTGAAGCCTGCTGTTATATTGGATATTTTGTGAATTCTATATTTAGTAGTGCATTCAAAGTAAAGTAAGAAAGTGATTGCAAAGAAAAGAAACTGAGTTACAGATATATGTGTTATGGTAATTACTAAGGGAAAGCGTTCTTGAGTAAAAGGGGAATATGTTATGTTGTTTGACACTAGGTGTCGCTGAGGAATTAGAAAAGAATAGGGAAAGAGGAGAAGAGAAGAAGAAGCGGAAGAGTAGAGTATAGACATGTTGTGCTGTTGCATGGAATGATTAAAAAAGTATCCTGTTTCATCGTACATTTTGGTGTCTAATTTTATCTGTACAAGACACAACAAAGTGCTGTTACACTTTGTGTCAAAAATACGACTGGCACAGAAAGTAACGTTAATTAAATGCAAATCTTAATTGGAGTCACAAAATAATGAGAGATTTATAACCCTCCGATGAAAGACAACTCACCAAAACTGTTCACGTTTCAAAAAGCTCATCGCAAAAACAACAACAAAAAAAAACATCGCCAAAGTAATCCATATGAATCACATGGTTTCTGAAGAGACACGATCGCTCTATATAATTTACATTTTAAATTTAGATTTATAATCGCATTCAAGCAACATATGCACGCACAGTTTATCTGATAAACGGAATCTCTGAGGTACGAGTATGAGCTCATTATCATAAGAACCAATCAGAGCCGTTCAACGGCTCTTGAACCAATCAGGTTTAATCGTGTGTCATGTGTTGTTTGAATTTAAACACAAGTAAAAACAGGGATTATGATGCATTTTAAATAATATGATGTTGAAATCCTTGTGGGAATTTCAGTAGTAGCCTATTACAAACGTATCATGTAATGGACAACAGCCTTTTAAGAAGTAAAAGTGAACAACATATTAATAAGTATGCATATTGCAATGCTTAATAATAGTTGACATATGTTTATAAATGTTAAATGTTTTTAAAAATATCTTACTTTTGAAAATATTAAAATGATAAATACATAAATATTTGTATTTATATATTATATATTGCATAAATATATTGCATATATAAATACACTAAAACTTCACTAAAAGTACGCTTGTGTTTAGCATATTTCTTAAAAGTGTAATTAAGCATATATTTATTAACAAAGTATTTCTAGTATACTTTTTAGAAATATATTAAAAGTACGCTTGTGTTTAGCATATTTCTTAAAAGTGTAATTAAGCATATATTTATTACCAAAGTACTTCTAGTATACTTTTTAGAAATATATTAAAATGCAATTCAAATAAGCATGTTGGGAATATAAATGTATTATAAACATACTACTTGAATTTCAAGTATATTTTTAATATATTTAATAGTACGACTTTTTCACCTGGGTATTTACAACAGAAATTAATCAATCAAAAACTTACTTTAGCTGGACAATAACTTTTTTCTAGAGCTGATGTACAGCCAAAAAAAACTTTCTTCCTTTAATTTCCTGTTATCACTGTAAAGCTGCAAACAATCTGAAACAATCTATATTGTAAAAAGCACTATATAAATGAAGGTGACTTGACTTGAGTAAACAATCAAATTACACTTCAAATACATTTTTTCCAAAGATGGTTTCTGTCATTTTAGGCAGTTTTTATCACGCTGATGTTAGTTCAAGTGTTCGTTCTTTAAATAAGTTTGGTTTTAGTTAGCTGTTTGATGCTATAAAATGGGGGTGTGATGTTATGATTGACAGCTTGAGATTGACAGCTTCTCTGAGCGAAGTCGTCACTGTGTAATGAGTCGTCACTCGAAGTGGGATCCATGTGCGAACTTTAATGAAAACGTGGTCGTACAGGCAAAGGTCAAGCACCAGTAAACACAGCAAACGGAGAGTACACAACCGTGGTCGGTGGACAGGCAGTAGGTCTAGGCAGGCAGACAACAATCACTAGTCCAAAACAGAGCAAAGAGTCAAAAGGGCAGGCAGCAAAGGTTCGTAGTAGAAATACACAACAGGGTCACAACAGGCAGGCAAAGGCAAGGAAATAACGCTCAGAGATGTTCACCGTGGCAAAACAAAACTTCGCAGTGGGGAAAGGGAGAGCGTCGGGTTAAATAGGTCAGAGGATGGGCTGCAGCTGGAACGGCTGATTAGAGCCGGGTAAGGGACTGATGGGAAATGTAGTGAGGAGATAGAGTCAGTACTCGGGCGATGGGGCCCTCTGGTGGTCGGTGGAGGGGATCACGGAGTTCGTCTCTGTGACAGAGCCCCCCCCCCTCTGCAAGCGGCTCCTGGCGCGAGGAGGCAAGCCACGTCGAGGCCTCCCACGGGGTCGAGGGGCCGGCCTATCGGCATGAGTACGGTGGAACTCCTCCACAAGGTTAGGGTCGAGGATGTCCTCCGCGTTGACCCATGACTGCTCCTCCAGACCGTACCCCTCCCAGTCGACCAGATATTGGAGGGTTCTTCCTCGGCGTCTGGAGTCTGGAGCAGCTCTCGAACCTGATACGCCTCCTCGCCTTCCACCAGGATGGGTAGGGGGCGCTGATCACCGGACACCTCCTCCCCCCCCTCATTCGGACCAATAGCGGGCTTGAGCAGAGAGACATGGAACGTGGGGGAAATGCGATACTGGTTAGGCAAAGCAAGGCGGTAAGAGACAGGTGTGACTTGTCGGACAATTTGGAACGGGCCCACGTACCTGGGGCTGAGCTTCCTACAGGGGAGTCGAAGCCGTAAGTCCCTCGTGGATAACCATACCCACTGGCCAGGGCTGTACTCGGGGCCGGGGCAGCGGTGACGATCAGCCTGTCTCTTCTGTCGACGAATGGCGCGTTGGAGGTGAGTGTGAGCTTGGTTCCAGGTCTCCTCGCTCCTGCGCAGCCAGTCATTAACAGCCGGGACATCGGTGGGTTCTCCTGACCAGGGGAATAAGGGTGGTTGGAATCCAAGGATGCATTGGAAGGGGGTCAAACCAGTAGAGGGCTTTCGTAGGGAGTTTTGGGCGTACTCGGCCCATATCAAATAGCGACTCCAGTCATTCTGGTGCTGATTGCAGTAGGATCGGAGGAAACGGATGATCTCTTGGTTTAACCTCTCGGCTTGACCATTGGACTGAGGGTGATACCCTGATGTAAGGCTTACGTTGACATCAAGTGTCTTGAAGAATGCGGTCCAGACTCGTGAAGTGAACTGGGGTCCTCGGTCGGAGACTATATCCTCAGGTAACCCATAGAAACGGAAGACCAGGTTGCAAAGGTGTTCAGCTGTCTGTAGCGCTGTGGGGAGCTGGGGTAGTGGTATGAGGCGACAGGCCTTGGAGAATCTGTCTACGACGGTGAGGATGGTGGTGTGGCCGTTGGAAACTGGCAGATCGGTAATAAAGTCAATGGCAATGTGTGACCAGGGACGTTGTGGGATGGGGAGAGGTTGGAGTAGGCCGGCTGGCAGCTGCCGTGGTGTCTTCTGTGTGTTGCACGTCTGGCATCGGTGGATGAATGTAGTGGTGTCTCTGGACAATGATGGCCACCAGAACCGGTTTTGGAGGAGTGAGATGGTGGCTGCAATGCCGGGGTGACCAGAACTGGGTAGGGAATGAACCGGAGGGCTTCCGGAACAAAGATCTTGCCAGGCGGGCAGTCGTTGGGAACCTCCGCCTGAGCGTTGGACTGCTCGATCTCGGTCATAATGTCCCACTGGACAGGAGCGACAATGAGGTTGGACTCAAGACGGTTTCAGGAAGTTGGGGGGATTGGTCTGGCTCGTGCTGTCTGGACAGGGCATCGGCTTTGGTGTTCTTGGACCCAGGGCGGTAAATGACCGTGTAATTGAAATGGGTAAAGAACAGGGACCAGCGTGCCTGCCTAGGATTGAGTCTCTTGGCTGTTTTTAGGTACTCCAGGTTCTTGTGGTCAGTCAGAACGGTAAAAGGGTAGATGGATCCTTCCAACCAATGGCGCCACTCCTCGAAGGCTGCCTTCATGGCCAAGAGTTCCTTGTCGCCAGTATCATAGTTCCTCTCTGCTGCATTCAATTTCCTAGAGAAGAAAGCACATGGGTGTAATTTGGGAGGTGTACCTTGTCTCTGAGAGAGGATGGCACCAAGGCCTGCATTGGACGCATCTACCTCAACGACGAAAGGGAGGTCGGGGTCGGGATGGCGCAGGATGGGAGCTGAGACAAACCTTTGTTTAAGCTGTTCGAAGGCCTGGACAGCTGTATCGGACCATTTGAGACGGTTGGCTCCCTTCTTTACCATAGACGTTAGGGGATTGGCCACAGAACTAAAATTCCTAATGAAACGACGACAGAAGTTAGCGAACCCCAGGAAGCGTTGAAGTTCTTTCAAGGTGGTGGGTTGTGGCCAGCCAAGAACTGCTCTGACCTTGCGGTCATCCATCGCGATCCCATCTGGACTAATGACATACCCCAGGAAAGTGGTAGACGTCTGATGAAACTCACACTTCTCTGCCTTTGCATATAGTTGGTGTTGAATGAGTCGTTTGAGTACAGCCCTAACATGTTGGACATGTTCCTCGTAGGTGTCTGAGAAGACCAGGATATCATCAATGTACACGATAACAGTCCGGTTAAGCATGTCTCTAAATACGTCATTGATGAAGGATTGGAAGACGGAGGGACTGTTGACCAGGCCGAAGGGCATGACCAGATATTCGTAGTGCCCTGTGATCGTGGAAAAAGCTGTCTTCCATTCATCCCCCTCTCGTATGCGAATGAGATTGTATGCACAGCGAAGATCCAGTTTGGTGTAGTACTTGGCTGTTCGGAGCTGTTCCAGAGCTGCAGGGACCAGTGGTAGGGGGTATCGGAACTTTACCGTTATTTCGTTCAGGCCTCGATAATCGATGCAGGGTCGAAGACCTCCATCCTTCTTCTGAACAAAAAAGAATCCAGCAGACGCAGGAGACGTTGAAGGTCGGATGAAACCCTTGGCTAGCTCCTCCTCTATGTATTTCTTCATGGCCTCTGATTCAGGCTGAGAGAGTGGGAATATGCGACCCTTAGGAGGGGTAGAACCCGGGAGCAGATCGATGGCACAGTCGCAGGTCCTGTGCAGAGGCAGTTTAGATGCTTTGGTCTTGCTGAAGGCTTCAGACAGGTCAGCGTATTCGACTGGGAGGTTGGGGTTGGGCTCCTTCTCCTCCGTCACTGTCAAAGACCGGACCGGCAAGGGTGAGACATAAGAGAGACATTTGGGGTAACATGAGCTGTTCCACTGAGCGATCTCACCATCTCTCCAGGAGACGTGAGGGTTGTGTCGACGGAGCCAGGGTAACCCAAGGATGACTAGTGTGTGCGGTGTCATCAGGATGTAGAATTGAATCGTTTCTGAATGGAGTATACCAGTGTGCATCAGCAGTTCTTGTGTGATGAATGACACTCGACCAGAGCCCAGTGGATGTCCATCTATCGCCTCCACTGTTAGGGAAGAAGAGCAGCGGGTGAGAGCAATATTGTTCAGTTGGGCGAATTCTTTGGACATAAAATTTCCAGCTGCCCCTGAGTCGAGTAGAGCGGTAGTGAAGATTTACGACCATTGGCAGTGATAGTAATGGGTACGGTTACACATAGGTCAGGGTTCAGGGCATCTATGGCAACACTCACCGACTTCCAGGATTCAGGGTCTGGTCTTGAAGGACAGGCGACTCGTAGATGGCCGGGTTGTCCGCAGTACAAACATAGGCGGTGGGCCAGTCGCCGATCTCTCTCTGCAGCGGATAAACGGTTGGTGTTAATTTGCATGGGTTCCGGTTCGTCGGTGATGGGAGTTGTGGGTGCTCGGAGGGGACCACGGGTGTCGGACCTTCTTGACCTGATGAGATTATCTATCCGAATGGTAAGCTCAATGAACTGGTCTAAATCCCTTCCCTCGTCGCGACAAGCCAGCTCCGACTGTAGTTCATGACTTAATCCCTTTCTGAACAGTGTTTTCAAGGTATCTTCGACCCATGAAGTCTGTGCGGCGAGAGTGCGGAACACGAGTGCATATTCTGCTGCGGTCATCCTGCCCTGAGAGAGTTCTAGAAGGCGATCACCCGCGCTCTTGCCCTCCCTGGGATGATCAAAGACCTCGCGAAATCGTTGCAGGAAGACATCAAAGGTCGGAAAAGCCGTGCCTCCCTCTCTCCAAACAGCCGTAATCCATTCTAATGCCTTGCCGGTGAGTAAAGAGCACACAAAAGCGATCTTCCCAGCCTCGGTAGAATATAGCGTGGGTTGCTGCTCTACAAACAGCGAGCATTGGAGGATAAATCCCTTACACTTCGTGGGATCTCCATTGAACTTATCCGGGAACGCGAGACGGGGACTCACTTGGGACGGCGTTCCAGACGCGGGTGTAATGGCGGTGCTCTGCGGTGTTGCGGCAGCCTCTGGTGGAGAGTGGTGGAGGCTCTGGAGTGCCTTTACTAGTTCCTCCGTGAGGGAGGTCAGGCGGCAAAGCTGATGCTGGTGCGCGGCGAGTTGATTAGCCTGGGCAGACAGCGCTGACGAAAGATGGGTGACAGTCGCTGGATCGTGGGGTGGCGAAGTTTTCTGTAATGAGTCGTCACTCGAAGTGGGATCCATGTGCGAACTTTAATGAAAACGTGGTCGTACAGGCAAAGGTCAAGCACCAGTAAACACAGCAAACGGAGAGTACACAACCGTGGTCGGTGGACAGGCAGTAGGTCTAGGCAGGCAGACAACAATCACTAGTCCAAAACAGAGCAGAGAGTCAAAAGGGCAGGCAGCAAAGGTTCGTAGTAGAAATACACAACAGGGTCACAACAGGCAGGCAAAGGCAAGGAAATAACGCTCAGAGATGTTCACCGTGGCAAGACAAAACTTCGCAGTGGGGAAAGGGAGAGCGTCGGGTTAAATAGGCCAGAGGATGGGCTGCAGCTGGAACAGCTGATTAGAGCCGGGTAAGGGACTGATGGGAAATGTAGTGAGGAGATAGAGTCAGTACTCGGGCGATGGGGCCCTCTGGTGGTCGGTGGAGGGGATCACGGAGTTCGTCTCTGTGACACACTGAGGCACCAACGATCATTTTCGGGAACATCTGGAGGAGATTGGAGCTTTAACTTTAATTTCTACATTTCCATAACTGTTTATTTCACAAAAAGTTCAGGGGCGTTTGATTGATTAGGTGGGAGTGTGGGCGGGACCTTGATATCGCGGCTCCACTTCACGCTCACTACTGCGCAGACTCGAGACCCAAGATGTCAGCGCCATATCTGGACACTGGCGGTTTCACTTACTACAATAGCAGAGAGTCCATCTTTTTTCACAGTCTGTGAACCGTACCCAGACCATCTCCCGAGATGATCTCGGTTCGCTTTAAAGCGGTCTGAGATCGTTTGGAACCACGCTCAGAAAAGGGGTCTAAAGTGTGAAAACATCCTAATAAAATAACTGTTTTCTATGTGAATATATTTCAAAATGTCATTTATTTCTGTGTGTGATCAAAGCTGCATCATTACTCCAGTCTTCAGTGTCACATGATCCTTCAGAAATCATTCTAATATGATGATTTACTGCTCAAGAAACATTTATGATTATTATCATCTATGATTAAATTTTTTTAAGATTCTTTGATGTATAGAAAGTTCAAATAGACATAAAAATATGAAACATTATAAAAGTCTCTACTGTCACTTTTTAATCCTTGCTGAATAAAAAGTATTCATTTCTTTCAAAAATCTTACCTTATTTTTTTGACATGTATTGGTGCCACTCTCCTTGTACGAGGACATTATATTTGAGTGAATTTCTCTGACACCATACATGCCACAGTTTTAAGTCTGTAAAGGTCTGGGGCCTGGTTTCACAGACAGGGTTTAGATTAAGCCAAGATTAAGCCTTAGTGCAATTAGGACATTTAAGTAGCTTTTATTAACATGCATTAGAAAAACATTACTGGTGTGCATCTTGAAACCAAATTATGGCACTGACATCTTTTAGGATATTTCAGTGCAAGTTGCTTTCAGTTAAAACAGCTCAAACATGCATTTTAGTCTGGGACTATCTTAAGCCTTGTCTGTGAAACCGGCCATGGATGTCCTGTGAAGAGCACATTCAGGGATTTTCAGAGATACCAAATGTTTGGAGGTTTCAACTTCTCCTTGGTCTTTAAAAATGACTGAATGATCAAATTTAGCACTCTTATGGAAAATATGATCATATCTTAAATCAACATCTCAGGAAAATGTTATGGGGTTTCTAATCAAAATATGACCTTCTGTTTTGAAACAGGGCATTGATTTCATACATGTCCACTGTAGAGGACACCGGGACTTAAATCATGTTTATCAGGCATTCTGGGAGACACAACAAGTGAATAGGGAAAGGAATTACACATCAATATTTCTATAAAATATTAGACATTACTATGAAAATGTTGCCAACTATTACTCCCATTATTACACTTCTTTTTTCATTACATGTTGCTCCAAGAACACATTAGATCCAGTGTATAGAGACATTGCATTGAATGGGAAAACCCATGTATGGCCATTTTATCCACAAATTGCATAAAGTAAAATGGTATATCAATTATTCCATTATATCTTTCATAACATAGTTGAGAATCATCTTTAAACAAAGTTTGGTAAAAAGATAATCCTGAAACCTGAAAATTGATTGGTGAATAAAAAAAAAAAAAATCATTATTTTTGCCTATACATATCATTTCATGTCCTTTTATTTTTTTAAACAACTGAGTCCCGGTGTCACTACAGAGGACATATCATAACATATGAATTAAAAAAATACTAAATTCAAAAGACTTTGTTTTCCTGGGTCTTAGGAGGCTATACAGGTACATTTCTTCAATAACAGTGTAATATAGACATGCTTTTCGTATCAGTGTTTATATCCCGATCAATGTTTAACTAGAACATCATGTTATCAAAATATGGGTAGCTAATTTAGGCACTTGACCTACATCCAAGCCAGCGTGATGCAGGCTAAAAACGTGAGACCCACATGATGCCTTTGCGAACTGCGTTCAGGCCGTTTGATGCGATGTTCATTCGGGCAAGCCCTCGGTGGCTCCAAGCCTATCAGTAGCGCGTATGTGGAGAGGAGGGAAAGCTCTGGAGGGAAACAAACAGCAGTCACGGTGCGCTCCTCCCCCTCTGCATGTGCTTCCCCCGTGGCTCTCCTCCCCCTCTCATCACATTTGCATAAAATGTGTGTCAGTAGGGCAGCGCTCACATGCAGCGCGCGCATGTAGCAGGCATTCCAATGTCAAACGAGTCCACGCGCAGTCACTGTGAACAACAGAGAGGAGGAGGCAGAAGAACAGCAGTTACTACAGCAGCGTGACTGGGAAGGACAGAGGGCGTGCGAAACGGAGTCACAGTCCTTGGCACACAATACCACAAACAATTTAAAGGGCATAGAAAGGAGGGGGGAAACTAGTGGGGGGAAAGCTCAGTCACATTTCTAAGACACCTGAAAACGTGTTTGGTGTGTGATGCTTGTGCGCGTCTCAAACTAGATGCACATCTCTGCCTTGATGCCAGGTCACTAGCTCTGATGTTCTTGAAGGAAAGCGTTCCTGTAATGAACACGATACAGTCTTTCAGGACAGATCTCACAGAGTGAGGACCCTGCGCACATGAAGGACATCTGACTTCTTCTTCTTCGAGACATTTCCAAACAGACTTCTTAAAGTTCTCACCTGTGTGGACGGAATTTGAAACACGCTGAATATTATACCTGCATTTCCTTCATCCGCATCAGGAGCAGACAGCATGGACGGCAGTCCAGGTGAGTTAAAGCAATATTATATTGGCTATTAGCTAATGCAGATTTTTCTACATGAATGTAGATTTTAATGTAGGGTGAATTAAGAGTGATTGGGACACCATTGAGATGACTTGGGGTGAAAAAGTGTCCCAATCAACCTGAATTCACCCTAGACATTTTTATAGAGTTATCTTAGCCAATGTTGAACTTTGTAAAATAGTGACATTTGGTAATTTAGTGCACTGCAAGATTTAAGAATTAATACACGCTCACGTTTAGGACTGTAGCCTACTTGTTTGACATCTTTTTCATTTTACAATAACATTATGGTGTTAGTTGTAGCATCTGCATGCCGCAGTTTTGATGTGAAAAACATTCTGTACTCTATCGCGTGCCTGCGTGATGTTTTGTCAAATGTTTCCGGTCTCGCGTTGCGCGTAAACAAACTCACGTGCAGCTGCTCGCGCGCTCTCCCAATAGACTGTGTATACATCATGACACATCATCCTCATAAATCAACCGGGAGTTGTTTCACAGCGTGACCCCCTACCAACCAACGACTTGTTGTTGCTAAAACAAAGTTGCAGTAGTAAAAAATCAAAGTTATCTGGGCTATCCGAGGTGATTCTATGTGTTTTGTTTGTAATATAGCATACGTGTCCCAAACTTGGCTACTGTCAAGGTGTTTCCCTTTTGACCAGATAACGTGTTCATACTGTGATTCATTAACCAAGTCACGCTCGTGCGCCGGTCACCGATTATTATCAATATGCGCTCCTCCTTTACAGTCACTCAAACACGTGCTGGATGTCAATAACTGCCCGTGTACATGTGAGAGGAAAACGATCATTAGAAAGGAAACACAGCACATCAGGCAATAAACCAGTTTTGTTTACTGGCGTCACATGGCCTTTCTTATAATGCTAATCTGAAGTCATATAAAAGCAATCTTGGATATTTATTAGTAAGTCAGAATGGAACATATCCAGCTTGGTTTGATTCTAAAATACTGATTAAAAATGGCAACTGCTAAATGATACACACTTAACATGGGAACTTTAAAACAGTATAGGCTCTGAATTGCAAAACTGTCCATTTCTTTTATATTAATAATATTATTATTATTACAAACGATTTTGACAATTTTGCAGTCTAACAATTATCAGTGTGCTAGATGTTAATGTCATCATCTCGTGAGAACACATAACCGTATTGTCAATGTCATATCCAGTAAGCTTTTTTCCCTGTGACTTCCTTGAAAGCACTCAGTTTGCCAGCTGCACGTTTTGCATGTCATCGTAGTGGTATTCAGTCAGACAGACTTTCACTGTCACGAGGATCAACTCCGAACTCCACGTGCCACGCGTGATTTCCCAGGCACACGCACACCCCCTCCTAGCTTGTGTTTTTGTTCCGGCAGCCCGTATCTCATCCGGCCCCTGAAGGGAGGGAGGCTGGTCACTGGGTCAAAGTCAAACAGGCACACATTTGAGCTCAGTTCTTTCTTCTCTGCCTGCGTGATCTCTATTAATCGCTTATGCTTATTATAACAAGCACACCCTTATATAACAGGAGATGCATGGTGCTTTTAAGGCCTATGTAGACAGACAAAAAGATAAAAACAGAAAGCTCAAATATGTAACTCGCATACACATTTGAACATGTGCACTTTGCCCCATGCAGTACAACATCTAGTGTTCCTTAGTTCTGATGCATTGTCAAAAAAAAAAAAAAAAAAGTATATTACAAAGCGAATGATTATTTTGTAGCACACTTGAGTTTTCATTTACATAGATTGTGCTGCACATTTCTCCAAGAAGATATACTGTAGTAATATTGACCTACTTTTCAGCAGCACATATCTGAGGGCATCCAGCTCTCTGAACAAACCTTCAAACAAGAAGGCAACTGAGAGTCTGAGCGTAAAGCTCACCTACCCTACCAAATCAGTGAAAATGTCATTTACATACGCCTGGTTTCACAGACGGGGCTTAGATTAAGCCAGGATTAGGTCTTTGTTCCATTAGGGCATTTAAGTAGCTTTTATAAACGTGAGGGAAAAAAAACATTACTGGTGTGCATCTTGAGACAAAACAATGGCACTGACAAGTTGCTTAACAGCTCAAACATGCATTTTAGTCTAGGACTAGGAAACCGGGGGTTTATGTCCATTTGGCTGGTTTAAACTATAATTCAGTCCTTCTAAAAATCATTCAACACTGCCTTTAGAAAACATTAACATGAAGAATATATAAATAATGCATGATTAAGAAATGTTCAACTACACATTCAGATACACCTGTACATACACTGTAACCCATGAAATTCACTGCTGACGGTAGGCTATAAATAAATGCATGAAAAAAACTTTTTGGAAGATAGGATTCATTTTTATTAGTATCACATTCCAGGTGATACAAAATGATATACAGTATCACATTGTCAGTAGTTACTATTATATACATTACAACACAGTATGCAATATAATACAGCATACTATACAATAGTATAATATGAAATATACATTATAAACCTATTAAAGTCACTAAGCGATCTACCTAACATATAAAACTCTTGTTTTGTCAGTGTTCAGAATGTCATGATTATTTCTGTTGAGTAGGATGTTTGTTTTCCTGAACAGCAGGTTTCACAAATTCAGACCATAACTGGAAATCAGTAACCCATTAATTTCTACATTCTTTCTCTTGCCCTCATTCACCCATGTGCATGTGAGACACATTAGACTACAGGAAAGTGTTTCATGTGGCATATCTGGGGAAATGTGTCCCACAAAATGTCACCATGGTCGTGGAAACAATGTTTAACTCGGATGAAATATTGGGAAGGGCTCTTAATGTAGTCTAATCTCTATATTCCATGCAGTTTGTGAGGCGGTACGTTTTATAAACAAGTGAGAAGAGGTGAAATGAGTTGCGTTTGAAACTAAACAAAACAAGCTCGTATGTCGAGCAAACGTGACCATGCACGTTCATGCATGCATTCCAGTTTCCGGTGACTCAAGTATTACAAACACGGACGCATAAATATGGCCTTGGTTACTGTTTTTAAGCCCTCTTCAAACGTGATCAGCAGGCTGTCAGTGTGTGGCTTTTTTTTTCTCTCGTACTGCGGCTGTTTTAGACACGGGACTGCGGAAAGAGGCTTGTATTTTCAGGGCGTTCACTGTGTCAGGAGTGCATGTGAGTTGGCGGTCAGATGGCTGGCAGCTCTGGAGCGCGCTCCCGGGCGCGCCGCCAGAGAAGCGCGCAGCGCGTGAGGTGGGGGTGTGAGAGTTCTTAGTTCCGTGTTTCTGATTCGAAAACAAATTGTTCTCTTGAGTCGGTTCTTTTTAATGATTCGGACACGGGAAGGTTAGGAGCAGTAGTTAGTAAGAGAACTTTGCAACCTACACGATGGAGACAACGCGAATTTTTACGCAAGAAAAACACGCGTAAGGAAAACACTTTTTAAGGTGGCAACATTAAACTGCAAGATGCAAATTGCATTAAAAAAAAAATACAACGTAAAACGCAATCATATTAACAAACTATCAGATTGATTAACTAACACTGAACTTGTGAAAACCAGCATGCAATTGTTGGAACGCTGTGGAGAGACGAACGGATCGAATAACTGAAGTGAACCGACTCGCTGAAATAAATCCGATTCCCCAACGATACACTTATACACGTGAGTCAGTCTGGCTCATCCTGGCACATTTCTCACATGTCTGAGCCTTCTCCTGGCGCGGTCTGAAACATGTGATTCATGATGAAGGATGAGCTAGTGGAGGGTTCAAACATGTGAGACATCTCCAGGTTTTCAGAGAAAGCAGTGGCCTGGCAGCTTTTTGAACATTCTACTGCTCTGGACAAAAAATAAAAACATTTCTGAATAAGACCACATCCACACCCCCTCTGAAACCATTCATAGCAGACATTTAACTGATTCAATGTGGATGTAACTAAAATGTGGCTCGTTCATCTTTGTTTAAGATAGTGTCAGGTTATGAAGGGCTACTATTAGCCACTTTGCATAAGAGCCTCAGCTAAATGACTAATTTGCTGAATTCTGCAGAATGGATTTAAGCATGCAAAATGTGTCAGACTGACATACATTCTTATGGGTTGAAATTAGTCACAATGTTTAATAAACAACTGTGTAGAGTGCAGGGGATATGTAGAAAGCTAAAAATGAAAGCCTTCCCATTTTGCTGATTTAGAGATTTATGACAACTCTCAGGATAGTGTGACATGTTAATGGATATGACCGTGTTAATGCATATGGTCTTGGCAGACTGTTGTTGGTGCTGCTGCAGAGCAAGTTCGGAGAATCGCTACTGCAAATACAGACACGCTCCTGTGTGCATGTAGCCATGATATACCACACATGAAATTACCCGTAGCAGATCTAGGCAGGTGGAGCTGGGGAAGGTGGAGGGCTGCAAACACTAAACCAGACTATTTGTACCAGATATTTGTCCAATCAGCTCGTAGAGCCATGTAGCGAACAATGTGATGGCTAGCAGATTGCATTAAGGACCTTTCAGCCTGCACCGTCTAGAGTTTCATGACTGAACTAGATGCATAATAACAAGTCAAACTTACCCTCATTAAATATTCTGTTCCCTCTCTTTCTCTCTTAGGTGAAGGAGTTATCCACTATGCAGGCTCAACAGGAAGTGCCAGCCCCAGTCCAGGAAGCCCATCCAGTGGGTACCAGACCCAGTCTCCATCCTCTCAACCCTCGTCCCCCGAGGAGGTCTCCTTCACTGAGCTTGGTGCCCTTAAAAAATATTCTGTTGGAAGCCATGGCAGTTCTGCAGGGGGCAACAAACTGGTTTTCCAATTTCCAGAAGTAAGCAGTGCTACCTCTGTCAACACCGTTACCCCGACCGTAACGTCATCAGGGCAAAGCTCCTACTCTCACCCAATGGTTGGTAGGCGACCCATTGGGTTCACGGGTAGCTTTACCAGTGAGTATTATTGGCGTGATTTTGATATTATTGTCTCAGATTCTGTGTCCACTGACCACTGCTAACTTGTTTCACATCTGTGTTACTAGAAACAGGAGGTATGGTATTGCTTTGCAAAGTATGTGGGGATATTGCATCAGGATTTCACTATGGTGTCCATGCATGTGAGGGATGCAAGGTAAGGACATACTGCTCACTCATAAAATACTCTCAAAATGCATAACTGATGTGACCTCTAAACTGTCACTATTCAGTTCATGTGCCTGATGCTTTAATCACACACACATTCAATCTTATCTTGTGTTACCCTCAGGGTTTCTTCCGCCGCAGTATCCAGCAGAACATCAATTATAAGATGTGTGTGAAGAATGAAAACTGTCTGATCATGAGGATGAACCGCAATCGCTGTCAGCACTGTCGCTTTAAGAAGTGCCTCTCTGTCGGCATGTCCAGAGATGGTAAGAGCTTTAAACATACAGTTATAAACATTCTTATTCTAGGTATGACTATATTATTTGCAGTGTTTGCTGAAGGAAACATCAGTATTACTATACATACTTTGTGTTAGGAATGTTGTTGGTTGAGTAAACAACCACCTTGACACCACCTGGCAATGTCCAAGCAGACACTAGTTATTGCACTTTTCTAAGCAATTTGACACTTATCTGGAGACCAGAATATAGACTGGTGGGTCTTAGTCCAGTATGAACCCACCTAACAACCACACGCAACATCCTAGCAATTTGTCCATTGGCAGCTGCACAGCAATTCTAAATATCACCTTCTTAATACAGTGATTTCAATTAGATTCTGCGTGATCTGGAGTTTCGAGAGAAGGCAAAAAATTTCCCCATGTAGATTTTGCACCGGGTTCAAGTTTGTTTTACGCAAATGTGATGCATTGACCAACAGAAAACTGGAAGCTATTGACAATGGCCAATTGACCTTTTTGCTCCAAAAGTGACTGCATCTTTACAGCACATTTAAAACCTGCTTTCAATTCTCCTTTCTATTTCCTCAACCCAGCATCCACCATCTGTTCTGTAATGTTTGCACCTATGGCTGACAGTTTCCTTTCACCGCTGATTTATTAGTGCGGGCACGCCGAAATCCCATAAGTCATCACTCACTGTAAAAACTGCAGCAAATCAGGTTAATTTGGGGAATTGGGGACACAAATGGCCCGAGCTCCTAGTACACTGCAGTTTAATGTGTTTCCAGGTCTTCGTTTGCTGTATCGCAGGATTAATTAAGATCCAAACACTAGCTGGGATTTAATAAAGTGCTTTGTCGATGTAACCCAGAAGCTAAGAGCGTTTATTTCAATTGAATGTAATGCATAAATGTACTAAAATATCTTTTCGATTTGTCCTCTAGCACACTTTGCCCATACAGGACATTGTTGTCTCTGGGGAGCTTTGTAAACTGGGCTGATAATAAATCACATTTTCTGGGGCTAGTGTACATATTTAGGTGACCTAAAAAGCAGAAAAGTAAAGTGATACAGTATGCGCCATCATATTTCAACGTCACATGACGTACTTGACCTTGTTTCCTCCCTTGTTGCCACCTGCACTGTAATTACACTAGATTTCCATTGAATTTGAAAGTTTCTGAATATATAAAGAACCTTTATGGATTTAACTTGTCAGGGTATTGTAATGCTACAATGCCCGCAAATACACAAAACATAGCTAAAACTGTATGTCGCTTGCTAAACCTTGACTTCTCCTTTAACACTGGCCAACACCTTCATGTGAGGGTGCTATATGACACCTTTAGACACACAAAAACCCTTGTTATATTACAGACCTAAAGATCTGGTTTTGCATTAGTGCTTGTGTTAGCAGTTTCAACCTAACCTTGCTTGCTGACGGCACCACATTGCTCAACACTAGGTGCTCCTTATCATTCCAGTTTATCATCATATCATGTTCCTCTGCCCTACAACGTTGCACCACTTAACAATACCTAATGCCACCTAACACCTTCTCCTATCTGCGCCTTTTCACCCGTAACCTGCTAACCCTTTAACTCAGGACTGTATCTATTTCACCTGCTGTCATTTACTCCATCACTCATTCCCTCAATGACATCACCTCTGCTTCGGGTGACTCACTGACCCACTTCCCAATGGGATAGAAACACAGAGAGAGAGAGAGAGAGAGAGAGAGAGAGAGAGAAGGATGGGGAAGGATGGGGGAGGTGTATCAAACAGTTGTAGGATCTATGAATAACTGTGAGGTGGATGAGATAGAGGTGGGGGAAGTAGAACATAAAGAAGCTTTGCAGACCAGTCATAATCTGATATGAAGAATTAGTGTGATGTAATCTTGTTTCATGCCTATTAGAAAATGGATAGTTCCGGTCCTATATGCTGTTTTGTCAGTACAGCCTTTCTTCTATGGTGCAAAATAAGGATAAATCAATAAGGCAATCAAGAATGTGCTATTGTGAATAAAGCTATTCCAGTGCACGTTAGGCCTAACAATCCTCTTTAGCCGTGACTATATTCACAATACAGCACAGCCTCTCGTACCTCATTGCATTATTGTACAGTTGTAAAATAATGGAAACCTTTGCATTGTACAACTTTGTATGATTCGATTATACATAGTGACATTTATTCCCGTTTTTCCTAGCTGTGCGATTTGGACGCATTCCGAAGCGTGAGAAACAACGCCTACTGGACGAAATGCAGAGTTACATGAACAGCCTTAATGAATCGGCGTCCATGGACATCAACTGTACTACACCCACCGAGAACCCTACCAGCCCTGCGGATGGCCAATCAGAAGAGGCCATTGGTGCTATCTCGCAAGCTTATCGTAACATCTTTGTGAACGGAGAGAAGTTGTTAGTGAAGACTGACGATGACAACATCAATAACAACAGTCCTTCTTCCTTCCGTCATAATCCAATACAAGAGTCCAATACAAGATACACCCAGTCTCATCCTCAGCTAAGCATCTCACCTCAAGAACATCCTGTCCATTCAACAACAAGCTGCCTCACCCAATCCAGATGCCCGTTCGCCAACCACGACAACAAACCAACAATCCAGGTTATGGACAACAATCACTATAACTTCCCACAATCCTCAAGTCCCAACCAGGGAACTACACCTTCTCAAAGCTATCCATCTAAGCACAACAGTTATTCCACTCAGACGTCTGGTCCTTGGAGACTGAGTCCTGGTGCTAAAGTTCTGGTAGGTTTTTATGAGGGCATATGATTTGTTGCACACTGCAAAACAACATCTTAAGTTTACTATTTTACTTGAATTAATGAGAAAAATGGTCTCTTTCTCTTTCTGTATTCCTCTAGGCATGTCCTCTCAATGCATGTCCCGTCTCCCCAGCCAGTCACTCCAGTCAACAGGTCTGGGAGAGTTTCTCCCAGTGCTTCACTCCAGCTGTTAAAGAAGTGGTTGAATTTGCCAAGAGCATTCCAGGGTTTCAGGCACTGAGTCAACACGATCAGGTCATGCTGCTGAAGGCAGGAACCTTTCAGGTGAGAAACGCCAACGTCTGTCCCCAGATCAGTTCCAATCAGACTGTCTTGGCCTGGTTGTATCTGCCCTCCTTCATGAGCTCAATCACAGAAGGCAGTTTCTAGTGGTGGGAAATCTGAAATCTGAACAATCCAGCATGAATGCCATGTTGGTCCAGGCTGGTTTAGTGATGGTCTAGCTTGTGGACCAGCATCCGCTTTTCATGACTGGGGACCAGCAACCAGCATCCCATGTCAGTCTCAGCATGCAAAACATACCTTATACTGGTGACCAGTAATGCTGGATTTTTCAGCAGGGTCATTTCCGTGAATCAGTTCTTTCGAACAAATAATTTCAAAGAATCAGTTTAACGAACGTTTCAGAAATTCCTTTATTTCATGACCCAACTGCGTCGTCACGTGGTCCTTTGACAATCTGGCATACATCCCCTAAAATCGATTTTTCTATTGCTGTTTATTAGATTTTGATTACGTTTTATTAACAAGGATGAATTAAGAGTCTTAGTTCAGTTTCTTTCAACTTGTAGAACAATTATTTAGAACCAAAATATTGTTGACTCAAGATCACAACCCAAGGATTGATTCGGTTCAGACTGGTTTTGTGAACTGGTTCAATTGATTCATTTAAAAGATTTGACTCAACTGAACAATTCGATCATGAATCTCAATCTGACATTCCTAGCAGTTTCAATCGCATGGTGTTACGGACAACTATTTACGGACTGTGCAAGGCTCTATACTAATATCTTTAAAGATTTGTTTTCAACACTCAGTAACTAATGTCTGAAAGCTATATGCGTGCAGGACTTTTATTACCATGAATAAAGTCTTCGAGAGTTATTGTGATGCACTTTACATGGCCCAAACTTGAACAGTTTATTCAATATAATTTTTCTTCATTGCAGGTTCTAATGGTGAGGTTCTGCTCGCTGTTTGACGCCAAGGAACGGACTGTAACATTCCTAAATGGCCAAACCTACCCGTTGACATCCCTGCGAGTGCTTGGCATGGGCAGCCTTCTAGACGCCATGTTTGAGTTCAGTGAGAAGCTGGGGAACATGGGTCTGGAGGCCGATGAAATGGGTCTCTTCATGGCTGTGGTGCTGGTTTCTGCAGGTACCTTGGACTCCTAGTAATTATCACACGCAAGCAGTATTTGAAGTCAAGTCAAGTCAAGTCAAGTCACCTTTATTTATATAGCGCTTTTCACAATGCCGATTGTATCAAAGCAGCTTCACAGTGTTAAACAGGAAAATAATGCAACAGAATTTGATTCGGCTGTACAGCCGTCCTCGAGAAACCGGTGATGTCATCCAGCTCATTTCAATTATCATATAGTGTCAATGCGGGTAGATCAGTAATATAGTTGAATATTTAGTGTCCCCAACTGAGTAAGCCAAAAGCCAAAGTGGCAGGTCGAAGTGTGTCAATACTAGTGAGATAGTCATCACAGCTGTGCTTTTCAGATGGCTGTTCCAAACAGTATAATGCTACTTTAAAAGATACAGAATTTTGGACCAATTCCAAATCGGCATCGCATATGTCCTTTGTGGATAATGGGATACCAAAATGCATTGCAAAAAAAATCCATCCAAAATGGTGACTGTAGTCAGAAGAAATGTTGACTGCAAAAACATTCTATTTTGCTAAACATATTATGAAGAAAATTATAGAAGCTTGTTTCCACCATGCAAAAAAAAAAAAAAAAAAAATGAATTGCAGGGAAAAAAAACAGAATTGGAATGATGAGAGGGAAAAAAAAGTGAGATATGTGAGATAAAAAGACGCAATTACCTCTTTTATTCTGTGGCAGAAACAAGCTTCCATAGAAGCCATTTTGTGTAAATTTCAATTGAGAGTGCTAGTCAAGTCTATTTGTGTAGTGAAGTTGCTACCCATGGAGAGAGCCTTAAATCAGTCAACTATCAGTTCACACAGAACGCGTTTTTTCCATTCCACTGCGCTACTTTTGCATTGTTTTTCAATGTGTATATATATATAAACGCGCTAGACAGACGTCTTTAACCGTTGAGCTCATGTTTTTTTGCAGCGTCTCGCGCATGACACGCTCAAGTTAAAAGAAGTTCAGCTTTTTAAAAAAACGCATCTCTAGACCTTGCGCTGTTTTTCGTTCCCTTGACCTGTGTCTCGCGTATAAACTGCAAAAACACGTTCTGTGTGAACCGGTCCTTAGCAAGGCATTTTACTAGAGTTTGGAATAGAGTTGTAATGTCTACATTTAAAGGGATAGTTCACTCAAAAATGAAAATTATCCCATAATTTATTCCTCCTCAAGCCATCCTAGGTTTTATATGACTTTCTTCTTTCAGCCAAATACAATCAGAGTTATATTAAATAATATCCTGGCTCTTCCAAGCTTTATAATGGGAGTGAATGGTAACTGAGATTTTGAAGCCCAAAAAAGTACATCCATCCATCATAAAAGTAATCCATACGGCTCCAGTGGGTTAATAAAGGCCTTCTGAAGCGGAGCCATGTGTTTTTGTAAGAAAAATACCCATATTTATAACTTTATAAACTATAATCACTGGCTTCCGGTAACGGCCGTATGCGAGTCGAGCTCCGGTGGAAGAGTGACTTCTGACCTGACGCATGACGTATTGACTCACGCGGAAGCGCAGACGATAGAGCTAAACAAAACACCGGTCACGAATTAGAAGTCTAAAACGGGAGTTTTTAAAAAGAAATGTTTACTCTCACCTAAGCTTACGCTACTCGATACTCATACGTCGGGTCAGAGGTCACTCTTCCGCCGGAACTAGACTCGCATACGGCCGTTACCGGAAGCCAGTGATTTATAGTTTATAAAGTTATAAATATGGATATTTTTCTTACAAAAACACATGGCTCCGCTTCAGAAGGCCTTTCTTAACACACTGGAGCCATATGGATTACTTTTATAATGGATGGATGCGCTTTTTTGGGCTTCAAATTTTAAGCTCCCATTCACTCCCATTATAAAGCTTGGAAGAGCCAGGATATTTTTTTTTTATATAACTCTGACTGTGTTTGGCTGAAAGAAGAATGTCATATACACCTAGGATGGCTTGAGGGGGAGTAAATTATGGGATCATTTTCATTTTTGGGTGAACTAACCTTTTAAGTTTGTACACAGAGCCAATATTCCAGTTCCTCATGATTGTTTTGCTGTGTATCAGATCGCTCAGGTATATCAGACGTGGGCGCCGTCGAGCAGCTCCAGGAGGATTTGATCGGCGCTCTTCGCGCTCTCATCACTCGCCGGAGGCCAGAGGACAGCTCGCTCTTCCCCAAACTCCTGCTGCGTCTGCCTGACCTCCGTACCCTCAACAACCAGCACTCCGAGAAACTCCTCGCCTTCCACATCGACCCCTGAGAACAGAAAGAGACGATTGCCAGACCTACTCAGGTCTACACGGTGATAACAAGGGGTCAAAACAGAGATTCAGGGTGCTCTTCTTTGTACAAATAAGCCATGCATAATTCAGGATGAACATCTGACTTACACAGACACCTCAGACTTGCTTCACCACGTCAAACTTTTCCAATGCAACGTAATAATTCTTTTAAAGAATGGAGCAGATGCTGGACATTTGGACTTTTCAGGAGAGTTCAAGAAGAGGGAATAGATTTTTCTTTCTACAACAGACAATTAACGAGATTATGAGGGGATGGCTTTTTATAACCAGAATTAATCTGGACTCACATGGTGTCAGTATGAAGTTTTGGGACATTATAAATATTTTTCTCACTTCAGATGCTATGCATTCATTATCATATTGTACAACCTTTCAGATGCTAGCTCATAATTCAGTGGCACAATTCAATAACTTCCTCTAACACATTCTTATATCTCTTTGTGGACCTTTATAAATATCGTTTATTGCTCATGTCAGGCACAGGCAGTCAAAACTTTGTGTAAAAAACATGTATTATAATTGAAATATATGATAGTTTCTCATAACTGTATAAGACTGTAGTATGTACTGTATTCTCGTGTGGAAATATGACAATACCAGGTTGTTTCATGAAAAAAAGGACTGCTCGTCTTCTATTTAAACCGCTAAGCCAATATAATTTACAACAGCGCTGCATGGATATGGTTTATTTTGTATTGGAGAGGATGGGTTTTCAGCAAAGTGGACTGACATTTCTACTCAAATTCATTTGTTTCACGTGCATTTAAATGTATATTTGGTAAATGTATTATGTTTATCTTTAACTATAGAGATGGCAAGATTATGTGATATTAAAAGATTACATTTCAATTTTTGTAAAGCTGAGTATTTTGTATGCATGCGCATATATATATATAGCCTATATATAGTATCCTGAGCACTGCACGTTCCATTGCACATGGATTGCTGATGCTGCACAATGGTATCCTAGCAACAGGCAATGGAACCAGCATGAGCTGATGTAAGTGATCTATGCCAGGATTTTCACCTTTATTTTAAATAATGGCTCCAGGGTTCAAAATGGAATGTTTCTTTTCATACATTACACACGCAGCGCAGAATAATCGGTCTAGAATATTTAATGTTGGCCGTAAATGAAATGTTACACGAATAGGATTCTCTGGTAGAATGAGGTTGAGGAAAATGAAACAAACTTGCACCTCCCTCCTTCCTCTTCCCGTCTTTCGGGTGCGACATGATCCTTAGGAAAGAAAGACAGAAAAATATATAGAAAGATAGAAATAAGTATATTAAATATGTCAAATATAGCCTATATCAAACATAAATGAATATATATGAATAAATGAGTCCAGATTCGAACAACCATACACAAATTAATAAATATTGTACATCCAACCAGTAATGTTTGATATGGCATTATATACAGTAAGAGCGCCCTCTTAAGGTTACTGTGCCATACTACATTTAAATGAAGAGCCATTGCCCTGAACGGGTAACATTTCTGTCCCCAGGACATTGTATGTATAAATATGCATGAAAATTAACTCTAAAATACATTTTATTATTAAGCAAAGTGTCCTGAACATTAATCTAACTGCACATTTAAAATATATAATTTAAAACATTAATAAAAACTACTGAGAACACTAAAAAACTAGCATTTGTTACATGTCCCCGGTATCTAAACCTAAACTTTATCATGAAATATAATCATTAAAATCTTTCAGAAATCTTTTTTTTTTTTTTTTTTTTTGCATTGTTGTGTGACTCCATATACCATTTATGTTTACAAAAAAAAAAAAAGAAGTCCATAATATGAAAATACACATTTCAGTTGTGTCCCCAGGTTTTCACTCAGTCTTGTTACCCTCACACATTGTCCCCTCTAAAAAACATGCCACAAGACACATTTACAACAGGAAGTTGCATCATCTGGATCTTATGCAGGCCATGGGAAGACCAAAAGTAAGTCCTCTCATTTTTATTTCTGTTTATTGGATGAAATTGTAACTATGACTGAGAAGGTCAATCTCAACGTACTGTCCTGTTACCTAAATTATTTCTTAGATGTTATTTGTTTATTTTAAAAATATTAACTTTTGGTAAGTCACTATAATTTGCTCGGTGTCCTCATGCTATTAGCATGTGCGCCATACGGAAATTTGTCATGTATTTGCTAATTTTTTTGTTTAAAAACTCAATCCTGTTACTTTCAGTCCTGTTACTCAAATGAAAAATAACAGGAGTGAGTATAGAGTCCTATTTCCCATTTCGGATTAGTTTACAATGTGAATACCATACTTACAGGCAGCCAGTCCACCACGAAGTGACAAACTTTTTGTCTTTGTCTTTCTTTTCTTTTGTAAAAGATGGAAACCCATACTATGGAGGTGCCAGAAACACACACCCATGGCATGCTGTAAGGGAAGGAGCGAGACATACCCACAACCCTCTCTTTTCCCCCTTTTTTTGTCTCTCCCTCCCCCTCTCACTCTCCATCTCTCTCCTTCTTTCTCTTTCCACCTTCACTGTGAAGTACTACTAGCACATAGTACATTACTTCTACACAGAAATCTCACTCTCACACGCACACACATATGTACACTCTCTCTTACACACATATGCATACACATATTGACACTCATTCCTGTTACTAAATTTTACTTTTTTTGTAAAAAATTATTATTAATAGGCTAAATTAAAAATGGCTTTGCGTTTTTTTAAATTAAAATACACCTTGTCTTCATATAGAGTGTTTTTTTAGTCACAAATATTAATTATTTGAACATGTAACCAACCATGTCTTTAAAATAAAAACTTTCTTGAAGGGAAAACAAAGGAATTAATTGACATGGTTTTAAACATGCTTTTTAAATGGCACATGAGTTTTGGTAACAGGACTGAGAAAACATGCATCTATCTTCTGTATGAAACCTTGTAAAAAATAAAATAACGTTACATGAGATTGACCAATACACATTTTGAATAGTTAAATTAAATAGTTAAAAAGATAAAAAATGGTTATATTTTGAAGAGTTACAACAAGCAAATGTCACCCGTTCAGAGGAATGGCCCAGCAACATTAACGACATTCGTTTTGATAAGGTCTTTAAATAATTTCTAAAAATTTATTTTACAGTTTCTTATAGGTTGCAAGCTAAGCAAGCAATGAAACAGATGAACTCATCATACAATTCATCAATTGTATCTGGAATTATTTTATGGTTGGCTAAAACTGAAAATCTGAATAAAGTGAATAAATTAAAAAGATGACGTCACTACACTCTCAAAAATATTGTTTTTTTTTTCTACCCAAATCCTGGGTTGAGCCTTTTGGGTCATTTTTTTCAGTGTTTGGGTAGATTTTGTGTTACCCAGAGCCTGGGTCAGACCCAGGGCTTGAGGCCTGAGACCTCTTCAGGAGAGAGCAGTGGAGCTCCGTCAAATTGGTGCATGTCTTCGGTAAAATACAGGTTTGTATATTTTAATTTATCCATATATTCGTTATTATTCTATATAGTCTATCGTTTAATTTTAAAGCAATATACGGGGCGCGATGTGAGTCACCTAAACGAGTGTCGCGTCGATCTTTTCGCGTGATGGAAACGCCTGATGCCTTGCAAAAAATGTTATGATTTTATTCAAAATGATACAGAATATAAATACTTAGGATGTTAAAATATGTTCTCAGAACAGTACACTGGTTGTTTATGGACAGGTTATGGAGTCAGTCACCACATATTTCGGCTACGAGAGAAACGCAGGGCGGCGGTCTAAAGTTAGAAGTTCCCCCGCTGAACACGATACAAGCTCCGGCACGAGATCCAGCGCCGTTACGGTGGAAACGGGACAACAGAGACCGGTCGATTACACTTGAATTACTTCTAAATTATTATTATTTTTATTTTTTTAAACGAGCTTAAATGTAGACAGTATGTATTAAAACGATATAAAATATGCTATACTGTAAAATATGATCGAAAATTAAGAAATTATTATCATGCAAACCAGTGGTTGTGACGAGTATTTTAAAAAAGTTTATAGGATTTAAATTAATCCGTACACAATTTATGTATGAAGTAAAAAAAAAAAAGTATTATAGTAAAAATGAATCAACCCATTATGCTGGGTTAAATAAACAACCAAATGTCCTGGGTAAAATTAACTCAACATGTGTTCTGTCCTATATTTACCCAGCCCAAACCCAGTGTTTTTTAGAGTGTGTGTTAAAAAAAATGTACATGGACTGTTTTTGCTAGTGACAATTTATTGCTATTGTTGCAAACTATAAAATATTTTTATTTTATATTATTATTATTATTATTATTATTATCATTGCACATATTTGCAGCTTACAGTCTTTCTTTTCCAGGAAAACAGGACAAAAGTCATGCTCATAGCTCCAGCATGTCCCACCCCAACTTCCTGTTTCAACCGGAAATGTGTGAACACAGGGAGGGAAAAAACCTGCGCTAGTCAAACCATGTTATGGGGACTCTTGTAAGTTATTACAAGAAAAGTTATGACTATTGGACAGAAACCAGGCCATAACAAAGGGAAGAGCGATAAACTAGCATGTTAGCTTAGATGACATGACTTTCAAAAATATTTCTGACATGATTTTGAAAAATAAATTTCTGTAGCTCAAACAACAACAAGGTCATGGGTTGGAATCCCATGAAATGTATGAACAGTTAAATACATTTGATCTGTTCATACATTGAATGTAACGTAAGTCGCTGTGGATAAAAGCATCCGCCAAATGAATAAATGTAAATAAAATAAAACAACAGAAAAATATTTAAACTCTGCAAAACTGAGATATTTCTCTAGCACAGGGGTATCCAAACACGGTCCTGCAGAGTTTAGCTCCAGCTTGCCTGGAAGTTTCTAATACGCTTAGTAAGAGCTGGTTCAGGTGTGTTTAATTGGGTTTGGAGCTGAACATTGCAGGACAGTGGCTCTCCAGGAGCAGGATTGGACACCCCTTCTCTAGCACATATAAATAAACACCCATCGTACTATAGTTTGGTCCACTGACAACCAGGCTTCCAGAAATAAACCCTTAAACCTTTAACATTCTTAACACGCTGTCAGTCATTACAAAAGCAGCTTACAAAAGCCATGAAGTCACCGTTTCAAAAGATGACGGTCACATGAGACATTTGTTAATACACAACATTGTTGATGTGCTTATCATTCACATATGGTCACATTGATATATTGCCTAATTGCTTTTAAGCTTTATATCAACAATATGAATCACAAAACATTTAATGAAACAACTAAATTGAATTATTGTTAGATTACATTGACTTTATAAAGGTAAATTACATGTTGCACTTTGCCTTTATTTTAATGTGACAACTTGCCCCATATACGGCATATCCCTTATGAAAACCTGTCCGGCCTCTTCTATTAAACTATCATTAAACAAGTAACTGCCACTTGATGTACAATCATGCTACAATACTATATTTATCATATTTAATATAAAATTGGGCCAAGCCTTTTGCGTTCCTTGAGAACATTTGTGAACAATGAAGTTACCTGTGAATTAATGACACAATGCATTATTAGAGGCATTTTTAATGCATCAAACCCCCATGCCATTTTATCTATTTATTATGCTATTTATTTATTTTTATCTCCAGATCTGCATTTCTTAACTCGTTACTGTATTAGCAAATATTTACATTTTGGTTGAAAGAAATTAGTATTTATATTTTTTTTATTTAAAGCGATAGTTCACCCAAAAATGAAAAATCTGTCATCATTTACTCGCCCTCATGTCTTTCCAAACCTGTATGAGTTTCTTTCTTCGGCTGAACACAAAAGAAGATATTATAAAGAATGTCGGTAACCAAACAGTTGATGGACTCCATTGACTGCCATAGTGTTTTTATTCCATACTGTGAATGTTTGCTTAACCATATTCCTCAAAATATCTTCTTTTGGGTCCAGCAGAACAAATAAATTAATTTCTATCTCTTTAATATTGTTAGGGTATTTTATTAAAAAGACTTCAAGTTGTTATCCCAAGTTATGTGTCAATCCTATTACAATCATAACTCTTTTTTTAATGAAAATATGTATTAAATAAATGTCTTAACAAATAGAATACATTTATGGAATAACCCATATAACACACCAATTATAATGCTAGAGCTCTGTCAGTGTCGGTACACTGCAAAAAATGATTTTCTTCCTCAGTGAAAAGTTTATGCTTAAAATAAGAACAAACTTTAGCTCAAATTGCTCAAGAAGTTAATGCTGGTTCTGATAGAAAGGTGTCAGAATACACAGTGCATCACAGTTTGTTGCGTATGGGGCTGCATAGCCGCAGACCAGTCAGGGTGCCCATGCTGACCTCTGTCCACCGCCGAAAGCGGCAACAGTGGGCATGTGAGCATCAGAACTGGACCACGGAGCAATGGAAGAAGGTGGCCTGGTCTGATGAATCACGTTTTCTTTTACATCACGTGGATGGCCGGGTGCGTGTGCATGGCCTACCTGGGGAACACATGGCACCAGGATGCACTATGGGAAGAAGGCAAGCCGGCGGAGGCAGTGTGATGCTTTGGGCAATGTTCTGCTGGGAAACCTTGTGTCCTGCCATCCATGTGGATGTTACTTTGACACGTACCACCTACCTAAGCATTGTTGCAGACCATGTACACCCTTTCATGGAAACGGTATTCCCTGGTGGCTGTGGCTCTTTCAGCAGGATAATGTGCCCTGCCGCAAAGCAAAAATGGTTCAGGAATGGTTTGAGTAGCACAACAACGAGTTTGAGGTGTTGACTTGGCATCCAAATTCCCCAGATCTCAATCCAATCGAGCATCTGTGGCATGTGCTGAACAAACAAGGCCCCACCTCGCAACTTACAGGACTTAAAGGATCTGCTGCTAACATCTTGGTGCCAGATACCACAGCACACCTTCAGGGGTCTAGTGGAGTCCATGCCTTGAGGGGTCAGGGCTGTTTTGGCAGCTAAAGCACAATATTAGGAAGGTGGTCATAATGTTATTCCTGATCGGTGTATATGCATATGTGTTCATTACAAACCCCACACAACATTTTCCTCTCAAATAATATAGTTAATGTAGTTAATATAATTAAGTCATCTTCACATGTACTTATGTAGCATCATTTTTCTCCTTTCGGGTTTGCCCTCCATACAAAACATATATATAGCACAACTGCTGGGTCACAGATCAAGGGAAAGCCCAAGCTCTGTGTTATGAAGGTGGTATTTTCTCGCTTGTTCCCATTATACCATCCTGAGACGTTGCTAGAATGAACTAAAGCCCTGTTGGAGGGAGGGACTGATGGGATTAGCCTGAATAGACACTATAAATCTTCACCGCAGAGATACAAATGAAGCACAGACTGACCGATGTAACACTGCCCCGCTTTCTTCAACTGTGATCGACGTTTCTCCTGAGAACCACAGCGTATCGTCTGCTCACAACACTGCGCTGGAAAAAAACATCACAGAAAATGACACAGAAAAAGGTAAGGTATCGTTTTATCAGTTACTCTAGAATATAACAGAAAACTCTAAAAATGCTGGGTTGTTTCAACCCATGTTTGGGTCAAAAATAGACAGACCCAACAGTTGGGTTTAAAATTTTAAACCAATGGTTGGGTTTGTCCATATCTGACCCAAACAACCCAGCACTTTTTAGAGAGAATAGAATAGAATAGAACAGATCAGAAAATGGAATATAATAGAATAAAACATCAGAACAAGAATAGAATAGAAATGCTGGGTTGTTTCAACCCATGTTTGGGTCAAATATGGACAAACCCAACTCAGCATTTTTTAGAGTGAACAGAATAGAACAGAATAGATCAGAAGAATAATATAGAAAAGAATAGAATAACACTCTAAAAATGCTGGGTTGTTTCAACCCATTTTTGGGTCAAATATGGACAAACCCAATCGTAGTTTAAAAATGTAATTAATAAATTTAAACTGATGGTTGGGTTTGTCCATATTTGACCCAAACAACCCAGCATTTTATAGAGTGAATAGAATAGATAACAGATACCAATAGAATAGAATGGATTGGAACAATGGAATAGTATAGAATAGAACCGAACAGATAACAATAGAATAGAACACCACAATAGAAAAGAAATCAGGAGACTTTCTGTAAACCCTGTAAACTGTGAAAGTAAAGTGAAGGTGAATAAATTCTACAAGATAATTTATATATAAAACACTGGTTTCATATGTAATGGCCTGTGTAAGAATCGTTTTTACTGCTAAGACAAAAGCTGAAGATCCAACCCCCTGCAATAGAACAATAAAACTCACTAATCTGGAGAGAAGATCTCACAGAAAGAGTGTAGGACATCGGCCTGCCCAAACCTTCTCCCTCTCTCCCTCACCGACTCCCTTCCCTCTGATTCAAGTCACAGAATGCAAATATACCACAGATGATGTATCTTGTTAATCTATTGTTTTTCCACTTTCATGTGTGGTATCTTTTTAAAGGTCTCAGTGTGATTGGTAAAATGGTCTCAACTTCACTGCTGTCACTGGTAGGATGAGAAAGATTGAAACTTATGAGAATTCTGTTCTCCTTTTGAGTGGTCTCCTCAGATATCTGATCCTCTCCCCCGAAACCAGGTGTTTGTGTTGCAAATATTTACAACCCTTTTGTTCTGGTCTGGGTATTTAAGGAAGGGTGGCAGAGCTGCCATTTGGGAACATTCTGTAGCCAGAGCCCCCATGCAGTGCTGTGTCAGTGTCCGAGAGGCACTCACACACACTGTATGTACAGTGCCAGATATAATGACTCTAAACTATTTTCATATTACTTTGTAATTGTATTTTATATTTTTATGCTGAAAGTTGTGTACCATGGATTCGTGTTTAATTATTTTTATGTAAGTTCTGTCTGGCCAAAATAAATGTTAATCTTGAAGTATCTTGTATTATTCTGAAATCATTATTCTAGTATGGATCAATGTGGAGTCCTTTATTTCCGCAAATCTTTTGCCAGAATAGATCAAACCGAGGACCCCATGACTGAAGCATGGAGCGCAGCATGCGGGATAATCCGATTTCTGACTATTACTGTATTAGCACATTGCAGCTCTCGTGTCTATTAATCAAATTACACTTTTTGTTGAGTAAGCAGGTGCGACCACATCAAGGTAAAATATTCACTCTGCAATCCTCTGACTAATATCAGAACTGGCCAGTTTGTGTTCGTGAACGCGCGAATCGCGACGCGTCTGTTTCTGTGCGATATCGGGTCCCTTGATGAACGAATATTTGAGAATAAGAGATACTAAGAAAAACCAACGATCCAAATTAAATCACAACGAATCATCAGCTGTTAAATTGCAAACGTAACAAATTGAACGAAGTCACATAAAATTGGAGTCAGATCACTTTATTCATGGAGTCAGATTTAAAATTAGATGTTAATAAATTAAGTGAATTTAACAGAAATGCTGAAAAGGCTTACACGCAGAATCCTTCAACCAAGCCGTTAGATTCCGTTTTTGGGCTAACGGATGGACCTTACAAAGTGGTGACCCCGACGTGATCTCCAGGTTGCGAGTGTCTTTTTAGCGAAATATTGGGATTGCAACAAGCAAGAGGTTTGATTACCTTCTCTTTCTTCAGCTGTTATGGTAAGTCCATTCTTATTTGCCTTTTAGAAATGTTGGGAGTATATACTGAATACCGCGACAGGGCTTGAAAATTAGACAACCACATTGCTTATCAGGGACATGAAAGCAGCAGCGTAGAGTAGAAATGATATCCCTTGCTTTAAATTTCTCCTTGTTTGCAACATCATCCAAATTTTATTTTGGTACTCAAAAGAGGCCTGTAAATGAAAACCTAAAATTCAGAGGAAAAAATGTCGAGTTACATTTGTTTATTTGCATTGCTGCAACCATGTTGCCACACGGGAAAAGAGCAAATGGTCACGCTAACTTGTGAATGAAATCTTGTGATTAGATGAGCTAAAACATACTAATGAAAATATCTCACTGGAATCCTTTGTGTGTAAAATGTGAAGGTGGACAAAATTGGTTCAGGGCTGATGTCACAATTATAAATGTCTTATAAAATATAGCGTTTTACCTTGGTCTTATTTCAGACCTTGCAATCGCTACACTTTTGTGTGTTTATTAGTGTCTCAAAAGAGACTGAGACAATTAACAGACCAAAAGTAATCTTTTGGCTCTCCCTCAGACCCGTGTTTGTCAAACCTTTCTTTTCATATGCAAATAGATTCTCTAAAGAATGCAATTGATAACATTTCAGCCCAAAACAAGAAAATTGTGCCCAATTCTATATTGTAGTCATGAAAATCTTTAAATTGAGCAATGATTTGACCCGTGCTCTCAGTGCTTGCAGTTTATTGAATGTCCACAGCAACTAAGTTTATAACTGGTTTCCAGTTTGGGCTTGTTGCTGTGCACATAATGCACATGCCAGCACATCTGTAGCTTCAGGGCCAATCAAAGGTGTGCCTTCTAAAAGATCAGTGAGATGATAAGTCATTCTGGACAAATTACTCAGCAGAGACCCTCTTGAGACCAACAAATAAAATGTTTAATTTATACTATATTTATAGTATAGAATATGATTTATGTTATGATCACATTATAATGTAGATTATATCATAATGGCCACAAATGGCTTTTAATCTCATTATGATTAAGCATTATTTAGAAGAGGAAAGAATGTTGAAGAAGTAGAAAAAGGATCAGAAGGTAGAAAGATGGATGTGTGGGATGTGCAGGTAGGGAGAAAGACGGCAAGAGCACTGCTAGTGTTGAAATGATGGGAAGGAGAATATAGATGGTTAGAGAAAGAACTGTTAAGGAAGAAAACTGAAATGAAAAAACTAAAGAGAAAGAACTTCTGTACCTTCTACTTGTGCAAGAATCTTTAATGAGAAAAATTACAATGCCCAGTTAAAATGATTAACCTGATTGCTGTATCTTGAGTAGGCCGAATTCATTCAAGGCCTAGTAATTTACATTTCAGTGATCTGGAACCCAGTGAGAACGGGGAGGTGCAAGTTTTCCATTGTAATAAAACCACAAACAAAGGAGCGCAAGTGTTAGAAAACTCCTCTCTGGGAGCGTCAGATTACATGGGATCTGATCGGGGAAGTTATTTTACTGGAAATGTAATGAAAGTTGTGTGTTATGTTAACCTCAGGCATTAACTCCACAGGGTTTACAGACCACAGAGATCCAAATGGTCAAGTGTTTGAATGGCGCCGTAAATACCAAATCTTAAACAAACGGCACAGCACCACACCTGGTGATCTGATGCTCTAAACACAGATCTGGCTTGAGTAAACAGCATTATTTAAAGAGATTCCCCAAAGGGACCTGGGTGTGATAATGCTATCAACAAAGCAGATTGTGTAAACTCGACTGGAACAGCAGCGTAAGGTGCAACATGTTTGACTGTGCTGAAACACCAGCAGTCAGATCTGACCATTATAAATCAGTTTATTTGACCTTTTTTCTTTACAGAAACATGATCATGATGATGATCAATGTCTTTGTAAACCGAAACAAATTTTCTCATAATGGCATAAAACCTTAACAGGTTAAAGCCATCTACAACAACTGTCTGGCTAAGACCATTAAAGAAAAAATCAGATAGCACCATCTATCTTAAGGAAATTTGTGTAAAGGTTCAATGTTAGACTGTTTCTCTCTCTGTGTTTGTTTTCCTTTCAGGCTTCAGACCCAGATTCCACAGGGACTGGGCTGGCCTGCATCAGCCAGGACACACACACAACTTAACATGTAGGAGATGGGAGTGAAGAGACTTCAAGAGGCCATTCATACCTCACAGCACACATAGCTACATGGCTTCCCAGTTTAAAACTGGAACTAAATTATACAACACAGATTATGGTAGAATAGACACCACCCATCTCCTATACACAACATACACAACACACACCCTTAATTCTACAACCACACAACATCTCTACCTGGCATAGATCAGAGGACTATCCAGGCCAAAATCATTCACATACTGCAAATCTATCAAACATTCACCTTCATACATATAGGACAAGGGAAATTATTTTCATAATTCCTTTTCAGTTATGTTGAACAATATTACGGTTTACAGCCATGTCAACTTCCTGTATGTAAACACTGTAAGATGCATAAAACAGACTGAGAACCATCACAATCAAGTGCAGGTGGAAGCAAACCTGACCAACAGGATCATGCCCAATTGCTACAGCACCCAGCACAGTACGCCTACACCTAAAGGGACTGTGTCACAGAGGTGTATTTTGCAGTGTTTTCATCTTCATGTTCAGCCTGTCTTAATGTTGTTATTTCAGGTAACTACTTGATTCCTGCACCCATTGACTCATGCTGTTAACTCAAGGATCAGCACCACGAACAGTCCGGAAACAACATCCAAAATATGGAAACAGGGAATGTCCAAATATGTCCCCTTGGGAACTAATCTGAATTTGTCCCAAGGGGCCAGGGGCCGTCTGTAAGAATCGTTTTTACTGCTAAGACAAAAGCTGAAGATCCAACCCCCTGCAATAGAACAATAAAACTCACTAATCTGGAAAGAAGATCTCACAGAAAGAGTGTAGGACATCGGCCTGCCCAAACCTTCTCCCCCTCTCCCTCACCGACTCCCTTCCCTCTGTTTCAAGTCACAGAATGCATATATACCACAGATGATGTATCTTGTTAATCTATTGTTTTTCCACTTTCATGTGTGGTATCTTTTTAAAGGTCTCAGTGTGATTGGTAAAATGGTCTCAACTTCACTGCTGTCACTGGTAGGATGAGAAAGATTGAAACTTATGAGAATTCTGTTCTCCTTTTGAGTGGTCTCCTCAGATATCTGATCCTCTCCCCCGAAACCAGGTGTTTGTGTTGCAAATATTTACAACCCTTTTGTTCTGGTCTGGGTATTTAAGGAAGGGTGGCAGAGCTGCACTGCTCCATGCCGTGCTGTGTCAGTGTCCGAGAGGCACTCACACACACTGTATGTACAGTGCCAGATATAATGACTCTTTGAAACTATTTTCATATTACTTTGTAATTGTATTTTATATTTTTATGCTGAAAGTTGTGTACCATGGATTCGTGTTTATTATTTTTATGTAAGTTCTGTCTGGCCAAAATAAATGTTAATCTTGATTTATCTTGTATTATTCTGAAATCATTATTCTAGTATGGATCAATGTGGAGTCCTTTATTTCCGCAAATCTTTTGCCAGAATAGATCAAACCGAGGACCCTATGACTGAAGCATGGAGCGCAGCATGCGGGATAATCCGATTTCTGACTATTACTGTATTAGCACGTTGCAGCTCTCGTGTCTATTAATCAAATTACACTTTTTGTTGAGTAAGCAGGTGCGACCACATCAAGGTAAAATATTCACTCTGCAATCCTCTGACTAATATCAGAACTGGCCAGTTTGTGTTCGTGAACGCGCGAATCGCGACGCGTCTGTTTCTGTGCGATATCGGGTCCCTTGATGAACGAATATTTGAGAATAAGAGATAATAAAAAAAAACCAACGATCCAAATTAAATCACAACGAATCATCAGCTGTTTAATTACAAACGTAACAAATTGAACGAAGTCACATAAAATTGGAGTCAGATCACTTTATTCATGGAGTCAGATTTAAAATTAGATGTTAATAAATTAAGTGAATTTAACAGAAATGCTGAAAAGGCTTACACGCAGAATCCTTCAACCAAGCCGTTAGATTCCGTTTTTGGGCTAACGGATGGACCTTACACCTGAATGGTGTTAAAACTGATTAAATTAATTCGAGCCCATTTCAGAAGTGTGTCGTTGCTCAGAAGACGCTGTATGCGTTACTGGCATATTTCCATAAAAAGATTATTCCGACTATTTATAGATCAAGCTTCTGTCTTTACAGAGACATAAAAACATTAACAGGTTTATTCTACTAAAGCATATTAGAAATTAAACTGACTATATTGCATCTTGCATTCATACACAATCTGATCTTTTTCATAAGATGACATATGTCCTTTGTTTCATGGTTTAATTTGCACGTCTGTTAATCTCTAAACTGGATTGGATCTTATCTATGAGTTTATAAATAATATTCTAATCAAAGATTACAGTTTGCTCAGAGTATTTTATAACCATTCTCAAAGTGAGTTAAATGATTATGATCAATGATTATTATTTGGCAGCTTGTTATTAGCCTCTATATTACATTCCTTAAATATTTGTTTTGACAGGTTGTCCCAACAGTCCAAACTGTGGAAGGAAATATGCCGCCAAGCTACGACGAGGCCAACACAGGTACTCGAAGGCACTCTGCCTTTTGAAAAATATACATTTTCTGCTCTTGTTTATTTCTTTTATTCTTTTGCAGGATGTCCTGGTTACTACTATGGCGAAGGAACTTTTTCCTGGGATGACACGTTTATTAGACGAATCTTCATACGGAAGGTAGCAATTTAAATATTTAACTTAAATATGTATCGAGGACTATCAAATCAAAATGCTTGTAATAAACAGGTCTCTTGTCATTTCTCGCAGGTTTATTCCATTCTGATGCTGCAGCTCTTCTCAACCATCGCAGTCATCGCCCTCTTCACATTCCAGTGAGTCTCTGATTCGGGATATATTACTGATCTATGATAGTGACCTTACTGCATCAGTTACACTACCATTCACAAGTTTGGGGACAGAAGATTTGGTATTATAACTGTCAAGAATTTAATACTTTTATTCAGCAAGGATGCGTTAAATTGATCAAAAGTAATATTAAAGACATTCATAATGTTACAAAAGATTTTTAGCGGTTTGTCAACATTGAGAACCCTTACAAAAAATAAGACTTTAAGTTCATTTTATTGAGTATACTTAAGTGCAACTGTTAGTGGTATTATAACAAAGTGGAAGCAATTGGGAACAACAGCAACTCAGCCACGAAGTGGTAGGCCACGTAAAATCACAGAGCGGGGTCAGCGCATGCTGAGGTGCACAGTGCGCAGAAGTCACCAACTTTCTGCAGAGTCAATAGCTACAGACCTCACTGGCACTGACTGTATACTTGCCAAGTACTTGCCTGACTGCATTGTACCGAGTGTAAAGTTTGGTGGAGGGGGGATTATGGTGTGGGGTTGTTTTTCAAATCAAATCAAATCACCTTTATTTATATAGCGCTTTTTACAATGGCAATTGTTTCAAAGCAGCTTCACAGTGGTAACAGGAAAATAATGCAACGGAATTTGATTCGGCTGTACAGCCGCTCTGGTGAAAATGGTGATGTCATCCAGCTCATTTCAATTATCATATAGTGTCAATGCGGGCAGATCAGTAATATAGTTGAAATTTAAGTGTCCCCAACTGAGCAAGCCAAAAGCCAAAGGCGACGGTGGCAAGGAACCAAAACACCTTCAGGGCCAGAATGGAGAAAAAAACCTTGGGAGAAACCAGGCTCAGTCGGGGTGCCAGTTCTCCTCTGGCCGACGAACAAATAGTGTATGATTATGATTCTGGCAACATTACAGGTCAGAAGTCATATTAGATCAATAGATATTCGTAGGATTATTCGAAAGATTGGAGTTGTCACGCCGGGGACGGGTTTAATGAGGATGTGTCGTGTCGATGCGGCATTTACAGGGGGGAGTTTAATTGACACTACTGTCTCTACAGACACTTCAGGGATATGGTCGTCATGTCCAGGCTAAGGTCCACCATCTGGTCTGGATACGGCCCGGATCCGGCCGACTGCAGTAAACCTCGGGATAAACAGAGAGACTAACATTAGCGTAGATGCCATTCTTCTTATGATGTAACGAGTACATCAGGTGTTATTGGAAGTGTTCCCGGTTCTGGCTGACCTAGTTAATGCAGCCTAAAACAATCATTTAACTGATTTGAATAATAGAAATTAAAAATGTTTTATGTGTATGCCATAGTAAAGAGATGTGTTTTTAGTCTAGATTTAAACTGACAGAGTGTGTCTGCTTCCCGAACAATGCTAGGAAGACTGTTCCAGAGTTTAGGTGCTAAATAGGAAAAGGATCGACCGCCTGCAGTTGATTTTGATATTCTAGGTATTATCAACTGGCCAGAATTTTGAGACCACAATAGACATGATGGAGTATAATGCGTTAAGAGCTCGCTCAAGTACTGGGGCGCTAAACCATTTAGTGCTTTGTAAGTAATCAGCAAGATTTTAAAATGTATACGATGTTTAATAGGGAGCCAATGCAGTGTTGCCAGAACCGGGCTAATATGGTCATACTTCCTGGTTCTAGTAAGAACTCTAGCTGCTGCATTTTGGACAAGCTGCAGTTTATTTATTAAGCGAGCAGGGCAACCACCCAGTAGAGCATTACAATAATCTAGCCTTGAGGTCATGAACGCATGAACTAACTGTTCAGTATTTTGCATTGAAAGCATGTGCCGTAATTTAGATATATTTTTAAGATGCAGTTTTACAGATGCTAGAAACGTGGCTTTCAAATGAGAGATTGGTATCAAAGAGCACACCCAGGTTCCTAACTGACGACGAGGACTTGACAGAGCAGCCATTGAGTGTTAGACAGTATTCTAGGTTACTACTTGTGGAGTTTTTTTGTCCAATGATTAAAAATTCAGTTTTTTCTGAATTAAGTTGCAGGAAATTACTAGTCATCCAATTTTTTATATCAGCTATGCATTCTGTTAATCTTGTGAATTGCTAAGTTTCGTCAGGGCGTGAAGAAATATAGAGCTGAGTTTCGTCAGCATAACAATGAAAACTAACGCCATGCTTCCTAATAATATCTCCCAGTGGTAGCATGTACAGGGTGAAAAGCAACGGTCCTAGCACTGAGCCCTGCGGTACTCCATACTGAACTTGTGTTCGGTGTGACATCTCTTCATTTACTGCTACAAACTGATAACGGTCAGATAAGTATGATTTAAACCATGCCAATGAAGTTCCACTAATGCCAACATAATTTTCAAGTCTATTCAAAAGAATGTTGTGGTCGATAGTATCGAATGCAGCGCTAAGATCGAGTAACACTAATAGAGATATACAACCACGATCGGATGATAAGAGTAAATCATTTGTAACTCTAATGAGAGCAGTCTCAGTACTATGATACGGTCTAAATCCTGACTGGAAATCCTCACAGATACCATTTCTTTCTAAAAAGGAGCATAATTGTGAGGACACTGCCTTTTCTAGTATTTTCAGGGGTTGGGCTTGGCCCCTTAGTTCCAGTGAAAGGAACTCTTAATGCTTCAGCATACCAAGACATTTTGGACAATTTCATGCTCCCAACTTTGTGGGAACAGTTTGGGGATGACCCCTTCCTGTTCCAACATGACTGCGCACCAGTGCACAAAGCAAGGTCCATAAAGACATGGATGAGCGAGTTTGGTGTGGAGGAACTTGACTGGCCTGCACAGAGTCCTGACCTCAACCCGATAGAACACCTTTGGGATGAATCGGAGCAGAGACTGCGAGCCAGGCCTTCTCGTCCAACATCAGTGCTTGACCTCACAAATGTGCTTCTAGAAGAATGGTCAAAAATTCCCATAAACACACTCCTAAACCTTGTGGAAAGCCTTCCCAGAAGAGTTGAAGCTGTTATAGCTGCAAAGGGTGGGCCAACTCCATATTAAACCCTACAGATTAAGAATGGGATGTCATTAAAGTTCATGTGCATGTAAAGGCAGGCGTCCCAAAACTTTTGGCAATATAGTGTACGTATAGTTTACCATTTATTTCTTATTTTTTGCACTTACACATAGTATACTACTATGCTCCTATTTAGGTATTGATTTTGTATGCTTGAAATATACTTTTAACTGTACTCGGGAAACAGTCGGGGAAATCTTTTTAATTCTTAATCTAGAATTTAAGTATAGGCCAAAGACTTTTCTGTAAGTATAAATCAAGTATACTTAAAGTGTAATTTTAGGTATATTTCGGAGGAAAGTAGACTGAAAGTATACTTAATTTTTTTGAATAAACTTCTTTTTTGTAAGGGAATAAGAAGAGCAGCAAATCAGCATATTAGAATGATTTCTGAAGGATCATGTGAGTAATGATTCTTAAAATTCAGCTTTGATCACAGGAATAAATGACATTTTAAAATATATTCATAAAGAAAACAGCTATTTTAAATTGTAATTTCACAATATTACTGTTTACTGTTTTGACTTGGTGAGCAAACAAGACTTCTTTTAAAAACATAAAAAAATCTTACCGACTCCAAACTTTTAAATGTAACAGTTAAATGTAAGCGTATTATATTTAGTATTGAGTTTTTGACATCCTAACCGCTTTCCTCTGCTTTACTCAGCACTCCAGTGAGGATGTACATTCAAACACATCCTATTCTATACTCCATGTCCAAGTATGTAATATCAGTAATTAAAATATTGCCATAAATGCTTTAAAACTTCCTCATTTAGGCATTTATTTAAGTGATGTTTAACTTAAGCTATGTTTGTGTTTTGCAGTCTTCTGTTTCTTTTCACATATATCTCATTGGCTTGCTGTGGTGATTTGAGGTTAGTTAATGAAACTTGATCAGTGGCAGTTGTGCTTATACACTCATTGCTAAATGAGAAATATATACATATATCATTTTATATATATATATGAAATATATGAGATATTTGAGAAATAAGCACATTGTAATGTAATCTTTTCATTTCTGTATTACAGGAGGCAGTTTCCATGGAATCTTATTCTATTTACAGTCTTTGTGAGTATCAGCTTAAAAATTAAAATTATTATTTTTTTAAATAATTAAATGCATGCTAAAATAAAACAATCCTTCACCCCAAGTACACTCTTCAAAATAAATCTTCTTTATTGGCATTGATGGTTCCATGCAGAACCTTTAACATCCATGGAACCTTTCAAATGCACAAACGTTTCTTTAGATTATTCAAATGTGCTTCATACTAAGAAAAAAAGAGGTTATTTGAGGAACTGATCGCTGAACGGTCTTTGAAGAGCCTTCTATGGCACTACTACGAAAACGTCCTTTTGGAGCCTTTATTTTTAAGAGTGTAAAGTACAGGTTTGCCTTTTGTGTTAGTAACCAATATCTACAGTAGCCCAGAAATCATGTTAGAGTCATACTTAAAAAGTATGCATTTCATTGCATTACCAAAAAAAATCAAAAAACATTTTGCATTACATTGTTAATATAATTAAAAAATATAAATACATTTTTAACATTCTGTGATTATTTTCTTCCCCCCCCCTTTTCTCTGTCATTGCATGCTTTTGTGAACATTGTGCAAACAAAGACTCTGAGCATGGCTTGCATGTTGGGTTTTATCTCCAGGTAATGACGTATCTGTTACGTGTTTGCATGTTTTCAAACTTGATTTTCCAAATTTCACAAGATATGTGTAATATCTACTGACCATAACGGTAATTTTTCCAACTTCTGACAGTTTCTACAACACCAAGTCTGTGATTCTGTGCATTGGCATCACTGGCACAGTGTGTCTGTGCGTCACCATCTTCAGCTTCCAGAGCAAGGTGAGCAACTGAGGAGAGAATTATTCCAGTTATTAATACTACTAAATTTACCTTTTTAGTGAACATTGGTGACTTTTATCAATCAATATGGCTTTAAAGTACAATAGGTACAATCGTTTATACATGCAAAATAAAATATTACAATTCTAAAGTGTTATTTTTTGTCTCTATAGATTGACATCACTTCATACCAAGGTCTTCTCTTCATTCTGTGTATGGTCATGTTTTTCTGTGCTATCGTCATGGGATTCGTGGTTCCCTTTGGCTATGTAAGTATCAAAAGATAAGAGTAAACTATAGCAGCACCTGTAAACCTCTTTCCACCCAGTTGAGTAGGGTATAACAGTGCTTTTCAGTACTCCCATAGTGTATGATTGAAGAAAAAATATGTTTGTATTGAACATTGATGGAGCAACAGATTTTGTGTGAAAATAAATCATAAAAGTGGTATGTTTTGTTTAAAAATCGTATAAATGTATGGGGTGGCGAGAGGGACCTTTTACCCCACAGGTTAAAGACACAGTATTGATACAAATACTTCAGCTAAAATAATGTTTTTAATAATGTCTAAGTTAATACTTGTTCAAAACAATCACTTTAGGCAAAGTTTGCACTATTTTCTGTTTATATTGATAAATAAAAGAATTAATTTTGTTCAATAAATATGTATAAATATATAAATAATTTTAAAAAGTAAATATTCGGAAAGCGTTGGAGATCCCATAATAATTTAATATAGATTTACAGTAGTAACAATAAATTATATTTTATTATATGATATTTTAAGTATGATGGTTTCATTATAAATATGATGATTATCTCTAAGGACACCCAACTTGATATATGATATTTACAATCTGAATCTAACCATGTCATGTCAACAAATGGAAAAGTCAGCTGGATGTTTATTATCATGTTAATTATTGTGCCTTTTACCCCAAATACCATACTTTTACATATTCTTCCTTTATTGAAAAACTGTTGCTTTAATTACCTTGAACAAAACTGAAAATCATTAACAAGACCTTTGTTTCAAAATATATTCAATAATGTTAGCGATTCTTATTTGCTACTTAAATCTACAAAAAAACATCAAATATTAGATCAAACGAGCGCAGAATCAACTTTGCGCTGCTGTCCGCAATCACGTCAAGGATCAGACAAATTTCCACGTGCATCTTGAAAAGCGGATTTTTTGGTGCCATCTAGTGGTTTAGAGGAGAATAAAATCAAAGGAGCCTTTTACCCCGTGGAGCCTTTAGCCCCGTTGTACCCTAAACAGAGTTCAGGACCAGTGTTGGGGAAAGTTACTTTTAAATGCAATGCGTTACAATTAGTGCGGTCAAAATTTGCGCGTCAACGCCTGCGATTAATTTTTCCAGTTTAACACGTTAAAAATATCTCACGCAATTAATGCATCATTGGGCTAGCGTTACATTATATGATCACGCTCCTATTCATGCAAATGCTTTTAAACCATTCAAGTGCGGCAAAAGAGCACGCCTGTCTGTGAATGTCCTGTCTATGTGACACACGTTACGTTCACCGCTTCTGCCATACACAGCGGCAGCGCAACAGCTCGTTAGTTCACGTTCGGGCAATGATGAGAAGGACAAAGTTTGCCGATGCATGCCATTTTACTTTCCTCTTGCATGGTAAAGTTGTCAAAGTTAGTTCAATATGACTCCTGGGTGGATTGATTTGAATAAACAGAAAAGCAACAAAGTAACTTCCTTGCACAACACAGCGAGAGTATATACATTCATCACACGAGCACATTAGACTTGAACTACATTACCCATGATGCCTTTCGCTAAGGACTACAACCCCCGTAGTTATCGATCTTAAAGTGATAACCCTGATTTTCCTCTTCTATAACACACACAACACACGCACAGAAAGACGTTTATTATAATGGGTTTATGTGAGGATTGTTTTAAGTTCACTTAAATTAAAAGTTATTTTTTTAAAGCCTAATAAATGTTGTAATGTTGAATGTCTATCATTAATGTTCATAGAGATCAGTATCAGTATTAGTATCAGTGATACTGGCCTTCATTCAAAAAAAGATGCCATTGCAACAAATATTTAAAACATACTGTCTTTAAGTTGTTTCTACATTAATTTGGAGAGTAACTGGGAAGTTATTACAATATAAATATATTAAAAACTCTGATGTTTTTCATTGCGAGTAATTGCGATTAATTACAGAAAAAATATGATTAATTAGTTCTTGCTTTAATCAATTGACAGCACTAGTTACAATATTGCCTTACTCCCTGTTTTTTGTACAGAATTTTTTTATTTCAAGTGTTCAACACAGTAATGCATTCAACCACATAGCCTATATAACGTACACCTTCATTTCCTGACCCCCTATAGATATGTATGCCATACAAAAGATCTTAACATTATGCTTATATTACCTACTGTACAACTCTTTTTATTGAAAGTTAAAAGTAACGTGTTTTGTTACTTTTGTACTTTTTGTCTGTTCCCACCAGTGTTGGGGAAAGTTACTTTAAAAGTAATGCATTACAATATTGTGTTCCTCCCTAAAAAGTAACTAACTGCGGTACTAGTTACTTTTTATGAAAAGTAATATGTTACGTTTCTTTTTCTCATGTGGGCTGGGCTTGTTTACTTTTTAATAAAGAAAAAAGAAAGTTATACTTTTGGAAAATGTAAAGGCCTTTTCATACCAAAACTGAAATGAATAAGCCTCAAGCCTCGTGATGATTATCGCGCAAGCTTATTACCAGTGTTTTTCGACGTGTTTTTGTGTTCATACCCAAGCGATTTTCACTGGCCAAAGAGAACAGCAGCTCTACATTCATCTTGCCTCGTTGCATCTTCTTCTTCATCTACTTACTTCCTCTTTGTCGTCTTCTTCTTAGGTATCAATGTGTGCTCGGCAAGACCGTTTTGTGCTTGTTTAATTTGTTTAATTTTTAAATGACACTTTTACACCTGGCGTTTTGCGCTCACTGGTGCCCTTTGTTTAGTCACGAGGCGTTAAACGTCGGCGATAAACGTGTGATAATCGTCCCGGTGTGAACAAGCCTTCAGGCTAAAGGAAATGCACATTCACGCGTGTACAGTAGAGGGCGCAGCTCAAAAAGCCTTTCAGCTGTGCTGCCATTCTGGATCGCAGAAGAATAGAACGCAGGAGAAGAAAGTTCAACAGTCTTACTTCAGCAATAAAAACAACAACTGAAACAAAAGCACTACGTTTAACAAATCATTTTTATGTCTTGTTGGTATGGATGAATTGGATCATCGAAGGTCAGCAGCAAAAACATTGGTTAATAAAGTGAGATTAAATACATAAAGTATATTTGTGTTATTTAACTTTTATTTATAGGAGGTTTTCATAATATTCGGTAACACTTTATAATAAGTAATATAATACAAATCATTTGCAAACTATTAGTTTATAGTTAATATATTGTAGTCTCTACATTGTTAATATATTAATAGGCTATATTCAAATAGCGAGTTCTTCATTCATTGTCACTATAATTAACCAAATTATTATTGTTTAATTAGCTCATATGTAAAGAGTTAGATCATGTTTTTTTACGCTTTAACAAATTGTTAACTGTAAATAGTTCTCACTTTAGGTCTACATTTAAAAGTAATGCATTACTTTACTCGTTACTTGAAAAAGTAATCTGATTACGTAACTCGTGTTCCTTGTAATGCGTCTCCCCAACACACAAGTGCACGTCTAAGTGACTAGAATTTTAATTCAGTAATTTAAAAAAAATGTTTAAGCAAATTAATTAAACTGAAAATACTTAAAAAAAAAAAAAAAAAGTAACTCAAATATTAATGTGTAAATTTATAAAGTAATATGTTACATTACATCAAAAAAGTAATCTGATTACATAATGCACCTTACTTGAAATGTGTTCAAATAAGGTGCCGACTGTATTTTTAGATTAAATGATAATAATACCAGTCCCAGTCTGTACAAAACCATTATCGGTCCTAGATTCTAGTCGCTTTCTAACTGCTTTCTTTCTCTTTTCACAGGTCCCCTGGTTACATGCAGTCTATGCCACTGTAGGAGCTGTTGTGTTTACCATGGTGAGAAGCAGATTAGTCAAGAAAGGATTATGGTTTTAAGTGATGAGCATTTATTATGTGATTAAGGTGATATAATGTCGACTGACCCGAGTCTCTTTCTTTTCTCTCTCAGTTTCTAGCCTTTGATACGCAGCTGCTGATGGGGAACAAGCAATACGCACTGAGTCCTGAAGAATATATCTTTGCAACTCTAAGTCTCTACCTGGATATTGTGTACCTGTTCACGTTCCTGCTGCAGTTGTTCGGTGACGGTCGAGAATGAGCCACGGTTGTGTAGTAATATTCGCCGTCATGTACACTATTAATGTTCTGCAACCTCACTGTAAGTGGCCTTTTATGTATTTTTAGGTTTAAGGAAAATCAACACTGTAAAAATGTTTTCTCAGGTAATGCAAATATGTGATTTGTGCGTTAACATATTCAAAGGTCAAAATCTAAAACATTTAATAAAAAAATTAATTAATAATACAAATACAAATGAAGATTAAAAAAAAAAAATACATAGTTGGTTCAGAAAGTTCAAATATTGAGTTTATATTAAGCTCTATCATTTTCATACCAATACTGTTTAATCAGGTTTTGTATACATGTAATGCAGCCGTTGTGTGTCAACAAACAGTTAAAATGACTGAATATAATTTGAAAAATGTCATTTAAATTTTGATTATCACAATCTGTCATTGTGTATTGCACATCTGTCATTTTTCATAATGCATTGTATTTCTGTAACTTTCACATATAAGTTGTTCTGTATTTGACAGTTCATCATGTTTGGATACCCATTCAATATTCTACAGCACTTCTGCTTGATATAAATCTAGTTATGTCTGCATTAAGCACTTTATATTTTTGTCTATGAAAAATTAGTGCATGGAAATGTGTAATTGATAGGTAGGAATGCATGATATATAATTATTTATTTTTGAGCTAATACTAACTTAAGTTTCTCGATTAAAGCTTTTGAAGTAAATGGCAAGTTATCTTGTTAGGTTGCTAATGGGTATGAGACAGATAGAAAGAATAAAGAAAAGAAGAAGAATGAACATTATGAAGAATGTTTAATAGCAATGAATTCACAGATTGATAAAATAAATAAATGGACATTAACTGAACAAACCATGAGTGGCAGAGGTGTTTGGATTTCAAACATAGTCCAGTGAAAAATATCAATGTGCATGAACACGCCAATTTATGTTTATTATGTTTCATGATCTTTAAGTGTTTTTGCCTTAAAATTAGTTTTTAAAACTATATACTGTATATACACCGATCAGGCATAACATTATGACTAACACTGATAGTGAATAACACTGATTATCTCTTCATCACGGCACCTGTTAGTGGGTGGGATATATTAGGCAGCAAGTGAACATTTTGTCCTCAAAGTTGATGTGTTAGAAGCAGGAAAAATGGGCAAGCATAAGGATTTGAGCGAGTTTGACAAGGGCCAAATTGTGATGGCTAGACGACTGGGTCAGAGCATCTCCAAAACTGCAGCTCTTGTGGGGTGTTCCCGGTCTGCAGTGGTCAGTATCTATCAAAAGTGGTCAAAGGAAGGAACAGTGGTGAACCGGCTACAGGGTCATGGGTGGCCAAGGCTCATTGATGCACGTGGGGAGGGAAGGCTGGCCCATGTTCTCCGATCAAACAGACGAGCTACTGTAGCTCAAATTGCTGAAGAAGTTAATGCTGGTTCTGATAGAAAGGTGTCAGAATACACAGTGCATCGCAGTTTGTTGCGTATGGGGCTGCATAGCCGCAAACCAGTCAGGGTGCCCATGCTGACCCCTGTCCACCGCCGAAAGCACCAACAGTGGGCACGTGAGCATCAGAACTGGACCACGGAGCAATGGAAGAAGGTGGCCTGGTCTGATGAATCACGTTTTCTTTTACATCACGTCGATGGCCGGGTGCGTGTGCGTCGCTTACCTGGGGAACTCATGGCACCAGGATGCACTATGGGAAGAAGGCAAGCCGGTGGAGGCAGTGTGATGCTTTGGGCAATGTTCTGCTGGGAAACCTTGGGTCCGGCCATCCATGTGGATGTTACTTTGACACATAAATGCTTACCTAAGCATTGTTGCAGATCATGTACACCCTTTCATGGAAACGGTATTCCCTGGTTCAGGAATGGTTTGAGGAGCACAACGAGTTTAAGGTGTTGACTTGGCCTCCAAATTCCCCAGATCTCAATCCAATCGAGCATCTGTGAGATGTGCTGAACAAACAAGTCCGATCCATGGAAGCCCCAACTTGCAACTTACAGGACTTAAAGGATCTGCTGCTAACATCTTGGTGCCAGATACCACAGCAAACAGTTGTGTATGCAACCCGGTTACCTGAGAAGGGGAACTAGACGCTGCGTCATGGAGTTGATGCTATGGGGAATGCCATCAGTGTACAAATCTACTTTAGACCCTGACATAGGGGAGAATAGCTTTTCCCTGGAAAAAGATACTTTCAGGACATCAGCACAGAGCAAGAGAGATCCCAAAGGCAATCTACCTCCGCTCACAACCACACTCATCTTCAGACAAATTCAACCTACAGTGCATCCGGAAAGTATTCACAGCGCTTCACTTTTTCCACATTTTGTTATGTTACAGCCTTATTTCAAAATGGATTAAATTCATTAGTTTTTTAACCTTCCAGAAAAACAACCATCTCTGTAGCACTCCTCTAATCAGCCCTGTATGGTAGAGTGGCCAGACAGCACGACAGCCCATCATACTCAAAAAGACTTGAGGCTGTAATTGGTGCCAAAGGTGCTTCAACAAAGTATTGAGAAAAGGCTGTGAATACTTATGTGATTTTTTTTTTTTCTTCATTTTTTAGTTTTAATAAATTTGCAAAGATTTCAAACAAACTTCTTTCACATTGTCATTATGGGGTATTGTTTGTAGAATTGAGGAAAAAAATAATGAATCCATTTTGGAATAAGGCTGTAACATAACAAAATGTGGAAAAAGTGACGCACTGTGAATACTTTCTGGATGCACTGTAATCTGAAAGCCTCTTTGACGTTACCCAAAAACCTGCTCCATTCCTGTGCCAATTTGGCAATGGTTGCTTTCAATCCTCCCTCAGGAGGGGGCCATAGTAGAGCTGCACAATTAATCGTTAGAAGATTGCGATCTTAATTCAAACACCCACGCAATCTTAATCAGTTTTTGTATGAATGTTATGCAGTCCGCCTGCCAATGATTATTAGTGTTCATTTACAGATGATTCAGACTCCGATCACGCATCACGCAGACTCCGGTCAACTCCATGACGCAGTGCTGAAGTTCTACTTCGAAAGGGAACTTTTTTGGTTTAATCAGGTAGAAATAGGTCTTTATGCTAACAAGTGCAGGTTATGAACAGTATGAATAGTAAGGATTTGCTTCCAAGAGACGAAATTATTTGAACGACTGAATAGTTGAATTTAGAAGGGGCAACGTTATTAGGGGCCAAGCACCTAAGGTGTGTAGGCATCTATTGTAATCGTTAATGTCCCTATTATTGTTCCACTCTTGAGTCTATGGCAACCCATACAGTGGGGAGAACAAGTATTTGATACACTGCCGATTTTGCAGGTTTGCCCACTTACAAAGCATGTAGAAGTCTGTAATTTTTATCATAGGTACTCTTCAACTGTGAGTGACGGAATCTAAAACAAAAATCCAGAAAACCACATTGTATGATTTTTAAGTAATTAATTTGCATTTTATTGCATGACATAAGTATTTGATACATCAGAAAAGCAGAACTTAATATTTGGTACAGAAACCTTTGTTTGCAATTACAGAGATCATACGTTTCCTGTAGTTCTTGACCAGGTTTGCACACACTGCAGCAGGGATTTTGGACCACTCCTCCATACAGACCTTCTCCAGATCCTTCAGGTTTCGGGGCTGTCACTGGGCAATACGGACATTCAGCTCCCTCCAAAGATTTTCTATTGGGTTCAGGTCTGGAGACTGGCTAGGCCACTCCAGGACCTTGAGATGCTTCTTACGGAGCCACTCCTTAGTTGCCCTGGCTGTGTGTTTCAGGTCGTTGTCATGTTGGAAGACCCAGCCACGACCCATCTTCAATGCTCTTACTGAGGGAAGGAGGTTGTTGGCCAAGATCTTGCGATACATGGCCCCATCCATCCTCCCCTCAATACGGTGCAGTCGTCCTGTCCCCTTTGCAGAAAAGCATCCCCAAAGAATGATGTTTCCACCTCCATGCTTCATGGTTGGGATGGTGTTCTTGGGGTTGTACTCATCCTTCTTCCTCCTCCAAACACGGCGAGTGGAGTTTAGACCAAAAAGCTCTATTTTTGTCTCCTCAGACCACATGACCTTCTCCCATTCCTCCTCTGGATCATCCAGATGGTCATTGGCAAACTTCAGACGGGCCTGTACATGCGCTGGCTTGAGCAGGGGGACCTTGTGTGCGCTGCAGGATTTTAATCCATGACGGCGTAGTGTGTTACTAATGGTTTTCTTTGAGACTGTGGTCCCAGCTCTCTTCAGGTCATTGACCAGGTCCTGCCGTGTAGTTCTGGGCTGATCCCTCACCTTCCTCACGATCATTGATGCCCCACGAGGTGAGATCTTGCATGGTGCCCCAGACCGAGGGAGATTGACCGTCATCTTGAACTTCTTCCATTTTCTAATAATTGCGCCAACAGTTGTTGCCTTCTCACCAAGCTGCTTGCCTATTGTCCTGTAGCCCATCCCAGCCTTGTGCAGGTCTACAATTTTATCCCTGATGTCCTTACACAGCTCTCTGGTCTTGGCCATTGTGGAGAGGTTGGAGTCTGTTTGATTGAGTGTGTGAACAGGTGTCTTTTATACAGGTAACGAGTTCAAACAGGTGCAGTTAATACAGGTAAGAGAACAGGAGGGCTTATTTAAGAAAAACTAACAGGTCTGTGAGAGCCGTAATTCAAATTAATTATTTAAAAATCATACAATGTGATTTTCTGGATTTTTGTTTTAGATTCCGTCTCTCACAGTTGAAGTGTATCTATGATAAAAAATTACAGACTTCTACATGCTTTGTAAGTGGGCAAACCTGCAAAATCGGCAGTGTATCAAATACTTGTTTCTTCCCACTGTAATATGCTTTTAATTGCTCATTGTTGCAGTTGGCCTGATGCTCCGAGCCATGTTGGCATGACTTACCGTGCCTTCTTTGAGCTTGGCCCCTTAATTGCTGTTTGCAGCTATATTTATAAATACAATTATAAAGTGCAATTAAAAAAACTGCAGCTGATGTTATTAGGGGAAAATGCTATGAATAAATAAAAAAAACAACAAAATACAAACAAGATTTTATTAAAAAAAGAAATTCAGAAGATCTTAAAAAAAAAAAAAAAAAAAAAAAAAAAAAAGAACAGAAGATACTTTTGTTTTTCTTTTTTTTCCCATCAAAAAAAAAAAAAAAAAAAAAAAAAAAAACAGTAACAGAATATAAGAAACTGTGGCACAGGAAGACAATTTACCGGCTAGAAACTCTGGTTAACATGCAAACAAACCATCAAACTGTTTCTTCAGCTATCTGTACAAAATGTGTTACTGTATAAATAAAGAATACGTTTTTAAAAAGCTGTTCAAGAGACAAGCCATTTGTTTAATAATCACATCGACATCACAACCATACTGTATTGACGAATATGACGAGCTGTTTCTACAAATCTAGACCCAATACAACTAAACTGAACGCGCATTTGTTGAGGCACATTGAACAAACTCTTTGAATTACAAAGAACTGTTAATGGTTCTGTTGTTTATGGCTTTATCTGGTGAACAGCTTGAACACCCCATGTTAGCAGCAATACATTTTGAAACTATGAAACGAGCTGTTCAAAAAATTAGCAGCTATTCGTTGAAAATATATGAAATGAAACTGAACTGGGAACTAATTCAGTATCATCCCAGTTGCTAAAAAATATATAAGAATTTAGATATGTAATGAATCATTTCAAAGTTTCAAAACCGTGTTTCATGTTTTGTATTTGTAATGGATGGTATTATTTATCCAGTTTGATTACCAAAAATAAATCCTGTTTTCCTTCATGAGGTGAACTGCATGGTATCATTTGAGAAATATCTTTAGTACAGAACATATAGCGTTAAAGCATCAACAATAAAATCACATTGACAAAGTGGACAAAGGGTGAGAAATCAAAGAAAAGGAAAAAAATGAAAAACACGACCCTTGCCGTAACTCGAGCTATTTCAAATCTCATCAGCTCCTTGATCGTTCATATGGGTTTAGGGCTTTTTAAATATGTTTTAGTAAGAAACTATTGGTTTTAAACTATAGGCATGTTGCTTCTTGGTGGCATTGATATCTTTGGTAGCAGGAATGAATCTTGAAGATTTCAATGACTGCCAATCGTGTGAATTTCAGTAAACTGCAAAAGAGGTATAGATCCATTTCAGTAACACAACGTTCTTTGAATACCATTTCAAACTATCCTAGAAGCTACTAGATATTTGTATGGAAAAGAGTCTCTTAATGAAAACCATTTAATAGTTTTCAGATCAAGGTCATGGCTTTACATTCATAAAATGTAAAATGCACCAAGAGGAAGGAAGTAACAGCTGCATCATGAGCCCTTTAGTGTGATATAAGCCCTTGTGTTTATATCCTATAGAAGAGCGAGACACAAAAAAGGTACAAAAACAACTCATGTGTAACCATGAGTAAATATACACTCTTTTTAGATTATCAGTGACATCAAAGCTTTCATTTTGGATATTCAAACTCTTTTAGAAGTGCATCATGATTGACCAGGACAGTAAATTTCAAGTACAACAACAACAAACTGCACAGAGAAAGACATTAAGAACACGAAAGCAACTCAAGAAAATGTTTTTCATTTGCACATGAACACAAACTCCAAAAAAAAAATCCTATGAGAGAAATTCCCATCATCTAAACGAGTAAAGCTCCGCCCAAACACTACAGCTAATCTCACTTGGAAGTTAAAAACAGCAGCATGAAGGAAGAAAGCGACTGCGCTCGCTGAAGAACTGCTTCTGTCCTTCTGGATCCTAATCGTAGTTGTCCCTGCTGTACATGTCATGTATAATCCCAGCACCATAGCCAAGGTATTTCTAGAAACAACCAAAGCCGTGATAACACACAACCTGATGAGGCCACCCACCGCAAAACATGTTTATTGATCAGTATTTGGGTCTTGTTTTCCAATGAAAATATCTAAACAGCCTAAAAACAAAATACATTTCCGTGAGAGGCTTGCTTTCAGAGAATATATCTGGAACTGTGTGTATTTTTCTTATCAATAGTGTTATAATCAGAGCTTGACATTAACACCCGCCAACCCGGCCAAATGTGTGTGTATTTCAGCAGAGGCGTGTAACCCAGTCACTCCTACTAGCCACTTTGGCAGGTTGAATTTTATATATAATGTATACATTTTTCAACTGTAGTCTTATAAAAGGTATCTGAAATAAACTAAGTGCAATGTAGTGTTGTGAAAAATATAGATTTTTTTGCTACATATCAATACTGAAATATCTGAAACGCTTCCCATACTCATTTCCCGCAGAATAGATACACAACACCAGCTGCGCTTTCTCTCTCTCTCTCATCTCTCCGACAGCGAGTGACACACAAACCCGCCTCCACTCACTCACTCCTTTCATTTGCTCCGGATGAATATTGTTGCTGTTACAGGGCTTGAACTTTGGCATGGGATTGCATGTATTGTGTATAATTTTACTCATTCCCACAGATTTTGTGCTCACACCCATACATTGCACGCACATAAAGGCGCCTCTCAGTACTAAATTTAGTTATTTTTCACTGCTTTTTACGCTTAAACAGTCAAATACACAAAATATTTTCAAAATGCCGGTGTTTGGCAAGTGTTTAAGTAAACACAGTCAGTTCTGTTTTAAGTGAACAGTTGAGGAAGAAAACGCATGTGTAACAGTATAATGGATCCATGCGTCAGGTCTTAAAGTGACAGCAGCCTAATATACCTGCTGCCAAATTATGAGATGATATTAAAAATATCTATAGGGCAGTTTTTCCCCATGGTATCAATGTCAAAATTTGTGAAAATGGCTAGTAACTTTGAAAACCACAAGTGGCTGGTGAGCAAAAAAGTTAATGTCAAGCCCTGGTCATATATATATATATATATATACACAGTCACATTTGTCGTAGTAATAAACGCCAAAAAACGACTAAAGAAATATTGTGCTGTTTTTCTTATACAGTAAGTAGGTTGACTTGAGGAGGCCAACATTTTGAGATCCCATGACTAGTGATGGGAGAAACAAAGTTTTTCTAAACTTTGGCCCTGTCCCAAATGGCACACTTCATATGCACTTTCGGTCTTGTGGACTTACAATGGCTGCCGTGTGCGCGTGTCCGTTAAGTCCACGAGACCGTAGGGCGTCCCATTTGTCATTTTAGGTCCCAGAAGGGTGCTCGCGAGCGCCCCCTTTGCGGTCGATATGCGCCCTCGATGCGCACTGTTGCGGGCTCCACAGCGGACTTCTTCCCGACAGTCAAAGCGACATTACGTCACGAAAGTGCGGACTCGTAGGAAGACCGCGAGGGTTTAGGGTGCCATTTGGGACAGGGCCTTTGAACCAACTGGACCAATTGCTTCACAAAACAAGTCACTTTTTCGAATCGCTGGTGACCCCTACTGGTCAGAACATGCATAAAAACCTTCACAAACCAATAGCAAATGTTTTATTGAAAGTATAATCTATTAAATGCAATCAACAAATCATTGAATACCATTAAATATGAAGAGCCTTTATAATATGTGCTATTTTATTAAATTGTGGGGCTTGTTTAAGAACATTGTTAATCAGACCAATAAGTGACTATTAACTGCAACTCTTATGTTTAAATGTCGAACCATAGACATTTAGAAACATTTCTAGACAGCTGTGACATAACGAAGCCTCGTTTACTGACTTTGGCAGTTTGATACATGCTCCGAATCACTGGTTCGAAACAAATGATTCTCAAAGGTGTTTCTCCCATCACTACACAAGTCCAAGATGTCTGCCATATCGCCAGTGCAGCATATATAACACATGACTGAGTCGCCTTTTAGTATGTTTAGATTTGTTACTTGAAAACAAGACAAAAATACTGATTAAAACGGCACAACAATGAACCGTACAGGCCAGCCTTGATTTTCTTCCCCTGTCGTTATTATTTTGTCCTACTGCATGTGTTTAATAGATTCATGCCAGTAAAACAACATCTTTCCTTCAAGTTTAGCAAAATGACAGGTGGGTTTGATTCCATATCTGAAGAAAGACTGCTGATTTGCTGATTTATGGCAGTCCCATATTGAGACGCTTCATCAAGCCAATATGTTATCACCACTTTTCTGAAATATTTTTGATACTAACAAACCACTTAATGTCACTTCCTCTAGACCTCGGTTCTATAAGCCAATGAAAGTCATATTTATGAAACACTATGTACATTACAACGCATATTTCCAACGGTTTTGGAAACCTGAAATATTTGGTGGCATTACATACACCATAAAATGCTAAATCTCTCATTTTAGCTGAAGTATCAAGGGAGGAGAAAGAAGCTTAATTGTAAAATGATTAATTATACTTTTTTACATGTTCATATTTTAAATAAAATTGAATTGATCCTGAACACTGTTACGTTAGGCACAAACTGTTTCACAGGTAATCATTAGATTTAAAATGCCCCTCATAAAACACCTTTCTACAAAAATCTGATTAATTTCCATTACTAAATTTAAAAAAGCTTAAACAGCTGAATCTCACAATATCAGATATTCTATCTATCTAATTCTGCATCTAATAGTTCATATGAACTTGAAAGACAAATCTATATTGCCATGGTATGTACTAAAAAAAGAATTTTTTTTAATAAATAATAATTTAATGATTGTCTGCTGCTTTGGGAGAAGTGATAATGGAATTAGAGTGATTTTATCACTATTTCTTTAAAGATTCTTAAAATGGTACGACATGAAGAAGTGGCTTTAAATGGTTTCTTCACCAGAACATCACACAACAAACTCAAAAACAGGACAAATAAAATGCACTGTTTGCATCTTAATCTGTACAAAAATATCTTACTGCCGCTGACTGAAGGAAAAAAAAGAACAAACTAAAAAATAAAAGGTTGCATATTTTTTAAAAAAAAGACATGTTTTTACTTTTATTTCATCCTCCCATAATAAAGAATTAGTTCTTAAAAATAAGAATTTGCCATTGCGTGCATAAAAGAACACATTGTGTTTTCCTTAGCCTTTTCTAAATGATCTTTGTTTTTTATGCTTTTTCTGTTTTGTTATCAAAATAGATGGATTGATAGCTCTTTTGCACAGTCTCCCACCGTTGGCTGAGTGACACCTGAAGAGAGAGGAGTTGAACAAAAGATGAGTGACGTCCTTTTTTGTCTCTGTTCTAGATACACGCTCCTTTTGTGATCCGTATCCCCTCTGCTACTCTTGGTCTGTGGAAATCTGCAAATCTCCGCGAGAGATTGCCTCCACAGCACTGTATCGCACCTGAGGAGAGAGAGAGAGAGAGAGAGAGAGAGAGAGAGAGAGAGAGAGAGAGAGAGAGAGAGAGAGAGAGAGAGAGAGAGAAGAGAGAATTATATGTAGTGCCTTGTAAAAGCTGTAATTCAGATTTTTTTAGGATAAAAAGACCAAATTAAATTGTTAAACTTTTCGTTTTGACTTTTGTTTTGATTCCCAACATGTAATAATGGCCTAAAAAGTATGGCAACAACCTAAAGTTGTAAAGTTTGATGACTAACAAGTTAGCTTGACAAAACCTTGTTTGAAAGTTTGAAGTAACTTAGAAAAGCTTGAAGGTCGAAGGTTTTACTCAAAGTAAATAAAATGTTAACATGTTCTAACACAATGCTAACAAGTTTTAGCAAATAGCTAGCATATTTTAACTCATTGCTAACATGTTTTACCAAGTTGTTAGCTTGTTCTAACACATTACAAGTAGGCTATGTTGCTAACATGATTTAACACATTGATAGTATGTTCTAGCATGATTTATGTTATAATTTTTTGTTATGTTTTAACATGTTAACATGATTTAACACATTGCTAGCATAATTTAGTGCATTGCTAGCATAAATTAACATGTTTTTAGCACATTTAGCACATTGGCACATAAATTAGCACATTGTTAGCATTGGCGCAAGTATGATTTATCATAGTGTTTGAATGTTTCTAACATTAATCGGCACATTGCTAACATGTTTTAACATGTTGCTAGCTTGATTTAACACATTGTTGACATGTTTCTAGTATGCATTAGCACATTGCTAGCATGATTTCTCACATTGCTAGAATATTTAGCATGTTGGTAACATGATTTAAAACAATGCTAGCATGTTTCTAGCATTAATCAGCAAATTGCTAACATGTTTTAGCATGTTTGCTAGCATGATTTAACACACTGCTAACATGTTTTAGAAAGTAGCTAGCATATTTTGACTCATTGCTAACGTGTTTTAACACGTTGTTTTAGCATGTTTTTAACATATTTCTAACATGTTTTAACACGCTGTTAGCATTTTCTAACATATTACAAGTATGTTGCTAACATGATTTAACACATTGCTAGCATTTTTAATCGATTTCGATCTTGATTCAGTATCAGTTCATATGTATAGCCTATTGTACATATGTACATATAAGGGGAAAAAATGAATGCAGTTTGCCTTTTTTTTAGCACTAATTTAAACCTTTCTTGGGTTAAATTCAGTATTTGCTTGCATTCATTAATATTCACTTCTGTGTGCTTATACAAGTATCATTAAAAAAAATATTGGGATCTAAGTTATTAGCTTTCTTAAATTTCACATTTAAAAAAATCTAGTGTTTGATCATGTCTAAATATGTATTCAAATGCAAAACCTAAAAATAAGTAGTTATGACCTGCAATACTCAATACTAGTATGATTTATCATGGTGTTTGAATGTTTCTAACATTAATAAGCACATTGCTAACCTGTTTTAACATGTTGCTAGCATGATTTAGCACATTGTTGATGTTTCTAGCATGCATTAGCACATTGCTAGCATGATAATTACCATAGTGTTAGCATGTTTTTAGGCCATTTCTAACATATTTTAACATATTGCTAGCATGTTTTAACACATTGCTAGCATGTTTCAACATGTTGTTATCATGTCCTAGGCTAGTTGCTAAGCTTCGCTAGTGATAAAAGATAGTTAAATACTCTATAAGAGTTATATTTATCAAGCCAACATAAAAATCTAAAGTTCAGAAATGCAGCAGTGCCAAACCTGCCATTTGATAGACAGCACACTGAACGTTTCCCATCTTTGATGTGTTTCATTACCATAGCTTCATTTGCTGTGCTGATAGGAATAATTAGTGTGTTCCGAAGGCGTCTCCATGGAAACCTGCTGCTGTTGTCCACTGTTTTCCTACAACACAAAGAATGAGAATGAATCAAATCTAAACAATGCACTTGTTCAGCATTGAAAGCAGTGTGCGATGATGAGCTGTTGTCATACCTCTAATGTAACACTAGAGGGAGGCACTGGGGTGTACTGAGGGATGTAAGTCCCTTGCATAGCTGTGTTTGGAATATACTGCAGACAACATAAATAAAATCAACGGTTAAAACTTTCCTTTGCATTTTAAAGTGCCCCTATTATGCTATTTTAAAGGTTTGCCGTCTCCTACAACAGGTTTACATGCATCCAAGGTAAAAAACACTTTATTTTCTCATAATATCCACTGCAGCATCAGCTCTCAGTGTCTGAAATGGTTCGATCAAGGATTCGGTCTCTCTAAACCCCGCCTTTCCAAGAGCCTGCTCTGCTCTGATTGGTCAGATGGCCCAGTCTGTTGTGATTGGTTGACCTGTCAGAAACCAAACGCTCATTATCATATCTGAATCTCAGCTCCGGATCTTCCTCAGCTCTTGACACACAGAGATACGAACAGTAACGATGGCGTGGGCTTTACCGTCTCAATCTCATCAAAGTGGATTTGCTTTGGCAGCAGAAACAGCGTCTTCTCCACATGAACAACACCAACCAAACTCTTCCAGTCTCAGCTACAACTACAGCGCTTGAGGGGCAAAGTAGACGTTGTTCACGGCAGCCAATGAAGACCATAGACTGGCATTATGCAAATCTGTTACAAACCTACATAGATTCAGCAGGAAGTGAGACTGGAATTACTGATGACTCGTTTCAGTTCAGAATCGCTTCTTTCTTTTGGGAGACAAAAACTCCATTTATCTGCACTTTGATCTTTGAAACTTTGCAGATCTTTTACAGTCACAAACAGCTCTATTACACACTATATGAAATATCCGAAAAAGCATAATAGGGCCACTTTGATAGTAATTTGGTTCTACAATAAAGACAAACTCCTATTGAGGAACTATTAAAGATGAAAGGGCCAACCGTGCCAGCGCTGCCGAGCGACAGGTGACCGAGCTGCTGGGTCAGGGGTCCGATCATAGACGTGGGCTGAATGGACATCGGGTGATCCATAGCTTGAGTCAGAACGGTCCCCTACGGACAGAGATAGATGTTATAAACCCAGAAAATCAACAAGGAAAGATAAAACATATGGATGCATGCAGTAAGCTACAGTCAGACATACAGTGCATCCGAAAAGTATTCACAGCGCTTCACTTTTTCTACATTTTGTTATGTTACAGCCTTATTTCAAAATGGATTAAATTCATAATTTGTTCCCTCAATTCTACAAACAATACCCCATAATGACAACGTGAAAGAAGTTTGTTTGTAATCTTTGCAAATGTATTAAAAATAAAAAACGAAAAAATCACATGTACATAAGTATTCACAGCCTTTGCCATGACACTCAAAATTGAGCTCAGGTGCATCCTGTTTCCACTGATCATCCTTGAGATGTTTCTACAACTTGATTGGAGTCCACCTGTGGTAAATTTAGATGAGTGGACATGATTTGGAAAGGCACACACCTGTCTATATAAGGTCCCATAGTTAACAGTGCATGTCAGAAACACAAACCAAGCCATGAAGCCCAAGGAATTGTTGTAGACCTCCGAGACAAGATTGTATCGAGGCACAGATCTGGAGAAGGGTACAGAAAAATTTCTGCAGCATTGAAGGTCCCAATGAGCACAGTGGCCTCCATCATCCGTAAATGGAAGAAGTTTGGAACCACAAGGACTCTTCCTAGAGCTGGCCGCCCGGCCAAACTGAGCGATCGGGGGAGAAGGGCCTTAGTCAGGGAGGTGACCAAAAACCCGATGGTCACTCTGACAGAGCTCCAGCGTTTCTCTGTGGAGAGAAGAGAACCTTCCAGAGGAACAACCATCTCTGCAGCACTCCACCAATCAGGCCTGTATGGTAGAGTGGCTAGACGGCACATGACAGCCCGCCTGGAGTTTGCCAAAAGGCACCTGAAGGCCTCTCAGACCATGAGAAACTAAATTCTCTGGTCTGATGAAACAAAGATTGAACTCTTTGGCCTGAATGGCAAGCATCATGTCTGGAGGAAACCAGGCACCGCTCATCACCTGGCCAATACCATCCCTACAGTGAAGCATGGTGGTGGCAGCATCATGCTGTGGGGATGTTTTTCAGCGGCAGGAACTGAGAGATTAGTCAGGATTGAGGGAAAGATGAATGCAGCAATGTACAGAGACATCCTTGATGAAAACCTGCTCCAGAGCGCTCTGGACCTCAGACTGGGGCGAAGGTTCATCTTCCAACAGGACAACGACCCTAAGCACACAGCCAAGATAACAAAGAAGTGGCTACGGGACAACTCTGTGAATGTCCTTGAGTGGCCCAGCCAGAGCCTAGACTTGAACTCGATTGAACATCTCTGGAGCGATCTGAAAATGGCTGTGCACCGACGCTCCCCATCCAATCTGATGGAGTTTTAGAGGTCCTGCAAAGAAGAATGGGAGAAACTGCCCAAAAATAGGTGTGCCAAGCTTGTAGCATCATACTCAAAAAGACTTGAGGCTGTAATTGGAACAAAGTGCTTCAACAAAGTATTGAGCAAAGGCTGTGAATACTTATGTACATGTGATTTTTTTCGTTTTTTCGTTTTAATAAATTTGCAATGATTTCAAACAAACTTCTTTCACGTTGTCATTATGGAGTATTGTTTGTAGAATTGAGGAAAAAAATAATGAATTGAATCCATTTTGGAATAAGGCTGTAACAACAAAATGTGGAAAAAGTGAAGCGCTGTGAATACTTTCCGGATGCACTGTAAGTGAGCACTCACAGTGGGCTGCATGAGGTACGACTGATGATGCATCCAGGACGGGCTGTGCACCTGTGGATCCACACAAAAAAATGCAGTATATATAATTTCTCCTGTCCCATGCAAACTCCCCGCTCCTGAAATATCGCTCTCCACTTCAGCCTCACAAAATCACACTGCAGGCACCAATCAAATATTGGACCTGAATTCAAATGCACCATACCAGCCAATATTATCTAGCTATCCCAAAGTGCATCTGGATCCATATGCTGCTCATTTAATGCCAGATGGTACCGTTCATGACAGTGACTGGAATGCAGAAGGGGTTTGCATCTAAATTAAGAATTTTTTTGTGTTTTTGAAAGAAGTCTCTTCTGCTTACCAAGGCTACATGTATTTGAACAGAAATACAGTAAAAACAGTAATATTGTTAAATATTTTCACAATTTTATAAAACTCTTTTCTATGTGAATATATGTTAAAATGTAATTTATTCCTGTGATCAAATCTGAATTTTCAGCATCGTTACTCCAGTCTTCAGTGTCACATGATCCTTCAGAAATTATTTTACACACTTGCTGCTCAGTTATTATTGGTTCTCAATTATAATTAATTTTTCTTAGTATTGTTATTATCAATTCTGAAAGTTAATGTTTTTGAAACCATGATAAACTTGTTTTTCAGGATTCTTTAATGAATATAAAGTTCGATAAACAACATTTATACAAAAACAAATACATTTAACAAAATTTATTTGAAATAGAAATCTATTGTAATATTATGAATGTCTTTACTGTCACAACATATTTCTTTTTTTTTTTCCTTTTTTTTCTTACTTTCTCCAAATTTTTGAATGCTAGTGTTTCATGGTTTCCATGAAAATGTTAAGAAAAATGGGCCCTATCATACACCCGGCACGCCGCAAGTGTTTTTTGCTAGTTTCATCCCGACGCAATTATCATTTTCACGTCCAGCGCCACGTTGTTTAAACTGCAAATTCACTCGCGCCCATCTGTTCACCCATGGGCGTCTGGTCTGAAAACCAGGTGTGTTCAGGAGCATTGTTGGAGCGTTGCTATTTTGAGGAACTGAAAACGACTGCGCCATTGACCAACAAAAACCTGCTCTAAAGTCAATAGCGCAGTATTTTTTGTGTTATTTAAAGGGCATGTTAGTAATATGCGCCTATAGGCGGGTCCACAACGCACGTACACTCTGCTTATTACACACACAGGGATGCGCAGCAGCACACACACATTTTTAAATATTAAAAATAAAAGGATTCCTCTCTGGAGAAGCATTCAGTCTTTCCGCTCGCAAATTCCTCCATGTAAATAGCAAATCCGCCATGGTGCGAGCGCAACTGGCTTTTAAAGGGAATGGGAGATGAGAGTCTGATTGGTTTATTGCATGTTATGCCCAAAACACACCCATGACTCATTAAGAGACTAGGTACAACCCGTTTGGACCATGCACCTAGCACACAGACTTTTTTTCTCGTCGTTAAACTAGCAAAAGTGGATTCGGACACGCCCTAAGTGCACCTGCGCCATGAGCTTCAGACCATGTGCTCAGATCGTTAAAATAGTGCCACACACAAATGTTACTTGAGCATCAGAAAAATTTATTATAATTGAGAACCAATAATAATTGATAATAACTGAGCAGCAAGTGTGTAGAATAATTTCTGAAGGATCATGTGATGCTGAAGACTGGAGTAATGATGCTGAAAATTAAGCTTTGATCACAGGAATAAATTACATTTTAACATATATTCACATAGAAAACAGTTCTGTTAAACTGTAATGATATTTCACAATATTACAGTTTTTTTTACTGTATTTTTGATCATTAAAAATCATGAAAACATTAAAAATATTATTGACCCCAAACTTTTATAAATGTGAATGTTGATGATTTAAATTTTTGGCTGGGCTATTCCTTTAAGTATTTAATGTCCTCAAAAGTTCTCTGACCATTAAAATAACTCTGCTACAATGTTACGTGCTAGCAGACTGAGCTGTAGCATCATTACTCTAATGGGCCATACAGTGCACTTTGAGGACACATGTCAAGACCTACAGGATCTCAGCGAATAGTATTTGCTTTTGCCTGTCGATCCATCAGCACTCAATAAGGTGTCAGAATTCCCACAAGCCCCAGCTCAGCTGAGTCACTGCGGTCTGATATTCTCACTCAACGCATGCTGAGTCACTGCGAGTTTCCATCTGACTGCTGTCGGCTTTGGCACACGCTCAGCCTGAGCTCAGTATCTCAACAAAAAGAAAAAAATGTAATCTGGATAGACCTAAAGTATGCTAATAAAATACAGAAATGAAGGTCTGCTCAGACCATTGAGTGAAAGAGCAAGTTAAAGGTGCAGTGTGTACATTTTAGCGGCATCTATCAGTGAGATTGTGAATTGCAACCGCCCACCGCTCACTCCTCCCTTTCGAAGCACATAGAGAAGCTACGGTGGCCGACAAAGGACAAAGATGTCGTCGTCTGAGACAGCAGAGAGTGACTAGTGCTCTGTAGAGAAGTTTGTCCGTTTAGGGCTACTGTAGAAACATGGCGGCACAAAATGGCGACTTCACCGTAAGGGGACCCGCGGTGTATGTTGATAGAAATGGCTCATTCTAAGGTAATAAAAACATAACGGTTCATTATGTAAGGTCTTTATACACCACTGAAAACATAGTTTTGTACATGTACAAACATGTATATTATATTGCATTTCTGTCAATAGATCCTCATAAATACTACACACTGCACCTTTAACAAAAGATGTTACACTATAAGTAAATCATTTTGCTCTGACCTTATAAATGTGTTAATGTGTTTTGATTAATAGTGCACAAAAAAACGTATTTCCTTTATAATATTTGTGTGAGTATGTGTACAGAGAACTGATATAATTATTTTAAATTATATTAATAATTATATAATTACAGCACAGTTTTGCCATTTTACAAAGTCTTGTTGTTTTTGGGCACTACTAGAACAGGTTTTCCTGCTTGAATGTTGATTATTTCCCCATATTCTCCATTGTTGCAGCTCCTCTTTTCCCAGTCTGTCAGTAACGCTCTGTTTAGTTCCTGTCTCTATGAAGCCCTTCCTTCTAAAAAGCACAATGTGCTCTGATTGGTTGGCTGGAGCAGTGTGTTGTGATTGGTCAAGCGCTTTCAGCGTGTTTGGGAAATGCCCCGCCCCTTACCATAACCGCCAGTTTCAACACACTACTAACTAACTCAACCAGGCCCCGCCCCTTTATTCTGCATATGAATTATTTAAATGAGGAATATTGTGACGTGTTGGTTCCTGGAAGAAAACTCAAGACTACAATGGAGGCGTTTCAGGGAGATCAAAAACACTGACACTGATATAGAGAAGAACTCCCTTCATACAGCAACATTACACACTAAAGACAGACGAACATGGACAAAAGCACATTGGGTCCTCTTTAATGATGCTCACCTGGTAGGACGGTACTTGTGAGGGCATGTATGGAGACAGAGAGGATTGAGCGATCATTCTGTTTGGAGCAATGCTGTATGGAGAAGAATAAAACCTGAAAATAACAAGCAAAAACAAAAAAAAACATTAGCACTTAAGTTAAATGTTCAGTTAAAATGCAGTTAATATTGTGATGATATATAGGCAAATATACACGTTTTTTTAATATACACATTAAATAGTAGATGCATTGAGTGTCTGTACCCGTTCTGTAAGGCTGTTGGGTCGTATGTGAGCGTCATTCCTCCCTGAATGTGGAAAGGACAATCATTAACTTTACATCAAATGCACAGGGTCTGTATGAACACTCACATATGTAAATATAAATAGTAATACATATATAAATGCTCGCTCATACCGTATCACCGTCTCTATGCCAGGGTCGACCGTTCTGTAGGTACTTTGCCTGGTTCTGTCGCTTCTTTTGTCCTCCGTCAGCAAACTTGCATAACAACGGTTCTGTTGGTACTACAGTCGAAGCGACCAGTAACCAAAATATTAGTTTTAAAATGTCTTGGAATTGGAATTTATATAAAATAAATAAGATATATATTGTCTACCTGGCACTCCTGGTGGGGTTTTGATATATTTTCCATTAAAATGCTGAATGATGGCTTCACATTTCTCTGTGGACTCCATCCTGTTATACAAAGACATGAATAAACAAATAAATCGTGGGAAAAGTTGTGAAATTCATTCGTCAGCTTTATTTTTATGTTTGAACATATATATTTCATACAAAAAAGATGGTAAAGGCAGGAATATTGGATGGATGGATGGACGGACAGATGGATTGGAATTAGATGGATGGATGGATTGGAATTGGATGCATGGATGGATGGATGGATGGATGACAGATGGATTGGAATTGGATGGATGGATTTGAATTAGATGGATGGATGGATTGGAATTGGATGGATGGATGGATGGATGGATGGATGGATGGATGGATTGGAATTGGATGGATGGATGGATGGATTGGAATCGGATGGATGCTTGGATGGATTGGAATTGGATGGATGGATGGATGGATGGATTGATTGGAATCGGATGGATGGATTGGAATTAGATGGATGGATTGGAATTGGAATTGGAATTGGAATTGGATGGATGGATGGATGGATGGATGTATGAATGGATGGATTGGAATTGGATGGATGGATGGATGGATTGGAATTGGACGGACGGACAGACAGACAGATAGACAGACAGACAGGCATAGATAGATAGACAGATAGATAGATTGAGTGATGGATACAGTACCTTGCAAAGCCAACGCCTCTGCTGGTTCCGTTTGCATCCCGCAGGATCCGTGTGGAAATGACCTGGCCAAAGGATTTGAGCATGGCCTCCAGCTCCTGCTCGTCCATGGATACGGGCAGGTTAGAGATGTACAGGTTGGTAGGATCCTGTTCCTGTTGCTGGAAATAAATGCATGCATTAAATCTGACTGTACTAGTCAGTCATACAATTCATATTTTCACATGACATCACACCCTTATAGGAACGCCCTGGAGGGCAAAACAAGGCTGTCCTCCGCTGCCTGCCGGTCATTTTTACCATGTCTGTACTAATGTAGTAGGGCAGTCATATTAAAAGACCAAATTCAATATGCACCTTATTAATGATGCATACTGTACAGGCGAGCAGATGAACCCAGAATATAGATGCAACGCACAGTTTCCCGTTAAGCGTTTTTCCATTGAAAACCATTATAAACAAATCACTTAACCATTTAATTTGTTGCGTTCATATTCTGGGCTCATCTGATCGCCTGTATATATTATGCATCATCAATAAGCTGTATATACTGAATTTGATCTTTTAATATCACTGTTAATGCACTTTAAGTGCGTGGGGTCAGAGGTCACTCTTCCGCCGGACCTAGACTCACGTACGGCTGTTACCGGAAGACAGTGATTATAGTTTATAAAGTTATAAATATGGATATTTATCTTACACAAACACATGGCTTCACTTCAAAAGGCCTTTATTAACCGCCTGGAGTCATATGGATTACTTTTATGATGGATGGATGCACTTTTTTGGGCTTCAAAATCTCAGTTACCATTCACTCCCATTATAAGGGATATAATTAGGATGGCTTGAGGGTGAGTAAATTATGGGATAATTTTCACTTTTGACTGAATCAACCCTTTAAGTGGGACTTAAATTATGATTTGAAATGGTTTAAACAGCTGACGAGTCAAAATCATTGTTCATCTAGGTACTTTGGTTAAATTATATTCATTTTAAAGATTACATTTTTCCATTCAGTCACAGAATGATTCCATAACTAGCGTGTGCCCCTGCCCTCCCAGCCAAGATAGCATTTTGCATGTTAGCTATCAGCTACAGTGTTATCATCTGTTATCTTGACTCAAATGCAATCAGTTTTTAATTTTCTCACACTTTTTGTCAGGCAGAGAGAGAACTTTATGGCACATGTGCTAAATAAATGCCCAAAGTATACTTCACTTTTTATACTCTGTACGCACAGGTCGCACATGTGCATTCAAAATGTTTTATTTGCACTAATTTGTTCGTCCACAAGGTGGCAACGGTGCTTCTGGGCCATTGATTCACAACTTGGTCAAAGAAAAAACTGAATAAACAGAACAGAGGGAAACACATGGCTACGTGGATGAGAGATTGTGCAAGAAGATTAGAAAGTACCTGCATTTGTACTCTAGCCTAAAAGATTATAAAGATGTGTATATGGGTTATAACCATAGACTGTAAAAAAATATGGACGTAGTGTACGAGACGTCACCCGTATGTTTCTGAAGAGCATTTTTGAAGCCTAAAGTGGGTGGAGCCGGCAGTCGGCATCTTGGCAGCGCGTCACCGCGTGTTACTCCCAAATAAATGAAAATGGGCAAAGAGGCGGGATGTGGGTGGAGCTGAGATGCCTGGTTGCCGAAACCACGCCCGCCTAGCTCGACCATAGTGGCAATCCACCTGTCACTCAAGTGGCCACGCCCTTAATTATGCTGAACTTTAAGGCTTAATATAATTTAAATGGATGAGTTATAAAAATATTCACCCCGCTCACAGTTGTCATGAAGGGAAAAATTAGCCGTATAGACCAAAACCACTTTTTGTACCAGGCTGTAAACATGTTTTTTTCTGCTGTAAAGTTGGGCATTTTAACTTGGGAGAGATACAGATTTGACTCCCTTTTGGAGACTGTCTCTAGCGGCCAGTCGATGAATTGCAGTTTAAGTCACTTCCGTGTTGGCTTCAAGAGACAGAGACCGCGGGAGGTTGCCGCTTGGTTATAACTCGTGACAAAACATTCTGTCGACAGAGAGCAAGTTGTCGTCATGTGTCGACGGCCTGTGTGCGCCTAGACGTCAAGTGGAGTATACTTTGAAAGGCTATGCATACAACTGTGCAAAAAAATATAGTATACTTTGGGCTTTACATCAGAGAAAGCACCACACAACTCAGAGGCTGATGAAGTGGTCTGAAAGTGCTACAATAAAAGAGTGAAAAGAGAAACAGAAAGATTGCTGCAGCTCTGCCTGTCTCATCTTTCCCCGGAGAAAAATATCTCCTTCCTGTTTCCATGACACGCTCTCTAAACACAGAAAGCTTTCTTCAAGACTGAAATAAACCAATATTTAATGACACAATTCATTTAAACAACATTAAGCAAGTTCACTGGCTATGCTAGCACACTACTCTTCCTATTTCTGTGAACAGTTACTGTACGCATACCGAGACGATGACTTGCTGCTACTACTTGCCAAACAGAACACACTGCACATAATACTGTATATCCCACAATGCAATGCCCTCAACATGACCTTCTGCTTCCAGTGTGATAAAAGAACCAGAAGTCACTGAGTGCACAGATCTTTTTCTCGATGCATTATTCAATCAGTTAAAAAGTTAACCCCATAAAGCCTGACATAGAAATAATAGCCAGAAACTCTTTTTTATACTCTTTTTTTTAATCTTTTTTATGGAAACGTTAAATTAACCTTTAGAAATTTTTTTTTTTTAAAAATGTGTTTTTTGTTGAGTATCATATTTGAGTGCTTTTATGGCTCATATAGTATGATATAGTAAGAATATGGAGCTCAAAGAAAGATAAGAGCAAAAAGGGTCATTCCTGTGATTCGGTAATATCCCCCACACTTTTTAAAGTGGTGGCTCACCAAAATGAAATGTTAAAAGCTTTTCACAATACTTTGGTATGCCCATTATAATGAATACAAATAATTATTGCATTTAAATAATTCTTATCATAAAATAATGTCTTATTTCTATTGTACACTTAGCACTTTGTCACGTCCCTGAGGCACTTGACTGAATTTGTACTTAGAAAATATTTAACAAAATGTGCAGTGTCTCTATAATTTTTTGGCAATATTGTAAGTATTTATTTGTGTTACTGTTTATTTGTGTTAAAAAAATGCAAGAAATTTGATAAAAAAACAGACTATAAAGTTTGAACTCAACCCTGTCACGCCAACCATTCTCCGCCCATAATCATTTAGACTCCACCCATATGTGACATCATTTACCAGCAATGACATCATTCAGGTCTCTTTAACAATGACGTAGAAGATGGTAAGTAGTATCATATTTTTTATTCATATTTTTTTAGACGTATTATAGTCAGGGAGGGTATAACTCAACCCCATCACATTAAGATGGAAAATGATTATTTTTTCCAAATTGTATTTTAATCCATAAGAATACACAATGTCATTGCTGCCATAATATGGTCTACTCTCCTACAAATCAAATCAAATCACCTTTATTTATATAGCGCTTTTTACAATGGCAATTGTTTCAAAGCAGCTTCACAGTGGTAACAGGAAAATAATGCAACGGAATTTGATTCGGCTGTACAGCCGCTCTGGTGAAAACGGTGATGTCATCAGCTCAGTTATTTTTATATAGAATTTTTATATTTTAATTATCATATAGTGTCAATGCGGGCAGATCAGTAATATAGTTGAAATTTAAGTGTCCCCAACTGAGCAAGCCAAAAGCCAAAGGCGACCACAAGAGGAGCAGTGGCCATTTTGTGTAAAAAAACCTCAACCCCGTCACATATCTGTATATTTCTCATTGTTTCGGGGTTGAAAACTTGTGACAGGGTTGAGTTTTTCACTTCATTTATGAATAATTTTAATTAAAAAAAAACATAAAATATTCATGGTTTCCATAAAGATATACTTAACAAAATCCTGACAACTCATAATTTTGTTATAAATAGATATTTGATGTAATTTGTCCACTTAAACACTGACAAACATCCAATGTCAGAAATGGCAGCCACATTAGCAGCAAAAACAGAGTGTTTTGCATGCAGATACACTATATTGCCAAAAGTATTGGGACACCCCTCCAAATCACTGAATTCAGGTGTTCCAATCACTTGCATGGCCACAGGTGTATAAAATCAAGCACCTAGGCATGCAGACGCTTCTACAAACATTTGTGAAAGAATGGGTCGCTCTCAGGAGCTCAGTGAATTCAAGCGTGGTACCGTGATAGGTTGCCACCTGTGCAATAAGTCCATTCGTGAAATTTCCTCACTACTAAATATTCCACGGTCAACTGTTAGTGGTATTATAACAAAGTGGAAGCAATTGGGAACAACAGCAACTCAGCCACGAAGTGGTAGGCCACGTAAAATCACAGAGCGGGGTCAGAGCATGCTGAGGCACAGAGTGCGCAGAAGTCGCCAACTTTCTGCAGAGTCAATAGCTACAGACCTCCAAACTTCGTGTGGCCTTCAGATTAGCTCAAGAACAGTGTGTGGAGAGCTTCATGGAATGGGTTTCCATGGCCGAGCAGCTGCATCCAATCCTTACATCACCAAGAGCAATGCAAAGCGTCGGATGCAGTGGTGTAAAGCAAGCCGCCACTGGACTCTAGAGCAGTGGAGACGTGTTCTCTGGAGTGACAAATCACGCTTCTCTGTCTGGCAATCCGATGGATGAGTCTGGGTTTGGCGGTTGCCAGGAGAACGGTACTTGCCTGACTGCAATGTGCCAAGTGTAAAGTTTGGTGGAGGGGGGATTATGGTGTGAGGTTGTTTTTCAGCGGTTGGGCTTGGCCCCTTAGTTCCAGTGACAGGAACTTTTAATGCTTCAGCATACTAAGACTGTCACATGTCTGTCTTGTCTTGTTTAGCACATGTTGTGTTTTTGTTATTTTCTAGCCATGTGCTTGGGTTTGTCATGTTTGGTCTTACATCATGTCTCCGGTCTATTGTTAACCCCGCCCATCTTGTTATCTCATTATTGGTTTAATTGCCCCACCTGTTCTCCCTCATTAACTGCCTTTATAACCTCCTTGTGTTTGCAGTCCTGTGCTGGATCGTTGTCTTCTGTTCCCTGTTGTGCTTCATGTTCCTGCTCCTCGTGTTTAGTTTGTCAAGTTGGGTTTTCCCCCTCGTGGGTATTTGGTTTGTGTTTGTTTAATTTTATTATTTAAATAAATCACCTTTCCTTCCTGCACTTGAGTCCTCGCTCCTTTATATTTACCCGCACCTGACATAATGATCCAGCCATTAGAGGACTCAGCCGAAGATGGGTATCTTCCTTTTTCCATCTCCCCCCACTGAACCCTCCAACTATCTGCAACTCGCCAAATATGTGAGCTCTCGTTACATCCGTCAGCAGGGGGCTGACGTGAGGGACTTCGCCTGCAGTTTCCTAATCGAGGTTGATCACATGGTCTTCACTGAGGCGGAGATTAAGGAGGTGTTAAATATCTGTCTGGACATGCCTCTCAGCCCGGGGGAGATGGAGAAGCTGGGGCATCTGGGATTCTGGGACTTTGTCCACCACATCTACCATCTTGGTGAGCCAGAACATCCACGGCCAGCAGAGTCCCAGCCCACTGACTGTTCCCTTCCATCTACAGTCAGTGGAGGCCCCAGCCCTCCGATGACCCGGAAATGGAGAAGGAGGAGGAAGAAAAGGCCTACCTCGTCGGACACCTCCGCTGAGGAGGATCTGACCTCGGGGGTAGGTAGTCCGGTGGTCCCAGGTCCGGTGGTCCCAGGTCTGGTGGTCCCAAGTCCAGTGGTCCCAAATCCGGGGGTCCCAGAGCCAGTGGTCCAAGAGGATCCGGCTTCAGCTGTCCCGAGTCCTGTGGTGCAGGAGGACCCGACTTCGGTGATTCCTTGCCCGGAGAAAGTCCGAGAGCCTGTCATCAACCTTGAGGAGGTTCCTGTCAGTCTGGAGACTGTCAAGAGGGCGGTGTTTGGGTTTTTGGTAATGGCATACCTGCATGCTTGGAGTAAGCACAGGGCTCCAGCGTCCAGAGATGGCTCCAGCCACTGACCAGCATCCAGAGATGGCTCCATCCACTGACCAGTGTCCAGAGATGGCTCCATCCAGTGACCAGCGTCCAGAGATGGCTCCATCCACTGACCAGCGTCCAGAGATGGCTCCATGTGTGTGTGTGGAGAGCTTTATGGAATGGGTTTCAATGGCCGAGCAGCTGCATCCAAGCCTTACATTACCAAGTGCAATGCAAAGCGTTGGATGCAGTGGTGTAAAGCACGCCGCCACTGGACTCTAGAGCAGTGGAGACGTGTTCTCTGGAGTGACCAATCACGCTTCTCTGTCTGGCAATCCGATGGACGAGTCTGGGTTTGGCGGTTGCCAGGAGAACAGTACTTGCCTGACTGCATTGTGCCAAGTGTAAAATTTGGTGGAGGGGGGATTATGGTGTGAGGTTGTTTTTCAGGGGTTGGGCTTGGCCCCTTAGTACCAGTGACAGGAACTCTTAATGCTTCAGCATACCAAGACTGTCACAAGCCTGTCTTGTCTTGTTTAGCACATGTTGTGTTTTTGTTATTTTCTAGCCATGTGCATGGGTTTGTCATGTTTGGTCTTACGCCATGTCTCCGGTCTATTGTCAACCACGCCCATCTTGTTATCTCATTATTGGTTTAATTGCCCCACCTGTTCTCCCTCATTAACTGCCTTTATAATCTCCTTGTGTTTGCAGTCCTGTGCTGGATCGTTATCTGATGTCTTCTGTTCCCTGTCGTGCTTCATGTTCCTGCTCCTCGTGTTTAGTTTGTCAAGGAGGAGAAAGAACAGGCCTACCTCGTCGGACACCTCCGCTGAGGAGGATCTGACCTTGGGGGTAGGTAGTCCGGTGGTCCCAGGTCCGGTGGTCCCAAGTCCGGTGGTCCCAGAGCTGGTGGTCCAGGAGGATCCGGCTTCGCTGGTCCCGAGTCCCGTGGTCCAGGAGGACCCGACTTCGGTGATTCCTTGCCCGGAGAAAGTCCGAGAGCCTGTCATCAACCTTGAGGAGGTTCCTGTCAGTCTGGACACTGTCAAGAGGGCGGCGTTTGGGTTTTTGGTAATGGCATACCTGCATGCTTGGAGTAAGCACAGGGCTCCATCCACTGACCAGCGTCCAGAGATGGCTCCATCCACTGACCAGCGTCCAGAGATGGCTCCATCCACTGACCAGCGTCCAGAGATGGCTCCATCCACTGACCTGCGTCCAGAGATGGCTCCATCCACTGACCAGCGTCCAGAGATGGCTCCATCCACTGGCCAGCGTCCAGAGATGGCTCCATCCACTGGCCAGAGTCCAGAGATGGCTCCATCCACTGGCCAGAGTCCAGAGATGGCTCCATCCACTGACCAGTGTCCAGAGATGGCTCCATCCACTGGCCAGCGTCCAGAGATGGCTCCATCCACTGACAAGAGTCCAGAGATGGCTCCATCCACTGACTAGCATCCAGAGATGGCTCCATCCACTGGCCAGCGTCCAGAGATGGCTCCAGCCACTGACTAGCATTCAGAGATGGCTCCAGACCCTGTCTCGAGTCCAGAGAGGACTCTGCTTCCTGTCTCGAGTCCAGAGAGGACTCCGCTTCCTGTCTCGAGTCCAGAGAGGACTCCGCTTCCTGTCTCGAGTCCAGAGAGGACTCCGCTTCCTGTCCTTCCTGTCTCGAGTCCAGAGAGGACTCCGCTTCCTGTCTCGAGTCCAGAGAGGACTCCGCTTCCTATCTCGAGTCCAGAGAGGACTCCGCTTCCTGTCTCGAGTCCAGAGAGGACTCCGCTTCCTGTCTCGAGTCCAGAGAGGACTCCGCTTCCTGTCCCGAGTCCAGAGAGGACTCCGCCTCTTGTTCCGAGTCCAGAGAGGACTCCGCCTCCTATTTCGAGTCCAGAGAGGAGTCTGCCGGAACTGTGTGCGCCACCCTGGCCCCCTGAACTGTGTGCGCCGCCCTGCCCTCCTGAACGGTGTGCGTCGCCCTGCCCTCCTGAACGGTGTGCGCCGCCCTGGCCTCCTGAACGGTGTGCGCCGCCCTGGCCTCCTGAGCTGTGTGTCCCGCCCTGGTCCCTTCTAGGACTTTTTGGCCTGTCCCACCTGCTCTTTCTGTTCCCCATCTTCCTCCTTAGGTGTTTTTTGTTTCGGGTGGAGAGTCTGGTAGCCGCTCCGTAGGGAGGGGGTAATGTCACATGTCTGTCTTGTCTTGTTTAGAACATGTTGTGTTTTTGTTATTTTCTAGCCATGTGCTTGGGTTTGTCATGTTTGGTCTTACATCATGTCTCCGGTCTATTGTCAACCCCGCCCATCTTGTTATCTCATTATTGGTTTAATTGCCCCACCTGTTCTCCCTCATTAACTGCCTTTATAATCTCCTTGTGTTTGCAGTCCTGTGCTGGATCGTTGTCTGATGTCTTCTGTTCCCTGTCGTGCTTCATGCTCCTCTTGTTTAGTTTGTCAAGTTGGGTTTTCCCCCCGTGGGTATTTGGTTTGTGTTTGTTTAATTTTATTATTTAAATAAATCACCTTTCCTTCCTGCACTTGAGTCCTCGCTTCTTTATATTTACCCGCACCTGACAAAGACATTTTGGACAATTTCATGCTCCCAACTTTGTAGGAACAGTTTGGGGATGACCCCTTCCTGTTCCAACATGACTGCGCACCAGTGCACAAAGCAAGGTCCATAAAGACATGGATGAGCGAGTTTGGTGTGGAGGAACTTGATTGGCCTGCACATTGTCCTGACCTATAATGCAATGCAATACATTGATGATTGAGCAATGAACAAATAAACCTTCCTCAAAAGCCTGATGATCACATTTGATACTCACATTTGAACATGATATATGGATAATCAAGTGAACCTAAGCAGCTTCAGTCCATTAAGTGTTCATCTTGAAATATTACTAACAATATCAAACTTATTCTTACCTTTACTTTATAAAAATCAGTATAGATTTCATAGCAAAAAGACACGTGAACCACAACTTGATAGTGGATGTTTTTACAACTATACCAGACATCCCACCTCTCCCAGACGTCCCGGGAGTCTCCCGCTTACTGATAGCGTCTCCCTGGCACCCGCTAATTATATACAATATCCCGGAAACTGAGTGTGTGAGAGATAAGCCCTGTTTCCACCTGCTATTAAGGTGCGTTATCGATAAACCGATCACATGCATTTCAAATGCGTCTCCTGTGACCACTTGCGTTCGGATTTTGTCAAGACCCTTCCCTCTTATTTTGTTACTCTATATCACTTTCAGTGCACGAATAGCTTACTACTACCACTGTAACCTGCTTACCCAAATGAATATAATAATCTAATTTAATATAGCATAATAACGCCATCTCCCGGAAATGAGTTTTTGCAGGGTGGGATTTCTGCAATACTATTAAAGGCCTTTTACCTGATAAAAGAGTGTAAACTATCAATCAGACGACAGAAGGACTGTAGGAGATTGTGTGCGACAGGGTTTTCAGCAGTTTTCAACATCTCATCTCTTCTCTGATGACGAGGGCGGGGCAACCTGTCACGCACATGAGATCCACCAATAGCAAACCACAACCATCCAATCAGTTCCCCACAGACAAAATCAAGCCCTGCCCTACATTTGTTCTTGTCTGAGAAGCCGTTTCACTCGGATATACGGCACAATAAGGAAGAAAAGGCTAGCGCAACTTCTGTTTCATGCTGACTTTAATTCTTGCACGCAGTGACACGTGAACAGGTGTTTCAAGCATGACTGGAATGTTGTATTGACAAGTCAGTATTCTCTGGGTTAAAATAAAACATTTAAAATGTAGCAGAGAGATGGATCGTTTGTTTGATGTAAAGTTCGTAGGTTCACCATGGATGTATAACTAGCATTTATCAGTGTGCATGTGTGTGTTTAAAGTGTGTGTTTCCGCCTGACCCGCACACACTCCCTGTGTGTCGTACAAAAGGGAGTCTGGGAGACACAGAGGGATCAACTTTAGAATATTACAACAGAGCCATTAACACACACACACACAGCAACAAAATCGCAAACAATGCCAGAGAATGTGCCAGAGAAAAGATTTAGAAAGCCAAGAGACATAAACATATCTTTATCTAGGCAAATGTGTCAATAAATCTTATCAATGGGAATGAAGATAATTTCACATCAGCATGTGTGTGTGTGTGTGTGTGTGTGTGTGTGTGTGAGAGTGCGTGTGTGAAAGTGTGTGTGTGTGAGTGTGTGTGTGTGTGTGTGTGTGTGTGTGTGTGTGTGAGTGAGTGTGTGAGTGTGTGTGTGTGAGTGAGTGTGTGAGTGAGTGAGTGTGTGTGTGTGTGTGAGTGAGTGAGTGTGTGTGTGTCTGAGTGTGTGTGTGTGTGAGTTTGTGTGCGTGCGTGCGAGTGTGTGTGTGTGAGTGAGTGTGTGTGTGAGTAAGTGTGAGTGTGTGTGTGTGTGAGTGAGTGAGTGTGTGAGTGAGTGTGTGTGTGTGTGTGTGACTGTGCGTGCGTGCGTGTGTGTGAGTGTGTGTGTGTGTGTGCGTGTGTGTGTATGTGTGTGAGTGTGTAAATGTGTGTGTGTGCGTGCGTGTGTGTGTGTGTGATTAAACCAGCCAAGCACTACCTAACCAACGTCAACAAACATCATGAAGCTTGACTCCTTGTGTCCAGGAAGCCGCGCAGGGACAGGTTTATGATGCTGGTATGTAAAAGTGTCTGTACAGTTTACCTACAGGGCAGCACTTTATTTTACAGTCCTGCTCTGCATGTACACTACTCATGGGAGTCGGAAGCAAAAAAAATGTGGGTGGGTCCTCCCCCAGACAAAATTTTACTGGAGTTGATGCCATTTACATTAAGTGCAAATAGGGCGCCTTGTTTACTAAACGTCTGGTTGGGCCAGACAAAATTAAGGAAGACATCAAATTAATCACAGCAGCACTAGTGTAGGGGTAAAGTACATGGCAGAAAGTTTTGACGCAAATCGAACCGAGGTTCGAATCCGCCTTTTGCCGAACTCGCTCTACTCCCTTTTCACATCACATATCAGATCGGAAAGACATTTATTTTCAATAAAAATTAAGAAAATATTTGAAATGTGGAAATAAAGCATCTAACGTGTGTTTAATAATAAAGTGTTTATCGGTTAGGGGTAGGTGCAAAGATATGCGTTGAATTAGAGACGGTAAAAGTGAGTGGGTCTAATTTCATTAGTCTTAAAAAGTGGGTGGGTCTTGTCCCACCCACATACAATGGTTCTGACGCCCATGACACTACTTGTCAAATGTTTGGGGTATTATTTAATTTAATTTAATTTAATTTGGGTATATTACTACATAATATTTCTATGTGAATATATGTTAAAATGTAATTTATATCCTATGATCAAAGCTGAATTTTCAGCATCATTACTCCAGTCTTCAGTGTCACATGATCCTTCAGAAATCATTCTAATATGATGATTTGATGCTCAACAAACATTTCTGAAAAATCCATGTTGAAAACAGTTGTGCTGCTTCATATTTGTGTGGAAACCATGACTTTCCCCCCCCCTCAGGATTCTTTGATGAATAGAAAGTTCAAATGAACAGGATCTATTTTTTAAAATAGAAAGCTTTTGTAACATTATAAATGTTGTGTTTGATTAATTAATGCATCATTTCTGAAAAAAAGTTTTAATTTCTTAAAAAAAACAAAAAAAACACTGACCAAATCTTTGAATGGTATATTTACTATAATAATGATAATAAGTGGTAATAACTTGGTACTAACCCTGAAACTAACCCTAAACCTAACCTTAAACCATGTTAAATTCCTATAGTTACCTTATATTACTCAGTACTTTGAGTAAGTTCAACCTGAAAATTGTTAATTATTACCAAGTGTTTTTAATTTTATTTTTTACATTTAATAAATATATATTTTGTTTTATTTTTAATTCTAAAAATGTGCAAATGTTTCATTTTGGGTTAAGGTTTCGGTCAAAAATGACTAAAAATAACAGAAGTAAACACGAGTTGGTGTGGGGATGAAAAATAAAATATTAAGACATGGTCAGTGATTTTGTGTGCTGCAATTATTTTTTTGGAGACTATTGCATATTGTTGCACTTTAATTTCTGGTCCACTAGACTTTGAGCATGCATAATTTCTACAGACGATGCAATGGTCGTGATATAACCACACTCCCGTGTCTTTTTTAAAAACATAAATTCAACATATAACAAATAATGATAAATCCAAAATGTAAAAAATATACAATGTACTCCACTTTCTTACAAAAATTTTTGCACTGCTGTGTGGTTTTGAACTTATATTGGTCACACGTCTTCACATGACACGAATTCGCAGGTCGGAGTTCACCAAACTTGAACTTTGGAATGCAGCAAAATTCCCAAACTTCTCCGCATGAGCTTGCATTTGAATGCAGTTCAATGGAACAAAAAGTGTAGTGTGACTGCAGCTTAAAGTGTAGCGCTGCGGTGTGACTCAAACTGCATTCAGTTTTATCACAAGCATGGAGACAATCAAGGCAAGGCGATTCATCAAGGCTGCGCTGCTCGAGCAGAAACGTCAGTGGGAACAACATTTCTAAGCAAGAGAGCTGGAATTCACGGAATAAACACAGATGACCTCCTCACTAAACACTGCTGAAACCGAAGTGTCAAAGCTAGTTTATTCAGATTACGGTTACGTGCGATTCAATGGTTTATGTGCTGAATGTTCATAAGGTATTTCTGTAACACCCTACCTTGGCCATCTGAGCTTGAACCCCACTGGCCTTGAGCGCCGTCACGGCCTTCTGCGCTGCTGCAGGACTGTCGAAATCCACAAAGCCATAACCTACATATATACATACAAAAAGTAAATCATTTTATGTCATTTCATTGTCAATGAAACATTGAGAAGTGAGGTGTGGTTTTCTCAAGAACATATCTTGATCTGCACTCACCCTTGCACTTGTTGGTAGTTTTGTCCAGAATAGCTTTGGTGGACACAATCTTTCCATACCTTAAAATATCAAGACAAAGACCATGTCAAATGTGACTCAGCACCATATATATATATATATATATATATATATATAAATATAATTCTGTTTTTACTGTATTTTTGATCAAATAGCAGGCAAGCCTTACTGCCCAATACTCTTGAGTTTGACCACCTTTAATATTAGAGAAATGCAAGAATAAAATACAAACTACAGATCACATTAAAGAGCATTAGAATTAGACAAAAGGCTATTTTGGGGGGATTAAAGGTTTGGGGAAAACTTATTGCATTAAACAATAATGTTTGCATTTTTTATAATGCACTTATATTATGATGCATCAAATTGAAGCTGTTCAAATAAAGGAATATTTCCAGCCCATAGACGATTATTCAAAAATAACTGGTTTGATAATCTTAAACGAGTCACATCCTCCGGGTTTGAGTGCAATGATTAGATAGCATTATACTGTGGACAATCATAATTGGAGGTCAATCATAATATACACTATATTGGCAAAAGTTTTGGGACACCCCTCCAAATCACTGAATTCAGATGTTCCAATCACTTGCATGGCCACAGGTGTATAAAATCAAGCACTAGGCATGCAGACGCTTCTACAAACATTTGTGAAAGAATGGGTCGCTCTCAGGAGCTCAGTGAATTCAAGCGTGGTACCGTGATAGGTTGCCACCTGTGCAATAAGTCCGTTCGTGAAATTTCCTCACTACTAAATATTCCACGGTCAACTGTTAGTGGTATTATAACAAAGTGGAAGCAATTGGGAACAACAGCAACTCAGCCACGAAGTGGTAGGCCACGTAAAATCACAGAGCGGGGTCAGTGCATGCTGAGGTGCACAGTGCGCAGAAGTCGCCAACTTTCTGCAGAGTCAATAGCTACAGACCTCCAGACTTGGTGTGGCCTTCAGATTAGCTCAAGAACAGTGCGTAGAGAGATTCATGGAATGGGTTTCCATGGCCGAGCAGCTGCATCCAAGCCTTACATCACCAAGTGCAATGCAAAGCGTCGGATGCAGTGGTGTAAAGCACGCCGCCACTGGACTCTAGAGCGGTGGAGACGTGTTCTCTGGAGTGACCAATCACGCTTCTCTGTCTGGCAATCTGATGGACGAGTCTGGGTTTGGAGGTTGCCAGGAAAACGGTACTTGCCTGACTGCATTGTGCCAAGTGTAAAGTTTGGTGGAGGGGGGATTATGGTGTGGGGTTGTTTTTCAGGGGTTGGGCTTGGCCCCTTAGTTCCAGTGAAAGGAACTCTTAATGCTTCAGCATACCAAGACATTTTGGACAATTTCATGCTCCCAAGTTTCTGGGAACAGTTTGGGGATGACCCCTTCCTGTTCCAACATGACTGTGCACCAGTGCACAAAGCAAGGTCCATAAAGACATGGATGAGTGAGTTTGGTGTGGAGGAACTTGACTGGCCTGCACAGAGTCCTGACCTCAACCCGATAGAACACCTTTGGGATGAATCGGAGCAGAGACTGCGAGCCAGGCCTTCTCGTCCAGCATCAGTGCCTGACCTCACAAATGCGCTTCTAGAAGAATGGTCAAAAATTCCCATAAACACACTCCTAAACCTTGTGGAAAGCCTTCCCAGAAGAGTTGAAGCTGTTATAGCTGCAAAGGGTGGGCAAACTCCATATTAAACCCTACGGATTAAGAATGGGATGTCATTAAAGTTCATGTGCATGTAAAGGCAGGCGTCCCAAAACTTTTGGCAATATAGTGTGTATATATATATATATATATATATATATATATATATATATATATATATATATATATATATATATATAAAATGCAAAATTAAACAAAATAGTATTACAAATAAAATCAAGTCAGTCTGATGATTCCTCTGGCAGTAACTTTGCTCTTGCTCACTGCTGCTCTTCATTAATCTCATGACTGGCAGTGCTGATGATTGCATCGCTCAGATAATGTTACACATTAAAATGAAAGATGGGTATAGTGTAAGTCTAAATAAACAGTTTTGAATATTGCCATTTATTGTTAGGTGCAACTAAATTAGTTTAATTTTCTTCTCAAAACTGGCATCCGTTAATTGACAATAATGCAGGTGTAAATTAATTTATGCTACTAATCACAGCCGGATGTGACGACACGCGGACTGTGATAAAGGCCTATAGCTGCAGTCTTGGTGAGTATAAGAGACTTCTTTCAAAAACATTAACAAATCTTACCAATCCCAAACTTTTGAACATTAGTATTTACGTTACAATCAAGAAGCAATTGTTGTAAAGACTTTTAATGTCTCAAATTATTACATGCACAATTTCTGTTTTCAAATATTTTTAAATGCGAATATTGTGTATTGTTCTGTAAGAAAAAGTGAGCCATACGAGGCATTTAGCTAATATCTAGTTAAATCACCTGTTAGTGGGTATCAGCATGATGTCTCCAATTATTAATGCTGGAATTATTCCTGATATTACGACTTTTCACTTCGACACCAAAAATATTTTTCCATTTTTATAACCAACTCATTTGCAATGTAACACTACTGTTTTTTTTTGCCCTTAGTTGCATCACACTTTGAGAGCATCCACATAAAGACGGTAGGTGTCATAGTTTACACAAATACAGTTAAACAATAATTAATCTAACATGACTCATTTGCGCAGCATTTACGCATGTAAAATTGGCCAAGCCCACACCCTGCTGTCCTGTGTGAAAGATCTCTGCCTGTAATCGGCCTCAATGGTGCTGTTTTGTGTACAGGTTGAGACGTCGCCCTGGGGACAAAAACTATTTGTTCTAGGCTTTCCTCCACCACACCTGCCTGTCTGCCTGTCTGTCTGTCTGTCTGCCTGTCTGTCTGTCTGTCTGTCTGTCTGTCTGTTTGCCTGCCTGTCTGTCTGTCTGTCTGTCTTTCTGTCTGCCTATCTGTTTGTATGTCTGTCTGTTTGCCTGCCTGTCTGTCTGTCTGTCTTTCTTTCTGCCTGTCTGTCTGTTCCCTTTCAGTTGGTCACGTTCAACGTACGTCACTGACGAATTGGGATCACTTCTGGGAGCCCCTATCAGCTTCGAGTGTATACAGAACGGGCCAATGGCCATTGGCGTGCGAGATTTGCATCTTGCGCTCCGCCCCACACCGTGGGTATAAACAGGCCCGTTCTGTATACACTCGAAGCTGATAGGATCCCAGAAGTGATCCCAATTTGTACATCGAACGTGACCGACTGAAAGGGAACAGACAGACAGACAGACAGGCAGAAAGAAAGACAAACAGACAGAGTACCCCTAAAAGAGTACACGGGTCTGACACTGCATCTTTTTCAAGACGTCATTCCACCCGTGTGTTTCTGGATGCGGTTGTTTCCTGTCCTTATTGACGCCACGACAAGCATGTTGAGATTGTGCTGTTCGTCTCTCCTTCCTCGTAAGGTTCGAGCGTTCAACGCGCTGTGTGCCGTCTAGCTGCCAGCTGACAGCGCGGGTTGTCACGGCAACCCAGCGCGTCACTCGGCGCTTTAGATGCGCGGTCGAGACTCGAAACCTCAAACGGGGCTGAGTCCCTTCGCCTATTCCCCGATCTAGTTTCTCTTCTGGTGCACCAGAAAAGGGCTACTTCGGATAATAAGCCTGGGTGACCTGAGGATTACAGTGGGGCTTCCCTGCCGAGTACATCTCTGTGGGCCCCCACTCCTCTATCGCATCGCGAGCATGTTGAGACTGTGTTCGTGGGTGGTCATGTTCTCTCATGAGAGCATGGCCACTTCAGCGTGTTGTTCTCCTTGCCTTTTTCATAGGGGCTTGACGTGTCCAACGCGCTGTGTGCCATCTGACGGCCACGCTCACTGTCTCACATGCCTGCTGGTAGCTTTCAGATGGAATTGCTGGTCTTTAAAAAAGGAACCTAGTGTTTCATTTGGGGCTCTAGCAGAGGACAGATGTCAATCACTACATCGGAGAGAGGGCTGTTATGTGCTGGAAATGAAGATGAGGCTGAGATTCCTACTATAATAGTGTGTGCTCATGCTGAATCAGATTCAGACTTGACAGCCATGCTTTCCCGGGTGGCTGAGGCGTAGTGCAACGCGTAAATCGCCTTGCTCGCCCCCTTGCCTTTTCCCCGGATGTGCATTGGAAAGCTTTGGCAGTGTGGAACTATTTGGTACCAAAATATGGAACACCAAAGGGGCCATAATTCTGTATAAAGTTTTCCCCTCTCTCACTACCCTCATCGGTGGGGTGGCAGTGCCACTGGCAGGCCACCTCTGCCCTGCACTCTTAAAAAGAGACGAGGGTAGTTCTGAGCCGAGGTTGAGCTGCGCACAGTGACTGATCATATTTAAAGTCACAGTGCTGGCCCTCGGCCAGACGATGTCCACCCTGGTCCAGAAACACCCTTGGCACCCAGAGATGGAGGGGACAGCTCTTCAGGAGGTGGTGACAGCACCGCTCCTTTTCCCGGAAGAGGGCCGGGAGAGAATCCTTTGTTCAAATATGATTTCTGTTCCTCCACTGGCCTTCGTGCCAGTGGTACCCAAAACTTCTCTAAAAGAGCTGTTTCCAAAATCTCTGGGTGCCAAGAGAGCGCGCTTGGCGGTGTACGACGCTCCCATGCCTTGTCACCCTCCGGTGCCTCTCTCATCGCCAGCAGGGGGTGCTGGCTGTGTCCAGGACGCACACAAGAGGCCTCTTCACACCCGTGCGCCCCCTCAGCGGAAGCAGGTAAGTGTTGCATTGCACACTCAGACCCCACTTTGGGCCGCTATGCCGTCCGAGTCGGGTCCCTGCACTCCGCTGCGCTGCCCCGCTGCGGGTACGTCTGTGGTGCCGTTGGTCCCGCTGGTTCAGTCGCTGGGAGCCTGGCTAGCGCTTCCCAGCCTGTCCCGCTGGCTCATCCGTACTATCAGACTCGGCTATGCGATTCAGTTCGCCCGGCGGCCCCCCAAATTCAGGGACGTTCATTTCACCTCCGTGTTGAAGGAGAGCGCCCCCGTGCTACGGGCGGAGATCGCAGTCCTACTGGTGAAGGACGCGATAGAGCCGGTCCCTCCAGCCGATATGAAGACAGGCTTCTACAGCCCGTACTTCATTGTACCCAAGAAAGGCGGCGGGTTATGGCCAATCTTGGACCTGCAGTTCTTGAATCGGTCCCTTCACAGGCTGCTGTTCAGAATGCTAACGCAGAAACGCATCTTCAGGTGCATCCGTCCCCAAGATTGGTTTGCAGCGATCGACCTGAAGGATGCGTACTTTCATGTCTCGATTCTCCCTCGACACAGACCGTTCCTACGCTTTGCGTTCGAGGGACGGGCATATCAGTACAGAGTCCTACCCTTCGGGCTGTCCCTGTTGCCCCGTGTCTTCACGAAAGTCGCGGAGGCGGCCATTGCTCCCATGAGAGAGCGTGGTGTTCGCATCCTCAACTACCTCGACGACTGGCTGATCCTGGCTCAGTCGCGGGCGCAGTTGTGCGAACACAGGGACATGGTGCTCAGTCACCTCAGCCTGTTGGGACTTCGGGTCAACTGGGAAAAGAGCAAACTCTGCCCCATGCAGAGGATCTCTTTTCTCGGTATGGAGCTGGACTCGGTCAATCTGACAGCACGACTCACAGAGGAGCGCGTCCAGTCGGTGTTGAACTGCTTGAATTCGTTCAAACGAAGGACAGCGGTACCACTGAAACATTTTCAGAGGCTCCTGGGGCATATGGCATCTGCAGCCGCGGTAACGCCACTCGGATTGCTTCATATGAGGCTGCTTCAACACTGGCTACCCTTCGTTTCTACGGGCAGGAGTCCCCTAGAACAAGTGTCCAGGCATGCTGTTGTCTCCACGGATGCCTCATCCACTGGCTGGGGGGCCACGTACAACGGGCTTGCAGTTTTGGGTCTGTGGACCTGGCAATGCAATGGCATATCAATTGCCTCGAGTTGTTAGCAGTTCGTCTTGCGCTGGGCCGCCTCAAAGGGCTGCTACAAGGCAAGCACGTTCTGGTCCGTACGGACAATACCGCAGCCGTTGCGTACATCAACAAACAGAGTGGTCTACGCTCCCGCCGCATGTCATAACTCGCCCGCCATCTCCTCCTCTGGAGTCAGAAGCATCTGAGGTCGCTTCATGCCACTCACATTCCGGGCCTGCTCAATCGTGCAGCCGACGAGCTCTCACGACAGCAAGTTCTCCTGGGAGAATGGAGACTCCATCCCCAGGTGGTCCAGCTGATCTGGAGTCACTTCGGGACCGCACAGGTAGACCTGTTTGCAACCCCGGACACGTCCCACTGCCAGTTGTTTTATTCCCTGACTGAGGGGACCCTCGGCTCAGATGCGCTGGCACACAGCTGGCCCCGGGGTCTACGCAAATATGCGTTTCCCCCAGTGAGCCGTCTTGCACAGACACTGTGCAAAGTCAGGGAGGACGAGGAGCAGGTCTTGTTGGTTGCGCCGTACTGGCCCAACCGGACCTGGTTCCTGGAACTAGTGCTCCTCGCGACAGCACCTCCTTGGCCCATTCCTCTGAGGAAGGACCTTCTGACTCAGAGACAGGGCACCCTATAGCACCCGCGTCCAGACCTCTGGAAACTCCATGTCTGGTCCCTGGACGGGACGTGGAGGTTCTAGGTGACCTACCACAGGCTGCGGTAGACACCATCACTTCGGCTAGAGCTCCCTCTACGAGACGCCTCTATGCGTTGAAGTGGAACCTGTTCGTCGAATGGTGTTCTTCTCGACGAGAAGACCCCCGAAGATGTTCGATCAGTTCTGTGCTTTCCTTCCTGCAAGATAGTTGGAGCGAAGGCTGTCTCCCTCCACCCTCAAAGTGTATGTTGCCGCCATTGCTGCACATCACGATGTAGTTGAAGGTAAGTCCGTAGGAAAGCACGATCTGGTCATCAGGTTCCTGAGGGGAGCGAGGAGATTAAATCTGCCTCGCTCTCACTCTATACCCTCTTGGGACTTATCTCTGGTGCTAACCGCACTGCAGAGAGCACCCTTTGAACCTTTGCAGTCAGCTGAGTTAAAAATTCTGTCTTGGAAGACTGCATTGTACTCCTGACTGCATTGGTTCCATCGAGAGGATAAGGGGCCTGCAGGCATTTTCAGTCGACAAATCGTGCCTGGAATTCGGGCCGGCTAACTCTCATGTAATCCTGAGACCCCGGATATGTGCCCAAGGTTCCCACCACTCCCTTTCGGGACCAGGTGGTGAACCTGCAAGTGCTGCCTTCGGAGGAGGCAGACCCAGCCCTGGCTTTTCTCTGTCCCGTTCGCACTCTGCGGACTTACGTGGACAGAACGCAAAGCTTCAGGACCTCAGAACAGCTCTTCATCTGTTACGGAGGCCAGCAGAAGGGAAAGGCTGTCTCCAAGCAGAGGATGGCTCACTGGATAGTGGATGCCATCGCCTTGGCGTATGAAACCCAAGACGTGCCTTGCCCGCTCGGGATGAGGGCCCACTCCACTAGGAGTGTGGCCTCTTCCTGGGCGCTGGCGCATGGCGCCTCGCTGACAGATATTTGTAGAGCTGCGGGCTGGGCGACACCTAACACGTTCGCTAGATTCTATAGCCTCCGTGTAGAGCCGGTTTCTTCCCGTGTGCTCGCTTCAAATAGCCAGTAAGACCGAAGTGCCCACTCTTGTGTCGGCTTGCTGCGCCATTCCCCTTCTCATGGGCCAAATACGTGCGCTGATATGCTCCAGTCGAGTTCCCCAGGTTGGCGAACCCTGTTGAGTTCCTCCGCAACCCGCGGCAGTCAGACGTGGCGGAGCGTCCGACGCCAGGTCTAACACTCGTATGCATTGGTGGAACTTGTGTTAGGCTGGGTATCCATATGTTGTGACCCCTACGGCGGTCCCATATGTGTATTCTTCTACGGTATGGCTCCCTACGGCGAGCCCATGTCTTTCCCTTGGCAGAGCTTGCTCTGCCGTCTCTGTGCGGTGTAGTCCCCCACCTGCATTGGCTGGGGCCACCCCTGGGACTTCCGTATGTTGTACTGTATGTTGGGACTTCCGTAGGACGTACGTTGCGTCCGACGTACGTCGAACGTGACCGACTGAAAGGGAACGTCTCGGTTACGTATGTAACCCTCGTTCCCTGAAGGAGGGAACGGAGACGTACGTCCCGTCGCCACAGTTGCTGTACCATCACTGCATGACCGAGTCACTAGTTCGGCTCCTCAGTGAAAAACAAATGTGCGCTGCATCCGCTTCCTGTTTATACCCACGGTGTGGGGCGGAGCGCGAGATGCAAATCTCGCACGCCAATGGCCATTGGCCCGTTCTGTATACACTCAAAGCTGATAGGGGCTCCCAGAAGTGATCCCAATTCGTTGGTGACGTCCGACGTACGTCTCTGTTCCCTCCTTCAGGGAACGAGGGTTACATACGTAACCGAGACGTTTGCCTGACTGTCTGTCTGTAAGTCTTTCTGTCTACCTGTCTGTCTGTCTGCCTGTCTGTTTGCCTATCTGTCTGTCTGACCATCTGCCTGTTTTTTTGCCTGTCTGTATGTCTATATATCTGTCTGTCTCTCTGTCTGTCTGCATGTCTGTCTGTCTGTCTATCTGTCTATCTGTCTGTATGTCTGCCTGTCTGTCTCTCTGTATGTCTGCCTGTATGTCTGTCTGTCTGCCTGCCTGTCTGTCTGTCTGTATGTATGTCTGTCTGTCTGCCTGTCTGTACGTCTGTCTGTCTGCCTGTCTGTCTGTCTGCCTGTATATATGTCTGTCTGCCTGCCTCCCTGCATATGTGTCTAACTGCCTGTTTGCCTGTCTGTCTGTCTGTATGACCGTCTGTCTGTCTGTCTGCCTGTCTGCATATGTGTCTACCTGCCTGTTTGCCTGTCTGTCTTTCTGTCTGACCGTATGTCTGTCTGTCTGTATGACCGTCTGTCTGTCTGTCTGACTATCTGTCTGTCTGTCTGCCTGTCTGTCTGACTATCTGTCTGCCTGTCTGTATGTCTGTCTGCCTGTATGTATGTCTGTCTGACTGTCTCTCTGTCTGCATATGTGTCTACCTGCCTGTTTGCCTGTCTGTCTGCCTGTCTGTCTGTCTGCATGTGTCTACCTGCCTGTTTGCCTGTCTGTCTTTCTGTCTGACCGTATGTCTGTCTGTATGACCGTCTGTCTGTCTGTCTGTCTGACTATCTGTCTGTCTGCCTGTCTGTACATCTGTCTGACTATCTGTCTGTCTGTCTGCCTGTATGTATGTCTGTCTGCCTGCCTGTCTCTCTGCCTGTCTGTCTGCATGTGTCTACCTGCCTGTTTGCCTGTCTGTATGACCGTCTGTCTGTCTGTCTGTCGGCTTGTCTGTCTGTCTGCCTGTCTGTCTGTCTGTCTGTCTGACTATCTGCCTGTCTGTCTGACTATCTGTCTGTCTGTCTATCTGCCTGTCTGTCTGCCTGACTATCTGTCTGTCTGACTATCTGTCTCTCTGCCTGTCTGTCTATCTGTCTGTCCGACTATCTGTCTATCTGTCTGTCTGTCTGTCTGTCTGTCTGACTATCTGTATGTCTATCTGTCTGTCTGACTATCTGTCTGTCTGCCTGTCTGTCTGACTATCTGTCTCTCTGCCTGTCTATCTGTCTGTCCGACTATCTGTCTGTCTGTCTGTCTGTCTGTCTGACTATCTGTATGTCTGTCTGTCTGACTATCTGTCTGTCTGTCTATCTGTCTGTCTGACTATCTGCCTGTCTGTCTGACTATCTGTCTCTCTGCCTGTCTGTCTGACTATCTGTCTGTCTGTCTATCTGTCTGTCTGTATATCGTCTGTCTGACTATCTGTCTCTCTGCCTGTCTGTCTATCTGTCTGTCTGACTATCTGCCTGTCTGTCTGCCTGTCTGACTATCTGTCTGACTTTCTGTCTGTCTGTCTGTCTGACTATCTGTCTGTCTGCCTGCCTGTCTGTCTGTCTGACTGTCTGTCTGTCTATCTGTCTGCCTGTCTGTCTGTTTGCCTGTCTGTCTGTCTGTCTGCCTGTCTGTCTGTTTGCCTGTCTGTCTGTTTGCCTGTCTGTCTGTCTGTCTGTCTGTCTGTTTGCCTGTCTGTCTGTCTGTCTGTCTGTTTGCCTGTCTGTCTGTCTGTCTGTCTGTTTGCCTGTCTGTCTGTCTTTAAACAGTTAAAAAAAGTTTTAAAAGTAAGTTTTGCTCGGATGTCGCATCACATCTTTTAATCACATCAAGTTCATGTTTATATGAGAAAAAGTGTCTATTTTAAGTGTTATACTGATGTGGTTATTAATCGTTATATTAATTAATTTGTAATAGAACAATACATGTTTTAGTATTTTTTGTTTTTCATTTAAAAACGTGTAAAATGAATTACAGAAGTCAAATATTAATTGTTCATGGTCCATTTTAGACATTCTACTAACCATAAGTAACTTTGCAGCTACATGTCAACTTATTCTACTAATCCTATCTTAACACTCTACTAATACTCTAATGACTGCTAGTTGACATGTAGTTGCAAAGTTACTTATGGTTAGAGCAATGTCTAAACTGGACTATCACAATAAAACTTAAACGCCATTTCTGATTTAACCCAAAGAATTTGATGTTGGTATAATTTAACGTATTTAGATTCAGTGATATGAAATAATAATAAATAATACAATATTGCCATTTTTAAGGTTACCACTCAGCTCTGAACAAACACTGCAGTGCAGACATAACATTTATCAAATAATTATCAAAATGTTAATATATATATATATAAACACGTTTTTTTTTGTGATGGAGTACAGAATGTCACGTAACAGGATTTCTCAAAGGTTTGTAATGTCAACGATCAATCTCCAGTTTTTAGTTCATGTAACAATTAAGTTTTAAAATACGTAAAACAATTGTCTAAATATTAATTTAAGTTAAACGATCAATATTTATTCTAATTTTCCAATTTATTAATAAACATCTTTAAATGCAATAAACAAAAATTAAATACAGTATAGACACAGTATTTTTATGTGAATATTACACACACACACACACACACACAACATTCTATATTATCAGGACACAAATAATGTATTAGATTAGGATCATGCATGTTTCTCTCTCATTAGTCGTGAGCTTCAGGGAGAGCAGACAACTGATGTAACCTGACTCCAGTCCTGTCTCTCTCTCTCTCTCTCTCTCGCTCGCTCTCTCTCTCTCTCTCACGATTCACTCCACAGTCACACTATTGTTTGTGTGTAATACTTTACCAGAATTATGCTTACTTATGCTTATTTAAATATGCCCATGTATTACACACCAATTTAAATATTAATGTAATTTACACTACCACAACTGAAGTTTCTCAATATCCTAAAAGACGTTTGATCAAAAAGATTATACTTAGATAAATATAAACTGTCCAAGACCTTTTTTAAATAGTTAAACTATAGTTTTAATAATAATTTAGTTTAATTTATTTAAATTTCATGGATGAATTGGAAATAGCGGAAAAAAACCCCTGCATTTATTGGAAATCGTTTCCCCCAAAGTACTGTCCAAACTGATACCATCTGAATAAATACATTTTAATTTGTGTAATTAAAAATTAATTTAATTTAATTTAATTTAAGTTAACAGGTAGTGAAGGAAAAATATATGGGAAATCTTTTTTCCAAAGTATTGTCCAAACTAGTAGTGAATAGTAAAGAAAATAAATAAATAAATAAATAAAATATTACCTAAACAATTTACATAAACAAAGAAAAACAATGCATGATGTATTTCACTTACTAGTAATCACTTTCTAACCGTTGGTCATAAACTCATTCTAATCCTTGTTCAGACATCAGAGATAACTCTCCAGAGCCTCTGGCAATACGCACAGACATTCCTGTCTGTCTCTGACTCTTTTCCGATCACGCTGACATGTGGGAAGTCTGTCGTTCGGCCAGCTGGCACAGTGGAGTGTTGTTGGCAAAGCTACTCCGGAATGACTAAATGAAGCACAACTTTCTACATTGAGTACAAGCATTATTAACACCGTTTGACTGCTACAACTACGACCTTGTCTATCATGAGTTACTTACACCGCATCAAATAGCTAATACGGTTCATTTACAAATCAGCTATGGGTTTTATGCTAGTCAAAGTAGCCAATGACATTCTTCTCTAGCACTGGAACTAACAGTATTTTGATCATTAATTTGTTGATTATTTCTTTGATTTATCAGATATTAAACATCTTGCTAAATGCTATCCTTCAATGTAGAAACTGAAGTCAAATCTAATGTACTCTCAGGAGCTCAGTGAATTCAAGCGTGGTACCGTGATAGGTTGCCACCTGTGCAATAAGTCCATTCGTGAAATTTCCTCACTACTAAATATTCCACGGTCAACTGTTAGTGGTATTATAACAAAGTGGAAGCAATTGGGAACAACAGCAACTCAGCCACGAAGTGGTAGGCCACGTAAAATCACAGAGCGGGGTCAGCGCATGCTGAGGGTCACAGTGCGCAGAAGTTGACAACTTTCTGCAGAGTCAATAGCTACAGACCTCCAAACTTCATGTGGCCTTCAGATGAGCTCAAGAACATTGTGTAGAGAGCTTCATGGAATGGGTTTCCATGGCCGAGCAGCTCATCCAAGCCTTACATCACCAAGTGCAATGCAAAGCGTCGGATGCAGTGGTGTAAAGCACGCCGCCACTGGACTAGAGCGGTGGAGACGTGTTCTCTGGAGTGACCAATCACGCTTCTCTGTCTGGCAATCCCATGGATGAGTCTGGGTTTGGCGGTTGCCAGGAGAACGGTACTTTCCTGACTGCATTGTGCCAAGTGTAAAGTTTGGTGGAGCGGGGATTATGGTGTGGGGTTGTTTTTCAGGGGTTGGGCTTGGCCCCTTAGTTCCAGTGAAAGGAACTCTTAATGCTTCAGCATACCAAGACATTTTGGACAATTTCATGCTCCCAACTTTGTGGGAACAGTTTGGGGATGGCCCCTTCCTGTTCCAACATGACTGTGCACCAGTGCACAAAGCAAGGTCCATAAAGACATGGATGAGTGAGTTTGGTGTGGAGGAACTTGACTGGCCTGCACAGAGTCCCGACCTCAACCCGATAGAACACCTTTGGGATGAATTAGAGCGGAGACTGCGAGCCAGACCTTCTCATCCAACATCAGAGCCTGCCCTCACAAATGTGCTTCTAGAAGAATGGTCAAAAATTCCCATAAACACACTCCTAAACCTTGTGGAAAGTTGAAGCTGTTTTAGCTGCAAAGGGTGGGCCGACTCCATATTAAACCCTACGGATTAGGAATGGGGTATCATTAAGTTCATGTGCATGTAAAGGCAGACGTCCCAAAACTTTTGGCAATATAGTGTATTTCTAAAGTAAGCTATGTTGGATAAATGTATGTGACAAAGTTTCTGCAACAGCTCTCTGACGCGGTAAAATACGTCCGTGTCCGAATTCCTCGCTTCATTTCGTTCACTCCTTGCTTATATAGTGCACTCAACTGCCATGCACTATATAGGGATTAGAGAATCAGTAAACAAGTGAGCGATTTCGGACACAGCAACAGAGTCGACACCGAGAGTCGATTACTGTGCTGGAGTCGACCCCGACTCTGGGGCTATTCGGAGTCGACTCCCCATCACTATGCTCAGTTTGATTTACATGATGTATTTGAAGAAATGACAAAATTCTCCTTTTGTGCTCTATGGATAAATATAATAGCAAACAGGTTTGGAATTACATTAGAGCGAGACATTGATGACATTATTTTCAACGTTGGGTGAACTGTTTCTTTAATAAAAAATAGCTATTTTCAAGTGGTCAAATCTGCTAAATTAAATGAGATAAAATGCAGTCATCACCGTTGCGGTTGAAGCGCATGACAGTGACGTCATTTTCTGAACATATTAATAACAGAATGGTATGCGTATCACATTATCAGTGTGAGAATATGATAACTGAGAGGGTAAAGGGGAAAAGGGAACAACAAACAACATCAGTCAGAAGAACTTATGTTGTAGACTGTGAGACAAGCATCCATGTTGAACAGTTCAAAGGTCATCAGTTAAACACCTATCTGACTTTTACACTGAGACATCTCTGTTGTGTGCGCATGCTACCATTTAACCATGACCCAGTTAGCGCTGATGCCGTCCTTTCCTTCACATGCTCTGGTATTTGTTTCCCCTTTAAAGAATTTCCACTGCTGACACTTCCTCACCTCTCTCACCCTGCCATCGTTTTACTTCAGTCTAGTACCTGCTCTTCAAAATAAAGGATCTTTATTGGCATTGATGGCTCCACGAGGAACCTTTAATATCCATAGAACCTTTCCATTGCACAGAAGGTTCTTTATAGTGGATAAATAGTGGAAAAAAAAATTCTTTTAAGAGCTGATCACTGCAAGGTTCTTTGGAAACCAAAAATGGTTCTACTATGGCATCACTGTGAAAACACCCTTTTGGAACCTTTATTTTTAACTCTTTCCCCGCCATTTGACGTAATTTTCCGGCTTTCCGTTTCACTGTTATACGGTAGGGGGCGCTATGATGCATCTTCTGAAAGAATACAGAATCTCCTGATCAAAACACAGGAGAAGAAGCAGCAGAAACAAGCGATAGCACATGTAAGCAGATGCATATGTAAAATAACGCGATCACCAACAATAAACAGCTAAAAAGTAATTCAATCTAATTTATTGGTTTAATTAAACATTTCAGGTTGCAAACATTATATGGTAGAGTTCTGTTGACATAATAATGTTGATCATTACATCAACTTAATATCATCTGCAATTTAAACTAAAATTTCTGTTAATTGGCTTTTTTTTTTTTTTTTAAAAAAAGGTTGTAGTAACTTACTGAAATTGTCTTGATAACTTCAGAAATTAGGCAGTGGATTTCTAGTTCCCAGCATGCTTTGCATAGGAATGGATAAGGAGAATAAATGTTGAAATTAAGTGTTAATTTATTTGTTTTTAGTGAAGGGAAAGACCTGTTAGTGTTTAATGCTGTTATGTTTCTGTAATGTTGAAGTTTTTGTGGTTATTGTGCTGAAGAGTAGATACATGAAGGTAAACACTACATTGCCTCTATAAGCAATGACTGCGCTAATGCCAGTGACAAGTAATATCTTACTTGTTCATTAAATATACATGTTAAATAAGTCATGTTAGCATGTGCTATGATAGCTGTTGATTTGAAGTGAAATAGAATAAACGGATTAATTGGTTCAAGGGCTACAACTCTGGTAGTTGGAGCGACCACATTTTTTTGATTAATCAACTTAAACATTTGTGTTTATGCTTCAAATTATTAAGTTCCTCTAACTCAATGTAGCTTGTTGTATAAATCAAAACTGCCTAATGTTATTGAAAGAAATGTCGACTCAGGACGAGACTTTGAAGCTTTGGGGGTGTTGATGCACTCGATCTACTCCATCTGTGTTCTGATCATCGTTCTGAATCTGATCTGGATGAAGGGCCCTATCATACACCCGGCGCAATGCGATGCCAGTCACGTTGTTTTTGTTTCATCGCGCGCAGTTATCATTTTCACGTCCAGCGCCACGTTGTTTAAATAGCGAATGCATGGGCGTGCTGGTCTGAAAACCAGGTGTGTTCAGGAGCATTGTTGGCGCGTTGATATTTTGAGGAACTGAAAACGACTGCGCCATTGACCAACACAAACCTCAACAGCGCAGTATTTTTTGTGTTATTTAAAGGGTGTGTTAGTAATATGAGCCTATAGGCGGTGCACAACGCGCATACACTCTGCTTATTACACACATAGGGACGGGCAGCAGCACACAAACATGCCAAATATTAAAAATAAAAGGATTCCTCTCTGGAGAAGCGTTCAGTCTTTCCGCTCGCATGTAAATAGCGAATCCGCCATGGTGCGAGCGCAACTGGCTTTTTAAGGGAATGTGAGATGAGACTCTGATTTATTGCACGTTACGCCCAAAACACACCCATGGCTCATTAAGAGACTAGGTACAACCCTTTTAGACCATGTGCCTGGCACGCCGACCGTTTTTTCCATCGTTAAACCAGCAAAAGTGGACTCAGACACTCCCTGAGTGCACCTGCGCCATGAGCTTTAGACCATGCGCTCAGCTTTTTGCTCAAAATGTTGCTTTTTTTATTAAACTTACCTACATTCAAGTGTTGATAAAAAAAGAATGCATGAGACTAGAGTAAAATGGGTTTATTTGTTTAAAAGCAGAGGCTCTGTTCTTTCTTTTGATATATTGCATGTTCAGATATTCATACAACAAAATATTCTGGGGGCCATGAAATTTTTGTGAAAATGATCAAAAATGCTGGCGGGGAAAGAGTTAAGAGTGAATAGAATGCATTTCTCTTGACTCGATGGCTTTAACTCTTTTCCCGCCATTTAACAGAATTTTTCCGTCTTTCCACTGTTATACGGTAGGGGGTGCTATGACACATCTTCTAAAAGAGTACAGAATCTCCAGCTCAAAACACAGACAAAAAAGGAGAAAAAAAGCGTTAAAAGCATTGCTTATGCACGTTGTAGTCTTTGACAAAAACGTGATTTTCTCAGCTTTTTTTCTCAAAATGTTGCTTTTTTTAATAAAACTTGCCCACATTCAAGGGCCGATAAAAAGGAATGTATGACGCTAGAATAAATCAGCTTTTTTCAGAGGCTCTGTACTTTTTTTGATATACGTGACCCTGGACCACAAAACCAGTCATAAGTCTCACGAGTATATTTGTGGCAATAGCCAACAATACATTGTATGGTTAAAAATTATCGATTTTTCTTTTATGCCAAAAATCATTAGGATATTAAGTAAAGATCATGTTCCATGAAGATATTTTGTAAATTTCCTACCGTAAATATATAAAAAAATTATTATTAGTAGTAATATGCATTGCTAAGGCCAACTTTAAAGGTGATTTTCTTATTATTTAGATTTTTTGCACCCTCAGATTCCAGATTTTCAATAGTTGGCAAAATATTAGGTTAAGAGCCAAATATTGTCCTATCTTAACAAACCATACATCAATGGAAAGCTTATTTATTCAGCTTCCAGATGATGTATAAATGTATAAAATTGACCCTTATGACTGGTTTTGTGGTCCAGGGTCACATATTGCATGTTCAGATATTCATACAAAATTCATACAAAAAATATTCTGGGGGCCATGAAAGTTTTGTGAAAATTATCCAAAATGCTGGTGATGGCTGGCAACTTTTTTTCCCCTTTTTTTTGTTTAAATCGCTGGCGGGGAAAGAGTTAATAAATAATCTGCATCCGAACGTTAACACAAAGTTTTAATTACAGACCTGCTTCTCAGTCAAACTATGACAGCAAAATTAATGTTTCATATACTCTAAAAACTCAAATGTATTCATTTTGGTGAAACATTTTTTACATTTAAAGATTTTGAGTAAATGTTAAAGCTGTGAAATCATTGAAATGATTACCTTATGAATTAAGTAAACACAAGTAAAAACTGGGTTTTCGCAGCAATGCTGTAGAAGAACCATTTTTGGTTCCTCGAACCATCCCGTGAACATTTCCTAAAAGAACCATTTTTTCTTAGTGTGAAGAACATTTTTAAAAATCTTTTTTCCACTATAAAGAACATTATATTAATGGAAATTTTCCATGGATGTTAAAGGTTGATGGAACCATTGATGCCAATAAAGAACCTTTATTTTTAAGAGTGTAAGTTAACTCAAATCAGTTGAGGAAACCGATTTAAAAACCAATATTAAAGGCACAGTATGTAAGTTTCGCCGCTAGAGGTCGCTTATTCAAAACAAAGGCGGAGCTTGATGACGTGCATGGAATCATGGGAGTTGTAGTCTTGACTCTTCACCTCCACAGCCGATGGAAAGGAATCCGACGGACTCGGGCAGAAATCATGTTTATGAATGAGCGAATGTATTAAAGTTTTATTAACGTTACGGTGGTATGAAGCAGGACACGCGAGAGCCCTTGGGAGCGAATACTAATGAGAGAGACCTGCGTGAAACACCGTCTCGGAGCTTTTATTCTGCTTACGCTGCAGTCGCCGCTTCCACTCTTTACACTGCGTATGTGGGCTAACACAGCGCTGTTTTACATGATTAAAACAATCATACTAAATACACTTGAGTGTGATGAAAATTATGTTATAATGTTACTCTGTGCATTCACTCGGTGGCTGGTATGAGAGACTTGTTGCACACTGCACTAATATGGATCTAGATCCATATTAGAATATCATATTAATAAAAACAGGATGAGTAAATGACTAAATGACATACAATTCATTTTAAAATATATTGTATGATGGAGAAAGCTCTCTCTGATTGTGCTGTTAGCCACTTAGTGTTGTCTCTGAGATGTGGTAAAAACATTACTTGCAGTAAATCAAGAAAACAAGCCTTCAAACAATAAGACTAACCGTGTTAAGATATATAACAATGACTAGTTTTCTGTTGATAAATGTATCCAAACAGTTGCTTGGCTGTCTAATAAAATACATACTATATTAAAGTGTCTGGTGTTTCCATGGTTTCTACGGATATGACGTCATTGACAGGCGACACAATGTCATGGTCCGTAACACTGGTTAAAATAGCTGATTTCTCTGGATTTAAACATTCTTGGAAACATTTGGGATAATGTAAGTACACAAGTCAACAAAATATATAACATTGTTCTATGGTTTTTGGATATTTTAATCTACAAATCTTATTGTGCCTTTAAGCAATGTGAACTTACATCATTTGAATCCACTAAAAAAGAACACGTATTTTGCAGGTAACTAATAACAAACAACTAGCAAAGAGACTATCGCTGTTAATGCTTTTAAAATAAAGCAGCATCTCTTGGCCCGTCCTCGACTGAACCACACACTCTTTACCACAATCTTAACCTCAACATTAAAGAAATCCCTATAAATCCCAACAGAACAGAACATTAAACACTAACAGATCTGTCTTCATATTAAACCTGTGCAAAACACACAAAATAACACTTCATTTTTACATTTACTCTCTCCTTATATAGTTCAATGCATTGAAAAATCAGATCCCTTCTCTTTGTATGTGATTGTTAATTGTGCCCATTTCTCAAGTGTTGTTAAATATGAAGAATATTGATATGGAATGAGTAATAATTGTATTTCTTGCAAATGATGAGCATAATTTCTCCATTCTCAAATATTTAGAAAGAATATTAGCAAAAATATTAAGTATATCTTAAAAAATATTAATTGTTAGTCAAATGATCATTTATTATTATTATCATAAACACACAGAAACTCAAATGTCTTTATGGCAACATGTCAAAATAAAAGTTTGTTTTAACAAAGTTAATTTAGCTATGTTTCAATGTAATAATAATACTAATATTAATAAATTATTATTAAAACTTTATTTTTTAAGGAATAATCCATTTTTCTTCCATGTTTTAATTTAACAGTAAAGCTCTGTTGCGCAGCCTTTGACAAAAAAAGTCTGTTTAATTTCATATGATTAAAAGATAAATTAATGTTTTATGCCTTCATTTGATTTCCCGGAAAATTTAAATACACAACACTAAATTTCTGAAAAAAAAAAAAACATTTCATGGATTTAAAAAATATATATATTAAAATTTTTGCTTTCATGAATTTAATTAATTAGACATGATTTTTGATTATTAAAATTTAATTAAACCATAACAGAATAACTTAAAACAGAAAACACAGAATTTGAGAAAAAAAATAAAACGTATTTCATAGGGCCCTAAACATGTAATTTTTGTTACATTTTTAATAAATTGTTGTTAAATTGTATGTTTAATGATTTCAATTAATTAGACATTTTTTGATTACTAAAATTTAATTTAAGCATTAAAATGGAGTCCAAAGAATTAAAATGAAAGAAAAAAAGAAAAAAAAAAATCCAGAAAAATTCAAACAGAAAAAACAGAATTTGGGAAAAAATAATACGGATTTCATAGGGCCCTATACCTTTCCATTGAGTTTCGATTAATTTTTGTGACACGCTCCACAAACTTCACGGAAAGGAAACCGGGACGGCAGAAAGCGGCATTCAGTTTGGATACTGGCAGATGCAATAACAGAAAAAAATGAAAAGAATCATTCTGATCATTTTAGAGGAGAGATATTACATGCCACACAACAAATTAAAGAGTTTATCTGTCCTGCCGCAGCTAAAAGAAAAACATGCACAAATTATTATTTATCAGGTTGATATGTTGGACTGCTCACACAAAAAGAGTGTTTGAGGCACCACAGAGCCACAGTGTTTAACTTATGAATGGCTTATTTAGTTGTCTCTGCTTATTAAGCTGTGACAGAAGTACATGATGCACACATTTATCCAACTACACACCAAAGCAAATCATAAACGCAGTTTTGTTTTAGTCTGGTAAAGTTACATCCTTCATACAGCAGGAAAAGATCAGTCATATAACTGTTGGCTAGACAGCATGTGAGGCCATAAATGGAGAGCTTCTACACATATTACATAATCGTGAAATTACCGTAAAGTCCCCTCTTAACCTACAGTCTCCCAGCGGGGGGAAACTGGGTGGATCAGGAACATACAGAAGAGACTACAGCAGAGAAATAGAAAGCAAAACTGACTTGCTTTATGTATAACAAATAATGTCAATGAACTTCCTTCTACTACAAACTAGAGATGCACCGATCGACCGGCCAGGAATCGGAATCGGTCGATTTTCCGCATCAGTCTCACGTCTTACCGATTCCAAGCTGGTCTGTTTTGTTGCCAGAGGCACAGGCAATAATACGGAGCCCTGCACATGACGTGAAGAAAAAAAAAGTAAATTGTGTGCACGATTTACTAATTTGTTTCCTCGATTTATAAATCATGCGCACAATTTACTATTTCGTTCCCTCGATTTGCTAAATCATGCGGACGATTTACTACATTGTTCCCTCGACTTGCTAAACCGTCCACACGATTTACTAATTCATTCCCTCGATTTATAAATTGTGCACACGATTTAGCCTACTATTTTTTCCTGCATGTCATGTGCGGAGCTCCGTACAATAACGTCAGTTGCACATTCTCACTCTTCTCTCCAATGGCCAAGTGACACACACACGCCTCCTCTCACTCACTCGTCTCATTCGCTCCGGTTAAACAGTGCTTGTATTGTGCATAATTTTCCTAGAGGTTTCACGCTCACAACAAAAGCGCGCACACCACTGATCTATAGTGGAAAACACAGACGGGATCCAGTCATGAAAACGGAATTTACTGTATAACGCGTAATATCACGGAATTGTCAAATTTTAGATAAATAAATCAAAAGTAGGTCAGTAAACTTAAATCACATTGAGATATGGACTAGTGTCTGTGAATATTAAACCGCAAGAAGACTATATGAATATGAATCCTACATGTTCTGTGTGAATGAATGAATGAACGGATGAATGAATGAATGGAGCATGCACGGTTTCATTTCCCACACACACACACACACACACACACTGAAGCACGCGTGACACTCGCGGTGTTACTACATGACGACATGAACTTCATCTCCAGAGCCGCTCTGAGAGTCACTTCATGAGCATTTTACAATTTAATTTGAGAAAACTATTGTCATATATCATATACACACAGAAACTCAAGATCTTCACGGCAACCCGTCAAAATAAAAGACAGAAATATATTACTATTGCACAGTATAATGTATGTCTAAATGTATTACTATTAATAATAATAATAATAATAATAACAACAATACAATAATTAAAACATTAAAACTCATTAAAACTTTATTTTTAAAGGAATAATCGCACAATGTTTCTTCTATATTTTAATTTTAACAATAAACCCCTGTTGTGCAGCACTTTGTTTGCGGAAAAATTAAAGGGTTTATTTAAATTTCAATTGATTAAAACATTTATATTTTATGCCTTCATTTGATTACCAGAAAAACTAAAATACACAACACAGAATTTCATAGAGCCCTATTATTGTAAACAAACTAATAAATTAAGTTATTTTTTATTAATTCAATTAATTAGGCATGTTTTTGATTAAAACAAAATCAGTGTTTTCTTACTGCACAATGAAGACTATCCAGCTGTTGTTTGAAATGTATTTGTTATTATTTTATTACTGTCTTTTTACTTGTTTTTCTAATGAAAATAATATTTTGCATTTCAGAAATGTAGATTTTTGTTTGTATATGCTGTCAATTATAGTTCTTTGGAAAAAAAAAAAAAAAAATCGCAATCAGCAACTCATACTTAGAAAAAAAAAAAAAAAAAGAAATCGGAAATGGCTAAGAAAATTGCAATCGGTGCATCTCTACTACTGTACCAGATCTGCATACCAGTCAAAAAGCTTTGCAAACTCTGTTCATTCTCTCAATCCCCTTCATAAGGTGCATCCTGGGATGCTTTTTTTTTAATAGTATTGAAGTTGTACTGAGAAGTATTGGAGTTGATATGTATGTTAGACTTCCAGTTTATTTATCTATAAAACAATTTCAATCATTTAAACACAAGCCACTTTTAAGATAATGAGAAACAAATTCAGTCAAATGTTTCCAAAATATAGCACTGCGTTCCTAGAAACTGTCGTCTGAAATTTTCATAGCCTAAATATGGCTGTGCTGATGTTTGTGGAAAATCAGCATTAGTGTAAGGTGTAATTTTTTGTTTCTCAGAAGTGTTTCAAAGCAGCGTCGCACTGCTTTTTCCAGTTCATCTCCAACAGAAGCAAAACGTCAGCACCTCTCTCTTGCCGTCGTGCAAACGCTGTCCCACATCTGAACTGAACTGAAGAATGTGTTTGTTTAAATATTAATGATAGGGTCTAAACAAGATTGGTCTTGACTTGCAGAAGCAAAACCAGTTCTCAGCCTCTAGAAATCTGTAAAATTATGGTATACTGCGGCACAATTTACTTACTGAAGAGTGATAGAGTACACTGCTCGTATTCAAAGCACAAACAATCAAGTTTAGCGAGACTATTAACATGCAAAGCTTCTTATGAGTAGATGTACGCTGTCAGCTTACACTACATAAAACCACACCTACTATGAAAAAAAAAATCTGATCCAATTTATAGACACACACATATACATATACAGTGGGGAGAACAAGTATTTGATACACTGCCGATTTTGCAGGTTTGCCCACTTACAAAGCATGTAGAGGTCTGTAATTTTTATCATAGGTACACTTCAACTGTGAGAGATGGAATCTAAAACAAAAATCCAGAAAATCACGTTGTATGATTTTTAAATAATTAATTTGCATTTTATTGCATGACATAAGTATTTGATGACCTACCAACCAGTAAGAATTCCAGCTCTCACAGACCTCTTAGTTTTTCTTTAAGAAGTCCTCCTGTTCTCCACTCATTACCTGTATTAACTGCACCTGTTTGAATTCGTTACCTGTATAAAAGACACCTGTCCACACACTCAATCAAACAGACTCCAACCTCTCCACAATGGCCAAGACCAGAGAGGTGTGTAAGGACATCAGGGATAAAATTGTAGACCTGCACAAGGCTGGGATGAGCTACAGGACAATAGGCAAGCAGCTTGGTGAGAAGGCAACAACTGTTGGCGCAATTATTAGAAAATGGAAGAAGCTCAAGATGACGGTCAATCTCCCTCGGTCTGGGGCACCATGCAAGATCTCACCTCGTGGGTCATCAATGATCATGAGGAAGGTGAGGGATCAGCCCAGAACTACACAGCAGGACCTGGTCAATGACCTGAAGAGAGCTGGAACCACAGTCTCAAAGAAAACCATTAGTAACACACTACGCCGTCATGGATTAAAATCCTGCAGCGCACGCAAGGTCCCCCTGCTCAAGCCAGCGCATGTCCAGGCCCGTCTGAAGTTTGCCAATGACCATCTGGATAATCCAGAGGAGGAATGGGAGAAGGTCATGTGGTCTGATGAGACAAAAATAGAGCTTTTTGGTCTAAACTCCACTCGCCGTGTTTGGAGGAAGAAGAAGGATGAGTACAACCCCAAGAACACCATCCCAACGTGAAGCATGGACGTGGAAACATCATTCTTTGGGGATGCTTTTCTGCAATGGGGACAGGACGACTGCACCGTATTGAGGGGAGGATGGATGGGGCCATGTATCACGAGATCTTGGCCAACAACCTCCTTCCCTCAGTAAGAGCATTGAAGATGGGTCGTGGCTGGGTCTTCCAGCATGACAACGACCCGAAACACACAGCCAGGGCAACTAAGGAGTGGCTCCGTAAGAAGCATCTCAAGGTCCTGGAGTGGCCTAGCCAGTCTCCAGACATGAACCCAATAGAAAATCTTTGGAGGGAGCTGAAAGTCCGTATTGCCCAGCGACAGCTCCGAAACCTGAAGGATCTGGAGAAGGTCTGTATGGAGGAGTGGGCCAAAATCCCTGCTGCAGTGTGTGCAAACCTGGTCAAGAACTACAGGAAACGTATGATCTCTGTAATTGCAAACAAAGGTTTCTGTACCAAATATTAAGTTCTGCTTTTCTGATGTATCAAATACTTATGTCATGCAATAAAATGCAAATTAATTACTTAAAAATCATACATCATACAATCATACATTTGTAAGTGGGCAAAACCTGCAAAATCGACAGTGTATCAAATACTTGTTCTCCCCACTGTATATACACATACTGGAATTAGCTGAAAGTCTTTGTAAAGTTGCTTGACATAACATTTTAAAATAAAGCTCTTGGGCTTCATCACAAGAAAACAAAGCATTTCCTTTCTGCCACTCCTATTTGATTTATGTCTCCTGAATTTACCCTCATGTTTCCTCTTTTGAACCACAAATGGCTTGAGTTCAAACCTCAAAGCCTACTGTAGTTTGCTCAAAAAAACATACTCAAAGTTAGATCTGATCTTGAGATCTCTAGACTGTAAACACATTAACAAGCAGAAGTTTACAGATGAATGAAACATCCAACTTAAAGGGATCTCATCAAGATTTAACAACAATCACATACATGTGTATCACAATATAAGAAGTCCTGAAAGAGAAAAGAGTGCCTAAAGGAGCTTCAAAGCAGTGGTGTCTGAACCTCTCCTGAAGTGAGAAGACAAAGTCCCCTCTGAATAATGTAAAGTCATGTTCTATATCCCTTCTTTAGTTTACAGTGTCCTTGTTAAAATGACATATGGAACACGTCAACAAGTTCAGGTTTATGCCTTTTAAATCTCATCAAGTTTGTGCGTATTAAAATGTTTTTCATTGCTTTTAAATATGCAGCAACTACAACATCACACTAAGCATACTTTTTTATTTAAAAGCTAAAGGGTGAATGAACTGTTCGCTATAGAGTATTCATTGCATTTACACAGTTTTGACCGCAAGCTGTTTCAAACATCTGGGGCCCTATCATACACCCGGAGCAATGCGACGCCAGGCGCGCTAGTTTCAGCCCGACGCAGTTATAATTTTCACGCCCAGCTCCACGTTGTTTAAATAGCAAATGCACTGGTGCCCATCTGTTCGCCTATCTGTTCGCCCATCTGTTCACCCATAGGCGTGCTGGTCTGAAAACCAGGTGTGTTCAGGCGCATTGTTGGCGCGTTGCTATTTTGAGGAACTGAAAACGACGGCGCCATTGACCAACACAAACCTGCTCTAGCGCAGTATTTTTTGTGTTATTTAAAGGGAGTGTTAGTAATATGCGCCTATAGGGGGGTGCACAACATGCGTACACTCTGCTTATTACACACACAGGGACGTGCAGCAACACACACATGCCAAATATTAAAAATAAAAGGATTCCTCTCTTGAGAAGCGTTCAGTCTTTTCTTGCAAATTCCACCATGTAAATAGCGAATCCGCCATGGAGCAAGCACAACTGGCTTTTAAAGGGAATGGGAGATGAGACTCTGATTGGTTTATTGCAAGTTATGCCCAAAACACACCCATGACTCATTAAGAGACTAGGTACAACCCCTTTGGACCACGCGCCTGGCGTGCCGACCGTTTTCCCCAGTGGATTCGGACATGCCCTAATTGCACTTGCGTTGTGCGCTTCAGACCATGTTCTTAGATCATTAAAATAGGGCCCTTGGTGTTTTGAGTGCTTCATAAGAGTGAATCAGTTGAAGCATTTGGTTCAATTATGTCAGAGTTTCGAAACACTCTGTTTCTCCATCACTACTTTTCAGATGCATTCTGATTAAAGTAACATGACTCCTCACAAATACGAGCACAACGAAGCTAGCTAGCGTACGTAGAGAAGGGAGACTTACGGTTGGCAGAGCTTGACCAGGTCTTGGTCAGTGGTCCCAGGATGGAGTCCACGGATGTAAAGGTTCGTTTTGCTCAGCTGTTCCCCGCCTCCCACACTACTTGCGCTGCTACTGTTGGGACTGGACAGTGCCATCTGGTGGCTGGAGGACACATAGGCTTGCTGTTGAAATAAAAAAAAATATATGTATACTTATACAAACCAATATAAGTACAGTTAAATCAATGTTATTAATATTTAAGCAAACTTTTACAAAGACAAAAATTTGCAGTGAAAAAATTGTTAATTAGAATAAAAAGTCAATTTGCGATAGAAAAGGTACCAACATTTTTTAAATGTCAAATTAAATACATCTATTTAATGCACCATTAAAATATATTAAAACTGAAACTATAAAATGTAATAAAAATTACATTATCCTAAAAGAGTTCCAACATAGTCAACCTTTTTTTTTTTTTATATCTGCCCTTGACTCTTGAACAGTCAAACACCAGCGATATTTCCATGATCAATCAAGTAGTCAAATGTATGAGGAGTATGTGAGAAATGGCTTCGTCAGCAAGTTGCAACTACACAAATTCACGTATGGCCTGTGTCCCAAGTCCATGTCCTGATCCAATTCCCTATTTCCCAATTATTTCCTGTCAAATACAATAGACAACCCATAAAAAAGAAAAAGAAAATGGGCTTTGTCTGACTTGTAAATGCAGAAGTTGTATCTATAGTGTTGAATTAAATCTGTGATAGTTTGTTATATTTAGTACGGCTGGGATAAAAATACTGATTTCTCATATTTAATCGATTCTCATTTTGATGAACTGATATCGATTCTTAACCCTTTAAGCCCTGAAGGCATTTTCAGAGTTGTTTTTCTGAGTGACATACACAAAAGTAAAGACTCATAACTACAAAACTATAGCAAGGAGAGTCAAAAGGTAGGTATCGTTTGATAGAAAACTTTTGACATTTTTAGAAAGAAAAAAACTCACATTTGGACATTCTCATACTGAGAAACTGATAATATTTTTTTATATTACAATTTTACATATCTTTCTTATTTGACATGCAATAACTCAGGAAATAAGGTAGGAGGACAATCAGGGCCGTGCACAGACATTTTGAGGGCCAGTGGCCCAAACCAAAAAAAGGGGCACTATAAGTGGTCTTAATGTAGAGATTGAATAACAAACCTTTTACAACCATATTGTAAATACAATTCAATTTATGTTGTTGTAATTATACTTCGAAAAACTTGATTCTGCGCTAATTTGATCTCATATTTAATGTTTTTTAAAATGTTGTAGATTTATGTAGCAAATGAGAATTGCTAAAATTATTGAATATATTTTGAGACAAAGGTCTTGTTAATGATTTTCAGTTTTGTTCAAAGTAAATAAAGCAACAGTTTTTCAATAACGGAAGATTATGTAAAAGTATGCTATTTGGGGTAAAAAGCACAATAATTAACATGATAATAAACATCCGGCTGACTTTTCCATTTGTTGACATGACATGGTTAGATTCAGATTGTAAATATCATATATCAAGTTGGTTGTCCACCTTAGAGATAATCATCATATTTAAAATTAAACCATCAGATTTAAAAATATGATAATAATCATATCATATAATAAAAATATATCTATTTGTTACTACTGTAAAGCTTTGTTAAATTATTATGGGATCTGCTTTCAGAATCTTTACTTTTTAAAAAAAATGTTTCTGTATTTTTAAAATATATTTTTATATTAACATATTTTAATATTTACTGAACAATAATGAATTCTTTTATTTATCAAAATAAACCGAAAATAGTACAAACTTTGCTAAAGAGATTTTTTTGAACAAGTATTAACTTAGACATGATTAAATATAGCACGTTTTTCTTAGTGTCTGCCTTTAGCCCCATTGGTCTCCATTTGCTCTTCTTTCTCACTCTGTCTTCTTTTTTGTGAAGTCATTGTTTTTTGTCTACAAAGTGTGCCGACAACAGCAAATTTGGTGTTATTTATATTAGATCAGATCAGGTACAATAATTTGATTAGACGATTAATTATCTTCCAAGAACGTGGGTATTTTGCACAAGTTATTAGCACTATTAGAAGACCAGGAGCAAAACATTACCGACAAAAATACAAAAAAAAACTACCAAATTACTCATTTTCGGATCAAACACTGTCTGTAATGTGGATTGTAGTTTGTAATCGACCTGTTAATGGGAAGACATTCTGGAACTGTCGTCTCCACAGAGAGGGGGCACTCTCAGTGAGCGATGCTGTGGAGCGAGCGGGAAAAAACGGAGTGGATTTGCGGAATTAGTGGATTTTTGGCGGAACAGAGCGCTTTTATGGGAATCCTCTGGGGGTGAGGGAGGGAAGGGGAGCAAGAGGGGCAGCTCAGCCGATGAGGGCAGAGGGGCAGTGGCTCTAGCCACCGGGCCACCCCCCTGTGCACGGCCCTGAGGACAATTCTTTTTTGGTTAAGTTACCCTACATATGCGTTGCATCTGGATCACGTTTTGTGGTGATAGCATAAAGTAATCAAAAGTTACCGCATTTGGAACCAAGGTAGCCATTTTGTTTAGCCCTTGACACCAGGAAGGCGTTGTTCCTCCGTGAGGAATATCTTGTGATCGACGCAAGGGATTATGTTGAATTTGGACTCATTTCAATCCACTATAAGTAAGCCATTTTCTACGGTCTGTGCATGTTTCACGAAGTTAATATGAACAAAAATCTGCACGTGAAAGCTACATTTGATTTTAGCCAGCGCCTGTGAAGTTTTATGTGTCGTAACTCCGTTAGGGTTATCTTGTGATCGACGCAATGGATTGTTTATTTTGGATTCATTTTAATTGTGAGAATCTGCTGTTAAAAAAAAAAAAAATGATGTGCCATTTTCCACAATCAGACCACGTTTCATAAGGTTACGAGTGAAAAAGTGACATAAATGCCGCATCCGTATATTATTTACATATGGGTACAAAAACTTGCTCAAGTTTAGTCAAAGCCCAAAGCAAATATGCTTGTTGTTTTCATGACACATGACTATCTGAGCTTTATGATGTTTTTGACATATTACAGTACATAGTACAAAAAAGTATTTCATAAATTATGAAAACTTTTTTTTTTATTTATCAGCAAATAACTCAGCACTACTTAGGAGTTAATCAAATTGGCTACATTCATTGTAAAGTTCTCTAAGCTTTCAAATAACACCTATTTTGTGTTGATCAAGGCAACAGTTTTGAAAAATATGATTATAAATTTTTTTTCGTAGCTTGGTGGCACCCATGGGCGGTACACTCCGGTTTAGCGGGACTACTCAGAATGGTTAGACACATTAAAAAACAGAGTATCTAAGCTTTAAAATTACACCTATTTTGTGTTATTCCATTCAGTGGTTGCTTAGTAATTTGATTATGAATTTTTTTGGGTACCACCGGCGGTACACTTCGGGTTTAAAGGGTTAAATCCCAAAAAATAGACCTTTCAATCTATGCTGTTTTCAGTTGACGCGTGAACAAAACTTCACGAAACGTTATTTGTAATGCGCCTACCATCCAATCGCAGTATTTGTGCTTTGTTACTTTTGATATGAAACAAATTCTCTCAAAAATCTCAAATTCTGTGAACTATTATGAAATAGATACCATTTTTCAACGTACCATCAGAAGAAATGTTGAAAGATACAGGACAATGTACTGAAATTAATTCTGAAATCTCATGTAATCGTTGTTTCAACCGCGGAAAGACCTCAACTAAACAGCTTGAGAACAATGTCAAATAACATCATATTTACCTCAACATAATATTTACTTTATTGTATGCAAATCAGTTTTTGATCAGCTGTTATTAACCTTTAATATTACAGTAATGTACCAAGAGACAGGGTTCCAGCATTAGTTGTGAGAGATTTTTTCTTGGAGAAAAGTTGACGTACTGTACCAGATATATCCAAATGAGTCATCATTGAATCGAATTAGCTCTACACAGTGACTGTGATCATTACACATTAACAGCTGTGTCCTTACACTAACCTGCACTGGTTAATGTGAAGGATGAGCCAGTTCACCCAAACACACAATCACAATCCTGCATGTTGCAACATCCCATGGTTTCCCTTCCCCTCTGCTCCATGAGTTTGTTGACTTAACCTTTGGTTTCTTCCATCCAATAATAACATTAAGCAACTATCAGATGCCTTCCAACAGAAAACCAGCACTGAAATGTGAAGAAGAGCAAAATGTGTAGTTCATCTTGGTCTAAGGTTTAAAGTGTCCATGTCTCAGGCATTAATCATGGAAAATCAGGGGACACAGTAATAAAGCTGTCACAAGCCAAGTTTCCATCCACATTTTGCAGTTTTGTTATCAACAAAGTGAATAAGCGTTAAAAAAGATTGCGAAATTTGCTGTCTCCAGCCCGTTTCCATCCAATTGGCATTTTACCGGTAAAATGGTGTGCGTAATGACATCATTCCTAAAAAAAACCGCATTGTCGCATAAGTTTTGTTTGTGTTGCTTAAAACATCTGCCCTCAAGTCGTTTCCATACACAATTTTCCCGTATATCGCAAATTCTATCGTATCTTTCGCATCCCAAATATTTGTAAAATGCAGAGAGTGAGACAATGGAAATTCACCAGTTTACTGCTTACTATTTTCAGGAATAATAGGCCTATTACTAAATTATGAAATATTAATCATAAGATCAGTGGGACAGCTGGTCTGACAGGACTGATGAACGGCCTTTATGTGACGAAGCCCATGGGTTTGGACACAGGGCAGCTCATTTGTCCTGTATGCAAAATTTTAGGATCCCCAAAAAAATTTTGGTACAGTAAAATGTTCGGTCATACAGCAACAATCTTTAATGTATTGAACATGCAGTCGCGGTTTGACGTGGCTGAGAGCGCATGTATTCAGATCATTCAAACCAAACAAAGATATTCATTCTGGTTTCAGAGTTCAATAACATCAAATCGAGTCAAATCAAGTCTGGTGCATTTTGCGCAGCTTCTCCAGAGCGACTGCACGAGCGCTGATGATGACACAGCTGTTCCACGATTGGCTGGATTCACCGCATGACAGCGATCACGTGTGTTTCGTGTTTATTCTAAAAACATCAGTTCCACTAATGCTCACAAATCAGTTTTTTATAACGGTAAAACCTATTTTCATGTAGTCACGATGTTATATTGTCATGTTTATCAAAATACAACTGATAAAAAACGTAGAGCCCACTTCATTGATAGTGTAGGCTTATATGTTGAACTTTATTCTTGTACAAACAGACGCAGCAATACATAAAGTATTGAATGATAATGTCTCTGAAACATCTGTGTATTTGACAAATATTGCATTTATTTCACTTCAGCTGTGATAAAGTATGCAAACACAGCGCGAGCGTCCCTATGGGAAGCAGAAAGTGTCCGACTTCACGTCTCTGTTTGCAGCTCCTCCCCGCCTGCACGTGGCTACTCTCGCCGATCGGTTGCATCCAGCCACAGCCGATGTCAAACACACCTTAAGAGACTAGATACAACCCTTTTGGACCATGCACCTGGCACGCCAACCGTTTTTCCCGTCGTTAAACTAGAAAAAGTGGATTCGGACACGCCCTAAGTGCACCTGCACCATGCGCTTCAGACCATGATAACATGCTGTTAGATTGCTGAGGCAGAGCAGCCTAAAAATTTAAATTAAAACATTTGTCATTCTAACAACAACAACAAACAGCTTACTCATTCTACCCACTAAAATAATAAGATAAGACAAATAAAGTGAGAAAATATTCATTCTAAAATTTAAATTTTCTCAAAATTTTAATTGTGATTTTAGCACAAAATCACAATTGGCTCTGGTCTGAGGGGGCAGGTACCAGGAATTGCTCTCTCTCCTGAGATTGCGATTGAGAGATTGACAGCACAGAGTTGTTTGGAACTATTGAGAGCTCAATGAACCACGTGACCGCATGTCGCAATGCTGTTTTTCAGCGGCTCTGGTCAGCGCTAGATACAGGTGGAAAAGAGGTTCCAAACATATTGTGATCAGATCACTGAAACCACAGAAACCACATTGAGTTTGTAATAAAACACTATTTAATTTCCAAATTTAAGACTGTCCAATTTTGGATTAATAAATCAAAAGAAGAGTTGTACACTAATAAAATTGCGATATGGACATTAAACAGCAATTAGACTGAAGTTTAAGTGTTAATAACCAAACATATCTTTACAGAGATTCAACTACAAGCTTGATGCAAAATCAAATGACACAAATACACTCATATAATAGAAGTTGTGTTTCACTTATCTCTCTTTTGCTGGTTTGTCTGAGTGTCTTGTGGGAATCATTAAAACTCAATGAGCCATTCTGCACCACAAAAGAAATGAATGTACTTTTCCTCTGAAAGCAAAAGACATTTGCAGGAAGATTGCATGAAAACAGTAGACAAAGAACACCACATTAAGCAAATTGAACATCTCTCGCAGCTTTACCATGTGACGCGTAACACTCCTTGTGTATTATCACTCTGGGAAACTCTCTGGCTGCCTTATTTGCTCTTGACGGGGTTCAGAGAAGGATAAAGCGTCCAATTACAGCCAGCAGCAGACATCTGACTGCGCACACCGCAAGAGGGGTTATAGATCACGGCCTGCTAGTTTACGGATCCACAAGCACAAATCAAGCACTCGAGGGCCCTGCGGGGACCCGCTTCAGTCCTGCTAATTATGAGCCTTTCTGCTTTTGTGAGCCTGTCTTGCTTGCGCTTTAAAAGTTTTGAGAGAACCCCGCACTGGCTCAAAAGCTCAACATGATCCCTGTCTGTTGATTCATTAGATATACTTCAAAGGTGATGAATACTTAAGCAATTTTAGAGCGGTTCAAATTCATTATTTGAATCAAAGTAACCAACTCGCACCACGACGTCTCCAACATCCACAATGACTCACAGAGAACACAGCAGATGCCAAAAAACACAGATCAATGAACAAATACTACAATAATTAGACACGGGGAACGGCTTCAAAGTACTTTTAGTGTGGCCTTGCCAACAGTTAGAGCCTAAAGATCAGAGAAAACCATAGTCATACGAGCCAGTTCAATTACAGGGTGCCTGCAGGTTTCATTAAGCTAAATTTAAGACCTGTAGGGAGTCGTAAACGGAAAGGTAACACTCTCAGAAATGCGTCATCATATTGTTATCATTAAGTATAAACAGGAAGCATGGTAAGATGTAAAAAGCTCACAAACATTGCATTTCCATGTTAAAAAAGTAACATAAGACGTACATACAACCCCTAACCAACAACCAGAATGTGACTCTACATGCCCTCTATTTGCTATGGCACCTGAGTGCTGTGAGCAAAGAATATAACTAAAGTCCCTATGAGATCAAAACGAAAGCCTTACTGTTGTCTATAAGCTAGTGTGTTGCAAAACAATGACAACATTCGCGTTTAGAAGATATAAGCATTCAAAACGTACAGTCTCTCACTTCCACCAACATCGATTCAGACCGTGCACTATATAGGGGATAGGGAACGATTCAGACAGTGCATTATATAGGGGATAGGAAACGATTCAGACAGGTAAATGAAGTCTGGTTTCACATTAGTGTCACGTGAACTGCCGCAGCTCCGGTCCAGAGACACGATAGCTCAGAGCGGATCATGTGATCGAGTCGGTCCAGAGACACGATAGCACAGAGCGGATCATGTGATCGAGTCGGTCCAGAGACACGAGAGCACAGAGCGGATCATGTGATCGAGTCGTCCAGAGACATGAGAGCACAGAGCGGATCATGTGATCGAGTCGGTCCAGAGATACGACAGCACAGAGCGGATCATGTGATCGAGTCGGTCCAGAGACACGAGAGCACAGAGCGGATCATTGATCAAGTCGGTCCAGAGACACGATAGCACAGAGCGGATCATGTGATCGAGTCGGTCCAGAGACACGATAGCTCAGAGCGGATCGTGTGATCGAGTCGGTCCAGAGACACGATAGCTCAGAGCGGATCATGTGATCGAGTCGGTCCAGAGACACGATAGCTCAGAGCGGATCGTGTGATCGAGTCGGTCCAGAGACACGATAGCTCAGAGCGGATCGTGTGATCGAGTCGGTCCAGAGACAAGATAGCTCAGAGCGGATCATGTGATCGAGTCGGTCCAGAGACAAGATAGCTCAGAGCGGATCATGTGATCGAGTCGGTCCAGAGACACGAGAGCACAGAGCGGATCATGTGATCGAGTCGGTCCAGAGACACGAGAGCACAGAGCGGATCATGTGATCGAGTCGGTGCAGACACACGATAGCTCAGAGCGGATCATGTGATCGAGTCGGTCCAGAGACACGACAGCTCAGAGCGGATCATGTGATCGAGTCGGTGCAGAGACACGATAGCTCAGAGCGGATCATGTGATCGAGTCGGTCCAGAGACACGATAGCTCAGAGCGGATCATGTGATCGAGTCGGTCCAGAGACAAGATAGCTCAGAGCGGATCGTGTGATCGAGTCGGTCCAGAGACAAGATAGCTCAGAGCGGATCATGTGATCGAGTCGGTCCAGAGACAAGATAGCTCAGAGCGGATCATGTGATCGAGTCGGTCCAGAGACACGACAGCACAGAGCGGATCATGTGATCGAGTCGGTCCAGAGACACGAGAGCACAGAGCGGATCATGTGATCGAGTCGGTCCAGAGACACGAGAGCACAGAGCGGATCATGTGATCGAGTCGGTGCAGAGACACGATAGCTCAGAGCGGATCATGTGATCGAGTCGGTCCAGAGACACGACAGCACAGAGCGGATCATGTGATCGAGTCGGTCCAGAGACACGACAGCTCAGAGCGGATCATGTGATCGAGTCGGTCCAGAGACACGACAGCTCAGAGCGGATCATGTTATCGCGTCGGTCCAGAGATACGACAGCACAGAGCGGATCATGTGATCGAGTCGGTCCAGAGACACGACAGCACAGAGCGGATCATGTGATCGAGTCGGTCCAGAGACACGATAGCTCAGAGCGGATCATGTGATCGAGTCGGTCCAGAGACACGACAGCTCAGAGCAGATCATGTGATCGAGTCGCCGCAGACCAGAAAACGTATCGGACCCATTTGAATTCTGCACAGAATGCTGTATTTTAAAGTGATGGAGGAGATTAGGAGAAGAAACGGTTAGAGATTAGGAGGAAACTGCAGCTTTACTGAGATCAACGGCTCTAAGCTGTGGGGAGGAGCTATTCGATATGCCCCGCCCTGTCTTCCTGTTTCAGGAGAAATTATGTCAGCACACTGAATAATGCTGCGCGTTTCATGGCACTTCAGTGGGTCTTTAATATGAGATAATATGATGGGTGATGTTACCGTATCACTGGTGTCAATACTTCGATTTCCAGAAACTTTCTATGGCAGGGATGGGCAAACTCGGTCCTAGGGGGCAACTGCCCTGCAGAGTTTAGCTCCAACCCTGATCAAACTCACCTGCCTGTAGCCTTCTAGTAATCCTGAAGACATAGATTAGCTGGTTCAGGTGTGTTTGATTAGGGTTGGAGCTAAACTCTGCAGGACAGTAGTCCTCCAGGACCGAGTCTGCCCATCCCTGTTCTATGGGAAGTTAAGCTGCATCATATAGCCGACAATATTTATAAATATAAACATTTTGTTTGGTCTTAAGCAGACATTCATGCCAACTAATACAAATTTTAAAAAATGACATTTCTGACTTTGATTTATTTGTGAGTAGATCTTTAATTGATTCTTTTTTATTTAAACAACAAAAAAGCATGAATGTTGAATAAAATAAACATATTCCCTATGATCCCCCCCATTCAACATGTAAAGGTGTGTTCACGCCACCTCGTAATTCCTGTAATTACGAGATTCTAGCTTGTAAAAAGTGTTCACGTCCTCGTAGAGCTCGTAATTACAGCTTGTAGGCTGGGAATTTTCTGAGCGCTACAGCTTGTACCACGTGACCGCGGCACCACACGCAGAAGCAGAGAAAAATGGCAGCGCTTCCAGCAGTAAAACGTAAATAAGAAGTTATTACGTAATATTTTAAAATTTGTCTAATTAACTTTTGCCAATGTACACTATTTTTTTCATGAAAAAGTAATGTGAACATAAACAAAATACATGCAGTTAGATATCTAGGTTATTCTTGTAATGAACCTAAATAAAATGAAAGTGTAATAACACATTTGAACAACACTTCAATGTTACTGTCACGGTGGTTGCAGGAAGGCAAACACAGACGAAGAGAATAAATCCAAAATGACAGGTTTAATAGTATTTCTAGCAAACAGACAATCAGACAGCAACACACACTAACTAAGACGGTGAACGGACAAGGAGTGACTGAAAAGGAAGAACTAATAGAGGAACACAAACAAGGTAACGAGCAAACACAGCTGAACAGAATGAACTAATAATGAAGGTAACCATGGTAACAAAGGAGTGGCGGGAAACTGAACAAAGGAGCACATGAACAAATCAGAATACAAACAGACATGTGACAGTTACTTCTATTGTGTTTTTTTTTTCTTCTTAGTACTTAAATTACATTTTATTACATTTTACTTAAATTAAATTACAGCATTCTTTCACGCAGGTTCATTTTGGCGACTGTCGCTATAGAAACGGATAATCTCCAGTTTGAGGACGTGAACAGCTCCGAATACAACGTCACGTGTTGTCATCTCAAGATTCCGTAAATACGAGGTGGTGTGAACGCAGCATAAAATGAAAGCAGATTCAGGGGTGTGTTCTCAATAGCCCTGGGTAGAAATCAACTGAATTTGCAATCAAGCCACACTATGTAATTTTTAACCACTAGAGGTCACTTATTCAAAACAAAGGCGTAGCTTGATGACGCCTGGATTTCGCGGGGCTTTTATTCTGCCGCAGACGAGCGCTTCCGCTTCTTTCGCTCATGCGTGTGTGGGGTAACACAGCGCTGTTTTATCATATTACACACATTTGAGTGTGTTGAAAGTTATGTTATGATGCTACTCTGTGCGTTCGCTCGGCGGCGACTATGAGAGACTTGTTGCACACTGCAGTGAGCTAGATCCATATTAGGCATGGTAAAACATGGTACTCGCGGTAAATCAAGAACACCAGATTTAAACAATAAGACTAACTGTGTTGAGCTGTATAATAGGGCTGCACGATTAATTGAAATCGAACCGCAATTGCGATTTGGCTTATGTGCAATTATGAAAGTGTAAAGGCTGTGATTTTAATGAAATAAATATATGCCCAATGTGTTAGTGAAGAGCGGCTCTGTGATCAGTAGTAAACGCTGCTCCGTCTGAAAGACTGTGAGTTTGAGTCGCTTATAACGTGCGTTTGAAATTACAAAAAAAGACAATGTTTAATAACATGTTTTAACTCAATTCATATCGTCAGTCGAGTGTTTGATATTTCCTTTTTGTGAGCTGATGTGGCTTCTTATCACAGAATGAGGCAGGCGATGAATTATTTTATAGTATTCTATACAGTGATGAAGTCTATGTCGATTAGCACTGCATTATAATATACTTTATTATTATGAAAATACCCGAGAAGGCTTGAAGAACTCAAATACACCATATATTGTCGAAGTCGTGTGTTTATTGTCTTCATGTTTAATCAAAGCGTTTCTATCTTCTTTTTATTCAGCTCAGCTACACAGCGCTAGCTTCACATTAGGGATTTCCTGAAAACGTCATTATATGACTTCTCTCTGAGGTGTGTGTGGCGTTTCTGCTCGAGGGCGCCCTCTGGCCTCCAGTATGAATGAAACATGAGTGTGTTTAGTGCCCAGCACTGCTCACTCCATCCTATTTTGGGTAAAAAACAGGAAAAATAATACTTCTCTAAATAAATGTATATGACAATCCATATGTTTTTCTCCAGTGTACAGGAGAAGTTTTTTCCCCACAGTGGATGCATAAGAGGCTCATATTTCATATTAAAGACATAGACTCGTTCTTGATTTTGCATACCTCCTGACAAAAATTAAGAAATTGATATCACAGATTTTTATAATAGTAATAATAATAATATTTTATAATAAATCCTTAGACATTTCTATGATTTTTAGTCATACCCTGCCTGCATGTTAACAGGTAACCCTGCAGTTTTTTGTAAAATAAGTTTTCTGTAAAATATAAATATTATTATTATTATATTGTTATATTTATTCTTAAATACTCTATTTTTTTATTTTTAATAATGAAAATGTTATTGTATTTTGTTAAATATTATTATATATTATTAGCGATAATAATAATCATAATGATCATTATTAGTCACAATATATAAGCACAAAATGTTATTTATATATATATATATATATTTGTAAATAAAAATAAACGCATTTTAAATCGCAAATCGCAATTTTAACCAGAATAATCGCAATTAGATATTTTCCCCAAATTGTGCAGCCATACTGTAACAATGATTAGTTTTCTGTCCATGAATGATCCAAACAGTTGCTCACCTGTCTAATAAAACACATCATATATTAAAGCGTCTTTGGTGTTTCCATGGTTTCTACAAAATAAAACTGGAAATCGAGGGTAACACGGGTATGATGTCATTGATAGGCAACACACGGACACGGTCCGTGTCCTGGTTAAAATTGCTTATTTCTCTGGATTTAAACATTCTTGGAAATATTTGGGATAATGTAAGTACACAAGTCAACAAAATATATAACATTATTCTAGTGGATTTTGGATATTTTAATCCAATAATCTTACATATTGTGCCTTTTAAATCTGGTTGTTTTAACCAAGATTGTGCAGCAAGAAGTTTTTTTTTTTCCCCACAGTCTGTGCTTCCACGGCCATTGGATCCTCTTTCAAAGAACATGCATGTGCAATGTCCTCTAAAACCCAGTGACGCTCTGATGTTCACCTTAAGTAATCTCGCTGTGGTTTCTTTGGTTACTGACATACCACAAAAGTTCCCACGGTTTTCACAATCAAAAGTTTTCTCCATCTGCTAAACCTGCATGGTTACTGTTGTGCGCAATTCATCAATGCTTAATATACATAATATTTCATTAATATGAAATAAAAAACTATTAATAAAATAAAGTCATAAAATAAAAACTATTAATTGCCTCTGAAACCGCTGATGGAACTAAAGCCATGTGGCAGGGCAAAGTATATCAGTGAACGACTAAATACATACAAATAGGTCTATACACCGATCAGGCATAACATTATGTAACACCTAATATTGTGTTGGTCCCCCTTTTGCTGCCAAAACAGCCCTGACCCGTCGAGGCATGGGCTCCACTAGACCCCTGAAGGTGTGCTGTGGTATCTGGCACCAAGATGTTAGCAGCAGATCCTTTAAGTCCTGTAAGTTGCGAGGCGCGGCCTCCATGGATCGGACTTCTTTGTTCAGCACATCCCACAGATGCTCGATTGGATTGAGATCTGGGGAATTTGGAGGCCAAGTCAACACCTCAAATTCGTTGTTGTGCTCCTCAATTTTTGCTTTGTGGCAGGGGCATTATCCTGCTGAAAGAGACCACAGCCACCAGGGAATACCGTTTCCATGAAAGGGTGTACATGGTCTGCAAATATGCTTAGGTAGGTGGTACGTGTCAAAGTAACATCCACATGGATGGCAGGACACAAGGTTTCCCAGCAGAACATTGCCCAAAGCATCACACCCTGCCTGGTCTGTGGCTATGCAGCCCCATACGCAACAAACTGCGATGCACTGTGTATTCTGACGCCTTTCTATCAGAAACAGCATTAACTTCTTGAGCAATTTGAGCTACAGTAGCTCGTCTGTTTGATCGGACCACACGGGCCAGCCTTCGCTCCCCACGTGCATCAATGAGCCTTGGCCACCCATGACCCTGTCGCCGGTTCACCATTGTTCCTTCCTTGGACCATTTTTGATAGATACTGACCACTGCAGACCGGGAACACCCCACAAGAGCTGCAGTTTTGGAGATGCTCTGACCCAGTCGTCTAGCCATCACAATTTGGCCCTTGTCAAACTCGCTCAAATCCTTACACTTGCCCATTTTTCCTGCTTCTAACACATCAACTTTTGAGGACAAAATGTTCACTTGCTGCCTAATATATCCCACCCACTAACAGGTGCTGTGATGAAGAAATAATCAGTTGGACTGAATATTGGATGCTTCTGACACACCCACACAATTATATGTGCATAATTTATCCAATTGGCTCTATAATTTTAATAATTTTTTTTAATAATAAGCAGAAGCAGAAAACGTGAAAAAAGCAAGCATTTTGTTTAATAGGCAAAACCTGAGAAAATGGCGCAATCTGGTAAAAATGGTAAAACATTTCATTTTGAAGCCAACAGAATGAAAGCCTATTAACAAAGACTGTATCATTTCATAGTTAAAAGGCTCTGGGATTAAAAATGGCAGTTTTTCCAATGGGTTTCAATGGAGACATTTTTGTCCTTAAGGTCCTGAGTGGAACTATTGTATGTTACTAGTGTAAAATAGATTTATTAAAGGAAATGAGGGTGAAATAGTATAATTCCAATAAAAATACACACCTCTGCCAAAATGTATGCAGTTGGCATTAACACAGACAAAATTATCAACAAAAAAAAAACTGAAAAAGACAAAAATGTCCTTAAGGACGCACAAGGGTTAAGAGGGCCCATAAACAGGATACGTTACTCTGTCTACACATTCACTTTAAACCTGACGCTGAGTGCATGATTATCACGATTATTGTGTTAATCTACAGGCAGCACAAAAAGATGACTTTTGAGGTGTTGATGATCAGCGCGTCTTCTGCAAGAATCACCGTACAATTAAAAAACACCAAAGCTTGTCAGAAGAAAAATAATCGACAAGACTTAACTGCACTTCTACAAACTTCCTCTTAAGCAGATTTTAGTGAATCCAGACTCCGTTCTCTTAATTTAGCCTTTCTTTTCTTATTTAGTTAACTGTTCAAATAACTCCATTTTAGGTGTGAGAAGAGGAAACACATTTCCGATCTGATGGCCCAGAAAGGAACTCAAATCCCATGTCACAGTCTAGCCTTACACAATAAGGGCTGAAACAGAAACTTGTGCTTCACACGGAGCGTTTTATTGGCTCCTCTGGTCTTAATTAAGACTCCGGATATCCATGAGGCCAGGGTCCCGTTTAAGCCTGTTCTTTAAACATCTTGCAGAATTCACCTCCTTTTCTTTTCCTGCCTCTTTGTTCTCTACATGTGTGTGTGTGTGTGTGTGTCCTTTGGGCCCCAGAGCTCAATTACATTCCAAGGATTTTTGGGATGTTCCTAAAAGAAGCATGACTTTCCTTCACTTCCAATAACTACAGGTGCATCTCAATAAATTAGAATGTCGTGGAAAAGTTCATTTATTTCAGTGATTCAACTTAAAAGGTGAAACTAATACATTATATAGACTCATTACATGCAAAGTGAGATATTTCAAGCCTTTATTTGTTATAATTTTGATGATTATGGCTTACAGCTTATGAAAACCCCAAATTCAAAATCTCAGAAAATTAGAATATTGTGAAAAGGTTCAGTATTGTAGGCTCAAAGTGTCACACTCTAATACGCTATTTAATCCACAACACATGCAAAGGGTTCCCGAGCCTTTAAATGGTCTCTCAGTCTGGTTCAGTACAATTCATAATCATTGGGAAGACTGCTGACCTGACAGTTGTGCAGAAAACCATCACTGACACCCTCCACAAAGAGGGAAAGCCTCAAAAGGTAATTGAATAAGAAGTTGGATGTTCTCAAAGTGCTGTATCAAAGCACATTAATAGAAAGTTAAGTGGAAGGGAAAAGTGTGGAAGAAAAAGGTGCACAAGCAGCAGGGATGACCGCAGCCTGGAGAGGATTGTCAGGAAAAGGCCATTCAAATGTGTGGGGGAGCTTCACAAGGAGTGGACTGAGGCTAGAGTTACTTGCTCAAGAGCCACCACACACAGACGGATCCTGGACATGGGCTTCAAATGTGGTCAGAAGCATCTTACCTGGGCTAAAGAAAAAAAGAACTGTTCTGTTGCTCAGTGGTCCAGCCCTCTCTTCTGATGAGAGCAAATTTTGCATCTCATTTGAAAACCAAGGTCCCAGAGTCTGGAGGAAGAATGGAGAGGCACACAGTCCATGATGCTTGAAGTACAGTGTGAAGTTTCCACAGTCTGTGTTGGTTTGGGGAGCCATGTCATCGGCTGGTGTTGGTCCACTGTACTTTATTAAATCCAGAGTCAATGCACCCGTCTACCAGGACATTTTAGAGCACTTCATGCTTCCTTCAGGAGATGCTGACTTCATTTTCCAGCAGGACTTGGCACCTGCCCAAACTGCCAAAAGTACCAAAACCTGGTTCAATGACCATGGGATTACTGTGCTTGATTGGCCAGCAAACTCGCCTGACCTAAACCCCATAGAGAATCTATGGGGCAAAGCCAAGAGAAAGATGAGAGACATGAGACCGAACAATGCAGAAGAGCTGAAGGCCGCTTTTGAAGCATCCTGGTCTTCCATAACACCTCAGCAGTGCCACAGGCTGATAGCATCCATGCCACGCCGCATTGAGCCAGGAATTCATGCTAAAGGGGCCCAAACCAAGTACTGAGTACATGTGCATGATTATACTCTTCAGAGGGCCGACATTTCTGTATTTAAAATCCTTTTTTTTTATTGATTTCATGTAATATTCTGATTTTCTGAGATTTTAAATTTGGGGTTTTCATAAGCTGTAAACCATAATCATCAAAATTATAACAAATAAAGACTTTGCATGTAATGAGTCTATATAATATATTAGTTTCACCTTTTAAGTTGAATTACTGAAATAAATGAACTTTTCCACGACATTCTAATTTATTGAGATGCACCTGTACATGCCAGTGAACAACACACCTCATACACAAACAGCAGAAGCATAGTGCTGTAACGTGTATGTTCTGTTTTAGTTTCATTTTCACTGTTTCCTGTGCTTACTTGCCTGTGTTCTGTGTCCCTAGTTAGTTTCCTTGGTTGTAAATTAACCCCACACCTGTTCCTGTTCTGTTAATGATCTCTCCCTGCATGTGTATAGACCTTTATCACAGCGGAATTAAATACCGGAAGTGCGTGTCAAAGCAGTGTGTCGATTCTTCCGGTTATGTATATTTTCAATGTGCTGTTAACACCTAGTTGAACCAACGCCTCTTAAAATATGCATCCGGAGGATGATTTCAAAATCAGGACATTTTCAGTGACAGGAGAAGAGATAAACTGATAATTACTGTGTACAGGATTTTCCAAACTCAAAGGAACTTGAAGTTTTTTAATCCAACAAGCCGAGGCTCGTAAACATACGTGATTATTTCACCACACCGTGACATTGCAGTGTGTGTGAGACCTGATGAATAAGATCAGAATGAGCATATTTATTCATTTGTATTAAATATTTTAGTCATTATCTCTGTCATTTTTCATTGACAATCATTTCACTGTATGTAATTCACACATTTATGCCAAAATTCTTAATTAATATTCAAATGCTGTCAACGCATTACTGTTTAAGATTAATTAAATGTCATTAAATTTCTTTGAGGCAGTTACCACACATTCATTCATCTATTTTAATACTGCTCTCACGAAAATTAACCATTTTACTACAAAAAAAAACATGATTATTGTAGTTTAACCATGGTATTTGTAGTAAAACTGTGGTAAAAAAAATGGTAATCAATCCACGAAAAAACATGGTTACTACATTTTTACTATAATAAAACCATGGTTAATTTTCGTAAGGGTGTTTATCAGTCAAATGTAAATTCTACAGGTATGGAATATGATTAGTAAGAGAAAAACACTGTTAATGAGAAGACGAGCACTGGACTGCGGCAGGTTAGTTGGGAAATGCATGTATTTATTATTCAGAATGCACATTTGGAAGGGAACGTTTCAGCAGCTGAAGATATGAGATGTAAACGTCCTCACGAACGTACTCCCACGTATTATTTTAAAAGAAGGTCCTTCATCCCACCGTTTCAGTCTCACCCATGCTTTCCTCTATTATTTTAGTGTCAGGAAATGGTGAAATCTGGAGGTAAGAGTGTCGTGTAGAATTAGAGCAGCCGGATCGCTGCAGTAACACCGGCGACAAGATTCAGACATTAGTTTTGATTTCGTTGCGATGGGACTGGAAGTAGCGATACACTGCTTCACTGCTTCACTTACCGGAAATATTTATGTACACAATAATAATCTTTTACATTAATCCTTTTATTTTTAATATTTAAAAATGTGTGTGTGCTGCTGCGCGTCCCTGTGTGTGTAATAAGCAGAGTGTATGCGCGTTGTGCACCCCCCTATAGGCTCATATTACTAACACACCCTTTAAATAACACAAAAAATACTGTGCTTTTGACTTTAGAGCAGGTTTGTGTTGGTCAATGGTCGTTTTCAGTTCCTCAAAATAGCAACACACCAACAATGCTCCTGAACACACCTGGTTTTCAGACCAGACGCCCATGGGTGAACAGATGTGCCAGTGCATTTGCTATTTAAACGCTGTGACGCTGGACATGAAAATGAGAACTGCGTCGGGCTGAAACTAGCAAAAAACACTTGCGTCGTGCCTGGCGTCACATTGCGCCGGGAGTATGATAGGGCCCAAAATATCCCAGTGCCAGTTTTTTTTCCAATATCATGCATCCCTACTTGTACACGTTTCATTAGTCACCAAATAGTGCAGAAATGTATTAAAAGTATTTCTTATTGATTGACATGTCTTTGTTTTATATTTCTCAGAATCCTTAAAACCTAAAAAAAAGAATGTGTGTAAGAATGTATATGCTGTTTTTATAAGTTAATGCTCTGCTAATTTTTATCTTTATGGATTATAAATACAGAGCATTAAATGTCATTTTGGCTCAAGAAGAATCTTAAATATTTTAATTTATCATGGTTATCAACAGTTTTTATTCAGTTTTTATGTTCTACTGCATCTATCTTTGTGAGCAAATTCTCATGAAATCCAGATAGAGTAAGAATATTGCTTTAAAATACCAAGGAAACAATTATATCAGGTTGGATTTGCCTTATTAATCTCTTCATTTTAAAATTATTACTGCTCAGCCAGTCGTCACCAAAATAGCATATTTAAACAGTGAAAATATCAACACACACTTCAAGAATTGAACATTGAAACAATGATTAATTTGAAACAATTTCATTTTTTTTAATAAAACGGTAACACTTTACAATAAGGTTCATTGGTTAACATTAGTTAACTACATTAGTTAACATGAACTAATAATGAACTGCACTTATAAAGCATTTATTTATCTTTGTTAATGTTAATTTCAACATTTACTAATACTTTATTAAAATCTTGTTAACATTAGTTAATGCACTGTGAACTAACATGAACAAACCATGAACAGCTGTATTTTTATTAACTAACGTTAACAAAGATTAACAAATAAAGTAACAAATGTATTGCTCATGGTTAGCTCATGTTAGTTAATACATTAACTAATATTAACTAATGAAACCTTATTGTAAAGTGTTACAAATAAAACATATATAAGCTATTGCACATATTATTCTGTATTTAAATAATGTTAATGATGCACTGTAGTTCATTCACTGCAATGTACAAAAATGACAATGATCAAACGTTTAATTTAAGCAACTTAATTGCTGCAGTTTACAGACAATTTATGCATTGCATTGCTATTAAAAAGAGACTTATTTTTGCCAATTCTGCAGCTAGTTTGCACGAGTCTCAGGTCTGTTGTGTATGACTGCGGCTGAAGCAGAGACGGCAGGACAGGACAGGACAGGACATCCTCTCATCTCATAATACACACTCGTTCATTCTCACACGCTACGCCACATTCCTCCAGCTGCAGAGTGACATCAGACTCCAGCGTCTCACTCTCGCTGTCTGTCTCGCATCTCCATTACTGTGTGTAACGTAAAACAGCGTTCAGACGAGGAAACCTGATGCTGTGTTACATTAACCTGGTTCTGCTCAGCATGCGTCTCTTAACTTCCCTTTGTCTACATTTTCAGCCCTTCCAAAAATCTGTCTTAATACATTTTCGGTAACACTTTACAATACGGTCTCAACTGTTAACATTACTTAATATGAATGAACAATGAGCAACATATTTGGTAACACTTCATTTCGATGGTCACCTAGACAGTAACTTTGCAACTACGTCAACTTATTCTACTAGCCCGAACCCTAACAGTCTACTAATACTCTAATGAGAGTTACATGTACAGTCAAACCAAAATTTATTCAGACACCTTCAACATTTTCTTATATTATCACAGTTTATTCGCTATAGTTTAGAAAATGGTAATAAAATATGACAATACATGGTCAGGTCAAAGTGTCTGAATAATTTTGGTCCCAAATTTGTATCAAGTTTACTGGTAGTCACTGTATGAAGAATTTCTGGGTATAATATGTCAGAGTTTACTTTATTTTGCTATCCTCACTTACATAAATGAACTATAGTGTCCTGCACCCACTAGTAAAAAATTATATCTGGTGTCTGAATAATATTTGCTTTGACTGTAGGTGCAAATTAATGAGTTAGTAGACTGTCTAAAGTGGACTATGGAAATAAAGTGTAATCATATATGTTTTAAAACCATTTATTAGTCTGTGTGTTAATGTTAGTAGTTCATTGTTTGTTCATGTTAGTTCACAGTGCATTAACCAGTGGTGTAATGTAATGAAGTAATAATACTTCGTTACATTACTTGAGAATTTGTACTTTATTTGAGTTTTTATATTTCTGTCAACTTTTACTTTAACTTTACATTTCCTAAATAAAACGTATACTTTTACTCTGATACATTTCAATCGATACATTCTATCAAGAACACTTGAAGATTATTAGATAATCATAAAGTGTTCTAAAATAGAAGCAAATAATGTGTGAAAGTATACATATAATATACATATGTGTCTAATTTCAATGCTATGGCCTTAGTGTAGATATTTAAAGATGGCCATCTTTAAGCATGACTGTTTGGATCTCATAAATGTATTGTTCATTGTTAATTTCAACATTTACTAATACATTTTAACATTTTAAAATGGTCTCTTACATTAGTTAATGCACTATGAATTAACATGAATGATAAAGGTATAATTAATATTTTTTATATTTAAAACTTACAATAAACATTTTGTCCTTTTTTTAATTCAAAGAAAACAAAATGGAAGAAAGAGAGTTAAAACTGAACACAATCTTACTGCTCAAACTGTGCATAAACAATTTTTTATAATAGTTTTTGCTCTTTTTGTATTTTGCATTTACTTGTACTTTTACTTTCAACTTATTCTACTAACCCGAACCCTAACAGTCTACTAATACTCTAATGAGAGTTAGTTGACATGTAGATGCAAATTAAAGAGTTAGACTGTCTAAAGTGGACTATGGAAATAAAATGTAATCATATATGTTTTAAAACCATTTATTAGTCTGTATTAATGTTAATATAATTGTTCATTGTTTGTTCATGTTAGTTTTAATATAAAAAAATACTTTTCATACTTAAGTACAAGAAATATAATATACTTTAAAACTTTTACTCAAGTAATATTCTAAACAGTGACTTTAACTTCTACCAAAGTTATTATCTATACTTTTACTCAAGTGTGTCTTTCAGGTACTTTATCCACCACTGGCATTAACTGTCAACAAATACACCTTTTGATTTTAATAATGTATTAGTAAATGTTGAACTTAACATTAACTAAGATTAATAAACGCTGTAGAAGTATTGTTCATTGATAGTTCATGTTAACTAATGTTAACAGAAACTGTAAAGTCTTAGCATATTTTCAATGATATCACATTTCCTGTAGTCCACTTGTAATGCTCGTCAAAGTTGTTTTATTTTTCATGCAGAAATATTTCATATACAATTTATCCCCATCAAAATGTTATCTCTAAAGGAATCAAAACAGACAGGCCAATACTAATGATAGCAAATCATATCAAAATCTCTACCAGTTGTCACATTTCCACCATCAGACTGCATACCCAGCTCTACATAAAGTGAACTTGTTTTAAATTTTTATTTAATTAGATTTTAATGGAATAAAACACACACACACACACACACACACTTCAGTCCTGAAGACCATTAGTCTCAGATATCCGATTTCTTTGTGACTTTCATCGATTTTTTTAAACATCATGATATTCCAGAGGTCTGAGGCGGGCTTTTGCATATCATTAACTATTCTCTGAAGCAGGGGAGTCTCAAGAGAAGCCAGGTTATCCTGGTATATTTTCCTGTTGATACGAAAAATCGGGTAGATTTAGCAATATAGCGGATGAACTGTGTATATGATGTTATATTACGATGCCTTTCTCCACTGACGTTCTAAGTTGTTCAAAGCGTTTCTAAGGATACTGACTGATACTGAAGGCAGACTGAAATGGGAACATGGTTTGTGTAACATTAGCAACACATTATTAGCTGTCTGATAACGTAGTCAAACAAAAGGCTAATCATATTAATGACCGTTATGTGTCTGATGTTGTAGAGAGCGATAGATAAAGTGCATTACCATTCTGATACGTCTTGTAGATGAGCCTGTATAACTCGCTCTTCCTCTTCTTCTTCTGAATCAGTTTCTGGTTCAGTCATATATGGCTGAATTACACCAGCATTTCCACTTGCCATGGTGCAGCGTTTACTACAATAAAGTGGCCGAGTGGATCTCTGAGCTCGTACGAGTGAGTGGAGGCGGGTCTAATTTGCATATTCATGGATCCGCGTACACTAAATGAAGCAAGGGTGTAGAGTTACATTCAAGCAATTTTAAGGCATGAAGAATTTTTTTCCTACAGGAAAAAAACGTTTAAATATGTCATTTTGGTGATCAAAGATGAGTTTTAAGGGATAAAATTATTGACTACAGGGGACTTTAAGACAGCATATTTGCTCAGTTAAACTACATGGCGCTATATATTGCAGCAGACTTAAACAGTAAGGGCCCTATTATACACCCGGCGCAATGCGACGCCAGGTGTGACGCAAGTGTTTTTTGCTAGTTTCAGCCCGACGCAGTTATCATTTTCACGTCCAGCGCCGCGTTGTTTAAATCTGTTCACCCATGGGTGTGCTGGTCTGAAAACCAGGTGTGTTCAGGAGCATTGTTGGAGCGTTGCTATTTTGAGGAACTGAAAACGACTGCGCCATTGACCAACAAAACCTGCTCTAAAGTAAATAGTGCAGTATTTTTTGTGTTATTTAAAGGGTGTGTTAGTAATATGAGCCTATAGGGGGGTGCACAACGCGCATACACTCTGCTTATTACACACACAGGGACGCTTAGCAGCACACACACATTTTTAAATATTAAAAATAAAAGGATTCCTCTCTGGAGAAGTATTCAGTCTTTCCGCTCGCAAATTCCTCCATGTAAATAGTGAATCCGGCTTTTAAAGGGAATGGGAGATGAGACTCTGATTGGTTTATTGCACGTTACGCCCAAAACACACCCATGACTCATTAAGAGACTAGGGATAACCCTTTTAGACCATGCACCTGGCGCGCCGACCGTTTTTTCCATTGTTAAACTAGCAAAAGTGGATTCGGACACGCCCTTAGTGCACCTGCGCCATGAGCTTCAGACCATGTGCTCAGATCGCTAAAATAGGGCCCTGTGTGTTTGTGAAAGACTACAGTACATATTTAGCATGTTTTTACATTTGTTGTAGTGTTCACAATTTAAATAGACTAAAGAATCTTCAGCATTTTGCAATGAATGTTGTAGATCAAGAAATATGAACTTTGAAGGTAAAACATTCAAAAATTGTAGCTTAGAAGGTAATGATTCAATTTATACAGCAACATTTCCTTAAATTTACAATCAGCTGACACATTCTGAGGAAGGCTAAGCTGAAATGCATCAGTGTGCAGTTTTCTTGCAAAAAAACAAACAAACAAGAAAAAACATGGAAAACAAATCGCTTGAAAAACTGCCACCATGCAAGAATTCATTAGCACAGCAAGAGACCCAGTAGAATTAGGATTTCTGGGAAATGTAGTTTTGAGTAACGTCATGTAGTAATTCAAAACCTTCTGCCATCTGGTTCTATAATCGCCTCCCACTCACAAAGAGCCTTTCTCGTCCCTCGGCCCGTGTTTATTTTGTGTTCTCTCTTTTGTTTACTCTTATGGCACAGGTACAGGAACGAGAGTTCGGGTCAGAAAGACAGAGCAAAGAGAGATGGTCGAGATATGTCTGGAATTCTCCACATGTGCACTTAACCTGTGCATGAACTCTGGGATACGGCCAAATGTTTTTCAGCTAGTCATGGGAGTAACGTTCCCACCGCTAACATAACAGTTCACTTCAGCCATAGTGTTGTGAAATGTGTCTCGGGAATATAGCTATGGGGAGAAACCTATTTAAAGGTTACATAAAATAATAAAATAATGTTTAACATATATTTGTTATGTCACTGTGTTTACCAGTTTGAAATGTATCTGAATATAACAAAAGTGTCTAATTCTGAAAATGTTTGTAAGGTTATTAAGCAGTAGGAAAAGTAACCCTAATAAGCTGAACCCATTTGTTTTCAAATACAAAACAATTTTACAAAAAAGAGAGGAATTAGTTTAGCAGCAAATGCTTGTTACTAGTATTATTTGCAGACAATGTTCAGTTCTTGAGTTATTTGAGCGTGTTTCTGCTCTAAAGCTCACAGCGAAACACTGCTGTTGCCTTTAAAAAGACAGTATTTTACTAAAATGGTGATGAAACTGGCTGATATTGATAAGAACTTTAGAATGAATAAATTAATAAACAATTCAACATATGATTTATTTTCTTGGTAACATCAATAATATGTATTTCATAAGTATCTGTAGTGAGTGCATGACACAAGTCCCGCAAGTACCGTATAAGCCCACTCTGGATTTGTCATGTTACAATTCTGAAAACTTAATTTTACCAAAACATTAAATCAATTTTCAATGTAATATGCACTTTATTGTGGGGGTTTACAGATATCTCTGTGTATATATATATATATATATATTTTTTTTTTTTTTTTGGAAAGTCATGGAAATGCAATAGTGAATTTTCTTATTTTGTTGTTGGAGAAAGTGGGAATGCAAAAATGATATTTGCTTTGGTCTCACATGTACCTCTATTTATCCTGCTAGTTTACTTCCACGTTTTAAACCTGGAAATGTGAAAAGGATTCATATAAATCCCCTCACGCACATGCCAAATGCAGAATGATGGGCTTTAATGTAACCTGAGCGCTTTACAATCAAGTTCACAACAGTTACATTCAAAACGAATCATTTAGTTCATGCCATTCAACCATTCATTTATAGAATCAATGCATACAATGCATAAAATAAAAGATCAATGAGAAACAAGGCATACTCTATCTGCGCCGAGAGTATTGTGAAGGTTATATGGGTCCACGAGACCACCGAGGCTCACAGCCAGCATGAGGAACACCAGCGGCTGGTGCAGGGCATGTGGCATGAGGTCTGCCTCCAGTTCTTCAGGACAAAGTTTTATGAGCTGCTACAGAGGGTGGGATTGCCAATTGCAAAGCAAACTAATGTTGTGTCATTTCTTAAGTCAGACAGCTGGCAATCTGTGTGCGGTTAGTAACCTGATTGAATATAAAAAGTTGAATTCTATTGGGAGAATTGTGATTGATGAGATTATTCTATCCTTCATGCCGACAAGTTTGCTCCAATAACTACACTACCATTGGTAGTTGCTGCTGAAAGTCATCATTTGCATAAAGATAAACTTTTCTCAGCTTTGTCGTGTTGTTGGACACGCCCACATTGTGTCATCCAATGGCCACTTTTGCTCACGCCACAAACAAAAAACACTGAAGATGTGATCATGTTGTGGTGTACACATGGCTAAACTGATATTTGAAGGACTTTCCCGCCATTGATGAAATTTTTCACAGTTATACGGTAGGTGGCGCTATTACACATCTTCTGAAAGAGTACAGAATCTCCTGATCAAAACACAGACAAAGAAGAAGCAGAAACAAGCGATAGCATATGTAATCATATGCATATGTAAATTAACGCGATCATCAACATTAAACAGCATATAAATCAAAACTGCCTAATGTCACTGAATGAAATGTCGACCCAGGACGAGCTACAGGACTGTGAAGCTTTGATGGACTCGATCTACTCCATCTGCGTTTTGATCATCGCTCTGAATCAGTCTTTGACAATAGGCGATTTTCTCAGCTTTTTGAAAATGCTGGTGATGGCTGGCAACTTTTTTCAAAAACACTGGCGGGGAAAGAGCCACTGAAATGCCTTGAAACGCGCAGCAATGTGCTGACGTAATTTCCACTAAAACAGGAAGACAGGGAAGGACATATCAAACAGCTCCTCCCCTTTTTAAAAAACAGCCAATAGTGTTTAGTTTAAATCAGAGCTCGTCCAGAGCCGCTGAGCTCGGTAAAGCCGCAGTTTCCTCCTAATCTCTAACCGTTTCTCCTCCTAATCTCCTCCATATCGCTTTAAAATACATCAATAACATGGTCCGCTCTGTGCTATCGTGTCTCTGGACCGACTCGATCACATGATCCGCTCTGAGCTGTCGTGTCTCTGGACCAACTCGATCACATGATCCGCTCTGAGCTGTCGTGTCTCTGGACCGGAGCTATGGCGTTCACATGAAATTAACGTGAAACCAGACTTCATTCACCCCAATGGAAAGCATATTTACACTGTCTGAATCGTTCCCTATCCCCTATATAGTGCACTGTCTGATCGTTCCTTATCCCCTATATAGTGTACTGTCTGAATCGTTCCCTATCCCTATATAGTGCACTGTCTGATCGTTCCCTATCCCCTATATAGTGCACTGTCTGAATCATTCCCTATCCCCTATATAGTGCTGTCGTGTCTCTGGACCGACTCGATCACATGATCCGCTCTGTGCTGTCGTGTCTCTGGACCGTCTCGATCACATGATCCGCTCTGTGCTATCGTGTCTCTGGACCGACTCGATCACATGATCCGCTCTGTGCTGTCGTGTCTCTGGACCGACTCGATCACATGATCCGCTCTGTGCTGTCGTGTCTCTGGACCGACTCGATCACATGATCCGCTCTGTGCTGTCGTGTCTCTGGACCGACTCGATCACATGATCCGCTCTGTGCTGTCGCGTCTCTGGACCGACTCGATCACATGATCCGCTCTGTGCTGTCGTGTCTCTGGACCGTCTCGATCACATGATCCGCTCTGTGCTCTCGTGTTTCTGGACCGTCTCGATCACATGATGCGCTCTGTGCTGTCGTGTCTCTGGACCGACTCGATCACATGATCCGCTCTGTGCTATCGTGTCTCTGGACCGACTCGATCACATGATGCGCTCTGTGCTGTCGTGTCTCTGGACCGACTCGATCACATGATGCGCTCTGTGCTATCGTGTCTCTGGACCGACTCGATCACATGATGCGCTCTGTGCTGTCGTGTCTCTGGACCGGAGCTGCGGCGTTCACGTGAAACTAGCGTGAAACCAGACTTCATTAACCCCAATGGAAAGCATATTTACACTGTCTGAATTGTTCCCTATCCCCTATATAGTGCACTGTCTGATCGTTCCTTATCCCCTATATAGTGTACTGTCTGAATCGTTCCCTATCCCCTATATAGTGCACTGTCTGAATCGTTCCCTATCCCCTTCATAGTGCACTGTCTGATCGTTCCCTATCCCCTATATACTGCACTGTCTGATCGTTCCCTATCCCCTATATAGTGCACTGTCTGATCGTTCCCTATCCCCTATATAGTGCACTGTCTGAATCGTTCCCTATCCCCTATATAGTGCACTATGTGCCATTCACCATGTAGAAAACAGTAAAAGTGGTGATGAGTGAACGATTTCAGCCGCAGCTTCAGCATCTGTTTATAATGTAGGGGGCGGGGCTTCAGATTCTAGAGAGCATTTGATTGGACAGAAAATCCGATAAGAAGCTGAAGTGCAGTGATGTCATCAAAATCATTGGTCCATATTGGCTGAAGTAAAAGACTGTAAGTTTTGTTTCACGGACAAAGCAAGCAGAATTTTATTTCACTTTCATTTTTCAAATTACAATCAGTTTCCCAAGTCTTTATCTGTGACGTTGTGTTATGGGTGTGACTATGGGCGACACTCTCGCTGTGTCATGAGCCATGCACCGATTAGCCGTGACTGTCAAGCGCTTGTGACTGTAAACATTCCAGACACTTGCACAGCTCTCATCAACCGTTTCTGAAATCAATCATGTCGCAGGCACTCTAGCAACACCAATGTCATGGGTTTGACTCCCAGACAAATAAAAATGTATAGCCTGAATGCTACACATGTTTGGATTAAAGCAGCTGCCAAATGTAATGTAAAACTCTTGGTGTATAGCATTTATAAAACTGTAGATGTGAAATACATCGACAACCTAGTTATTTAATTTGTTATAAATTAACATAACCAATAGGTTCAGATATTAAATCATAATTTCTATCTGCCTACATGATGCCACCTCAATAGCCTACATATAACTATTGTTCTTACGTTATATATGTGACCCTGGACCACAAAACCTGTCATAAGTCTTTTATTCTTTTATGCCAAAAATCATTAGGATAATAAGTAAAGATCATGTTCCATGAAGATATTTTGTAAATTTCCTACCGTAACTATATCAAAAATGTATTATTAGTAGTAATATGCATTGCTAAGGACTTCATTTGGACAACTTTAAAGGCGATTTTCTCAACATTTAGATTATTTTGCACCCTCAGATTCCAGATTTTCAAATAGTTGTACCTCGGCCAAATATTGTCCTATCCTAACAAACCATACATCAATGGAAAGATTATTTATTCAGCTTTCAGATGATGTATAAATCTCAATTAAAAAAAATTATGACTTATGACTGGTCCGGGTCACATATAAAGGATATCATTGATTTTTTTTTATCGTCTTAAGAATGTGTGTGACATTCAGAAAATGTCTCATTTGATAAGCCCAAAAAAACTCTTAAGTTCAGGGAAACAATGGAACATTCACATCCTGAATTATGTAACTATTTAACCCCATCTACAGCTACTAAGCGACGCTCATATTATAAACAACATGAACGCGCGCTTCGTTTATTATAAATGTAACCAATAGGCTACAGTATGTTGCGACTCGCGCTTGAAGGCTTGCGTCGCGGATAGCGATCTAGCTTTGTTGCTCGTCGAGGTTACTTTGATCCTTTAACAAACATGGACGGTCACAAGAGGCGTAAACAGTTCTGAGTTCGCTGTACTGAAACTTTTTTCCCCAGTTTATTACTCTACAACGCAACAGTCGAGCGCGTCACGGTGGGTTTTTCGAGGGGTGGGGCGTTGTGTTTTCCCACCGCTGAAAACTTGCAAACAGAAACATCAAAGCATCCGCATCCCTCTTTTGATACGATACAGAACATGTCGATTTGTTACATTTTAATGGTTCATATCTATCAATATCTTCCTTTTTCTATCCTTTATTCGCGGTCATTTTTCATTAATTTACTTCCAAAGTTCGATGGTGCTGAAACTTCGATGTGTGTATTAATGTTTTATAACGACTTGAATGTTGACGAATGTAGCTATTATTACCAGAAACTTATGAAAGCCGCCATTCCCAACAAAACCAAGCAGATCCCGAGCCGTCTGTATCCAGCTCGAGAGACAATGATCCCACAGAAAGCTGAAGTTGATTTGTCAAGGACACTGCAGCTCACATTTGGGCATATAAAGCCACTGCCTTTGGAAAGCAGCAGTCAAATACACAGAAAAGTCCGTGTGCGTTACCTTTTTGCTGTTTCTGCTGTTGTATCCGTTGTAGGGGTTGATTCCCGTCCTTGGCGGTACGGAGAGCAGCATTTTTTCTCAGCGCGGTGTCCGGAGCGGTGAGGCTGACGTCAGTGAGAGGAAGTTCAGGCGAGATCGAGTCCCGCCGTCGCCAGGACTGAAGCCGCTGCCGCTGCCGCTGCTGCGCCTCTGTAACCCCGCCCGGGTCCTAGCGCCACAGCCACCATAGCACGCACAAACCTGCAAACGCTGTAAGAAATGTGAAAAAGTGCATCTATATCCCTCTGAGGGTAACACTTTATAATAACTGCATGCTAGGAATCATTGGTTAAGCATTAGTAAATAGTTAATTCATCATTTATAAAGCATTAACAGACATAATATATAAATACAGCTATAAATGCTTTATTCTTGATTTATAAGCATATCTATAATGAGTTTAATAATTGTATTTTCATACTTTATTAATGATCAATTTCTAAATTAAGTATTACATTATTTACAAAGCAGATATTTAGGAGTTGTCAGTGGTTCATAAGATCATTTAGAAAGTGTAAGTAAATGATTAATAAGCTATTTAAATGTACATTTATACATCTTATTATTTAGACATATTAATAAATGCTTTATTAACATGTATTCCTACTGTAATTCATGATTAATTCAGGTAGTTGTAAAACATTTAGTAGTTTTCAGTTAAAGGCACAATATGTAAGATTTTTGTAATAAAATATCCAAAAAACACTTGCACAGTGTGATATATTTCATGCAGTTGTGTACTTACATTATCCCAAAAGTTCCCAATAAGATTTTAAATTATGGCTTAAATTATTATTAAGATTTTAAATTATGACATCCCTTGTCATTGTCACCTATAAATGATGTAATATCCACGGTTTCCGCTTGTAGAAACCATGGCAACACACGTGGACAAATGAGGAAGCACGTCGCTGTTGTGTCGTTCAGTCATCATCATGGATCAAGATTATCCATTGGAGAGTACAGAAAATCCAAAAAACGTAAACATAGATCAACTGAAGCCCCGGGTATACTTCACTTTCCACAGATGCGCGCGCGAGCCTTTCAAAATATACTCCTTTGGCCGTGAGCGTGGAAAGACACGTTCGGCACGTGCGCACTATCTAGTGGACTTTTGTGCTTTGTGACAAACGGAGAAATAAAACAAGGCTCAATATCGGCGTGGCGTTTTCAAGATGGAGAGAGCTTTGCGACAAATTTGGACTTGACAGAGACTCCGCTCTCACGTTTTTTAATAGGCAGGTAAACAAATATTTATTGTACATAATTCTTTGTGGGTTATGCTGATGAAATTACACATACAGTTATATTGCACTTTGTTTGTACTTCAGTAACGCTGTTTATCAAGTCTATGGCAGTTAAATTAAATACAGTATGTGGTGCACAAAAATATTTAGCCATTACTTGCAAATACTGTGGGTTCGTTCATATTAACTTTTAGTACGATTGTTTTAAGCATGTAAAACTGCGCAGCATTAACGTATTGACATAAAATAGCGTGATCAAACGTACAGGTAATACAAAAACTAATTCATTACCTCATACGTGAACATGATTTGTGAATTCCATACATGTCTGGATGGTGAAAACGACATCTCTCATCGTTCCACTCTCCTTCAGAGCGTCATCAAGCTTCGCCTTTGTTATTGTTTTGAAAATGCGCCCTCTGGCGGCGAAAACTTACATATTGTGCCTTTTTTTGAGCTCATGGGTGTAACACTCATGGACTTTTGTTATGTTTGCATTTAGTTCTGTCATGTGTTTTTCTGTTCATTTGCCCTCATCGTTTGTTCCTGATTAGTTTACCATCTACACCTGTTTCTGTTCTCCCTTATATAATCTCCCTGGTCTGTTCTGTGCTTGTCGGATCTCGTCTATGTGTAGTGTGTGTTGCTGCCTGATCATTTGTTTGCTGCTATTACCATTAAACCTGTCATTTTTGGATTTATTATCTTCGTCTGTGTCTGCCTTCCTGCAACCACCATGACAGATGAACGGACCAGCCTAAATGGACTATAGGGCTAAAATTATCGTCATGGCTCAGGAGAGCCCTGATTTTTTTTCATTTGTCAAGAACTTTTGTGTTTTGGCTAGCAACAGCATTCTGGAGGACGAATCCCTCAACACCCTGTTCTGGATCGGGGCAAACTTCCACAACACCATCCACCTCCCAGACACCACCGGACTGACTTGGAGGGAAGCCGTCTTGAAGTTTTCTGGAGAGCGTGCGGTCCCGATCCAGAACCCGGCCAGACCCAGAGCCCAGCCATATACCACCGCGATCGACAGCGCCTGAGCTCCCCGCAGACTGGAAGCTTCCGCCTGCCGTGACGAGTGAGCCCGTGCCCAAGGAAGGGAAAACAGCGCCAACCATCGTCCCGGAGCCAAAGCACCATGGAGAGTCTGACCAGGGGTGTGAGCCGACGTCCCCGTCCATCACCGTGGGAGTCCTCGTGGAGTTCGAGGGGATGGAAGCGAGCCCCACCCACCCTCCCGCCACTGAGAGCGAGCACCGGCTGGACTTATTGGACAGTTTAATCGAGTGTGGTGAAATTAATAACCCTATATCCCTGGAACTTATCTGAATCTGAACCTGTATCTGAATCTTCTTCGCCAGTCCTGTTATCCCCACCCAGCCTCCCTCTCCCACCACCTCTACTAACTGCCATCAAGGACACTCAGTTTTTTGGGGGGTTTTGTGCCACTCTTCGTTTCCAGACCTCTGCCAAGCCTGTCACCCAGTCATCATCGTCTCCCATCAGTCCCGCCGTGTCACCACATCCTCCTCTCAGTGGCGAGGTTACACCATGGACCTGCTGGGAGCCCACTCCTCCTGGGCGATACGATCTGTCCCGCCCTGGTCATTATCCTCCGTCTGTCTGCCTGCCCCTGGTACCTGCCCCTTGCCACGTCCTCGTCCTCCTCCCAAGCCGCCTCCATCTTCCCTCTACGGCGTGAGGCCACACCTTCTCGGAGGGGGCGTAATGTCACATGTCTGTTTGTGTTTGGACTTTCTGTTTGTATTCTGATTCGTTCATGTGCTCCTTCGTTCAGTTTCCCGCCACTCCTTTGTTACCATGGTTAATTTTATTATTAGTTCATTCTGTTCAGCTGTGTTTGCTCATTACCTTGTTTGTGTTCCTCTATTAGTTCTTCCTTTTCAGTCACTCCTTGTCCGTTCACCGTTTTAGTAAGTGTGTGTTGCTGCCTGATCATCTGTTTGCTGCTATTACCATTAAACCTGTCATTTTTGGATTTATTATCTTCGTCTGTGTCTGCCTACCTGCAACCAGTAAAGGCCCAGTTATCTTCAAAACAGAAAAATGAAACAAACACAACAGAGTGATACAGAACATAGAAATATTTATTTCTAGACTTGTAACTTGATATAAAATGAAAAATAAACCTCTTCAATGTCATAAAAAAATCAAAATTCCTGTACACCTCCAGAAAACATAACTGTGCAGTAAAATTAAACTAAGCCTCTGCAATCTGATATAAAAATACATTTCTGTAAAGTGTAAACATTGCTGAATAAAAATTTACCAGTGCCAAAACTGGATTACAGGACTGCCAAAATACAACAAATAAAATGTGTATAAAACAATAATAATATAATAAAATATTTCAGAGTGAAAACTACCTCAGTACTAACTTTGAAACGTTAGAGAACAGAAGAAAAACGGAGCCTTTAAATCTCTTACGAGGCATAAATAGCTCACAGAAAGAGTTAACTGACAACTACTAAATGTTTCATAACTACCTGAATCATAAATTACAGTACGAATACATGTTAATAAAGCATTGATTAATAAGTCTAAATAAAAAAAAAGTATAAATGTGCATTTAAATACTTTATTAATCATTTACTTACACTTTATAAATTATCTTATGAACCACTGACAACTCCTAAATAACTGGTTTGTAAATAATGTAATACTTAATTTAGAAATGATAACTTGATCATTAATAAAGTATGAAAATACAATATAAAGAATAAAGCATTTATATCTGTATTTATAAACTGCTTATTAATGTCTATTAATGCTATTAACTAATGCTTAACTAATGATTCATAGCATGCAGTTATTATACCCAGTTTTGTGAATTTAGTATGTCAATACATTGTTTAGACTTTAGAGCATGAGAAACAAATGGGAGGAAAATTGTATTCATATGTTATGCTATGACCAGTGTAGTGAACACCAGGACTTATAAATAGGCATGAAATGACATGCAAAAACAATGGGATTTTATTTTCATTCACCAATCAATTTTTAGGTTTCAGGATTTTTTTTAAACCTCACTTTGTATAAAGATGTTTCTCAACTATATTATGAATTGATATACCATTTTACTTTATGCGATATGTGGGTAAAATGCCCATAAATAGGTAGTTCAATACAATGTATCTGGATCTAATTTGCATATTAATGTGTTCTTCGGGCAACATGTCATGAAAAAAAAAGAAGTGCAATAATGGAGTAATAATAATAATATATATTTTATACTATTATATTAGATAATAATATCTAATATCTAATATTTTATAGAAATATTGATGTGTAATTCCTTTCCCTATTCACTTGTTGTGTCTCCCAGAATGCCTGATAAACATGATTTAAGTCCCAGTGTCCTCTACAGTGGACATGTATGAAATCAATGCCCTGTTTCAAAACAGAAAGTCATATTTTGATTAGAAACCCCATAACATTTTCCTGAGATGTTGATTTATGACAAACAATTTGAAAATTAGTCTGATTTAAATGATAATTACAAAATATTATCATATTTCCATAAGAGTGCTATAAATGTGATCATTCAGTCATTTTTAAAGACCAAGAAGAACTTGTCCTGGTGAAACCTCCAAACATTTGCTATCTCTGAAAAGCCCTGAATGTGCTCTTTACAGGACATCCAGACATAAAACGTGTGTAAAACTGTGACGTGTGTTCTCAGAGAAATTCACTAAAATATAATGTCACTACAGAGGACAAAAGTCTGTTCCTGGGTCCCAGGATGCTACTTGCCATTGTATAAAGCCTTTCTGTGGTGAATAATTTATCTAAAGAGAAACTTTATTTTTTTATTCGTCTTAATCCATTTTTATTAAACTTTTATGTGTTAGTCTTACTCGTTTTTATGAAAAGCACTTTAAATTACCATTGTGTAAGAAACGTGCTATACAAATAAGCCAGACTAGCATTTCAGAATGTCAAAGAATCAATGAAATAACCCTTGCCAGATTTTAAACTAAATCCTTCCAGCTACACATTCATTTTATGCCCAAGTTATTATATAAGCATATAATATTTTCTGTAAAAAGTGTTCTATGTAGCTGAAAATCATGATTTCTTATTGTCCGAATTAGTCAGTGTATTTTTTCCATCATATAAAATTGTGTAATCAAAATATTTTATTTCACTTTTCTTTTGGTAATATTTCACTAATTTTATTTATAAAAGCCCTTTATTTTCCTAATTCTACAACATTAAATTGTTTAAAAAATAACTTTTATCTTATAAAAATGTGTGTCCATAAATCTTGCGTCAACTCTGTTACTGTACCATACTTTGCCTTTAAATTGGTGGAATTATCTCCCACAACTATCTAAGATACAGGAAATTATGTCACTTTCGCTCACTGATAAGATCTGAAGCACTGAAAAGTATGTGGGAGAAAATATTTTAATCTAAAAAATTCTTACACCAAGAGATATTTTGTAAAATGGGCACTAGAACATCTCCGCAGAGCCTCTGTTTCCACCAAGTTAGACCTCCGCAGCGCCTATAACCTCATCCGGATACGTGAGGGGGATGAGTGGAAGATGGCGTTCGTAATCCCTACAGGCCATTATGAATATCTCGTCATGCCCTATGGACTGGTCAACGTCCCCTCCGTATTCCAGGATTTTATGCATGAGGTACTCCACCGTTCTGTTCTTGTCTACATCGATGACATCCTCGTGTACTCCCGGAGTATGGCCGAACATCGCCAACACGTTGCGGAGGTCCTGCAACGCCTGAGAGAGTACCATCTGTTCCTCAAAGTTGAAAAATGTTCATTCCATCAAACTTCAGTGCAGTTCCTTGGATACAACATCAGCAGTCAAGGCATCCAGATGGACGAGGGAAAGGTAGAAGCGGTAAGAAACTGGCCTACCCCTACTACCATAAAGGAACTCCAGCGTTTTCTAGGCTTTGCAAACTTCTATTGACGTTTCATCCAAGATTACAGCTCCATCACCTGTCCCTTAACAGATCTATTGAAGAACAAGCCCAAGTCTCTGTCCTGGTCACCATCTGCCGCTTCCGCATTCCATCAGCTGAAGACCGCCTTTACTAGTGCACCGCTCCTAGTTCATCTGGATCCTGATAGAACGTTTGTTGTGGAGGTGGATGCTTCTACTACCGGAGTCGGAGCGGTGCTCTCTCAGCAGCAGGGGACCCCAGCCAAACTCCATCCATGCGCCTTCTTCTCCAAGAAACTCAGCCCGGCGGAGATGAATTATGACATCGGCAACAGGGAACTTCTTGCCATAAAGTTAGCCCTGGAGGAGTGGAGGCATTGGCTGGAGGGTTCTCACCATCCTTTCACTGTTCTCACCGATCACAAGAACTTGGAATACCTGAGAGACGCCAAAAGACTCAATCCCCATCAAGCCCGCTGGGCTTTATTCTTCACCCGATTTGATTTCTCGATTTCTTATCGTCCAGGAACCCAAAATGTTAAGGCTGATGCTCTGTCCTGTCTCCATGCCCCTGAGGAGGTTAACGATGTCCCAGAACCCATCCTGCCTGGTAATCTGATCGTGAGTCCCATCCAGTGGTCCTCGGACTCCGTTGCCTCCACCAATGTCTCCACCGCCACTCCGCCGGGCTGTCCACCCGGTCACCAGTATGTTCCACGACATCAACGCACTCCACTTATCCACTCCACTCACTCATCTCTGGGCACTGGCCACACAGGGGCCAATAACACCCTTTCGCTGCTGAAAGATCGCTTCTGGTGGCCCAACATGGCCAGGGATGTGAGAAGGTTCGTACAGGGATGTAAGGACTGCGCCATCTCTAAGAGTCCCCGCCATCTACCATCTGGCAAGCTCCATCCGCTGCCCGTTCCCAGTTAACCATGGACACACCTAGGAGTGGACTTCATCACTGATCTGCCTCCATCTAACGGTAACACATGCAGCCTTGTTATCATCGACCGCTTTTCCAAGTCATGCCGTCTGCTTTCCCTTAAAGGACTCCCGACAGCTCTAGAGACCGCCGAATTGCTCTTCAACCACGTCTTCAGATATTACGGGATTCCTGAGGATATCATGTCCGACCAGGGTCCACAGTTTATATCCCGGGTATGGAAGGCATTCTTCACCCTCCTAGGGGTGACCGTAAGTCTCTCCTCTGGATACCATCCTCAATTGAACGGGCAGACGGAAAGAAAGATCCAAGAGATCGGCCGTTTCCTATGAACCTTCTGTCATGGCCACCAGAACTCTTGGAACCAGTTCCTTGGCTGGGATGAGTACGCTCAGAATTCCCTGCGTCAGCTTACTACTGGACTCACTCCCTTCCTCTGGTCTGGAGAACCTTCTGATGTCCCTTCTATCGACCACTGGTTCCGAGAGAGCGAGAGGGTCTGGGACGCAGCTCACCATCGGCTTCAGCAGGCAGTCCGCCGGCGGACGATCACAGCCGACCGTCGAAGATCAGAGACGCCACCATACCAACCTGGTCAGAAGGATTGGCTGTCCACCCGAGACATCAGAATGCGGCTGCCCTGCAAGAAGCTTAGTCCCAGATTTATTGGCCCCTTCACCATCCTCAAGCAGATTAACCCGGTCACGTTCCAGCTCCAACTCCCACCGCACTACAGAATACACTCATCCTTTCACGTTTCACTCCTCAAGCCTTATCACGACCCTGTTTCTGTTTCCACAGAGCCTGGCCCAGCTGAAGAACCCCCCTTCCCAACGATCCTGGAGGATGGAACCATCTATCAGGTGCGCGAGATCCTGGACTCCCGGTGCCGTGGTGGTACCCTAGAGTATTCAGTGGACTGGGAAGGTTACGGAGCAGAAGAAAGATCTTGAGTTCCCAGAGATGATATCCTCGATCCCACACTACTGACTGCATTCAATGAATTTAACCCACATCGTCCTGCTCCCCGTGGCAGAGGTCGACCACCACGACGTCGGGGTCCTCGGCCCTCAGGAGCGGGCCGTGGAGGGCGGGGGGTACTGTGATAGATCTGCCAGGATCTCTCACCAGTCAACCACAGAGCACCCAATCACCTGAGTATTGATCACGCACACCTGCACCTCATCTGCACCCTCATCAACTGGCTTTATAAGCACACACCTCACCTCAGTTATTTGTCCAGTCTCGTTCATGCTATACAAACTACTTACCTGTATCTCCAGCGATTTCTCCTGAGTTCTATTCTCCAACGTTTACCTCCAAGAGTTACCTTGATTCTCCATGATCATCTGTCAGAGGTCGAGGTGTGTGCATCCAACCTGGTCTCCTCTTCACCAAATCCCACGAGTCCCTGCACCTGTAAGAAAAAGACTTTCCTTCACTCTCACATCAACTGTACATCAAGTCTCCATTGAGTGTCTACTCACCTGTTGATGTTGCCTGTTGCTACGTGCTGTTTCGAATAAACTCTGTTTACCATTCCTCTTTGTGTTCCGAGTATACATTCCGCAACAGTAACAGAATTGACAGTAACTGAGTTGACAAACAATACAATACTTTTCGTTAAAAGTAAAACAAGGAAGTAACTTGTGTTTGGGAAGCACTGAATTATTAAAATTGAATGTGTTTTCAATAAGATACTGGACAGAATTTCTGTTAGTGAACTGTTTTTTCCCTTAACTTTTTGAAATGTACACTATATTGCCAAAAGTTTTGGGATGACTGCCCTTTATTATTTTCCTCAAAATTCTACAAACAATACCTTATTTTGTCAAGTTTGTTTGAAATCTTTGCAAATGTATTCCAAAAATAGGTGTGCCAAGCTTGTAGCATCATACTCAAAAAGACTTGAGGCTGTAATTGGTGCCAAAGTTTTTGTTAATTGGTGCTTCAACAAAGTATTGAGCAAAGGCTGTGAATACTTATGTACATGTGATTTTTTTTTTCATTTTTTTTTTTAATACATTTGCAAAGATTTCAAACAAAAATGGCAAATCTGAAAATGGCTGTGCACCGATGCTCCCCATCAGGTTGGATGGGGAGCATCGGTGCACAGCCATTTTCAGATCTCTCCAGAGATGTTCAATCGGGTTCAAGTCTGGGCTCTGGCTGGGCCACTCAAGGACATTCACAGAGTTGTCCCGTAGCCACTCCTTTGTTATCTTGGCTGTGTGCTTAGGGTCGTTGTCCTGTTGGAAGATGAACCTTCGCCCCAGTCTGAGGTCCAGAGCACCCTGGAGCAGGTTTTCATTAAGGATATCTCTGTAGATTGCTCTCCCAGTTCCTGCCACTGAAAAACATCCCCACAGCATGATGCTGCCACCACCATGCTTCACTGTAGGGATGGTATTGGCCAGGTGATGAGCGGTGCCTGTTTCCTCCAGACATGACGCTTGCCATTCAGGCCAAAGAGTTCAATCTTTGTTTCATCAGACCAGAGAATTTTGGCAAACTCCAGGCGGGCTGTCATGTGCCTTTTACTGAGGAGTGGCTTCTGTCTGGCCACTCTACCATACAGGCCTGATTAGAGGAGTGCTGCAGAGATGGTTGTTCTTCTGGAAGGTTCTCCTCTCTCCACAGAGAAATGCTGGAGCTCTGTCAGAGTGACCATCGGGTTCTTGGTCACCTCCCTGACTAAGGCCCTTCTCCCCCGATCGCTCAGTTTGGCCGGGCGGCCAGCTCTAAGAAGAGTCCTGGTGGTTCCAAACTTCTTCCATTTACGGATGATGGAGGCCACTGTGCTCATTGGGACCTTCAATGCTGCAGAAATTTTTCTGTACCCTTTCCCAGATCTGTGCCTCGATACAATCCTGTCTCAGAGGTCCACAGACAATTCCTTGGACTTCATGGCTTGGTTTGTGCTCTGACATGCACTGTTAACTGTGGGGCCTTATATAGACAGGTGTGTGCCTTTCCAAATCATGTCCAATCAACTGAATTTACCACAGGTGGACTCCAATCAAGTTGTAGAAACATCTCAAGGATGATCAGTGGAAACAGGATGCACCTGAGCTCAATTTTGAGTGTCATGGCAAAGGCTGTGAGTACTTACGTACATGTGATTTTTTCGTTTTTTATTTTTAATAAATTTGCAAAGATTTCAAACAAACTTCTTTCACATTGTCATTATGGGGTATTGTTTGTAGAATTTTGAGGAAAATAATGAATTTAATCAATTTTGGAATAAGGCTGTAACATAACAAAATGTGGAAAAAGTGAAGAGCTGTGAATACTTTCCGGATGCACTGTATATTATATTCAATTCTTGGCCCTTTAAATCTGTGCTCCAAAGCATTCAAGATTTGACAGTTTAAGTTGGAAATTTTATTTTCAGGTCTATGCTCAAAAAGTGATTAAATGGATTAATACTACTGCATAAATATAATTTAGTACCATAAAATCCCCTAAAAATCTGTTATTTTTGACTACCACACAAGGAGCACCAAATCTGCATGAAAGATCAATTTAGTGATTACTTTTTATATCCAAATTCTCTTCAATAGTAATGTAATAAAATACTATAGATAACATATGACATACAAGTAAAATTCACAGCTCATGTTCAGCATAATTTCTCAATGATTTCCAGTTGCATAATAACAATGGAACAGGTGACAGCTATCATAGTTTGATTTGTTTCTTATAGTGCTAGTTTAGTAATTGTGATCATGAATTACATTTACTTTTAGTCATTTGCAATAATATACAATAATGCCCATTTGCTTCCTTCTAAACACCTCTTTGATCCATTTAGGTAGTGTTAATTATTCATAAATTTGTTCTAAATACTTCAGTTTGACAATTCATTTCATTCACAAAATTAATTTTACCATGAGTTTGACTGCTATTATTGGACATATACAGAATGCTGTCTGAATACGGATAAAATGGCCCTCAGCCAGAGAAGCTAAATGATAGTGAATGAGAGCAACTCTATCGATATATGTCACTGCGGAGATTCATATGGTTTGGGTATAAACAGGTATGTTGCCAAGCAACATAACCTCAAGTTATGAGCATTTTGTCTCATAAAATACACACAAATGAGTTATTGAGTGCCTAAGCAATATACATGTGAGATTCTGTTTGTTTGTATGGTTGCTTACGTGGTTACAAGCAGTTTAAGTGTCGCTCTGGCCCTTCAAACTATGAAAACACAACGATAATATGATTCGAATAAGTGAGTTATACATTGCATTACAATAACAAGTACTTTATCACATGGTGAGACAGTTCATGATTTTATTAGGACAACTTTTTCACTGAAACCGAGAAAAAGACAATGGAATAGATTGGACTGTTAATAGCACTCTACAGTAATAAACATAATACATGCATATACGTGAGAAAGACAACATGTCAGCAAAATATAGTGAACAATAGATAATTTATCAACGGTGTTTATTGAACGGGATATTTTTAACTTTAAAATTACTGTACTAGTTTATTTAATCTGTCCACTAACAATGCCCAAAACTTGATATGAATTATAAACCTGGACTGATGCTTGTTTGTTTTTTTTAATTCGCCTTTATCCATATATTTTTAATTCTATTTTTCTTTATTCATAATTGCATGTTGGAAATTACATCACAACTGTGTGACGGTCAAAAATTGTCAACAAATATTGATATGGTTTATAGTTATTTTAGTCTTTGTTTATATTATCAGTGTAATAATTGTATGATGTCTTCAACCAGGGTCAAATAATCAAATCTGGTAAACAAAAAAAAGTTTCTAAGATTGATGACATAATATGAAGGGGAAAAAAACTGAAATCTGCCCCATTGGGAACTATTTCCAAATGGCAGGTAAGCTTTTTTCTCCTCTTCCCTTTCTTTACCATATTTCTTGTCCTTCAGCTATGCTGCACAAATCATAAGTATATTTATTTTTACTTCCTTTTAAATGCTCAAAGCACATTTCTACACACAACACACTATCACATAACAAACCATGAGTATATATGCATTTTAAAGCTTTGGAAACTTAAGCTGAACTCATGCTAACTTGAACACCGTAGAGATGCAAGTTAATGTTGCATCTCTACACTCTAAAAAATGCTGGGTTTAAAAACAACTTTTTCTGGGTTATTTGGCAACCCAGCGCTGGGTAAATATTGGACAGAACACATGCTGGGTTATTTTTACTCAGCTTGTTGGGTTTTATAACATTAACCCATTTGCTGGGTTGTTTTTTGAAAGTGCTGGGTCACTCAATTTGATATGGAAGGTTTTTCATTTTAAATAATAAAAATACACTGTGTAAATCTCTGTTATATAGGGCAGTAACAGTTCATATACAATATTTTTTATTCAATGGCAAGTCATACAGTCTTTTACAGTCATGAAATACTCAAGAACATTTAGTAAATGTTAGGCCTATCAGTAGGCTGTTCCAGTTCATTAATATCTTATATATTCATTTTTGAAAAGTTACATTAGCTCTCTGAAGTCAGCAAAGGCGCCAACGCCTTAACCTCGTTTTTTTTCTTATCAGTGCGAAAGAGACTCAAAATACTCGATTTTGGTAATTCAGGCAAGTGTTATACATCATTATAATCTGTTAAATTTCTACTTTTATTTTTGTACACTCACAATAAAAACAAAATGCTGTGCTTTTTGCAAAATATTTTGCAGAAAATTAATTGTAATTTAGTAAATACTTGTCACACAAACGTGAGACATGTCTAAAGAAACGTTGAAATGTCAGGTTTTAAATCATGTAAATCAAATCGAAAACAAATATTCTCTGTTTATGTAATCTGTTTGAAAAGCCAGAGATGTCAGTTGTTCGTGACCTGCCTCATTAAGTGTTAATGCAGCCACGCCCACGGAGAGCGCGTTCTTTTGAATTCAAATACTGACGCGATCCATGGGAGTATCCCCGCCCACATCAACTCGAAAAAACACATCAAGTTTAATGCATGTACTTTACATCGTTTTGAGACTCGGTGAGGAATAATCCTGGAATAATTTACCTCAGAAGAAAAGCTGTTTATTTGAGGATTGTGAGGTAAGTTTATTCTGTTAGTGTCTGTGAATATTAAATCGCAAAGGACCGTTTAAATATGAATCCTGCATGTCTCTGTGTGATGTATTAAACTACAGATTAACATTTATAGGCTCTATAATATAACAAATACGCTACATAATCTGTCCAAAACAGGCCAGATTATGAAGTGTTTACTGTAAAATAGCCTAGTGTCACATCAATAAAGCTTTTGTTCGCAAATCTATGTTGATTATGAAAAGTGAACAGCATGAGTAAGAAAGGACACATAATACCATGAGCAATATGTCAGAAGACATGGAGTGGGTCAGAGTGGGCCACTTCATTAAGTTTTGTAGAAAGCCTTTCTTTAAAGTGAATTTCGTTTTGTATAAATTGTATCTTAATTTTAATCAATGTTTCATCAGCCAATTGCCTGGATTTAATAAATAAGAAGCAAATATAGCAGACAATAGCCTATAATCATGAAATGCCGGCACGATCATGCATTACATGTGAACTGGAGGGCATCTCATGAATGACCACATTACTATTCAAATTAATGTTTTTGAAAACTCTCGTGCTCATGCATTTATTTGACCACAAATACAGAAAAAATCCATTTAAAATAATGGTTTTCTATTTTAATATACTGTAAAATATAATTTATTTCTGTGATGCCAAGCTGAATTTTCATCAGCCATTACTTACTTTTTTTCAGGATTCTTGGATGAATAAATGATCACAGGTTATAAAAAATATTAAGAAGCACAGCAGTTCCCAACATTGATAATAAATCAGCATATAAGAATGATTTCTGAAGGATCATGTGACACTGAAGACTGGAGAAATGGCTGATCGGTTTTACATCACCAAAATAAATTCGATTTTAAAGTATATTAAAATAGAAAACCATTATTTTAAATTGTAATAATATTTCTGTATTTTTGATCAAATAAATGCAGGCTTGATGAGCATGAGACTTCTTTCAAAAACAATACAAATAGTAATGTGTCCAATCTTTTGACCGGTACTGTATATAATTTAAATATAATAGGCCTATACAAAATTTTGTTTAAAAAGTTTTGTTTCTATGAAGTCAGCCCATTCAAGTAATAACGTATTTAAAGACCTGGATAAACGAGTTGAATTAAATTGGTTGGCCTGTTTTTTTTTTAAACACTATTTAAAACTTCTTTCTTGGGTTAAATTCTGTATATGCTAGCATCATTCATTTATATTCACCTGTTGTGTATGCTTATGTAGGGTGACCATATTTTGATTACCGAAAACCAGGACACTCGGCCCGGCAATGAGATACTCAAATGATACTCGAAGTTTACTCAAAGATGCCTTATTAATTTCAATACATTTAAAGTATGCCCCCTCTGTATGGATGGAAAATTGTTATATTACAAAATACTATCTATAACCAAAATGTCTATGTCCTGGGAAAACAGGACCTTTGGTCACCCTATGCTTATGTGAGTATCATAAAATAACGTTAGGACGTTAACAACATTAAAATGATAAAAGAAATTACCACTATAACCAGTAGATGGCAGAAGAGGAACACTTATTGGCTCATTAACCATTTTTTCTCTTCTTTTGAATTAATTTTTATAGATTATCAAATCACTATTATAACATTAAAATATCTATTTTTGTTACTTTATTTGTACTGAAGTGTTAAATATATAGGCTAATTGTAGGGAACACCACAAAGTCTAATTAAAAACAAAAACATCTGACTAAACTTCACAATAAATCTTTATTTAAATCGTGTCTGTGCTTTGTTTATGATGAGAGGATTTATAGATAATGAGAAGATTCGTGTAAAACGTAAACTTGACCTAAAATTCATTCAGCGTTTTGAGACTGCATAAAACTTGTTTTGATCGATACTGAGAGGATTCTAATTCCTGGTAAATTAAACATATGATTGGTCATTATTTTCAACAGAAATGCCCATGATTGGCTACAATACTCAATGCTGTAAAATCATGCACTAATATGACCCAAATAAAATAACCAGATCACTCAAGAAAAACATTAACGTTGTCTCTTCTTTATCTCTCCCCAGAATAAAATGCTACAGTAAAGCCTAGTCAAGTCAAGTCAAGTCAAGTCACCTTTATTTATATAGCGCTTTTTACAATGCCGATTGTATCAAAGCAGCTTCACAGTGTTAACAGGAAAATAAAGCAACAGAATTTGATTCAGCTGTACAGCCGCTCTGGAGAAAACTGTGATGTCATCCAGCTCATTTCAATTATCATATAGTGTCAATGCGGGCAGATCAGTAATATAGTTGAAATTTTAGTGTCCCCAACTGAGTAAGCCAAAAGACAAAGGCGACGGTGGCAAGGAACCAAAACTCCTTCAGTGGCCAGGCTCAGGCTCAGTCCTCTGGCCGACGAACAAATAGTGTATGATTATGATTCTGGCAACATTACAAGTCAGAAGTCATATTAGATCGAAAGATATTCGTAAGATTATTCGAAAGATTGGAGTTGTCACGCCGGAGACGGGTTTAATGAGGATGTCGTGTCGATGCGGCATTTACAGGGGGGAGTTTAATTGACACGGTCTCTGCAGACATTTCAGGAATGCGTTGGTCACGTCTAGGCGCAGGTCCACCATCTGATCTGGATACGGCCCGGATCCGGCCGACTGCAGTAAACCTCGGGATAAACAGAGAGACTAACATTAGCGTAGATGCCATTCTTCTTATGATGTAACGAGTACATCTGGTGTTGTGGGAAGTGTTCCTGGTTCTGGCTGACCTAGTTAATGCAGCCTAAAACAATCATTTAACTGATTTGAATAATATAAATTGATAATGTTCTATGTGTATGCCATAGTAAAGAGATGTATTTTTAGTCTAGATTTAAACTGACAGAGTGTGCCTGCTTCCCGAACAATGCTAGGAAAACTGTTCCAGAGTTTAGGTGCTAAATAGGAAAAGGATCGACCGCCTGCAGTTGATTTTGATATTCTAGGTATTATCAACTGGCCAGAATTTTGAGACCGTAATAGACATGATGGAGTATAATGCGTTAAGAGCTCGTTCAAGTACTGGGGCGCTAAACCATTTAGTGCTTTGTAAGTAATTAGCAAGATTTTAAAATTTATACGATGTTTAATAGGGAGCCAGTGCAGTGTTGACAGAACCGGGCTAATATGGTCATACTTCCTGGTTCTAGTAAGAACTCTAGCTGCTGCGTTTTGGACCAGCTGCAGTTTATTTATTAAGCGAGCAGGGCAACCACCCAGTAGAGCATTACAATAATCTAGCCTTGACGTCATGAACGCGTGAACTAACTGTTCAGCATTTTGCATTGAAAGCATGTGCCGTAATTTAGATATATTTTTAAAATGGTAGAATGCAGTTTTCCAGATGCTAGAAACGTGGCTTTCAAATGAGAGATTGGTATCAAAGAGCACACCCAGGTTCCTAACTGACAATGAGGACTTGACAGAGCAGCCATCAAGTGTTAGACAGTATTCTAGGTTACGATGTGCAGAGGGTTTTTGTCCAATAATTAAAAATTCTGTTTTTTCTGAATTAAGTTGCAGGAAATTAATAGTCATCCATTTTTTTATATTAGTTATGCAATCCTTTAATCTTGTGAATTGGTAAGTTTCGTCAGGGCATGAAGAAATATAGAGCTGAGTATCGTCAGCATAACAATGAAAACTAACGGCATGCTTCCTAATGATATCTCCCAGTGGTAGCATGTACAGGGTGAAAAGCAACGGTCCTAGCACTGAGCCCTGCGGTACTCCATACTGAACTTGTGATCGGTGTGACATCTCTTCATTTACTGCTACAAACTGATAACGGTCAGATAAGTATGATTTAAACCATGCCAATGCAATTCCACTAATGCCAACATAATTTTCGAGTCTATTTAGAAGAATGTTGTGGTTGATAGTATCGAATGCAGCGCTAAGATCGAGTAACACTAATAGAGATATACAACCACGATCGGAGGATAAGAGCAAATCATTTGTAACTCTGATGAGAGCAGTCTCAGTACTATGATACGGTCTAAATCCTGACTGGAAATCCTCACAGATACCATTTCTTTCTAAAAAGGAGTGTAGTTATGAAGACACTGCCTTTTCTAGTATTTTTGACAGAAAGGGTAGATTTGAGATTGGCCTGTAATTGACTAATTCTGTGGGATCAAGTTGCGTTTTTTTAATAAGTGGTTTAACAATAGCTAACTTAAAAGTTTTCGGTACATATCCTAATGACAAAGATGAATTAATAATATTAAGAAGAGGATCTATGACCTCTGGAAGCATCTCTTTTAATAGCTTAGTCGGTATAGGGTCGAGCATACATGTTGTTGATTTTGATGATTTAACGAGTTTAGCAAATTCTTCTTCTCCTATAGCAGTGAATGAATGGAATTTTTCCTCAGTGACACTACAATGCACTGTCTGATGTGATACTGTAGTAGATGGTTGCATAGTTATAATTTTCTTCCTAATATTATCAATCTTGCACGTAAAGAAGTTCATAAAGTCATTACTGCTATGCTGTTTGCAAACGTCAGAAGTTGAAGCTTTCTTGTTAATTTAGCCACTGTTTCAAATAAATACCTAGGGTTGTGTTTGTTTTCTTCTAAGAGAGTCGAGAAATAAGCATATCTAGCAGTTTTTAAGGCCTTTCTGTACGCAATCATGCTTTTCAAGTACGCAGTTTTGTTTTCTTCCAGCTGCGCTCCATTTTTCTGGCTGCTGTTTTAAGGGCCCGGGTGTGCTCGTTGTACCACAGCGTTGTACTATTTTCTTTAATCTTCTTTAAGCTCAGAGGAGCAACTGTGTCTAAAGTGCTGGAAAAGAGAGAGTCAATAGTTTCTGTTGCAACATTGAGTTCCTCTAGGCTCTCTGGGATGCTGAGGAGATGAAACTGATAAGGAAGTTTATTTACAAAGCAATCTTTAGTGGCAGCAGTGATAGTCCTGCCATATTTGAAACAACAACGGGACGGTTTTGCAGCCTTTGCTAAATTAAGTGTACATGATACTAGGTAATGATCTGAGATGTCATTGCTCTGCTGCAGAATTTCAATGGTATCAACATTTATTCCATGTGAAAGTATTAGGTCTAAAGTATGATTACGGCGATGAGTGGGTCCTGACACGTGTTGCCTTACTCCAATAGAGTTTAGAATGTCTCTAAATGCCAATCCCAATGCGTCTTTTTCATTATCTACATGGATATTAAAATCACCAACAATTAGGACTTTATCTGTAGCCAGTACTAACTCTGATAGAAAATCAGCAAATTCTCTGGTAAAGTCTGTATGGTGCCCTAGTGGCCTGTATACAGTAGCCAGCACAAATGTCAAACGGGATTTATCATTTATACTACATAACGTTACGTAAAGCACCAAAACTTCAAAGGAATTATATTTAAAACTAGACTTCTGAGTAATACTGAAGATATTATTATAAATTACAGCAACCCCTCCCCCTTTGCCTTTCAGATGCAGCTCGTGTTTATAACAATAATCTTGGGGAGTGGACTCATTTAAAGTAATGTAATCGTCAGGTTTTAGCCAGGTTTCTGTCAAACACAGCACATCTAGGTTATGATCTGTAATCATATCATTAACAATAAGCGCTTTTGAGGAAAGGGATCGAATATTCATCAACCTAAGCTTTATCATTTGATCATCTGTGTTATATCTGTTTTTTATTTGTTGAACATCAATTCAATTTTTTCCCTTAAGTGGGTTCGAGAGTTTTTTGTATTTACTAATTCTGTGAACAGACACAGTCTCTATGTGATAATATCTAGGTGAAAGAGTCTCTATGTGCTGGGATTTATCTGACTTCTGTGACGTGAGACAGCTTGCAGACGGTCGGTTAAGCCATAATAATCTTAGAGAATTTACGATTAGCATTAGCCAGCACTTTTAAATTTGCTTTGATGTCAGGCGCTCTGGCTCGCGGTAAACATGTGACTGTGGTGGCTGGGTGTCTCTATTTTCACGTTCCGTGTAATAGAATCGCCAATAACTAGGGCACTTTCAACAGGATTCTCAGCGGGTGCGTCACTGAGTGGGGAGAACCTGTTTGATGTTCTAATCGGAACGGAAGAGTGTTTTTTTGATCCGCGACTATGCCGTCTCACAGTCACCCAGTCACCCAGTTGCCCTGCTGCACCAGCTCTACAGCCGGAACCGAACAATGTACAGAGTTCACTAAGCTAGTCGCATCCAAATCAGTGTCTAAAGCTGTTACATTCTCACTATTCTCAGATAAAGTCTGGATGCGTGTCTCTAATTCTGAAATCTTCTCTCTCAGCCTAACTATCTCCCTGCATTTATCACATATGAAGTCCTCTTTGCCAACAGAGAAGGCTATGCTAATCATGTAACAGGCAGTGCAAGTGACAATAACAGGACAAGATGACATGGCTTACCGTGTTTGTTGACTAATCCAACTCACCACAGTTGTTTGATGGACTCGAAAAGGCACGCAAGAGAGAAACAGGATACCCGGATGGCAGGCTAACAGGCTAGTGAAATGCTAACGCGTTGTGATAGTGATTTGGACTAAAAGCTAGCGATGTCAGATTTAATGTGATAGGCAGTTGTAGACAATATATGTTTGTGAGTAAGTTATATTTAGCAGTATAAACAACAAGGAATTATATCCAATAATTTTAAAAGATTCAAAAGCGAAGCTGTATGGAGCTAACAGCAGCCAGCAGACAGGAGCAATCGATCAGACAGGAGCAATCGATGATCAGGAGTCGAAGTCGATGCACATATTGTGTTTATATTTACCAGAAATTGCTGCAAATATAGTAAAATTGCTGTCTATCCTGCTTAATCCTATTCAAACAGATTGACAGCGCGGAGTTGTTTGGGACTATTGAGAGCTCTATGAACCACGTGACCACATGGCGGCGAGATCAAAGCGTGTCGCAACTCTCTTTTTCTATGGCTCTGAGACTACCCAACATTGGGTTACATTGATCCAGCGCTGGGTAGGTATGTGATGGACCAGCAGCTGAGTTACAGAAAAACTACCCAGCACTGGGTAAAAAATATATATATAAAAAAAAAAAAATACTAAAATGACCCAGCAAGCTGAACCCAGTATTTGAGTTAAAATAAAATAACCCAGCATTTTTTAGAGTGTATATTCTTTGCTGAGAAAATGAGGAGCCAAAAAAAATTTGGAGGATCTGTGTTGTTGACAGACAACTGTGTAATTCATAACATGGGTGATGCATATTCATTTATAGTACATACAATACATAGTAGGCTACAACAGGACATACCGTTTTTAATACATGTTTTGAAATATATAAAAAAATATTTTACAAAAAACAAATAAAAAAGGAAAACATGTTAAGGTTATATATTTAATAAAGTTCCCTTTCAGTCGGTCACGTTCAACGTACGTCGGAACTGACCGATGAATTGGGGATAATTTTCAGAGACCAATCTACTTCGAGTGTTTAAAAACGAGCCAATGAACATTGGCATGAGGTTCACACATTCCACGCTCTGCCCCGCAGCGCGGGTATAAATAAGGAAGTGGAATACCACATCCTTGCTTTCTACTTCGGAGCCAAACATTACTGCAAGCTCAGTGTGTTCTCTACGAAGAGTGTTTTTCAGCGAGTCTTGTGAAAAGGATCGTTCTGTCACGGTGTTGGTGAGACGGCACATTGCAGTCGGGATGCTTCTGGATGCAGTCGGTTTCTGTCCCCAGTTGACGGTCATGATCGTTGTCTCACGTGTTTGGGCGTTCAGAACGCTGAGGCAGCTTTTGTGAATGACTCATGTTCCCACTGCGGGAACATGACCATCACGGTGCTAAGGTCTAGGCTCGAATACCTCAGACGGGGTGGAGTCCCATTGCATATCCCCGATCTAGTGGTCCTCCCGCTGCAAAGCAGAGGGTTGCTACTTCGGCTGATAGCTTTGGTGGAGACCTGAGGATAACAGTGAGGGCTTCCCCAACGGGTCAACTGTCTCCTCGGGCCCCTCCATCCTCTGCACCTGCGCCGGTGGAGTTGCAGAGAGAGCCCGCTGGTCCTTCCCATGGGGGGTCAGTCGTTACTTTTGGGGCTCCGGCTATGGATGTGATGTCGATTGCTGCATCGGGGGACGAGCTAATGTCCTCTGGAGATGAAGATTCGGCTGCGTTGCCCCCTTCGGGTGTGGTAGCGTTGCCCGAGTCTGATCTAGAGCTCACGGGAATGCTTTCCCGGGCCGCCGCAAGTGTCGGGCTGGAGTGGAACCCTCCACCGTGTCCCGAACCTTCGCGGTTGGACGATTGGTTTCTCGGGATGGCCCATGCTGTTCTCAGTGCCCCGCCTCGGTGCCTTTCTTCCCGGAAGTGCATCAGGAGATCATGAAATCGTGGACAGCGCCTTACAACGCTAGAATCCGATCGACTGACTCCTCCGTCCTCACTACCCTCGATTGCGGCATGGCTAAGGGGTACGTGGAGATCCCCCCAGTGGAGTGGTCTATGGCGATGCAGCTGTGTCCCAAGACCACTACCACTTGGCGGGGTAATCCGCGTCTCCCCTCCCGGGCGTGTAAGTTCTCGTCCACTCTCACGGGCAAGGCTTACACAGCTGTGGAGAAGCCGCGTCGTCTCTGCATGCCATGGCGCTCCTGCAGGTCTACCAGGCCAAAGCGCTAAAGGAATTGCACGAGCCAGACCCAGGGGTTATGCAGGAACTGTGTACAGCAACGGACCTCGCTCTCCAGGCGGCGAAAGTCACCGCACGCTCCCTGGGTCGGGTGATGTCCACACTAGTGGTCCAGGAACGCCACCTGTGGCTGAACTTGCCAGATATGCATGAGCCCGACAAAGTTCGGTTCCTCAACGCCCCTGTCTGTCAGGCCGGCCTCTTCGGCGACGGCATCGAGAACTTCGCCCAGCAGTTCTCGGTGGCCCAGAAGCAGACGGAGGCGATTAAAAACATCCTGCCCCGACAACCAGCTGCTGCCTCCACCCAGTTGTCGGCCGCAGCACCTCCGCCTGCTCGTCGTCGAGGGCGTCCCCCTGTGTCCGCCTCCGCCCCTGCTAAGCCCAAGTAGCAGCCTCCACCTGGGCAGCAGGGAGCCGGGCGTAAGGGTGGCGCCCAACTCGCTCAGGGTCCCGCGAAGTCCGCCAACAAGCACAAGGGCAAGTGGCTCTGAGACGGGCAGCTGTCTCCCTCCACCCTCAAAGTGTACGTCGCAGCAATCGCGGCGTATCACGATGCAGTTAAAGGTAAGTCCTTAGGAAAGCTCGACCTAATCGTCAGGTTCCTCAGAGGTGCGAGGAGGCTAAATCCTCCTCGTCCAAACTCGGTACCCTCTTGGGACTTAGCTCTGGTGCTCAGGCCACCTCAGAGTCCTCCCTTTGAGCCTTTGCAGTCTATAGAGCTAAAAATCCTGTCCATGAAGACAGTACCATGAAGACAGTACTCTTGACTGCATGGCCTCTGGCTGTCTCCAAGCAGAGGTTAGCCCACTGGATAGTGGATGCTATCGTCTTGGCTTACCGGTCCCAAGACGTGCCTTGCTCGTTCGGGTTGCGAGCGCACCCAACTAGAAGTGTAGCTTCCTCCTGGGCGCCTCGCTGACAGATATCTGTACAGCTGCGGGCTGGGCGACACCTAACACGTTCTCTAGATTCTATAGCCTCCGTGTAGAGCCGGTATCTTCCCGTGTACTCGCCCCCAGTGGCCAGTAGAGCGAAGGACCCGTTCTAGTGTCGGCTTGCAACGTCACTCCCGCCCCCTGGGCCGGATACGTGCGTTTATGGTCTCGAGTTGTGTTCCCCAGAAATGGCTAACCCTGTCGAGCTCCTCCGTCACCCCTCGGCGTCAGACGTTGCGGGCAGAAGTTGGGTATCCATGTAGCGGTTCCTACAGCAACCCCATATGTGTATTCTTCCACGGTACCAGCTACCCTACTCGGCTTGCCCCGTGTCTTTCCCTTGACAGAGCCCGTTCTGTCGTCTCTGGTGGTGTTCTTTCCCCCCTAGAACTTGGCTGGAACCACCTCAGAGACTGCCATATGTTGCACTACCCTGCTAGGTTAGTCCTTATGTGTAATCTGCCACCTCTCCTTCCATTGAAGGATGTAGCTCCGCAGCGTTCCATCTCCTGAGACAGGCACGCTTTCCCAGCGTTATCCAATAGTCACACTGAGTGGGTCTTGCAGGAACAGCAGTGACTGACCTTCTCTGCTTGGAGCCCTAACTTCCCGCCCCAACAAGGGGGCGGTTCAGTGAGCTCAAGCAGGGCGCTGGAAGGGCCAGCATCCCTGGCGTGTTGGTAGGATCACCAATTCGACTGAAAGGGAACGTCTTGGTTACGTATGTAACGCTCGTTCCCGTTGCCAGGTGCTGTGCTTCCGCTGAAGGACCGAGTCACTAGTTCGGCTCCTCAGCAGAAAAGCAAGGATGCGGTATTCCACTTCCTTATTTATACCCGCACTGCGGGGCGGAGTGTGGAATGCGTGAACCGCGTGAACCGTTCATTGGCTCTTTTTTAAACACTCGAATTAGATTGGCCTCTGAAAATGATCCCCAATTCGTCGGTCAATTCCGACGTACGTCTCCGTTCCCTCCTTCAGGGAACGAGGGTTACATATGTAACCGAGACGTTCTGCACACCTCCTGATTATACTGCCTGTGATTGGTATTTAACAGTTTTTGTACAGTGTGTATTGTTGGAGAAACCTGAACCAATAGAGACTATGGACTCATTTCAAGGCTGTATGCCTCAATAATGTGTTGCAGTTGCAGAATATATTTGCAAAAGCTTGGTAGAATGAGTACATGGTGACATCTTGAGTCCAATGTTGAAAATCAAAATTGAGGTTGTGTGCTCCTCCCCTTTCATAACATTTGCCACTAGCATTAGCGAGTTGAAAAGTTGTGTCTCTGTGTCCGTCTTATATTTTTTTTCTTTAAAGCTACAGTCCATAACTTTTTTTGGTTAAAATGATCCTAAATCTATTTTTGAGCAAGTACATAACCAGCCAGTGTTCAAAACGATCTCCTTACCTTAGCCTGATTCACAACGGTAAGCTTGTAATAATGTGTTGTAATTTGAGTGGCACTGGTGGATTTCCACGGGAAATTTGGGCATTTCCACGGGAAATTCTTTGCGTCATTACGTCACATCTGTATACATGAAGGTCCGAAAGTCCGGCTCACATGTGAGGATGCTGCAGGTGGCGGATCATTTATAGCCTTTTCTCACAGCAGCTGGAATAATTAAATTTATCATTTTGATGGTGGATGTAATCCAGAAAGGTCCAAACGACAATATCAGTGACAACTGGAGATTCACCCGTAATCAAAAGCAAAAGATTAGACTGTACAGAAATTGAAATCTACAGGTAACACTAATATACACTAAATACACAGTCACGCAATGCTGATGTCGTTAACATTAACAATTTGAGAGCAAAGTATAACAATAATAATAATTTGCATGGTTTGGTGTGATATGAGCTAAGCGATTGTTAGATTTAATCACCGTTGGTAGCGTGATTTATTGTAATGTTTTTTTTTCCTCAGTTGGTCAGAACAAAAGTGGCAGACATGTTACTTACTTGTTCAGATGACATTTTCCTGTGAAACTTATTATTTTGGTCATACTTCCAAGATGTAGAATCTGTGATGCGGTGCGGTGAATGAATGACAGCCACACATACTCCTCAAAACATTAGATTCATCCGCGCTGAGAAACCGTGAGGATGCACAACCCACATAAAGATAATAATTCCACAACTAACTGCAATTGCAGGTTTCAAACACAGATGGCGACAAAGAGGCAAAACTTACAAGCATTAACCAAGGGTACAAGGTTTTGCTGGTTAGCATGACCCCTTTAGCCCCTGATTGTAGGCACCATACATACACTGTATCTAGCTGCAAAAATATGCTTTTTGAAATTCATGTGTTTTGCACATAATATTTAAATAACAAATATTTCATCATACGTGATAAGTCTGCACCTGCACAGTCATTAGTCACAGGGACTATCCCAATACACATCTGCGGTCGAGACTGTTCTAGGTCTGAAAAATGCCAACTGCACAGCACTTAGCACACACTAAATCCACAGCACTTCAGAGCCGTATGTGAGGATAAGTGTATCCCATAGTTCACTTTCAGGAGCGAAAAAACCCATTCAGTTCAGTTTATCAGAAACGTCATAAACATTCAAAATCCTTCCCATTTCTGGGCCAAATTTGAATGAAAATTCAAAACGTATGTAATTGTTTCTTTGATAATTAAGTTGAATTACTCTGTTGGGGAGTCTCTAAAATACTGTGGCAGATATACATACTCTCAGCTCACACTCAAAGATCTTCAGTCCCTGTCAGATTATGAAGTGGCGTGGCAGACTCTGCCAGGTTTTTCAGAGTTAATGATGCTGTAATGCCTGCTGAGCAAGCTCAAAATGAGTGTGTGAAAACTCACAACCTCCTCGCAGTGGAGGTGGTGTCTCTCGTTGAAAAAATACGGCGGTCTCTGCCCCATTTTAGACCTGAGACCACATTATTTAAAATGACCACACTGAAACAAATCCTCTCACGTTTGGCCGGGAGACTAGTTTATCTCAGTGGACCTAAAGAATGCCTACTTCCATATTCAGATTCTAAGGTACAGCATATTAGTTTACTATCCGGTATGTCACACATTTACGGAATGTGTGGATGCGGTTCTCTCAGTTTGCATGCTGAATTATCTGGATGGCTGACTGGTCATGGCCCACTGAGGCCCTGTTTACAGCTGGTATTCAGATGCGTTTTGGTCGATCAGATCACAAGTAGAAGAGGATGACACATTCCTGTTTACACCTGGTGTTTTAATCCGTCTCTTTTGTCCACTTTCAACCACTTCTGTCCTGATTTCTTTGAGGGGAGGGTCTATGGGCGGGTAAATATATGGGCTTTTTCATATATTTTGATTTGGATGAAATAAGCTCACGCAGTTTACATAAAACACATGGAGAGCATCAGCTTTTGTTTCTGCTCTGACAGCTGCAAGACCACACCAAACTCTGTGTGTGCTTGGTAAGTTTTTCACCTTCAACCCAAACTTGTGTCTCCAGCCAAAGTTTAAATCCCATAATATTTACGCGTTAGGTCAGTAGGCGGAGAGTAGACAGACTTTTGTGGCTGTTCTAACACATTTGACCACTTGAGCATTTACACTACAAAAGTAATCCGGTCCACATTGTGCCTGGCATGTGGGCCTCATCCGTGTCACGGTGACCCGCAGCTGCCTGGATTCTCTAGCCCAGGGTTGCCTCTCTTATCTGACATACTGGCTGTGTCCGAAATCGCCCCCGATACCCTTAAACAGGGCACTATTTGAGGATACAACCTTTTGTAGTGGTGTCCGAAACCATAGTGGACGTTATCAAGTGCGCTCATTCAATCCCACAATGCACCGTAATAACGAGTGTACAACTGATGTATGCTCAACAGCTAGAGAATACCCATAATGCACTGTGAGGGTCGTGCCGAATGATTTCACACTTCTGATCAGAAGATGGTGCCCACAGCTGAATCATCCATTTTCCAAACTGCTGTTCTAATGTGGCAACAGTGTAATATCATACAGGTATAAACTCCTTTTTGATTGATTATTAAATTGTTTAATTTATGCACATTATGGAGTTCAAGATACAGTAAATCTTTTCATTTCTACTGGAGCTGCTAGTTTGCTAAGTTTCAAATAATTATTAAACAGCAAGCAGAAACTATGCAAAAGCGGCAGCCCTTCCGGCACACTCAGTGTCTGAATTCACTCCTTCAAGTGGACTAATGTAGGGAATGGTGAATGAGGGTATAGGGGGTGGTTTCAAACACAGCCACTCAGTTGAGTTCATGGAGCTCTCTCCTAACAAGCTATGGGAGACTTACAAAACGCATAAGTCTGGAACTGCAAGCAGTTCATCTAGTACTTGGGTGCTTTCTCATTCTATCCAGTTCTGTAGTCTGGGGAGTTAGAACAGAGCTTGAACCAAGGCTGAATCTGAAATTGTCCCCTAAACCCTCAATCCTCTATTCCCTACATTAGTCTACTAATACAGTTCACTTGAAGGAGTGAATGAAAATGAGTGATCGAATTCGGACAGCCGTTAAATTCGTTGTACAACATCAGTTGTACACTCGTTATTGTGGTGCAATGTGGGATAGAATGAGTGCACTCAATAATGTCCACTATGGTTTCGGACATCACTACAAATGACAATAATGCCCTATTTGAGGGTATGGGGCGATTTCAGATCCAGCCCAAGTCTCAGGTCCAAGCCCCTCCTTCAAAGACCAAACTCGTTTACTATCATCTATCAAGACTGGATCGGCAGGTGAACTCATGAAAGAATTTACAGTTAGATCCTGCTCTCTCCTCTCAGAAGACCTGACCTACAATGAATCCAGCACATGAACTTGTGGGCCTTTGGCAGAATTGCTCTGTGCTCTGGTTGGCTGTGTGGACTAGGGGGATTCTGTGCTTAAACCTGTTTTGATTTGGGCTTAATGGGCCCATTAAATCATGTTTACTCAGAGGCAACTGTAATAATTTTTTAGAACAGTTCATTGACTACATCCTCCACATGAGTTTCTCCCCATAGACCGCTGGATCCATGACTGTTCCTACTGTGGTACCCAGCATTCCCCTGCCAGGAGTGCAGTACTCCCTCAACTCTCACAAAGGCTCCAAAGAGGAGAAGGGGAAATGTCCCAAGTCCAGTGGTCCCAGCGCTCCCTTGCCCAGGTTGTAGAAATTACGGCGGTCACTAGTCTAGTGGTTGTTGGGGTGCAAAAATTGGTAATGTGAAAGCTGTGATGCGGACCCGGGAGCGCACCGGGGTACCGAGCTGGAACCGGATTCACATGAATGTGAAAGCAACTCAAGACTTGGGTGTTCACTTGTTCAGGAAGTAAAGTAACCAGCGCATGCACTGTAGCCGACGACGACGTCATTAATTCAACAAAACACAAGTAGGGGATGACAGTAGTGATAATTTACCTTAGATATGAGCGTGAGTGAGCGTGTACTGTAATCGTGCAGAGTGAACGCAATCAGGGTGGCAAATGAATGGCTCACAATCCACTCTCTCCTTAAAAGAGTCCATTTGCAAGCAGCAGGAAGCCGCTTTCATGCAACAGACATACAGTAGAAGCAAGTGTTGTTGCGTCAGTCTGCTGCGCATAACAGCATCAATAAAAAGCACAATACGCGTCCTGTTTTCTATCATGCACTGTGTACGTTTGTAATGATGTTAATGTTTAAATTGTGTGTGAAACCAGACCAACGCTGCCCCATTAGTTAATTTACAATGTGTGTTTATATAAGCCCTTGTGTTTCACTTGATCATTTGTTTATTCTATAAACTCCAAACTCTCATGGTTATCGGTACCAAAAACGTAGCCGGGAGTAAGTTGCGCCAACTCAGAATATGTTCATGGTGAACATTCTCAACAGAATGCTGAATCATGGAGTCACCATCGAAATGGACACAAAGGGCCCTATCATACACCTGGCACAATGCGACGCCAGGCACAATGCAAGTGTTTTTTGCTAGTTTCAGCCCGATGCAGTTATCATTTTCACGTCCTGCGCCGCGTTGTTTAAATAACAAATGTAAATACCGCCATGTAAATATCAAATCCGCCATGGCACGAGCGCAACTGGCTTTTAAAGGGAATGGGAGATGAGACTCTGACTGGTTTATTGCACGTTACGCCCAAAACACACCCATGACTCATTAAGAGACTAGGTACAACCCTTTTGGACCATGCGTCTGGCGCGCCGACCGTTTTTTCCGTCGTTAAACTAGCAAAAGTGGATTCGGACACGCCCTAAGTGCACCTGCACCATGAGCTTTAGACCATGCGCTCAGATCGTTAAAATAGTTCCCTAATAATGGCCAATTCACACTGCAGACAGCAACAGACATTTCAGTTTTGTCGTATCAGTGCGTTATCCCTTTGTGCGTGTCGCTGTTGGTCGGCTCTCGTTTTCACCGATTGAACATGTTGGGTTTGTTGTGTCTTGGAATGTCTGAGAAATAACATACTGTAATCTGGTGCCTGTCGCCATTTGTTGGTGCAGTGTCAATTGGACTCAAGAAGCACGCCATACTTCCTCTTGTTTAATGGCAATTTACAGTCTTAGTGCATATCTCCACCTAATGAGTAGTTGTACAATCTTTTTTTAATCTTATCTTTCTATCTTTAATCCGATTTTTTATGAGTGTGAACAAGAATTATGTTGTTTGATTATATATACACACTATATTGCCAAATGTTTTGGGACGTCTGCCTTTACATGCCCCTGAACTTTAATGACATCCCATTCTTAATCCATAAGGTTTAATATGGAGTTGGCCCACCTTTTGCAGCTATAACAGATTCAACTCTTCTGGGAAGGCTTTCCACAAGGTTTAGGAGTGTGTTTATGGGAATTTTTGACCATTCTTCTAGAAGCGCATTTGTGAGGTCAGGCACTGATGTTGGACGAGAAGGTCTGGCTCGCAGTCTCCGCTCTAATTCATCCCAAAGGTGTTCTATCGGGTTGAGGTCAGGACTCTGTGCAGGCCAGTCAAGTTCCTCCACACCAAACTCGCCCATCCATGTCTTCATGGACCTTGCTTTGTGCACTGGTGCGCAGTCATGTTGGAACAGGAAGTTTGGGGCCATCCCCAAACTGTTCCCACAAAGTTGGGAGCATGAAATTGTCCAAAATATGTTGGTATGCTGAAGCATTAAGAGTTCCTTTCACTGGAACTAAGGGGCCAAGCCCAACCCCTGAAAAACAACCTCACACCATAATCCCCCCTCCACCAAACTTTACACTTGGCACAATGCAGTCAGGCAAGTACCGTTCTCCTGGCAACCGCCAAACCCAGACTCGTCCATCAGATTGCCAGACAGAGAAGCGTGATTGGTCACTTCAGAGAACACGTCTCCACTGCTCTAGAGTCCAGTGGCGGCATGCTTTACCCCACTGCATCCGATGCTTTGCATTGCACTTGGTGATGTAAGGCTTGGATGTAGCTGCTCGGCCATGGAAACCCATTCCATGAAGCTCTCTACACACTGTTCTTGAGCTAATCTGAAGGCCACACGAAGTTTGGAGGTCTGTAGCTATTGTCGACTTCTGCGCACTGTGTCCCTCAGCATGCGCTGACCCCGCTCTGTGATTTTACGTGGCCTACCACTTCGCGGCTGAGTTGCTGTTGTTCCCAATTGCTTCCACTTTGTTATAACACCACTAACAGTTGACCGTGAAATATTTAGTAGTGAGGAAATTTCATGAATGGACTTATTGCACAGGTGGCAACCTATCACGGTACCACGCTTGAATTCACTGAGCTCCTGAGAGCGACCCATTCTTTCACAAATGTTTGTAGAAGCGTCTGCATGCCTAGTGCTTGATTTTATACACCTGTGGCCATGGAAGTGATTGGAACACCTGAATTCAGTGATTTGGAGGGTCCCAATACTTTTGGCAATATAGTGTATAAATGAAAAAAGAAATATTGATTGAACTAAAAACAGTCTGTGCTTGCGAAGATATGGCTGTATAAGTTTATTTTTTATGTTTAGCCATTTTGCTTCCACATCTGTTGTAAACTGAAATGTGTGATGGAGACATCACCGCACACACCCCTGTTGTATGGGGACCAGCTTTATGATCCTCACCGGTGAGGACCTTCCTTTCTAATGGTTCTAGAGATCTGAAAAAATAGGGATACTAACCATAGCTTTGTTAGCTAATACACAAATTCAGATATGTGAATTGATGATTAATGACTTGACCATGCTAAATGGGGACTTCTGAAAAATCATGTGAACATGTCTAATCTCATTTGCATAAATAGCACAATTTCCCATTTGATTTGTGAGGACTTTGCAACAATAATAAGTATATTACTAATAACAAATTATATGCATTTATATTAAGTAAATCCTCAAATTTAATTTGCCCTTAAACAGGGTTTAATCTACAACTAAGTAGAATTAATGATACAGTAGTAGTACAAAACATTAGATTAGTTGTTCATACTGTAGATAATGATGTAGTGAGGCCTGCAAATGGTGCTAGTGATGCCAAGTCTCACTCTTGCATAGAACACATACGCCCGGTTTCCCAGACAGGGCTTAGATTAAGCCAGGATTAGGCCTTAGTTCACTTAGGACATCCAAGTAATATTTATTAACATGCCTTAGAAAAAAACATTACTGATGTGCATCTTGAGACAAAACAATGGCACTGACTCAATTTAAGATATGGCAGTGCAAGTTGCTTTCAGTTAAAACAGCTCAAACATGCATTTTAGTCTGGGACTAGCTCAAGCCTTGTCTGTGAAACCTAGTGTGGGCTAGTGTCGTCCATGTAGTCATCTTCACAACACACAGAATTTTTGGTTTGATTGACTGATACTATATTTGATAGGAATATCAGTGTGGCTGAAGTAAATGAAGCAGTAAAAAAGTCCTCTATTCTCTATTATATACAAAGATTTGAAAGAGTAGTGAATTACTGTTTGGATATTGTCAAACCCATATCAAACCAACCGGTCTAACCTTTAAGCCTTTCCACTTCAAACTATTCTTTCCTTAATTTTAACGATTCTTTGATAGTTTTTAACCACAACCAACCATCTGCTACTAGTTCACCTAGTACTTACTACCATGATAATAAATCTACTACTAACTAGTAATTGAACCTCAAAACATCAACTCACATTTAAATAGCTGAATTTAACTGTGAACGAACTCAACAAATGACGTTGAATGAACCTCAAAACAAACTATTGTTATACTAAAAAGTATTAAAAAAATTCAGGTTGAGACATTAGAATATAAACAAAACCTAGAAGTCAAAACTTGTAGGAGATTGAAAAATTTTATTACAATATGTGTGCAAATAATCGGTTGTTTTTTGCCTCACACGTACCTTATTTGAAATGCGGTATGTTTATGATGACTGATGAAGGCCACAAGCCGAAAATTACTGGTCGAACAATAAAGTTGTTCAATATCCTACAAGTTTGGCTGGAGCTTTGACCTCTTTAGAAGCACAGTAGGTATTTCTGGAACAACTTGGAACATGAAAAAGGTTAATGTGTACAAAAACTGCCATACTGCCAGAGTTGGCAATCTTCATATTATTTGCACTGCAAATTCTTTTTATAAGCTGTAATGCGGTTATATATGAAGAATTTCAGGTTCTTCCAGTCCCGGTTCTTTAGAGCTTCTGGTTCAGCCTTTAAACACTTCTCGCAGTCACTCTTTGCTGGTACAGTACAAGATGTGATGAAATGCATCATGTGCCTTTGCACCGCCTGCACCTCTGTCTGCTGCCAGGGTTTTTTCCTCTGGGTGGTTTTACCTGAAAGTGGTCAGAAAAAAAAGATAAAGAATAGTGTGTGCTGGAATTCCAAACTGTTCTGAATCCTATATCACTATTTTAGGGCTGGTCCGAATACCCCTCCCTCCGAAGCTTCGAATATTCGGTGTTGATTACTACCGAAGCTTCGAAGCTCACAAAATGGGCTGAACATATTCTTCTCTCTAATAAAGGCAGGAATCTCGAGAAGCGGATGAAGAGGATGAAGGCCGGGACGGGAGATAGTCGGTTCGGCCCCATTCTGCAGTGGATTATCAGTGAATCCCAGTTGTCTCCGATGAAAGTTTGTAAAACTATCCGGTGTAAAGTCACTGCAGAGGCAGGTGCTGGTGGTGATCCTCAGCTCTCCATCAAGGTAGCTGTTCACAAAATTAATCCACCTCTTCTTGATATCATCGTTTTTGTTTTGTAAGCTGTTTTGTAAGTTGTAGGCTGTAGTAACTAACGCTACTGACAGTAACTCGCGATCGAGCGGGCGAACTGATGCGAATGTGCTCTAGTTATGATAGTGTTAGGGGAGGAGCCAGGCTCAGTGGCTCCAGTGCGTCATCAACAGTTATGATAGCGTAATCGAGCCTCCGTTTTAGCCCCGCCCAAAAAATCCTGAACACAGCAATGATGAAAAACTGTTTAACGGTCTAACTCCACAATTTAGCACTACACAGTTCACAGTCTTTGTAATGTGTTTCAGCAATACATTTCTAACATTTATAATGTGTTTAGAAACAAATCTCAGAATTGCCTTTACAGGGACTTTAAGAATAATAGGCTAATGAACCCACCATTCAAGCAACACGCCCCCGAATTGGCGCTAATTCTAAACCGAAAGTAAAATGCGCACGGCCACACTGTCATTCGTTCATGGCCGCACAGTGCACAAGCACTGTAATGTGACGGTGAGGGAAAATTTTCTCACCGTCACATCCCTAACGGGTAAAAAGACTAATACATTTTGATTCTATTATTCTGTTTTCCACAATGTCAAACCAACGCAGCTTAACCCAAAATGCAAGCTCAGGCATGGGCTTCTTCCATATAAGCTCATGCAGTTGTGTGCTCTAGACAGAGAATACTCAGTTGCAGGGAACACTAAGAAGAAGCAAATATATTTATTAAGTATAACGAGCTTGGGTTCCTATTCAACTGTCCATCCTATTAAAAACGGCTAGGCTATAAGATAATTGTAAAAAAAAAAAAAAAAAAAAGAGTATTGTATTTCGCGTGTAAACATAGTCAAGCGCGAATAAGAACCGTTTCGAGGGGGATGCCAGGTGTGCGAGAAAAAAAACACACAAAAAAAACCTGAATATTCGAATCCCAAAATTGAAAATCGAATACCAACCCACCAAATGAATATTCGAATATTCTGGTCCAGCCCTACACTATTTAATTCATCATCTATAGTGCAAGTAAATTATTTTCACTCTACCTATGGAATTATTGTCAGTGAAACACTGATTTCCACATTCTGTCCCTTGGACTGAAATGATAATTTGCTATAAGCACATACTGTGTTGTCTTCAAAGCGACATTCTTAAGTCTGATTACTGTTTGTGGGTTCACTTTTTATACATTAATTCATTCATTTCCCAACATAATTACATAAATCCATCTTGTTATCATACTATCTAGCATGTTCAAAGAATTATACAAGACATAGCAATAGTAATTATTTCAAATGACAGTAAAGCTACTTGAAGTTGAGTAATACAAACCATAAACAGTAGCTGAAGTGTGTCCCTCCTGTATGTGCCCGTCATCCTCATCACAGTTCAGAACTTTTTCTGTGGAGGTCATACAAAGTACAGCTTAACAATAGCCAAGTTTCCATCCACTTTTTTTGATACTGACAAAGTGAATATGCGTTAAAAAAGATCGCAAAATTTGCTGTCTCCAGCCTGTTTCCATCTAATTGGCCTTTTACCGATAAAATGGTGTGCATAATGACATCATCCCTAAAAAAACGCATTGTCTCATAAGTTTTGTTGTGTCACTATAAAAATCTGCCCTCAAGTTTCCATACATAATTTCGCGTATATCGCAAATTATATTGTATCTTTCGCATCCCAAATATTTGTAAAATGCCGAGAGTGATGAGACAATGGAAATTCACTAGTTTACTGCTTACTATTTTCAGGAATAATAGGCCTATTACTAAATTATGAAATATAGTAATCATAAGACCACGGTGAAGTGGGACAGCTGGTCTGACAGGACTGATGAACGGCCTTTATGTGACGAAGCCCATGGGTTTGGACACAGGGCAGCTCATTTGTCCTGGATGCAAAATTTAGGATCCAGGTACAGTAAAACGTTCGGTCATAAAGCAACAATCTTTAACGTATTGAACATGCAGTCAAGCCAGTTGCAGTTTGACGTGGCCGAGAACGCATGTATTCAGATCATTCAAACCAAAAATAAAAAAGATATTTGTTCTGGTTTCAGAGTTCAATAACATCAAATCGATCAAAAACATCAAATCACTGCTCATTTTCCCCTCAGAGATGCAGCTGGAACCTAAACTTTATATTTGTGTGCTGTATTGAGCTTCTTTAAATGGTCTATAGAGCCGTCTTAATAATTCTAAGATTTGTTTAGAACCCACTTTATTTTTTCTAATTTGTTTGAGATAAAATTACTTTACATATTAATAAATTGTATTTATAAAATAATTTTATTAACAAAGTATGTTTGTGATTTTCATTCGTCAAGTACCCAGATCCTGCCCATGAAATCATGATTTTTATGGCATTCATTTTATTTATTCAGATACAGAAGTTTATTTTTGTCATTATTGGAAACTCCAACAGCCTTCCTTTGTTTGACAGACGCCCTGTTTTATGGGAGAGATTTTCAAGGCGCTATATTTTCCTCATCCCTTTTGAAACAAAACCTTATTATATATTATTAAATTATAGTATAAAAGTGCTTTTACTTCGTTATAAAGACTATTTACAAAACTTGATCAAGCAATATTCAGAAACGGGTGCAGTTAACTATTATTGTTCTGATGAACTTTTATTAGATTGTAAAAAACAGACAAAATTACAAAAATAAGGATGAATGATGTTTGAGAGGCAACATCTTATTCTTACCAATAGTAATAAAATAATTTAATATGTATTTTCAATGATTTTTTTTCTCACTTTGTTGTTGTTTGTACACTGTAAATGTTGTTCAACTACCTCTGTTAGGTGTCCTTGTGGAAAGGCACTATATAAATAAAAATTCTTATATACAATTTAATAATATGAATATAATAGATTTAATACGCCTTTGAACTACAGAGAAACGTTGCTTTAACGGGAGCAACGGCACGAGCGTGGACGCTATAGGCCAAGTCTGTCATGTGACAACACATTTATTTGCGTTAAAGCCCTTTTTCTCAACAAAGTGTTTTTCACGACATTTGAAGTATTGACAGAATTTATATGCTAAAGTTAAACGGAAAAAGATTGTGTCACCATTTGCAAAAAATGATAGATAATTGGCATTTCCATCAACTATATCGGTAAACATTTTGATTTTCACAAAAAAATCCTTGGATGGAAACCTGGTTAATGAGATTAAGCAGAAAGGAGTAGAGGGTGAACACAGAAAAAATAACAAAAAAGTAAAATAAATGAACACACCATCAGGATCGATCCCAATTTCATCCCAGTTCTTGCCATGGAACTCAGCTAATCTTCCTTGCTCGAGAGCCATTAGAACTTTGCTGATCTTGGCAAGTTGCAGGGTCTTCTCAGGGAGTCGATAGAACTCACGATGGATTATTACGTAGTGTCCAAGAAAGTTGGCGAGCTGCTCCATCTCCGTGTCTGTCATATTCAGCACTGTTGAAAGGGTTGCGGCATGCTTTCGCAGTCTGGTCGATGTCAGTGACTTAGGAAACTTTGCACCACTTGCCTTGGCAAAGCCACGGAGGCAGTCTGACCCTTGGAAATGGGTCATGCCTTCTGGTTTTGCAAACAAATATCCATTGTCTTTCAGAACGCCACAAGCCTCTCTCTGCTGAACAAGGAGTTCTAAGGCACACAACATTTTTGGAGTCAGAAGAACTGGAACTGGCCAACCATGCGTTCCCCTGGTGACAATCATTGAGAAGTTTCTGCAGAGTACCTTTTCCACTTCGGAGAGCGCCCAGCCCACATCCACATGCGGATCAAAAGTGTCTCTTGATAAAAACGCAGACAAAGGCATGCTCGCCACCTCTCCTTCCCTGCGCCGGTTGAAGAGAATCACCTGGGCTAGACACACCTTCGCCAGCTCCATCCAGGCTTTAGCAGAGGGACTTTCAGAGAGTGAACTGGACCACTTATCTTGCACTTGACTGAGATGTGCATGCATTTTTTGAACATCTTCAGTAAAGGGCATGAGAGTGGGCACATTACTCTTTGCTTCCCTGATGTTCCTCAATGCCGTAGCCGAGATCATCTCGTTCCACTTCTCCTCATGGAGGTCTTGAAACTCACTGGCATTCTTCACAAGCTCTTTGTTGTTTGAGAGCAAACCCTGAGCTTTTAAGACTTTGTTCACTTTAACCAGGGAATTCCCAAGCTTGGTGGCAAGTGTTGGAATCAAGAACTTGTCAGATTCAGTGTTATACCCACATGTGTACTTGACAGCTTTGACAGTCTCCATGTACTTCTTTGGATTTACACAATCTTTCATTGTCTTTAAGGTGGTGACTCTCCTGGCATTTTCAAGCAGCCTTCCCAATTCTCTCATCTTCTCTCGCACACACTGTTTATTCTTGGCTGATATCCCACCTTTGTTTAACAAGTGCTGTCCAAAATCAATAATTACTTTGTCATTTTTTATTATATCCGTGACTGGGTCAGGGGTCATGGTAGTGATTACGCCCCACAGTTGTTTAGACATGTTTGAAGGCACAGGCCCTGTGTATCTACACAAAGACTGAACACGGTATTTTCCTGGTTTGGGGGCGACCGATCGAGGTTTGAGTCTACAAGAACGCATATGTCGCCACAGGACCTTTCTTATAAAAAGCCCTTGACAGTACACACAGTGCATGAAATCATCTCCCTGTGCTTCTTTAGGTGGCCGTTTAAATGGTACTAGTTCCCCCTTTCCTGATTTCACAACAGCTGCATTGTGAGCATAGTTTCCTCTGTTGCGAATATAATCTAGCAGTTTTCTTCTCTCCTTGGAACCCTTTGGAAAGCTTAGAGCTTTAGCCACATCAGATTTCTTTTTATGTGAACATTCTAGATGCCTTGCCATCTTAGCATAAGGCTTACGGCAATACAAGCAGTAATGTCTCTTGTTGTACACTCTACTGCCACCTCTTTTTTGGTATGCACTGACAACTATGCCGTCTTTTGTGTTCTGACTTGAGCTGGGTTCTGCTTCTGCTGTTCCAGATGCTTCCGATGTAAGACTCTGCTTATCAAAGGTCATTTTGTCTGACGTCGTTTCACAGACGGGGGAACTCGCTGAGCCAGATTCATCGACATCCATTTCGTCAAGAAGCTGAAGTTTTGTCTGGTCTGGTATAAGGTTATCATCACTGTCAGTCTCGGAAAAGATATCTGAAATGTAGGAATCTGAACTATCTGATGTAGAATCATAGAGATCATAAGAATCTTGAAGATCCATGTCTTTCATCTAAAAAAAAAAGAAAAAAAAGTACTGCCACAATTAATTATTTGATCAGCAAATTAAAGGTGCAGTGTGTAGTATTTATGAGGATCTATTGACAGAAATGTAATATAATATACATAACTATGTTTTCAATGGTGTATAAAGATCTTACATAATGAACCGTTATGTTTTTATTACCTTAGAATGAGCCATTTCTATCTACACACACCGCGGGTCCCTTACAGTGAAATCGCCATTTTGTGCCGTCATGTTTCTACAGTAGCCCTAAACGGACAAACTTCTCTACAGAGCGCTAGCTACTCTTGCTCTCTCAGACGACAACATCTTTGTCCTGTGTTGGCTACCGTAGCTTCTCTAATGGCTCGTTTCCACCGAGCAGTACAGTTCAGTAAAATTCAGGACCATAAACCCTGATCTGGCTTGCGTTTCCACTGCCAACAGTACGCTTATGATAGGTGTGGTGTAGCGATCGACGCCATTCTCGCGCGCAGAAGAAAGCGACACAGTAAACAACAATGGACGACATACAGCAGATCTTGTTCTTGCTTCTCGGCATTTGGCTGTTGTCACAAGAAGAAGACACGCTTTGTTTGAGCCAAGGCTGCAGACTGCAAGGAAAAACACAGCCGAAAAGGCACGGCAAGTGACGATTCTTTGGTCAACCAATCAACGTTCTGCAGTGAGTCTAGCTCCACCCTTTAATACCGAACTACTGTGCTAGGTACCCCAACGGAAGGGTGCCAAAAAAGTGGTACGGTACGGTTCGGAATTAGGGTACCATTCACAACTTCTGACAATATAAACTGCAAAAATTGCGTACCGTACTGAACTCTACTGAACCGTACTGCTCAGAGGAAACAAGCTTCAAAAGGGAGGTGTGAGCGGTGGGCGGATGCAATTCACAACCTCACCGCTAGATGCCGCTAAAATTTACACACTGCATCTTTAACAGACAGAAATTGGCAGCTATTTTGATAATCAATTAATCGTTCAAGTAATTTTTCAATATTTTGGGGTTTTGGACAGTTGATCTAGAGATACGCCGATTGCAATTTTCTTGGCCAATTCAGATTTTTTTTGTATGTGTGACCTGCCGATTCAGATTTTCTTTCTAAGAACTATAATTGACAGCATATACACAAAAAAAATCTACTTTTCTTCAATGCTAAATTTTCATTTTCATAAGCCAATAATAAAATAAGAACAAATAAACAAATAGCAAACAACAGCACAAATAAATGCAAAAGAATAACGAGCGATATGAAATAAACATGGCTTTAAGTTTTTCAGGTGGGTCTAACAGTAGGTTATTATTCAGGTAAGAAATACTACAGAAATTAAAGTAATCAAATGTAAAATGTAAAAATGAAATACAGATTAATGCTTAAAATTAAAGTTATTTCACTGTAACTTATTCAGTCCAGAGCAGAGAGTGATTTTCTGTGTCTTCTGTTCTTTGATGAACATGACAGACATCAGCAGGAATATTAGGCTGCTGTCACTTTAAGAGTTTATGCACGGACCCAATATACTGTTACACAACAGGCGCTATCTTTCTCAACTATTTATGTTTCAAAACTGACTACGTTTAACTGAATACTCACCAAGACGGGCATTCTGACATCATTTTGTGTGTATTTGACCATTTAAGCGCAGTAAGCCACTGATTTTGGCACTTGCAACTCTCAAGCTGTTTGAGAGGCGACTTGTATAGATCAGTGGCTACGTTTACATGCAACCAAATAATCCTGTAGCAATCAGATTGACGATTGCTTAAACACCTTAATCGATCCGATTGAACTCGATCCGAATTAAATTTAGATCGGATTAAAACGGGTGGTTTATTCCTTTTGTAATCCGATCGAGAGGACATGTAAACACTTGATCGGATTGAAAACCAAAAAAACTGAAAGGACTGCGCATGTGCAATGATATAGAAACAGTGTAATAACATATGACGCAAGGAACGAACTGTTCTTCCTGTTGAATAAGGTGTCATAAATGAGTGTCCCTTCATTCTACAATTATCCTTTCACTCAGCGTCTATGAAGTGGAGCAGGACAACATCCCACCAGTACTTGTTTCGGATTCTCGTCCACAGACAGCTGGTTTTTACGGCATGATAAATATAAGCAGCATAGCAAAACAGTCTGAATGTCTCCAAATTATGAACAGAAAAGGATAAATATTAAGTCTGCTGTTTAAAACAAATAAAGAAGTAATGTAGGAGAATAGTTATTATGCGCAAACAGCGGGAAACTTTATTGCATATTCGTGCCATGTGCGCATGTTATAAAATCAATTCTGATTTGAAGCTTTTGACATATAAACGCACACATCAACCCAATCACTTTATTTTGCGTTCATGTAAACTACATTCAGATTCATCAATCGGAATGAATTCAGTCCGATTCAAACAAAAGTTGTACATGTAACCATAGCCAGTGATGCACGCGCTTTAGTGTGAAACCTGCGGGAATTAGTAAAATCATGCGCAATACAAGCACTATGTAACCAGAGCGAATGAGACGAGCAAGTGAGAGGCAGCTGGTGTGTGTCACTGTGAGAACGCGCAGCTGACGTTATTGCCTGTGCCTCTGGCAACAAAACGGACCGGCTCAGAATCGGAAAGACGTGAGACTGACCGGCTGGTCAGTGGTCCGGGCCGATCAGGCGCAAAATCGGCTGATTCCGGTCCCTGGCCGGTCGATCGATGCATCTCTACATCTGATTACATCATTTTGGGCTTAAACTAAAGGTGAAGCAAATTTGATGGTTCTCTGATATTTTATAGTCCAAATGATTTATCACTTAAGAATACAATTCACTGAGTAATTGATAATTGATAATGATTTGCAGTTCTAAGCACAAGCATTTTTGAGTTTCTTGCTGTGACTTGAGAACTTACCATGCTATTTCCAGTCCATCTCAGTCTTGGTACAAAAATCTCATTTTCATTTCGGAACTGTGACACAATCTGTAAATAAAAATCAAAAGTATAAACAACATTTTGCATTAATATAGTATTTCAAATCGAAAAAAAAAAATTCCTTAAACCTTTTCTTGCCCATCCAACCTGTCAGCCTCTGTCTGCACACACATTTGAATAAAACAGACTTCACTGGGGTTTTATGTATTAGTTCTTTTGGGGGGATCGGTTCCAAACAAAAAAATCTATTAAGGAGCCATTGGCTCCTATAAGGGAAAAAAGTAGGTGCCAAATTATTTTTTTAAGTGCCACAAAAGAATAAACATGTATTAATTTTGTCATGTGTTGTCACGTCTGCCCTCCTTTTACAGCATCAGCATTTTCATCCATCTTGTGGATGTCCTGGGAACTAAGATTCACTTAAAGTAGGAACTGAATTGCTTTTCCAACTTGAGAACTACATACAGTCACAAAGAATCATTCTTTACACAGAATCTGAGCCAGTGTCACAGACCATAATAATGTCAGCATCACTTGGACAATGAGTGTAGTTTGGCCTCTTCCTAATGCATCCTATAAATGTTGTTGTATGTCTGTCACACACCCAATCTATTTTTCTTTATTAGTAATATCTGAGAGCTCTTCACATGCAATTATACGGGTGTTGTTGAATTTCATTTTTAGCTCCTTTCATTCTTTCTTATGTAGACAACAGTTTAAGTAAAAATATAAGGATTATGTGATATAGTGCATATATTTAGCAAAATGCCTTTTTCTATAGTTATTTATCTAGCTGACTAACAAATTTATGAGCATTGAATGGCTTTTTTGAGGTAAACTTGACATGATTGTTCTTAAGCGGTTTTAATCTCTTTCCATGGTCGAAATGCTGATTGAGCGATCTGTCAGGACACATTAAAGAGCGCCAAAACCACATTTATTGCTTGTATTTCGTGATAAAATCGACAGAATTTGAAAGCTGAAAATTTGTTAATTGTTTACTAAAATGAACAAACACATTAAAAGTGACAGTACAAATCTTACTGCGCTACAAATAATGTTTGTTTGTCTCCGTCGCTTTCTATCTGTCTCATGCTGGCACAGCTGTCAGCGTTGTTGCTCGATAGAGATGAGGGCTTTGAAAAAGTCTGATATTTTTATTTTTGACGTATTTCTGAGGCGGAAAGCTGATCCTCGCTGTCCCGCAGTGCGAATTTTGGTGGCGAACTTTCAGTGAGGTTTTTTTCCACTGCAACTTTGCTGCGTGTCGTCTCATTTTATTACCTCACCACAACAAAGATGTGATGGGCTACTCATCACAGAACATGCAGATAAAAATGCATGCACTTTTTAATCATAACATGTAAATTTATATTGTCGCCAGTGGCGATCTCAGCAAAAATATCACTCGCAAATTAATATTTTTGGTCGCAGATGCGACCGTTTTAGTCACATTCTGGAGCCCTGCATGTAATTTGCTAGAGCTTTTGACAAAAATTTAAAAATATTTAACTAATTTAATTTTTTTTTAAAAATCCATTTGAATGAATGATTCAATAACATTGTTACACCAGTAAGTGGCAAGTGACTGTTAACAAATTAATTTGTCATTGAATCATTCATTGAAGAGATCCGTTCAAAAACACTGATTCATTCAGTAATGAAGCAATTGAAGTCTTTATGAGTGAGTCATTGAATCATTCGTTCAAATTGAATTGTTAAAAAGAATTTATTCAAATAATGAAATGTTTTAAATTGACTGCAGCAATTAACATTTTGACAGAACCTCTAGTAAATTACATGTTATTTTGTTTAAGGCGGGCATACACTGTGCGAATTCGGACACTCGGGAGGTCGTGAGATATTGCACACGCCATGAGTCAGTTAACTTGATAATCGCGTCAAAGCAGCTGGTACACTGCGAGCCGGCAGCAATCACGCGAGCTTTCGCGCTAAACACAGAGACTGGAGCTTTCGATGTTGCAGCTATCTTCGGATAGGAAAAAGAAAGAAAAAATTATTTGTGTGCAAATTATTTGTTGAAAAGAAGAGAACAGCAACCATTCCTTTCAACAGAAACGGTTCTGTATGGTTGCAGCCACTGAGCTATAGCCTGATAATACTCAATTTAGCCTATGTGACATGCTTGTGTATGATTTGGCAATAGGGAACAGCCTATATACAACGTTGAAAATCGGGCTGACTCCCCGAATATTTTAAACATGTTTAAAAATTATCGGGAGGTCGTGAGGTGCTCGTAACCTGCTCGGCTCGTCTCATCTCTCACACGCTGCGAGCCACGAGCATCAACGATTTCCACGCGAGTGAAAAAAATCATCTGCGAGCTCGTATGACAGCAGAAATCGCACTGTGTATGCCTGGCTTTAGTTGTCTATTCAGAATCGTGATCTCTATTTAAAAGAAAAGAAACTGAATTTCTTCAGAATTGTGCAGCTCTATCAGACACTAGCTACGTTTACATAGACACTTTTTGTTTCAATCAGAATTCATCCCGATTGATGAATCCGAACATAGTGTTTACATGGACGCTAAACAAAGTGATTGATTCTGTGTATTTATATGTGACGAGCTTCAGATCAGATTTGATCTTTTGAAATGTGCGCACTGCACGAATATAAAGAGTTTCTCGCTGTTGGCGCATACTAACAATCATCCTGCCATCGCTTCTTTTCTTCGTTTTAAAAAGCAGACTTCTATTTCCGGTCCTGATTAGGAGACGACGAGCACATGAAGCTTTGTGTCATGCTGCTTATATTTATAAAGCAGTAAAAATGCCCCTTCCCGTGCCCAAAACAAGGCGTCCGGACGAGAGTCCGAAGCTGGGAGGGCATTGTCCTGCAGCACTTCACAGACGATGAGTGTTTGAATGACACGACAGTCATTTATTACGCCATATTCAACATCAACAACAGCTCGTTCCATACATCATACGTCATTGCACATGTGCAGTACTTCTCAGTTTCGGTTTTCAATTAGATCAAATGTTTACATGTACTATCAGATGGATTAGAAAAAGGGGTAACAGTTTATAATAATAAGTATAGTGTAATAAAGTATTTACAAATCATTTTCAAATAGTTAATAGTTTATAAACTGTAGTTAATACATTAATAGACTATATACAAATAGTGAGTTTTTCATTCATTGTCACTAAATAACAAAGTGTTGTTAATTAGTTCATATGTAAAGAGTTAGATAATGCTTTGTTAGCAACGTATTAACTAGGGATGCACAATCCGGTCATAAACCGGAACCGTTTTTTTGTATTTTTTCGGAAGTGCGCCCGCGTGCACAGACTACATTATCATTCGCGAACATGTCATTTGTGTGGAAGTATTTTGAAGTCTGTGAGCAGGACGTGAAGATTGCGATCTGCAATGTCTGTAAAGGACAAGTTAATCGCGGAGGAACAACAGCGAAGACATTCGACTGGAAATGCAGAGCTACCTGTCTGAGGCACAGATTCCAAGATGCGAACAGCCGTTACTGTACTGGCGCACAAATAAGAGCCGCTTTCCTGCGCTCGCTGAAGTTGCGCGCGCGTACCTGTCCGCGCCCTGCACAAGCGTAGGCGGTGAACGTTTGTTCAGCTCAGCTTCTCACACGGTGGATGAGAAACGAAACAGACTAACTTGTGACAAAGCTGAAATGCTTCTTTTTGTAAAGAAGAACTTGGATGCAGTTTTGAAAAGCTAGAAGTAAGCTAAACCTCAGTTCTGTATAAGATGAACATTTTTATTTTATTTTTAGTTAATTTGATTTAAAAAGCACCTGCTGTAGCATCTTTGTTTTACTCATTGCACTACACATGATTTGATTCAACATTTTGGAATAATTTATTTATTTTGGTTTTGTGTAGTTGTTTAGTAAGACCTTTTTTCTTTACACCAAATTTAAAAACAAAAACAAATGCTGAATGAATGCTGATTAAGTAGCCTAACATCTTTGTTTGGATTGTTGAATGTGTGATGATTGTGTTGTTTGGGTTGCAGAACTATGCAGTTGCTGGATTTCACATTACAGTTAATGTTTGAATTTAAGGCTAGTTTTATGTACTTTCAAGTTTAACCCAAATTAAAAACAAAAGCTAAATGCTGATGTTAAATGTCAGTATCTATATTGAATGTGCTTAATGCGCAGTTACTGCTGTTAATTTCAGATTGTTACAGTTATTGTTTTCAATAGCCAAAAGCCAGTTTGGCCTGTTAAATACCAAATAAACATCTTGTTTATGTATACTTCCATTCTTTCTTGTTTGTTGCTTAAAGAAAATAAAACCGGAAATCGGTATCGGAATCGGCCATTAAAAAAATCACAATCCATGCATCACTAGTATTAATTGTAAATAGTTCTCACTTTAGATTAGGTCACAGAAAATGGGAAAATTACATTAATTAAGTGCTTTAAACAAACCTTTATTGGACATTAATTACATTATTATTAAATGTTCACAAATATATTAAGCCTATCTCCAAAGCTAAACATAACCACTTAAAAATAAATTAATTAATAAATAATGCTGTCATTATGAATTACATACAAATACTCATAAGATCATGTTGTTAAAATACATCAGTGAGGTTTAGTGGATAGAATATACAGTTTGTACAGTATAAAACTGTACTATTTCTATGGAAAGTCCCTATAAAACATGGAAACCTAATGTGTGTGTACAGGTACATGTGGTTTATGAGAACTCAAATGTGTGTAAACAGTGTTTTTTTGAAATTGAAAAAAATGCTGAATGTTTTGTGTGATGGATGGGTGTGTTTAAGGGTAGGGTTAGTGTAGGGGGATACAGTCTAAACACGACTATGCCTATGGAGAGTCCCCGTAAACCACATATTCAAGAGTGTGTGTGTGTCTGTGTGCGCGCATGTTTTTCTATCCCTCTGGGGACTTCAACCTGAATGCACACTGACTCATGGAGACTCGTGTCACCGTGGGGACATAAATTGAGGTCCCCATGAGGAAACAAGCTTATAAATCATACAGAATGAGTTTTTTTGTAAATGTAAAAATGCAGAAGGTTTTTAGGGTTTTTTTAGGGGTAGGGCTAGTGTAAGGGGAGAGAACATACAGTTTGTGTGTGTGTGTGTGTGTGAGAGAGAGAGATTGAGAGCGAGTGTAGTGTGTGTGTGTGTGTGTGTGTGTGTGTGTGTGTGTGTGAAAGAGAGAGAGAGAGATTGAGGGAGAATGTAGTATGTGTGTGTGTGTGTGTGTGTCTGTGTGTTCATGTTTTTCTATCCCGCTGGGGACTTCGACCTGAATGCACACAGACTCATGGAGACCTAAACTGAGGTCCTATGACGAAACAAGCTTATAAATTATACAGAATGAGTTTTTTTGAAAATGTAAAATGCAGAAAGTTTTGTGTGATGTTTAGGTTTAGGAGTAGGGTTAGTAAGGGGAGAGAATATACAGTTTGTACAGTATAAAAACCATTACGTCTATGGAGAGTCCCCACAAAGATAGTGAACCAGACATGTGTGTGTATGAGAGAGAGAGAGAGAGAGAGAGAGAGAGAGAGAGAGTGTGTTCATGTTTTTCTATCCCGCTGGGGACTTCAACCTGAATGCACACAGACTCATGGGGACTCGTGTCACCGTGGTGACCTAAATTGAGGTCCCCATGAGGAAACAAGCTTATAAATCATACAGAATGAGTTTTTTTGAGAATGTAAAAATGCAGAAAGTTTTGTGTGATGGGTAGGTTTAGGGGTAGGGTTAGTGTGTGTGTGTGTGTGATGGGTTAGGGTTAGGGCTAGTATAAAAACCATTATGCCTATGGAGATTCCCTGTAAACCACATGTTCAAGAGTGTGTGTGTGTGATTAATGTATTTGGGAACATTTTAAGAAACACTGAATATGAATGCAATTAATGTCTAATAAAGGTTTGTTTAAAGCGCTTAATGTCATTTTCCTGTTTTCCATAATCTAAAGTGAGAACTATTTACTGTTAATACGTTTTTAAAGCATTATCTAACTCTTTACATATGAGCTAATTAAACAATAATAATTTATTAATTACAGTGACAATTAATGATGAACTCACTATTCATATATAGTCTATTAATGTATTAACTACAGTTTATAAACTGTTAATTAACTATAAACTAATAGTTTGCAAATGATTTGTAAGTACTTTATTACACTATACACATTATAAAGTGTTACCGAGAAAGGTTTAAACCAGCTCAAATTAAATATAAATCGGATTTGGCCAATTTATTCTAATTGACGTGTTTACATGTGACTTTTTATTCCAGCTGTGCAACTAGTCCGATTACAAATGGATTATTAGGGTCCGTGTAAACGCAGCTCCTGACTGAAAGTGTGCTGTGGGGACGTTATGAGTGTCCAGAATACAAGAACAATTACCAAGAAAAAAAATCCCTGTGAAGTTTAAAATCAGCCCTATATACACTAACTTTCTGGATACATAACATTAAAGGCACAATATGTAAGATTTTAGATTAAAATATCCAAAAACCACTAGAACAATGCTATATATTTTGTTGACTTGTGTACTTACATTATCCCAAATGTTTCCAAGAATGCTTATTTCTCTGGATTTAAACAATTTTAACCAGAGGCACGTTCAAGCTCAAACCGGTGCGCAACGTTTTGCTATGGTTTCCGGGTTGAACAGCATGTTTCCTGGAAACGGTGTGCAATGGTGTTTAAGATACGTTTTCTCTTGTTTGGTGGGTGTGTCAAAAATGTCAGTCCAATCAGCAGCAACATGTATATAAACCACGCGGTATTAAAGAGACAGCTCGCACAATGGGTCCAAGTAAAGTCGTTTACAAATGTGTCCGCAGCAACTTGGTATAAGCAACAATTGAAGATATTAGAAGACATGTTTGTCTTTTCATCCTGAAATCCAAGGCAAATGTTGGATCACAATAATTAGGAACCAGAGTTTCCACAAATCCCTTCACTCGATTTGGATGTTCTTTTTTATTCTGGACAGCAAGGGCAGTGACTGTAACATTGAGCGTATTTTGCAGTATTAGACACGTATTTATACAGATTTCATCAGGTCCTGAAAATTCTTCAAAAAGAACACAAAGAATGGCCTTCTCAGCTGCCATAGTTGCAACTCTTGCGTTATCAGATCAGGGTGTTCAACGCACCACAGTTTCCGTTTAAAAAACGCTTTGCAACGTTTTGTCGGGGCTGAACGCAGCCCAGGACATGAACCGTGTCCGTGCGTCGCCTATCAATGGCCTTACCCGCGTTACCCTTAATTTTTATTTTGTAGAAACCATGGAAACACCAAAGACACTTTAATATATGATGCGTTTTATTAGACAGGTGAGCAACTGTTTGGATCATTCATGGACAGAAAACTAATCATTGTTATACAGCTCAACACAGTTAGTCTTACTGTTTAAATCTGGTGTTCTTGGTTTACCGCGAGTACCATGTTTTACCATGCCTAATATGGATCTAGCTCACTGCAGTGTGAACAAGTGTCTCATAGTAGCCGCCGAGCGAACGCACAGAGTAGCATTATAACATAACTTTCAACACACTCAAATAACGTATCTAATATGATAAAACAGCACTGCATTTCCCCACATACGCATGAGCGAAAGAAGCGGAAGCGGCGACAGCGGCATAGTAAAAGCTCTGCAAAATCAAGGCGTCATCAAGCTACACCTTTGTTTTGAAAAAGCGATCTCTAGCCGCGAAAAATTACATATTGTGACTTTAAACTGTTTGGTGTACTAATTCACACTACATACATCAAAATAAACATGACAAACAGAGACTGTAGAATGAAATATTGTGTGATGAACATGAATGTACCTGGTGAGGAGAGTTGTTTGGACCAGTAGCATCATCCATCTGTTAAAAAAAAGAAAAAAAAAAAAAAAAGTTTATTATTACAAAATTCAAATAGTTATTTTTATTGGGCTGTATATTCCACATAAACTATATGATATTTTTATTGGATGCCTGGTTGGGCACAATGTACCTGCTGGTGAGTTTTTCTATTGTGCACGTCCATCTGAGCCTTTAAATTGAAGGACTTGCTTGAATCATTAACATTTACAAATATGAAATCCCCCGTGTGTTTGACCGTCTCATTTATCAACGCTCGGTTTGACCTTCGAAGGGATGCAGCTATTCACACACTTAAAGTAAAAACAAGAGAGAAATGAAACACTTGTGAAGCATATTAACACAGGGATGCAAACTTAGGAAGATTAGACAAAATGACACGGCAGGACGGACACAAAAATCCCCAGAAATCATAGAAATGGACGCCCAAACGTGCTTAAAACATGACCAAAGCTTGCATGACAGCACTACAAAAACACAACAAAGTGAAATAGTACCTTTCTATCTAACCATCTATTAGTTGTTGTAGCAACTCATAATGTAATAACTGCACATAATGTAATAAATATTACATTATTATTATTATAAATGTTCATAACGTAATTTCTCAAAATGTAATAAAATCTTGAGCTCATAATGTAATAAATTTTACATTATGAGAAAATTATTACATCATAAACTCACCAAAAACATGTCATATTTTCATTATTATAATAGCTTTTAAAACTATTAGTATTCGCTTACAGTACATTTTTAAATCTAAATCCAGTCTTAAACTATCTGCAAAATGCAACATTTAAATGTTCATGCAATTATTATCTGGTGTATTTTGTAGGCAGGTTAAGACTGGATTTAGATTTTTTAAATTTACTGTAAAGGAATACAAATGCTTTGTTTAATAATAATAACTGCAAGAATATTTAAATCTGCTGCATTTCGCAGGTAGTTTAAGACTGGATTTAGATTTAAAAATGTACTGTAAGAGAATACTATTTTTTTAATGTTTTAAAAGCTATTACAATAATGAAAATATGTTTTTGGTGAGTTTTTAATGTTATTTCTCATAATGTAAAAATGGTTACATTTGAGTTCAAGATTTTATTACGTTTTGATAATAATTCTTACATTATGAACATTTTATTACAATAATAATGTAATAATTATTGCATTGTGTGCAGTTATTACATGATGAGTTGCTACAGTTGTCTTATTGCTGTGGTCTTTGTATATGGTGAGGGCTAATTTAACTGTAACCTTCAGGACAAGATTGTTAATAGAGACTTAACGGGTCGTTGCCCCACCTCCAAGGCACACTGGCCGAATTTCTGGCCCTGGTGAATAATTCAGAAGTTTCACCCCTCAGTTTAATAAATTGAGCAGTCTGCTCCCTCAGAAAACACATCGAAATGCTATAGCATAGTACAGTTTTGCCCCACACCACCGAACAAATGCAGCCGAGCAAACGGCTCAGCTAACTTAGCGGATTGTTTTAACGACATTTTTAGTTTTTTTAAAAAGACGCTTGGCTTTTTAACATTTGTATCGCTAGCTATCTGAGTAGGTTAAAACACAGTACTTACATTTAAACGTGTAATCAGTGATGGACGCTTTCGAAACACCGTTTCGTGAAGCTTCGAATCCTCTGCGAATCATTTGTTTTGAACCAGTGATTCGGAGCGCGTGTCACGTGATTTCAGTAAACGAAGCTTCGTTGCGTCATAAATGTTTTGATATTTCAGCGGCGAACCATTTATTTTTTTAACTTGTAGACATTTAATTTGTACAATAAAAGGGAAGAGTTGTTGTAGCAACTCATAGTGTAATAACTGCACATAATGTAAAAACTGCACATAATGTAATAATTTTCTCGAAACGTAATAAAATCTTGAGCTCATAATGTAATAACAATTTTTACATTATGAGAAATTTATTACATTATAAACTCACCAAAAACTTGTCATTTTTATTATTGTAATAGCTTTTAAAACAAAAAAATTAGCCCTTACAGTACATTTTTAAAAATCTAAATTCAGTCTTAAACTACCTGCGAAATGCAACATTTAAATATTCATGCAATTATTATTATTATTTATAATAACAAAACATTGTTATTCCTTTACAGTACATTTTAAAAATCTAAATCCAGTCTTAACCTGCCTACAAAATCCACCAGATTTTTCTTATAGTAGTAGTAGTAGTTTAAAGGTGCAAAAGTTCTGATTTTTAAAATGTACTGTAAAGGAATACCAATGCTTTATGTTTAAGAAACATATAATAATAATAATAATAATAATAATAATAATAATAATTGCATGAATATTTAAAATTTGCATTTCGCAAGTAGTTTAAGACTGAATTTAGATTTTTTAAAATGTACTGTAAAGGAATACTAATATTTTTAAGTTTAAAAAGTTATTACAATAATGAAAATATGACATGTTTTTGGTGAGTTTATAATGTAATAATTTTCTCATAATGTAAAAATTGTTATTACATTATGAACTCAAGATGTTATCACATTTTGAGAAAATTATTACATTATGAACATTTTATAATAATAATGTAATACATTATGGGCAGTTTTTATGTGCAGTTATTACATTATGAGTTGCTACAGTTGTTGTTAATAGTCTTTTATTGGTCTGATTAAACAAGCTCTCCATAAAACAAACAAAAACAAGCCATACAATTGAATAAAATAGCACATATTATAAAGACAATTCATATTTAATGCTATTAGATGATTTAACTGCATTTTCAATACACTTTCAATTGGTTTGTTTAAGGTGTTTTTGTGCATGTTTTGGCTGCATTTACACTGTTCTGACCAGCAGGGGTCACCAGCGTGTGACGTTTCGAGTGATTCGAACCAGTGAATCATTTGGAAGCAATTGGTTCAATTGATTCAAAGTTTCGAAAAGCTTTGTTTCTTCCATGACTAGATGAGCACTGGGCGGAGTAAACACGAATATTTATGAGTTTCCTGTTCTGTGTTAAAGCGCCACTGAAAATAGTGCGTCCTCTCCGGATCACAGCGGGAAGAAGTTAAACTTAGAATATAATTGTTCATCAATATACAAAGATTTTACATAATGTGTTGTGTTTTATTATTGATATAATGATTTACAAGCCAATGATTTGCCAAATAAATGAGCCAACAACTGAACAATATTTTGATTATATGCTTTTTACATTGTCTTTAAAATGTGTTTTGATAACCTCTTTCTGTGTCTATGTTGGTTAAGTTGTGAATTCAGCAACCATGTAGTACTTTCACAATGAATTTTAGTTCTGTTCTACAAACTTATCATAAGCAATAATTGTTTACATTAAGATTTACATTAATATTAATTAGCAAAAATAATTTGGGGTTTAAACAAACAGTCTACACATGGTCTTGGTATCCTAGACCAGGGGTTTTCAAACTGGGTCCGGGGGACCCCCGGGGGCTGCAAAGGAGTGACGGGGGTCAGTGGAAAAGTCTAGAGAAAAACCATGAAAAAATGTAAATAAATAAATAAGATTAAAATAAGTAAATAAACACATGTGCTTAATTTCTTATTTATAAATGTAATTAAATTCTTAATTTATAAATTTGCTTAAAAGTGTAGAGAAAAGTAAGTATAAAATTAAGTAAATTAATTAATGCCATTAAAATAAATGATTGAATGGTGAATTAACATATGATAAAAATGTAAAAAAGTAAATAAATAAATGAGATTGAAACAAATGAGGAAAAGCCTTGCGTAAAACTGTAAATCTGTGAAAATAATAATAATATTCAAATTAATAAATAAATTAGCTTAAATAAACGTGCAAAAGTTTAGATAAAAACCATATATTAAGTACATAAAAAATAAAATAGATTAAAATAAATAAATAAATAAATAAAGTGATTAAATGTTAAATTAACATATAATAAAAAAAAAAAAATAATTAACGATTAATATAAATAAATAAAAATTTAATTTAAATATACAAATAAATTATGCAATTAACAGTACATTCTTATAGTGAGTAGAAAAGATATATAATAAAGTAACTTAATAGAAACTAATGTTAGATATATAATATTTTTTTTAGTCTATTAATTGGGTGTTTATAAAAGACAGATGTCTTTTAAATATCAGGATGGGGTCCCTCACTCGAGGATGGTCATATTTGGGGGCCCGTGGCATCTAAAAGTTTGAAAAGCCCTGTCCTAGACTTTTGTAACGGTCACATTCAATCTAAAAAAATAAAATAAAATGGCATTTACAACACAACTGTATGCATATAATCTTACAAATTTATTACTATTAATCTATTAATTTATCATATTAAAAAAAAACAAGTGTAAAATACTACTTAAAATACTAAAAACTTTTCCTTCCTGTCTGTCTCTCTCCTCCTCAGCTCTGTCTCTCAGTGGCTCTCTATCTGTCTCTCTCCTCTTTTCCTGTCTTCAGATGTTCTTTTGGTCCTCTTCTCCTCTGCTCTCCAGGGGCTGCCTCTCTTTGTCTGTATCTCTCCTCCTCTCCTCTTCTAGTGATGAAAAGGAAGCAAACAGCATAAGTCAACTTGACTAAAACCTATCTGTATCTGATCTAAGTACCTGATATCAAATGGAAAATAAAGCCGCTGGAGTTTTTTTTTCTTTTTGATAATGATGATAATACTATGTTTCGTGTAGGTTGTCCTCTCGCTCTCTCACACACACACACGCACGCACGCGCACACACACACACACACACACACACACACACACACACACACACTGTATACCTTTTCTCCTCTGCTCTCCAGGGGCTGCCTCTCTCCGTCTGTCTCCCTCCTCCTGTCCTCCTCAGGGACTTAATAAAGACGCCTCCCTCGCCTCTTTTTTGTTTGTTTTTACTACAGCCACTTCTCTCAATCATTTGGAACTATGAAGACTACTCCCACAGTCCGCTAGATTCAGCGCTGGGTTATTTGAAGACAGTGCGGGCTGTTACGTGCTTTCCACACTTGCTTGACCAATTATATCATTCTGTTTAGATTTTAAAAATATCTGCATGCTTTTTATTGGTTATGGTGTCATTATCTGAAGGCAGCAGCTATTTGCATAACATTGTGACCAAATATTGTGTTGGTCCCCCTTTTGCTGCCAAAACAGCCTTGACCCGTCGAGGCATGGACTCCACTAGACCCCTGAAGGTGTGCTGTGGTATCTGGCACCAAGATGTTAGCAGCAGATCCTTTTAGTCCTGTAAGTTGCGAGGTGGGGCCTCCATGGATTGGACTTGTTTGTTCAGCACATCCCACAGATGCTCGATTGGATCGTTTCCATGAAAGGGTGTACATGGTCTGCAACAATGCAGCAATCAGTGGTACATGTCAAAGTAACATCCACATGGATGGCAGGACCCAAGTTTTCCCAGCAGAACATTGCCCAAAGCATCACAATGCCTCTGCCAGCCTTCGCTCCCCACGTGCATCAATGAGCCTTGGCCGCCCATGACCCTGTCGTCAGTTCACCACTGTTCATTCCTTGGACCACTTTTGATAGATACTGACCACTGCAGACCGGGAACACCCCACAAGAGCTGCAGTTTTGGAGATGCTCTGACCCAGTCTTCTAGCCATCATAATTTGGCCCTTGTGAAACTTGCTCAAATCCTTACGCTTGCCCATTTTTCCTGCTTCTAACACATCAACTTTGAGGACAAAATGTTCACTTGCTGCCTAATATATCCCACCCACTAACAGGTGCCGTGATGAAGAGATAATCAGTGTTATTCACTTCACCTGTCAGTGGTCATAATGTTATGCCTGATCAGTGTATAAAAGTAGCAGTTCTTTGCAATAAGTGTAAATAGTTGTTAGATGCTATTTACTTATAAATATAGTGGCAGATACTATTTGCACCTCAGTGTTGTTGTACATTAACAGGATGCAGTAATAACGTAGAGTGTAAATTACTATATTTATTAAAATTATTAAATGGATGCCGCCTTATTGGGACAATAAAGTCCTCCCTACACCTACCCCTAACACTAACCAATAAACACTTTATTATTAAATCGGCACTTTATTTCCACTTTTCAAATATTTTCTTCATTTTTATTAAAAATAAATGCCTTTCCAATCTGATTTGTGATGGGAAAAGGAAGAAGAGCGAGTCCGCCATAATTTACACACCCCCATGGCATCAAAGATGTTCATGTCTTTCTTTCTTCAGTTGAAAATAAATTATGTTTTTTGAGGAAAACATTCCAGGATTTTGCAGCTTCAAAGGGCTCTACACAATCCCAGCCGAAGAATAAGGGTCTTATCTAGCGAAACCATCAGTCATTTTCAAAAAAAAAAAAAAAAAAGTATATAGTTTTTAACCACAAATGCTAGTCTTGCACTGCTCTGCGATGCACCACGAAAGGTCTCTCCCCCAACCCCCATTCCCATTAATCCCATTGGTTCATATTGATTTTAATACTCTCTTTTAGGTACTCTCTTTTAGCGCCTGATTACAATTCCTACAAAATCATGTTATTATGTGTTTAATTAGTTATTATGTGTTAAATTAAGTGTTAAATGTCCAAATATTTCAGTTATATATAAAACAATTGAATGATGTTCAGTTATTCACTTAATAGGCTATATTATTATTAATATTATTTATTAATTAACAGTTAATCAAGTGTAAGAAATTACGTTCAATTGGTTTCATTATGCACTAATATGTTTCCGTACGCATTATATAGTAAGCTATGTGTATTTTAAATTAATATCATTCGTTTAGGATAATCATTAACTGACAGTTTGGGGAGACGCGATTTCGAGGGAGGACCCGACTTGTCATGACAGGACCCAGGCCCAGGACCTACTACTTCCAGCGAGATTCTATATTGTGCATTCGATGGACACTTTACTATCCCATGAGGCCACGGAAGTGGGGGCTGTGTTGCTCTTCCCTTGAGTTTCCCAATTGCAACTCAGAATTGAGTTGGGTTCCAGTTACAAGTTCCTACTGGGAAGTTGGAATTTCCCACTTCCAAGGACAAATGGAACGCACCACACTGCATCAAGTCAATGTGTGCAATTTTTAACTTCTTTCTTCTTGAGCTATTCCAGAGGCTTTGTGTGTCCCAGCAGGTCCAAACGCTCCTGAGCCAGAATCTCAAGTGACAACAGAAGTTTCAGAGGAAGAAGAGGTCACACTTTATATCAGGTGTCTTATAGTTACATAAAAAATGTTGACGTTGTATTGTAAAACTTTTGCTGCTATTGAGGTGGGATATGGGTAAGGTTAGGAGAGGTTTGGTGGTATGGGTAGGTTTAAGGGTTGGTTAAGGGGTAAGGGAAGAGTCAACAGTGTCATTATAGATGTACAGAAATTAATTACATGCAGGCATTTATTAATTTTAAGTACAATGTAAAAACGTATGTACACAACAGTGGTGTGCGGTGGTGTTTTAAAACAGGTAAAGTCCTCACGTTTTTTTATATAACAAGTGTAAATTTATGTCCCATTTTGTATTTTTACAACAATAACTATGTAATGTTCCATTTATTAAAACCAAGTATAAATTTAATCAAGTTAGTGTTTTTATGCATTTTTACATTTATTCCAAAATAATAACGAAAGGCAGTAACAATTTAAACAATATATATTATATGTGAACTGTTCAGCTTTTAGTTTTAATAGTCAACTTATTTTAATCACATCTATGTCACATCTTGTACACACCTGTTAACGTCATTATTGTCATCATTCAGGCCGATTTAAGAATGCGCACGAAAACAAGAGGCGAGATTTATTGCACGAACCAATCATAACCGATCCAGTCATAGTGCAATGGAGGCATTGCCTCCTCTCATGTGACTTCCACCCATTCATTCTCACTTATCCCCCCACCAAACTCATGTCACGCTTTATGGGTTCTGTTAAAACTCAATGGGCTCAGGGGAGGCAAGTCTTCCACTGTAACTTCACCTTTGGGTGTCGCTGTTGGGCAGTGTTACTTTATAAAAACGAGTGACTTTGTTTTGACTTTATCTGCGTTGTTTTATTTTTGCAATATTGATTATTTTCTCATCCAGTTTTTTGAGGAGGCACTGCCTCCCTTGCCTCCTTGGATGAAATGCACAACACAATAAGTGCATTGTATCAAATGATTCATTTAAATGTTCGTACATAGTAAAGACAATATATAATATTAATATAAAGTGGGACAGAAGAAGACTATGCCCCTCTAAACCTTTTCCAAAGCACTTACTATTGCAAGAAAAAAGTCAGAATTGTGAGACAGGCCTAAAAATGTTATGTTTAAATGTTACCTATATAAAACGTTATAGGTTTAAATATTATTTCATGCTGTAACTGTAAAGCTATTATGCCCCTATGAACGGCATATTATGTAGATTACATCAAATCCATGCTTTAATAGTAGACTAATCATCGCAGGTTTCATCAGTCCAGTCTGTGGTTTGCAACCATAAATGTCTTGTCTGCGTTTAGCTTCACAGAGCATATAAATAAATATAAATAAATTCATATTAATATGAAGACCATCTTTTTTGCTTTCCGATTCTGACATCCAAAGGCACAACAAAACATTTTTCTCGTTATTTGTTGTTTTTCTGCCACCACAATTTGTGCACAGCTGCAAATGACGTAACCATGACGTCACTTTGTAGGCCAGTCGGCAGTTAGCATCGCACTGGATCCTTTGACAAAAACCCAATAGGATTTTCCCATAGACTTTTGGATTATCGCTAAAAACAAGCTCTATGATCAACAAAAGTTTATGATACTTACACGTTTTGTCCATCAAGAACTTTTATGAATTCTGAAGCCAAAATGCAGTCACCAGAAGTATAAAGCTAAAGGTAGGCTATAAACGGACTACACCACGGTCGCTCGACTTCAACGTCACCATCACTAAGCTTCCGACAACTCTTTCAGTTTTTATCTCAAAACATTTTCCCAGAACATTTGAGTTAGACAAGATTATAAGAGCACAATTATGAGCATAATGAGGCTGTAAAAGCGGACTGAGTTTACCTGTTCGGTGTGATGACGTTTAATGACCCTGACTGCCTCTGTAGTCCCATTTAGCCACTTGTTAGCAACCGCCTTTTTCAAGACACAGCTTCAAAAAATCACGAGTGGGGTAATACTGATGTATTTTATGTCGTAGAATAAAACGTGAAAGTGTCTTGAGCTTGTGTTCACCACAGACCTTATTTCAGCCGTTTAACCAAAACCCCATTCAAAAAATCCATTGACTTTGGGACGATGGAACCGGAAGTGCTAAAATGCTAACTCGCTTCCGTGTTTTGGCCTACAAAGTGATGTCATACCTGCACCACTCTATTGGGACACTTCCAGTTAACAGGCTACACTATATTGCCAAAAGTCTTGGGATGTGTGCATTTACATGCACATGAACTTTAATGACATCCCATTCTTAATCTGTATGGTTTAATATGGAGTTGACCCACCCTTTGCAGCTATAACAGCTTCAACTCTTCTAGGAAGTCTTTCCACAAGGTTTAGGAGTGTGTTTATGGGAATTTTTGACCATTCTTCTAGAAGCGCATTTGTGAGGTCAGGCACTGATGTTGGACGAGAAGTCCTAGCTTGCAGTCTCCGCTCTAATTCATCCCAAAGGTGTTCTCTCGGTTGAGGTCAGGACTCTGTGCAGGCCAGTCAAGTTCCTCCACACCAACTCGCTCATCCATGTCTTTATGGACCTTGCTTTGTACACTGGTGCACAGTCATGTTGGAACAGGAAGGGGCCATCCCCAAACTGTTCCCACAAAGTTGGGAGCATGAAATTGTCCAAAATGTCTTGGTATGCTGAAGCATTAAGAGTTCCTTTCACTGGAACTAAGGGGCCAAGCCCAACCCCTGAAAAACAACCCCACACCATAATCCCCCCTCCACCAAACTTTACACTTGGCACAATGCAGTCAGGCAAGTACCGTTCTCCTGGCAACCGCCAAACCCAGACTCGTCCATCAGATTGCCAGACAGAGAAGCGTGATTGGTCAATCCAGAGAACACGTCTCCACTGCTCTAGAGTCCAGTGGCGGTGTGCTTTACACCACTGCATCCCACGCTTTGCATCGCACTTGGTGATGTAAGGCTTGGATGAGCTGCTCGGCCATGGAAACCCATTCCATGAAGCTCTCTACACAATGTTCTTGAGCTCATCTGAAGGCCACATGAAGTTTGGAGGTCTGTAGCTATTGACTCTGCAGAAAGTTGGCGACTTCTGCGCACTGTGACCCTCAGCATGCGCTGACCCCGCTCTGTGATTCCACTTTGTTATAATACCACTAACAGTTGACAGTGAACTATTTAGTAGTGAAGAAATTTCATGAATGGACTTATTGCACAGGTGGCAACCTATCACGGTACCACGCTTGAATTCACTGAGCTCCTGAGAGCGACCCATTCTTTCACAAATGTTTGTAGAAGCGTCTGCATGCCTAGTGCTTGATTTTATACACCTGTGGCCATGGAAGTGATTGGAACACCTGAATTCAATGATTTGGAGGGGTGTCCCAATACTTTTGCCAGTATAGTGTATCTCATGGTCTATTACACCAGCCATTGACAATAAGATTGAAATATAAATTAAGAGGAGACTAATTTACCCCAACCCAGGGTTCTTGTGCAGCTGATTAACCTTAACTCGATCCACCAAAGCAGCAAAATCTTGCTAGGCCATGGACATCGAAAACGAAAGTACACCTGTGCCATTATACAGTACTAGTGAGTGTCAACTGAGTATAAATGAATGTGAATAAATGGGTCTGTCTTTCACTCAGTGTCCATATTGACAATAGCCCCAGATGGCCATTTCCATTCATACAGCTCCTATCAACCAAAGAAATCTAAAATAACGTTTTACATTCATCTCTTCTCAAAATACGCCACCTGCCATGCTTTCTCTCAGGCACTGAGTTCTGGATATAATCACCCATCTTGTAAATGTCATGTGATGAATTACTCTGGAGGAAAACGAGTCAGGAAACGACAATGCTGATGGTCGCAGGAACATGCACCGTCCCAAGCCTTCCACCAGTCATTTTACTGTCCTGAGCTGAAAGCAGACCAGAAAAAATATAATAAGACTTAAACCTTCCATTCATTTCTCTCAACACGAGATCAGATGAAGAAGATCTGGCATTAGTCATTGCACTTTGCTTTGTTGTATTTTTGGAAGATGTTTTACAATATGGCTGATAAGCATTCTGACAAAAGCAGCATGTCAGCAATAGCTGAGCAGGAAAATATGGATTTACTGAGAAAAAAGGCATACATTTTAAAAGTATAAGCAACATGATGGATGGTATATTTCAGAGGCAGATTACAAAAGATGAGATGAAAGTGTGTCAAGATTAGAACACATCAGTTTTTCATCTTTAACTGTGACATTTTAAAAACAAGTATAAACAAGTGTAAAAATTCACTTTCTTCTGTCATAAACCCTCTTTAGGTTTAAAGGTGCTCAAAACACACGTCACAACAACCAATGCACAAACGTGCCTTCGATTGTTTTGGGATTTACTTTTAAAGCAGCTTTCTCTTTCAGTGACCCACACTTCACTTCATTCATCTGAAAATAAATACAGTACCAGTCAAAAGTTAGGACACACCTACTCATTCTTTACTATTAATCTAAAATGTGTCATGAAAACTCTCAAATTAAAATGGCAATTATGTAGTGACCAAAATGTTTTAAATCTTTTATGTTGTGCAGATTCCACGTGTGCTACTTTTCCTTCACTATCCGTGTTCCAACTCACCCATCTCGTTTTATTTTTTTACATTTGAACAAAGATGTTTAGTTTTGTAAAGAGATTCATACATAGGCACAATTTATTGTTGTCTATAAAACTAATTTCAAGCAGTTAAGCAGAAGCCGTTCCATCAAAAGTTTTTAAGATCATGAGAAACATTTCCGTCAAGTGTGTCCAAATCTACAACACTGACATTCTCACTTAAAAAATCGGTTCTGTAAAAGTTTGTAATAAGCATAAGTAGCTAATATTGCAATGGTTTGGATCTGTGCATGAGATTATCCTTATAAATAATTATAATTATGAACCTACAATGGGAGTAGTAAAACTGGCACATAAAGTTGATAACATCTGCTTGATATTGTAGTAAGTTTAAAGCAAACACTGGTTCCATGTCAAAGTTGGCCTCTCCACACAGTCAAAACATACAACAAACAGTTGGCATTACTGATGGAACAACATTTTTCTCTATACATCTCATACAAAAATAAAAAAATGTCATTGTTCCAATCTCTTTTTCTTTTTGACTCCATATTGCACAGAGGTAGTGGCTATTAAGGTAAAAGGGAGGTGACCTAAAAATTGAAACCAAAAACTGCATTCTTTTTTTTAGAAAATGTATCTTGCTCTTGTGATGTTTTGTTGTGACCAGAAGAATTGTAAAAGAACAAAATATAATACTGCAATCACATACAAAAGTAGTCCTTCATTTTTGTACATTTTATACAGTGTTAACACTTAATCATTGATTTTCTTCATGTTTTTTTTTCTTCTTTTTCTTTTTCTCAAAAAGGCAAATGGTATTTTCCATGTATGGACCAGACTGATGGCTGGTCTAAGCCAGCGGGTCCACCAGCGGCTCCTCGTCGCCCCGTGACAGCAGCTCCTTCTTCTCATCTGTGCTGGCCAGGGAATTGCGGCTGTTGTGCGCTCCCATGTACAGAGTAGCATACACGGGATTCGTGAAGTTGGTCGGCTACAAAAGACACAAGTTGTAAATATATGGGATTATACATATCTAGTTGAGTCATGAAACTTTAGAGGGCGCAGGCTGAGGTCCTTTACAGCCACATTATTGCCACATGGCAAAATCTGATTGGCCTATGAGGCAGCCAATGAGATTGCTTGCTCAAAATGTAAATAGTCTGGTTTAGTGTTCGCTGTAGGCTAGTGCTCTGAAACCCTCCACCTCCCCCAACTCCACCTGCCTAGATCTGCTACAGGATTTATGTACGTCTATGAGCTGCCTACATAGACAGCATTTTAAGGCATCCTTAAGTGTTCCTGACACAAAGCCCTCTGGACAGTGAACTTAACTCAGGTGAAACAATTCGGGTTGCCAAAAAACTGTAATACTGTGAAATATTATTACAATTTAAAAGAAGTTTTCTATGTGAATATATTGTAAAATGTAATTTATTCCTGAGACCAAAGATGAATTTTCAGCATCATTAAAAATGTCTTCAAACAGTATCTCAGTGTATTTGCGTGTCATTGGGCCTTATTTAGAGAATAGAATGTTTTTCTGTATAAATGGTTCATGAATCCTTTTGTACCCAAACTGTTCAATTCAACAGGACAATGTACATGTGAGATTTTTGTGAATTAAAGGTGCAGTGTGTAGTATTTATGTTTTCAGTGGTGTATAAAGACCTTACATAATGAACCGTTATGATTTATTACCTTAGAATGAGCCATTTCTATCTACACACACCGCGGGTCCCTTACAGTGAAGTCGCCATTTTGCGCCGTCATGTTTCTACAGTAGCCCTAAACGGACAAACTTCTCTACAGAGCGCTAGTCACTCTCTGCTGTCTCAGACGATGACATCTTTGTCCTGTGTCAGCCACCGTAGCTTCGAAAGGGAGGGGTGAGCGGTGGGCAGTTGCAATTCACAACCTTACCACTAGATGCTGCTAAAATTTACACACTGCACCTTTAAATAATCACTGGATTTGAAGTCTTCAAGGTTACTGACATCAAATCTTAAAAGATATTCAGCGTTTTGTTTAAGACTGCCACATTTCACACCAATGTGGTATAAAATATCTGACTGATCACGGATCTTCCTCTTCATAAGTAGTTTGAAAGTATAGATTACATAAACTGTAATGCATCACGTGAGTGCAGCGAACACTTTCCATGGTAACAACAACTTCTCTTATTGATTGATATCGCTTTATTTGAATCACAAATGGTGTCCCAAATGACGTACTATACACTATGCACTTATGCACTCAATCTTGTAGTGTATGAACTTTATAAGGTTATTTTGTCATTCAGCATCAGAGTCTGAAGCTGAAGAAGTGGAGGGTTGATGTTTGAACTGGATAACAAGACAAAATTACTTTAATAGAGTAGTGCAATAAAGTATAAAATCTTACTTTGTCGGGATCCAGTGTGAAGTCAGCGTCCAGCAGTTCTCCAACGTCGTCATCTTGCTCTCCTTCATATATTTTATAGGCTGGGTTCCCGATCTCAACATTCATAGCGCCATTTGTCATTCTCTGATGTTGAAAGCCTTTGGCTCTGCAGATATACAATATACAGTTTAAGTCACAGAAAATGAGGCTGTGAGGTCAGTATTACACTATACAAAGCAGCACAGGGAGAAATACGGCCACAACACAGAGGGATGCCACTAACAACCTACAACACCATCATAAACCCAGCGCTTACCAACATTAACTGTTTATCTGTACAATTTTGATCCTTTTTGCTTGTAATCACATTTTAAGTCAAGCAGCACAGTGAATTATTATTATATATTAAGGTATAAGTATAATGTATCTATAAAAAAAGGGTTGGGCTGTATGACAGTTTATAGCATGCAATGGAGTGTCAGCCGCTAGAGATTCTGCTCTATACCTTTATACAGCAGTAAATACATTTGCATTTGTTTTTGTTACATACAATGCAAATTGGGTTAACTATATCAACTTGCTGGACTGATATAGTTCAATGAAATTCAACAGATGTGCGTGTTTATCGATATACAAACCCGATTCCAAAAAAGTTGGGACACTGTACAAATTTTGAATAAAAAAGGAATGCAATAATTTAACAAATCTCATAAACTTATATTTTATTCACAATAGAATATAGATAACATATCAAATGTTGAAAGTGAGACATTTTGAAATGTCATACCAAATATTGGCTCATTTTGGATTTCATGAGAGCTACACATTCCAAAAAAGTTGGGACAGGTAGCAATAAGAGGCCGGAAAAGTTAAATGTACATATAAGGAACAGCTGGAGGACCAATTTGCAACTTATTAGGTCAATTGGCAACATGATTGGGTATAAAAAGAGCCTCTCAGAGTGGCAGTGTCTCTCAGAAGTCAAGATGGGCAGAGGATCACCAATTCCCCCAATGCTGCGGCGAAAAATAGTGGAGCAATATCAGAAAGGAGTTTCTCAGAGAAAAATTGCAATAAGTTTGAAGTTATCATCATCTACAGTGCATGATATCATCCAAAGATTCAGAGAATCTGGAACAATCTCTGTGCGTAAGGGTCAAGGCCGGAAAACCATACTGGATGCCCGTGATCTTCGGGCCCTTAGACGGCACTGCATCACATACAGGAATGCTACTGTAATGGAAATCACAACATGGGCTCAGGAATACTTCCAGAAAACATTGTCGGTGAACACAATCCACCGTGCCATTCGCCGTTGCCGGCTAAAACTCTATAGGTCAAAAAAGAAGCCATATCTAAACATGATCCAGAAGCACAGGCGTTTTCTCCGGTCCAAGGCTCATTTAAAATGGACTGTGGCAAAGTGGAAAACTGTTCTGTGGTCAGACAAATCAAAATTTGAAGTTCTTTTTGGAAAACTGGGACGCCATGTCATCTGGACTAAAGAGGACAAGGACAACCCAAGTTGTCATCAGCGCTCAGTTCAGAAGCCTGCATCTCTGATGGTATGGGGTTGCATGAGTGCGTGTGGCATGGGCAGCTTACACATCTGGAAAGGCACCATCAATGCTGAAAGGTATATCCAAGTTCCAGAACAACATATGCTCCCATCCAGACGTCGTCTCTTTCAGGGAAGACCTTGCATTTTCCAACATGACAATGCCAGACCACATACTGCATCAATTACAACATCATGGCTGCGTAGAGGAGGATCCGGGTACTGAAATGGCCAGCCTGCAGTCCAGATCTTTCACCCATAGAAAACATTTGGCGCATCATAAAGAGGAAGATGCGACAAAGAAGACCTAAGACAGTTGAGCAACTAGAAGCCTGTATTAGACAAGAATGGGACAACATTCCTATTCCTAAACTTGAGCAACTTGTCTCCTCAGTCCCCAGACGTTTGCAGACTGTTATAAAAAGAAGAGGGGATGCCACACAGTGGTAAACATGGCCTTGTCCCAACTTTTTTGAGATGTGTTGATGCCATGAAATTTAAAATCAACTTATTTTTCCCTTAAAATGATACATTTTCTGTCATCTATGTTGTATTCTGAATAAAATATTGAAATTTGAAACTTCCACATCATTGCATTCTGTTTTTATTCACAATTTGTACAGTGTCCCAACTTTTTTGGAATCGGGTTTGTATATCTAATTCAAAACAACTTTGAATGAGGTTCTCTCAATAAGAATTTAGTCAAATATAGTTTTTTCTTTGAAACTAAAATGTTATATAATGTCAAGTGTATTTATATAACGCGCAATACAATACAGATTGCTTGAAAGCTGCTTTACAGTGATAAACAGGAAAAACAGCATCAACGTCGCAAAATTCTTCAATCAGAAATCAGTCATTTCAGTGATAATTACAATTTCTATTTAAACTATAAAACGACTCTACAGAGGACACTATAGTGTCATTATTCAGCTCAATTATTCAGTGACCTCACTCAATAGTGCCAGCTATATCAATACTAACTATTTTAGCACTGATGGCTCATTTGTTATATATGAATAATATATATGAGTAATCAGATCTATTAATTTGCATCCATCAAGTTGCAATACAATAATTAATTATTCAACTGAAAAGTAGCTGTGTGAGTATTAAGTGTGAATAATAAATTCACTGCATTATACAATAAGGCATTTAGGCATAACCGCACTGTTTAATAACCAATGTTATGTAAATTAAATGTTAAAATAAAATAAATATAAACCGTGCTTTTTCCGCCCTAGCATTTTAAGCAAAAACAATTATATCATGACATAAGATTAGGGTCTTACTGCCCAGCCCTAGTAAACAATAAAATATGCAAATGCAAAGATGTGATAAGATATTTTCTCATTTAATGCTCATGTTATCTTGATAAACACTGGGTTTTGAACATGGCACATGTTCAACAGATCTGTTTCGACTAATGCAGAGAACCAATCTTAGAGAAACATAATGTACTGTATTACAGCGGGACGGTTATGACTGTTGAAAACAGTACGATTGGTTCTCACAGTCTAACACAATTGATCTATTTCTTTATTCTCGGTAACAGATTACCACCTTCTCCTCTGAACAAGGGACAAACCACTTGTAAGGTTTAGTCAGGTGGTTTGACAGAAAGAGATCGGGTGAGACCATGAAGACAACAAGAACACCACAATTCTCCAGACCAGCAAGAAAGATGGACAGAATGGCAGAGAGACAAAATAAAGACATAATGGACAAAGACCGTTACCGCGGTCGTTTGGAGTGGGATTTGCCAAGCCTACGGAAAAGAGCAGATGCGGTTTACCAAGAAAGAAGGAGAGAAAAGAGGTGTTTTTGGGATGGGAAGTTTCTTATATTTCAAATTCTCAACAGTATGACACTTTAGAGAGGTGAAAATCTTTTGCAAAAGCAGTTCGCTGTAATATACTCACCCTCTCATTCGCTTTCTGTACCATAATACTGCTCCTCCAATCAGCAACACCAGCAGTATCAATAAAATCAATGGAATAACTATTGAAGCTGTTCCTAAAAGAAATACACATTATTATTATTAATATTAAGTATTATTGAGATTTGGGGGAATTTTAAATTACACACACATCAAAAATCTAGATATTTAACAAAACCTTACCAGTATTGCCACCTATTGGCATAACACGTTTCTACTAGCTGTCGAATTCAAAAATGGACTTACGGCCACTGGATTCAGCATTTCCATTGGGGGCAGGATTCTCACAGCGATGACCCTCCCATCCAAGAGGACACCTACATGAGGCAGAGAAACTTAACATTTACATTTTTATATGTATTTGCAAATAGCAATATTTTCTTTGTACTAAGTGTACATAGTTGTTAGATGCTATTTATACTTAAAATACTATTTGCACCTTATTGTATTGTAGTACACTATAAAACAGTATGCAGTAACAACATATTCAGTGTACAGTCAAACCAAAATTTATTCAGACACCTTCAACATTTTCTCACATTATCACAGTTTATTCACTATAGTTTAGAAAATGGTAATAAAATATGACAAGAACTCAGAGTTAAACTGTCAGAACAAATTCATCTTGATAATGTCAGATAACTTTGATAGAAAGGTATGTAATGGATTACAATCAACCAATCAGCTGTCAGCTGTTAAATTTAAGTACACAGTTAGATAATACCAATTTAGGTCGACCAATGACCAAGCAATGCTTCATTTTGTTCAGTCTGTGGTTTAAAAGGTCGCATTAGCAGTTAAAGAGAAAACATGGTCAGGTCAAAGTGTCTGAATCATTTTGGTCCCAAATTTGTATCAAGTTTACTGGTAGTCACTGTATGAAGAATTTCTGGGTATAATATGTCACAGTTTACTTTATTTTGCAATCCTTACTTACATAAATGAACTATAGTGTCCTGCACCCACTAGTAAAAAATCGGGTGTCTGAATTATTTTTGGTTTGACTGTATATATTAAAATCATAAATGGATGCCGCTTTATTGGGACATTACTTGTCCCCTACACTTCCAACTCAACCAATTTAACACTTTATTCCTAGTACCGGTATTAAATACCAGTTAGGCACTTTATTTCCACTTTTCGAATATTTTCTTAATTTTTTGTTTAAAATAAACGGCTCTCTGAGCCGATATATGCTGGGAAAAAGGAGAAGAATGAGTTCAGAAAAAGACTCGGGCCGGTTACGTCAAAAACGAATGCCAACTGCCTTACTCTCCACGCCACAGATCCCACAGATGGGATTCTTTAGTGATTAATGGGCGGAGGTAGTGTAAATAGTCTCTGCCAACAAGACGGGCTATTTGCATTTAGTGTAAATAGGCATTTATGGACATATAAAGTAATGCTTTATAATCATCACATGGGTGACATTTGACTCTCAAGTTGGGGGGGGGGGAGACATTTGGTGTAAAAGTAGGGAATATGATTGCATGTGTAAGTGGTACTATTGAGTATGTTTAGGGCATGTGACCTACTTGCTATTAATTAAAACTAAAGCTACTAAAATAATTTTGTAATTTAAAATAAAATATAAATATTAGACGCAAATATTAGAAATTAGAAACTACCTGAAATAAACAAGTTTAAGTTGAAGTACTAAAATTACTAAACTAGTACAATTACTAGTACACAAATTACTAAACCTAAAAATAAATTAAAGCTAAATAGAAATATTAAAAAAATTATAATAAAAATGACCAAAACTTTTTTTTTTTTTTTTAAATGTATATACACTCACCTAAAGGATTATTAGGAACACCATACTAATACTGTGTTTGACCCCCTTTCGCCTTCAGAACTGCCTTAATTCTACGTGGCATTGATTCAACAAGGTGCTGAAAGCATTCTTTAGAAATGTTGGCCCATATTGATAGGATAGCATCTTGCAGTTGATGGAGATTTGTGGGATGCACATCCAGGGCACGAAGCTCCCGTTCCACCACATCCCAAAGATGCTCTATTGGGTTGAGATCTGGTGACTGTGGGGGCCATTTTAGTACAGTGAACTCATTGTCATGTTCAAGAAACCAATTTGAAATGATTCGAGCTTTGTGACATGGTGCATTATCCTGCTGGAAGTAGCCATCAGAGGATGGGTACATGGTGGTCATAAAGGGATGGACATGGTCAGAAACAATGCTCAGGTAGGCCGTGGCATTTAAACGATGCCCAATTGGCACTAAGGGGCCTAAAGTGTGCCAAGAAAACATCCCCCACACCATTACACCACCACCACCAGCCTGCACAGTGGTAACAAGGCATGATGGATCCATGTTCTCATTCTGTTTACGCCAAATTCTGACTCTACCATCTGAATGTCTCAACAGAAATCGAGACTCATCAGACCAGGCAACATTTTTCCAGTCTTCAACTGTCCAATTTTGGTGAGCTCGTGCAAATTGTAGCCTCTTTTTCCTATTTGTAGTGGAGATGAGTGGTACCCGGTGGGGTCTTCTGCTGTTGTAGCCCATCCGCCTCAAGGTTGTGCGTGTTGTGGCTTCACAAATGCTTTGCTGCATACCTCGGTTGTAACGAGTGGTTATTTCAGTCGAAGTTGCTCTTCTATCAGCTTGAATCAGTCGGCCCATTCTCCTCTGACCTCTAGCATCAACAAGGCATTTTCGCCCACAGGACTGCCGCATACTGGATGTTTTTCCCTTTTCACACCATTCTTTGTAAACTCTAGAAATGGTTGTGCGTGAAAATCCCAGTAACTGAGCAGATTGTGAAATACTCAGACCGGCCCGTCTGGCACCAACAACCATGCCACGCTCAAAATTGCTTAAATCACCTTTCTTTCCCATTCTGACATTCAGTTTGGAGTTCAGGAGATTGTCTTGACCAGGACCACACCCCTAAATGCATTGAAGCAACTGCCATGTGATTGGTTGATTAGATAATTGCATTAATGAGAAATTGAACAGGTGTTCCTAATAATCCTTTAGGTGAGTGTATGTATGTATGTATATATATATCTACACTACCAGTCAAAAGTTTGGACACACTTTCCCATATAATGTATGTATGTATGTATATAAAATAACGTCTCCCTGAAGGAGGGAACGGAGACGTCACATCGACGTACCGACGTATTGGGATATCGCAATGCGTCTGTACATCGACGTGACACCGAACGTGACCGACTGAAAGGGAACACTGCTTACTTGCACTGCGGGAGGTTTATGGCGCTGAGAGAGCACTGGCCATTAGCACAGTATCCTTCACACGTATAACAGCTTGGCTGGATTCTGCCACTGGTACACCTACAACACATACAGTACAACACATTACAACACCGATCAGGCATAACATTATGACCACTGACAGGTGAAATGAATAACACTGATTATCTCTTCATCACGGCACCTGTTAGTGGGTGGGATATATTAGGCAGCAAGTGAACATTTTGTCCTCAAAGTTGATGTGTTAGAAGCAGGAAAAATGGGCAAGCGTAAGGATTTGAGCGAGTTTTACAAGGGCTAAATTGTGATGGCTAGACGACTGGGTCAGAGCATCTCCAAAACTGCAGCTCTTGTGGGGTGTTCCCGGTCTGCAGTGGTCAGTATCTATCAAAAGTGCTCCAAAGAAAGGAACAGTGGTGAACCGGCGACAGGGTCATGGGCGACCAAGGCTCATTGATGCACGTGGGGAGTGAAGGCTGGCCCGTGTGGTCTGACCAAACAGACGAGCTACTGTAGCTCAAATTGCTGAAGAAGTTAATGCTGGTTCTGATAGAAAGGTGTCAGAATACACAGTGCATCGCAGTTTGTTGCGTGTGGGGCTGCATAGCCGCAGACCAGTCAGGGTGCCCATGCTGACCCCTGTCCATCGCCAAAAGCGCCAACAGTGGGCACGTGAGCATCAGAACTGGACCACAGAGCAATGGAAGAAGGTGGCCTGGTCTGATGAATCACGTTTTCTTTTACATCACGTGGATGGCCGGGTGCATGTGCGTCGCTTTCCTGGGGAACACATGGCACCAGGATGCACTAGGGGAAGAAGGCAAGCCGGTGGAGGCAATGTGATGCTTTGGGCAATGTTCTGCTGGGAAACCTTGGGTCCTGCCATCCATGTGGATGTTACTTTGACATGTACCACCTACCTAAGCATTGTTGCAGACCATGCACACCCTTTCATGGAAACGGTATTCCCTGGTGGCTGTGGCCTCTTTGGCATTGAAAAATAAGAGGGTGATGTCAGTTCCATTTGTTCCAGTGGTAACTAGTTTTTCTGAGCATCAAATCTATCCAATGATATCAATAATAGACACAACTGAACAGGAAATCCTCGGTGCAGATGCTGCGAGTGAAGTGCAATGCATTATATGGGCGATGTGAATATAAAAGGCTTTATGAATGGCCACACAAAAGGTACTGTATTTCTCATAGTGAAATGTCAAATGAGTCAGCTGAAAGAAAGTATAGGGTCAGTTTTAATGTTATGTAGCCCCAATGGAGGTTCTAATTGTATATACTAAAGTTTGAGATTGTGTACCTGCATGTAACGTCTCCATGAGGCTGGTAGATGTTGGTGGGAATACACTTGCCATCGCGGCAATAGTGACATTTGTCCACTTCACAGTTGTTTCCAATGAAGCGTGGAGGGCAACGACATTGTCTTGACCCATCGCTGGACTGCATGCATGTCCCTCCATGATCACAGAATCCATCACACGTCCCTGGTTAGGGGTAGAGAACACAGTTTAATATCCCACTTCAACTGTATTAATCTCTTCATCATGACTTGAGGATCTCCTTTAGACTAATGCATCGATCCCACAGTGTATTCACCTGTCAATTAGCCAATGTGCACTGTAAGAAAAAAATCAGTAACGCTTTATTCCATGCAACTAAGCCTAAACCCAACCCCAGTCCTAACCCTAACTCTATTACTCAGTACCTAAATGTGTAATTACACTGTAACAAGGACACATTAAAATAAAGTGCACCAAAAACCTGTAGAAAAAATGAAAAAGCTACTGGCCATTTTCTGCCAGGAGATTTCCTTTGAAATGGAAATTTCACCTGTGAAAAATCAAAAAATTCACAGTGACGCCACAGAAGAACAATTTTTGGTTCCCTAAAGAACCTTTCAGTGAACAGCTCTTAAAAGAACATGTTTTTTCTTAGTGTGAAGAACATTTTAAGAACCTTTTGTGGAATGGAAAGTTTCCATGGATGTTAAAGGTTCTTCATGAAACCATCAATGCTAATAAAGAAGTTAGTTTTAAGAGTGTACAGAAAATTCACAGTACATTGGGTCCATTTTTACAGACTTTTTTTTTTTAGAGTGTGTGGCTTTAAAATGAATCATCTGTCCAATGGAAATGTTTGGAAAAGCCTAAACAAAACCAGTCCTTAATAACCGTATACAGTGACAGATTTAGATGAAAGCAGCTGTGAAAAGAATTAATACAGATCATGTCAAACATGGCAAAATTAATTTTAAATAGCTACTTGACTAAAATAACTATGAACAAGATGCATTTGAGATTTACGTTAAAGCCAGATGTAAAGGGCTTGATCACTTGTGATCAGTTCAGCTCAGTTTTAATATTTTGAGGCAGTATAATATGAGACAAACATGGGTAACACTTCAGTTTAGGGTCTAATTCTCACTATGAACTAGTTGCTTATTAGCATATATATTACTAGGATACTGGCTGTTTATTAGTACTTATAAAGCACATATTAAAGCCTTATTCTGCATGATCATATTCTACATCCCTTAATCCTACCCAATACCTAAACTTAACAACTACCTAACTAACTATTAATAAGCATGACCTGAACTAGTGTGATTAAAGTGTGACCCAAACACATCTCGATTTCTCATGAAAACTCATTTAATTTCCACATCCAGTCGCTGCGGCTGTAGTTCTTACGATATTGGCACTGGTCTCCCAGGAAGTCTGCCACGCAGCTGCAGGTGGGCTGGTTTCCACGGTTAACTGTGCAGTTTCCTCCGTTCTTACAGTAGTTCTCACATGTGCGCTGGTTACAGTTGGGTCCTGTGAAGCCTGCCAGACAACGGCAAGTCGGAGCTCCTGAAAACGTGACAGACAAGTTAGTTTTGTTTTTAAAAAATATAATGATATACCTTTTAATTATATATTGTGGTGAGCCAGCCATGCAATTTAACCAGAGATGGGTGAGCAATATCTCCAAGAAGTCACTAATGTGCTGTCTCTACAGAAAGCGGTGTACTGTATGATCACACATGTGAGAAGATATTAAAGTGTCCCTATTATGCTACTTTAAAGGTTCCTAATGTTGTTTTGGCGTCTCCTACAACAGGTTTAATTGCATCCAAGGTCAAAAAACAGTTTTATTTTCTCATAATATCCATTGCAGCATCAGCTCTTTTCTCGCAGTGTCTGAAATGTTTCGATCAAGGATTCGATCTCTCTAAACCCCGACTTTCCAAGAGCCTGCTCTGCTCTGATTGGTCAGATGGCCCAGTCTGTTGTGATTGGTTGACCATGTCAGAAACCAAACGCTCATTATTATATCTGAATTTCAGCTCCGGATCTTCCTCAGCTCTTGACACACATGGCGTGGGTTTTACCGTCTCAATCTCATCAAAGTGGATTTGCTTTGGCAGCAGAAACAGCGTCTTCTCCACATGAACAACACCAACCAAACTCTTCCAGTCTCAGCTACAATTACAGCGCTTGAGGGGCAAAGTAGACGTTGTTCATGACAGCCAATGAAGACCATAGACTGGCATTATGCAAATCTGTTACAAACCTACATAGGTTCAGCAGGAAGTGAGACTGGAATTACTGGAATTAAAAACTCTGCACTTTGATCTCTGAAACTTTGCAGACCTTTTACATTCATAAACAGCTCTATTACACACTACATGAAAGATAATATACCAAAAATCATAACAGGGGCCCATCTAATGTGTGTGTTTTTGTTGTCTCGTACCTGTGGGCGATGCGGTGCAGGTTCCTCCGTTCTTGCAGTAGTCTCTGCACTGGTTTAGCTCACATCTCTCTCCTCCATAGTTGGGCTGACAGCGGCACTTGGGCTGTTTTCTGGCATTCAGGACACAAGTACCGCCATTGAGACACAGCAGACTGCAGGTGCCACTCGGAGCTGAGGGATGATGAAGAAACAGATAAAACGTATTAACTCTTTTAAGTCAACAACGCATTTTATTTCCTTAAAGTGAGTAAAACTGGAATAAAATGAGACCAGAATAAAATGTGCAATGGGACAAAATTTTCAGTCATTTTTTGATGGTGAAAAGTGGGCATTACATACCAGAATTAAGCCAGACCGAAATTAGTTTGCTAAAACAATGCCTTTAAAAGCAATTACACCCTTGGTTAACATAATCCAATAAACCATGTGGACAGAGTAACGTCAGTGAAAATGTTGTTTTAGAAGAAGAGTTACTGTATAAATTATTACGTGTTGATGAAAGATTACAAAACATTTCTACCCAAACATCTTTATTTGGAATAACATGCAACAATAAATCATTAACAAAATCTCAATAAATCTGGATAATTTTGGTTACATGTTGGCTTGCATGGAATAACTCTTCAGTATTAGCCTGCAGTATAGTATAGGGAGGCAGTATTGCACCCTCTGTATATTAAATAGTGGATTTGTCATTGACAGACAAAGGGCCCTATCATACACCCGGTGCAATGCGACGCCAGGCAAGTGTTTTTGCTAGTTTCAGCCCGACGCAGTTATCATTTTCACATCCAGCTCCACGTTGTTTAAATAGCAAATGCACTGGCGCCCATCTGTTCGCCCATGGTCGTGCTGGTCTGAAAAACAGGTGTGTTCAGGTGCGTTGTTGGCGCGTTGATATTTTGAGGAACTGAAAACGCAGTGTTTTTTGTGTTATTTAAAGGGCGTGTTAATAATATGCGCCTATAGGCGGTGCACAACACGCATACACTCTGCTTATTACACACACAGGGATGCGCAGCAGCACACAAACATTTTTAAATATTAAAAATAAAAGGATTCCTCTCTGGAGAAGCGTTCAGTCTTTCCGCTCGCAAATTCCTCCATGTAAATAGTGAATCCGCCATGGTGCGAGCGCAACTGGCTTTTAAAGGGAATGGGAGATGAGACTCTGATTGGTTTATTGCACGTTACGCTCAAAACACACCCATGACACATTAAGAGACTAGGGAGAACCCTTTTGGACCATGCGCCTGGCGTGCCGACCGTTTTTTCCGTTGTTAAACTAGCAAAAGTGGATTCGGACACGCCCTAAGTGCACCTGCGCTCAGATCGTTATAATACGGCCCAATGTCTTTAAGTGGGTGTATATTGACTCAATGTCAACATATGATAAGTTCATGCATTCCACTGGAATTGAACCCATGACACTGACATTGCTGAGCTCTACTGTTTGAGCGACAGGAATGCTATTATCGGGGAATTGGATGGCAGATGTGCAAATTCATTTTTCTCTTCTCTCTGCATTGAACACATCCACTGAATATCAATCACTGCCACTAATCCTGCCAAAATTCACTTCGTTGTCATGTATCATCCTCCTTGTTAACTGGGAAACTTCCTCGAGGAAGTAGACATGCTGCTTGAGGGTGAAATTTCATTGGTGCTTTTTGGTAAATTCAAAAATCCACCTAGACAAACCTCAAGCAGCTGAATTCCTAGTCCTTCTGGAGATCTTACAATAGAGCAAACTCTTGCAACACAGATAGCAGGCAAACAACTAGTCCTCATCCTTACCCATAACCATCTTGTCACTCACTTACATTTCTCTGACCACTTCTTTTCCAGTTTTCTGCCGCTTTCCTTTCATGTTCTCCACTGCCTGGACTACTGCAATGCCCTTTTTGCCAGTATTCCAGCCAATACAAGTAAGACTATGCAGATTAGCCAGAAAGTGTCTTCAATCTACTTTATTTTCAACCAGAAATCAAGACACTTATAAAAGCAACTCTTCTCAAACTATGTTTAGAGTGGAAATGATGTGCATGTATCATTATTTTGTAGTTTCATTTTATATTTCCAAACGGATTAGACTAGTGCCACTCTGGACCTTATGTGTCTTCACTCCTATTACTGTTACAGCATTATCAATGACACTATGGGCCCTATCATACACCTGGAGCAATGTGACGCCAGGCGCAACGCAAGTGTGTTTTGCTAGTTTCAGCCCGACGCAGTTCTCATTTTCACGTCCAGCGTCACGTTGTTTAAATAGCAAATGCACTCGTGCCCATCTGTTCACCCATGGGTGTGCTGGTCTGAAAACCAGGTGTGTTCAGGCGCATTGTTGGAGCGTTGCTATTTTGAGGAACTGAAAACGACTGCGCCATTGACCAACAAATACCTGCTCTAATGTCAATAGCGCATTTTTGCTTATTACACACACAGGGACGCGCAGCACACACACATTTTTAAATATTAAAAATAAAAGGATTCCTCTCTGGAGAAGCGTTCAGTCTTTCCGCTCGCAAATTCCACAATGTAAATAGCAAATCCACCATGGCACAAGCGCAACTGGCTTTTAAAGGGAATGGGAGATGAGACTCTGATTGGTTTATTGCACGTTACGTCCAAAACACACCCATGACTCATTAAGAGACTAGGGTCAACCCTTTTGGACCATGCGCCTGGCGCGCTGACCGTTTTTTTCCCGTCGTTAAACTAGCAAAAGTGAGCTTCAGACCATGCGCTCAGATCGTTAAAATAGGGCTGAACTGAGATGAATGATGACACATTTGTCTTCAGTAGAGCTGCTTTATAGCTGAATCAACTTTGTTTCATAATTGATGAATTTTGCAACATTAACAATGTTATTGAACTGAACTGAATCAACACTGAACTGACTCGAGTTGAATAACGACTCCATCATCCTCTGTAGAGCTGCTTAAACTGGATTTTATGAACTTTACAATTATTAAACCGCAATCAGTATTTTTCACCCATTTCTTGAAACGGGCCTCGCAACAGAACGGGCCTCCGCTTACACTCGAAAAAGAGCCCCGCAGCGCACACAGACCAGGGTCGGACATTAACGGGGGCTTGGGGCAAAAAGGCCACCAAAATGAATAAAAATGCTTCCAAAAACCAAGATATGGTGCAAAAAAAGTCTCAGTATATGTTCTTGATTTTAATATTTATAAGCAATATCACACCAGCAAAAGTGCTGTTTCCCCGAATATCATTTTTATTTTATACAACAATTCAATAAACAATAAGTTAATAGGCTATTAGGCGACTTACATTTGAAATATTTCCAAACAGTAGAGCCCTTTTAGGAGCAACGCAATTTACACATTCAAGGTCCAGAACGGTATTAATGATCATTAAAGTAATCCATGTGACTCCAGTGGTTTAACATCAATTTTATGATGCTTTGTTTGCGCAAAAAAACATAATTTACCTCATAAAATACCACATTTTTAGGTGAACTAACCCTTTAATCCGCGTTTTTGAATGAATCGTTCTAATGAATGACTCGCCGACTCACTCAGTCACTGGCTTTGTCCCTGAATGAATCAGCTGTTTTGAACAAATCGTTTGACTCAATGATTCAATGACTCACTCGTTAAGACAATGATTTGCCGCCACCTACTGGCGGTTTTAGTATCATTTCATTTTAGCTGAGGGACTGAAGGACGAAGATTGAATGCTGTTTTTGTTTTGGGTTGTGATTGTAATAATAGTTCTGGTTAAAGAGATAGAATGTGTTTATAAATGGACTATTAAGAGCGAAATATGAGATAACACTGTAAATATAACAGAGATAAGTAATTGCATATAATGTTTTTTTTCCCTCTGGGGGGCAGAGGCCTCTGAATGTTTCTTTGAAATGGGCCTCCGAATTGCAAAGGCCGTCTCTGAACACAACATTGAACTGACTTGATCTGAATAATGACTCCTGAAGAGCTGCTTTAAAGCAGAATTTGTGTATAGTTCATCAAATATGAAACAAATACAGTTATTGAACTGAACTGAATCAACACCGAACTGACTTAAAATTGCTGCATCTGTTTCCCCTTTCAAGTGTTTTGCAAGGCCACAGCTGTACTGTACTCACAGACAGGGGACAGTGTCGGGGTCGGCACCTCCACACAGGTGCCATTGTCCAGTATTCTGCCGTTGGGACACGTGCAGACCGGGCCACTGGGGCTGAGCAGACACAACCACTCACACTTCTTCCTGTCACATGGGTTGGTCACTAAAATTCAAAACAGCAATGTTTACATGATACATTTATTTTGAATGATTCAACTGACCTTAAATACATATGTCCATTAACAGCCATCCATCCATCAATCAAGGAACAAATCCACACAAAATAAGCCGTGAGTCTGGTTACATTTGTAAGAATCCGTTGTTTGACAGACTTACTCTCTGGCTGTTTGTACGGGTGGTACAGGACCAGATCTGTCGCGTGGTTCATTCCTGTGGTCAGATGCTCCACTGAACTCTTGCCAAATTTGTTGACGCGGAAGACAAAGTTGTTGTGGTAGGTCACACCATATATGAAATCCTCAAAGATGTCGATGCTGAAAGGCTGGTGCAAATCTGTGTGTGTGCAGAGAGAGAAAAACACTTAGGGTGTGTTCACACTTGTAGTTCGGTTCGCTTGGCATTTAAGCATTTAGTCTTGGTCCGATTAGCGTTCAGATCGGCATTTTTATCACCGAACCAAAAGATACCGAACCTAAAGGCATAGGGATATGTTCACAACCTGATCAGCCGGCTTTTATGACGTATTGCCTATTTTGAGACTAAACTTACCGATCATCCAAAACAATGCTGTGTGCTGGGCTAAATGCGCTCGTTGTGTGTGCGTAGCTACATATGATGGTATTTTGACCAGCTGAGAACTTGTGAGGAGCTTATAAAATGTGTAAAGGAGTCAAAACAGCGGCAGGAATCCCTCCATCTCACACACAAACCAAGATCTGCTGCGAGGAGACGCGGTTCTGACGCCTGTAACGAAATGTGATGGGCAAACTCACGGCTATGATGAGAAAAACCCAATGTGTGTGAGCATTCTGTCGTTTTTAGGGTCTTATCTTTCTGTTTTTGGTTTGTTTACATGTCTTTGGTCCGTGATGTGTTCATATTTCATTCGAACCGCACCAGAATTTGTTTGGAAGTGGACCGAGATCCATCTTTTCAGTGGTCTCGCTCCGCTTATTTGGTGCGCACCAGGTGGCAGCGTTCACACCGCACTAACAGAGCAATCGCACTAGAGCTCGTATTAATCAAACCAAACATGCCAAGTGTGAACACAAACATACATTTTGCCCCATTATGAAACCCTGAGAAAGACTGTTCTCAGTTCAGTGAACTGTTGGACTAACTGGAGTGAATGAATGAATTGTAAAAGCCTGTATCATAGGATCATATTCTCCTGGATATTGGCTCATTTCGCGATGGAGTGACTGTAAGGCACGTCTGAAAGTGAGTTTGATTCTGTGCTGACTTGAGCCGCAAACTGATTCGGACGGTTCACTAAAAATAACTGTTTCAAAAGAACAATTCGTTCGCAAACTGGACACCACTAATGTGAATGTACATACAGTCAAACTTTAGAAAATGGTAATAAAATATGACAGTAACTCAGAGTTAAACTGTCAGAACAAACTCATCTTGATAATGTCAGATAACTTTGATAGAAAGGTATGTAATGGATTACAATCAACCAATCAGCTGTTAAATTTAAGTACACAATTAGATAATACCAATTTAGGTCAACCAATGACCAAGCAATGCTTCATTTTGTTCAGTCTGTGGTGTCAAACAGTCGCATTAGCAGTTAAGGAAAAAACACTTCAGCAAAACATGCTCAGGTCAAAGTGTCTGAATCATTTTTGGTTTGACTGTACGTTACAGAGATGTGACATAAATGCGGCGCAATGCAACGGCAGGCGCGACGCAAGTGTTTTTTGCTAGTTTCAGCCCGACGCAGTTATCATTTTCACGTCCAGCGCCACGTTGTTTAAATAGCAAATGCACTCGTGCCCATCTGTTCACCCATGGGGGTGCTGGTCTGAAAACCAGGTGTGTTCAGGAGCATTGTTGGTGCGTTGCTATTTTGAGGAACTGAAAACGACGGCGCCATTGACCAACAAAAACCTGGTCGCAGTATTTTTTGTGTTATTTAAAGGGTGTGTTAGTAATATGCGCCTATAGGCGGTGCACAACGCACGTACACTCTGCTTATTACACACACAGGGACGCGTAGCAGCACACAAACATTTTTAAATATTAAAAATAAAAGGATTCCTCTCTGGAGAAGCGTTCAGTCTTTCCGCTCGCAAATTCCACCATGTAAATAGCGAATCCGCCATGGCACAAGCGCAACTGGCTTTTAAAAGGAATGGGAGATGAGACTCTGATTGGTTTATTCCACGTTACGCCCAAAACACACCCATGACACATTAAGAGACTAGGGACAACCCTTTTGGACCATGTGCCTGGCGCGCAGACCATTTTGCCGTTGTTAAACTAGCAAAAGTGGATTCGGTCATGCCCTAAGTGCACCTGCGCCATGCGCTTCAGACCATGCGCTCAGATCGTTAAAATAGGGCCCTAACTGTTGACGTGAATGACTCAACTGTTTTTAAGGCTGGAGACAGCTATGACCGGATCGGTTCCATTCAGTCTGACGCTCCCAATAACCGAGAGTTTAGCATCAGCCCAGTACAGACGCTCATTGAAGTAATCCACAGCTAGACCTGGCAAACAGACACAACAGAAGTCATGTTACGGGTGTTACAGGTTCTTGAATCGGTGTGTGTGGTGTTTGATTCACATGATGACTGACCTGTGGGCCACTGGATGTTTTCATGCACCAGTGTCTCTCTCATGGTCCCGTCCATAGCGGCCGTCTCAATCTTAGGGTGGTTTCCCCAGTCGGCCCAGTACATGGTGCTTCGAAAATCAATTGTTAACATAGTTTAAAGGCCAAACACATGTTAACCCTAATTATGAACTGTATAATTAGTAAATACCACAAAAGGATGCATTGATTTGTGTTTAAGACAGTAGTCCATCTCTTCTCACCCTCTCTGCGGGTCCACCACGATGGCGTAGGGCTCGTCAATCATGCCCGAGATGAGGGTCTTACGATTGCGCCCGTTCATCTGTGCCACCTCGATGACGTCCCGACCCGAGTCCGTCCAGTAGATGTTGTTGGCCACCCAGTCCACGGCGATCCCACGAGGCATCTTCAGACCAGGGATCTACAGCAAACCGAAGACACAGAGCAAATCTTACTTCATTTATTACATTCTTAGTTTACTCTGCACTGTTATGCGATTGTTTTGCATGCTTCTTTTTCCCAATTTGAAATATTGCTATTACTTTATTGCTTCATTTACTTTATTTTATTATAATACAAATCATTTGTTACTTTAATCCACAGATAAGATGTTTTTTTTTTTTATTGTCAATGCCAATAAAGGGTCAAATTACTGTAAAAAATGTCCTTTAGATTATTGCTATTACTTATGACAAAAGATTATGACCCTCCCATTAAATAAATAAATAAATAAATAAATAAAACGGGCAAGAAGTTTAACAGCATTAAAAAAAATAATATTCATAAATTAAAATATAATGTTAAATCAAAAACATGCAATTTGGAATTAATCAATTATAATTTAAATGTGTTATTTAATTATAATTGCAGGTTTGAGATATAAAAGAGACAAATATTAAGCATTATTAAGTGTTATTTTAATATACTAATATAGGTTTTATTAATATTTTGAATTAGTTTTTATTGCTTTATTTCCAGCTTTCATTTCTAATAGTTAAGGTTAATTTGGTTAATTTTATGGTGTGTTTTTTTTTTATTTAATTATATAAATTATAAATTATATTTATTTTAATATATATTTATTATATTATTTTTTATTATAAATTATAAATAATTATATATATATATATATATATATATATATACATACACCGATCAGGCATAACATTATGACCACCTTCCTAATATTGTGTTGGTCCCCATTTTGCTACCAAAACAAATTCCTTACATCCACGTGATTCATCAGACCAGGCCACCTTCTTCCATTGCTCCGTGGTCCAGTTCTGATACTCACGTGCCCACTGTTGGCACTTTCGGCGGTGGACAGGGGTCAGCATGGGCACCCCAGTCGTCTAGCCATCACAATTTGGCCTTTGTCAAACTCATTCAAATCCTTACGCTTGCCCATTTTTCCTGCTTCTAACACATCAACTTTGAGGACAAAATGTTCACTTGCTGCCTAATATATCCCACCCACTAACAGGTGCCGTGATGAAGAGATAATCAGTGTTATTCACTTCACCTGTCAGTGGTCATAATGTTATGCCTGATTGGTGTGTGTATATATATATATATATATATATATATATACACACACGCACACGTTTAAAGAAATACATAATTATTTATAATTTATTTATATAGTTTATAATTAATTTATAATTTATATATGTAGTTTTTTATTAAATTTAATCTCAGTTCAGTTATTTTAGTACATCTAGTTAAACTAAATGTAAATGAGAAATGTTGCCTTGGCAACTAGCTGAATTATTATTATCATTTTATTTATTTTTTCCAATTATCGAAAAGTTTTTTTTATAGCTTTAGTGAACTATAATAACCCTGATATGAAGATAGAGAGTTAAGATGAAGTTATATATCAGTACTGACAGGAAACTGAGGCTGGACATGGACTGAGGTATTGTCATGTCACGCGTGGTCACACTGACCTCTAGATCAGTGACTCTGGAGTCCGTTTGTCTGCGGTTGCGGTTTGAGTTTGGCGAGGCGGGTCCAGCAGACGGCTGCTCGAAAGATGAGATCCTGCCGGTGTGCCAGTTGGTCCAAAAGATCCGTTTGGATTTGATGTGCAGGTCCATGGCGTCGATTCGTACGTTGGCATCTCCTTGGAAGGCCTGTTCATATATCCAATTTTGCATTCCAGGATACAAACTCCGAATTTCATTATCATCTGCCACGTACAGAGCTTGTTTGTCACTGCCTAGAATGACAGACAGGGGGCGTCACAGCACAACGTCATATACCGAAATCAATTCAACACATTTGATTTGACATGAGCAGATTCAATTTCTCTTTGAATGTTGCATCAATGCAAACTATTTACACAGAAAATTGTTCTGCTCTTATTTCATGCTTGAGACACACTGAAAAGACTGTGCTTTCTCACAGCATTGTTTGTGTTCATGGCAAATACTGTAGTATTCATCTATACTGACGCAAAATGTAAACTATATTATCACACAGCTCTATACAGAAGTATATCTATCTTTATCCAAATACATACAACGCTGTAAGGTGATAAATACTAGGATGAATGTTTATACCATCACAAAATGTAAACTATATTATACATACAGTACAGTACACTACATAAAGAAATATAAACTATATAGCAAATCTTGGCTACGTGATTGTTTAAATCGTCACAATAAGCAAACTATATTATCACACAGCTTTCTATACATGTAGTACATCCAGCTTTATCTGCATAAATACATTGTACTCAGGTAAAGCATTAAATACTTTAAAGCAAATCTCAGCTGCTTGAATGTTTATATTGTTGCAGACTGTAAACTGTGAAACTGCTCTGAAACAGTGTGTACTGTGAAATGCATTGGACTCGTCTTGACTGCAGTATTAGTTTGAAACGTACTGTCAGCCTTGCAGGTGTCGTTGACTCTGATGAAGTTCTTGGAGCAGCTGCATTTGTGGGAGCCTTTGGTGTTGTTACAGATGTGAGAGCAGATCCCGAAGCGCTTGCACTCGTTCACATCTGTTGAGAGAGAAGGCGTCATTTTATAAGAACACCAATAACACAAAAACATTAGATATATAAAGGGAATCTCTCATTTGTCTCCACTGAGTGATGATATGATGCATTCATTCTGGTTTGAAGCTGCTGGTATGGTTTGGTGTCACAGGAGCAGGTTTGTAATTAACGCAAGAATACAGATTCTTCAATTTTATGTTAGACGATTTTTTTTTTAAATCATCTAACATTTTTAACTAAACCTAAAGCTGTGTTCTATTTTTGTTGTCATTGCGGTTTGATTAATAGTAAATGTAATATTGAATATTTTTTTTCTGAAATGTTTAGCTGGACGTTCGTATAAGTTTTTTTTAAATGTTACTACTTGTTTCAGAATGTTCAGAGAGCATTCAAAAGTAACGTTCCCATAATGTTTGCAGAATGCTAAAATGGAATGTTTAATAACCAAGGAAAGCGTTATAAAACATTTTTTAAAAAATGTTCAGAGAACATTCAGAAATAACATTTACATAACTTAATAGGAACGTTAACGAAACATTCTTAGAACATATTTTTGTAAGCTGGGCTGTTGAATGAACGTTTCAATCCGATATTAGCAATCAAAAGGGAACCTATTAGGGGTGTAACAGTACACGTATTCGTACCGAACCGTTTCGGTACAGGGCTTTCGGTACGGTGCACGTGTGTACCGAACGGTTCCGAATGCAATCTTTAACAGTTAACAGTCGGCTTGTTTTAAGCGCGGAACATACTTCAATCCGAGTTCCCACATGAACATGTTAAATATTCAGTCCATTTTATCACGAAATTCAAACGATAAATGACGTTTTGACGCTCTTTAATGTGACGTGACTGATCACTGTATAGGCGCGTCAGTTCAAGAGGCGGCGCGGCGCGCGAGTGAACACGATCATCTCTTCCTAAAGAATAAACATGAATTAATATCTTAAGGTATGTTGAGGAAACATTACAACTTACTGAAACGTATCATATGTGGTATAATCGCTCAATCGGTGTTTCAACGGCTGAAAGACGTCAATAAAACAGCTTGTGTAGCATTACATTCACCTCAGAAGTCATTCAGTGTCCACAGCTGGTTATTCACTAGAGAGATGAACTCTTTCACTGAATATATGCACTATATTAACCTATATATATTAATTATATTCTACTTAACCTGTTAGTGATATCTTGATTATTTAATGTATGTTTAAATAAATCTGTCATAAAAATGACAGCCACTGTGTATAAATGATTATATTTCAACGAACTGGAGAAAAAACAATTTTATCATTAGATTTAGAAGTTAATGCAAAAACTGCCTCATGTGAAGTTTACATGTTTGCATACAATATGTTATTTGAGTGTTGATTATTTTATCTAAAAATAAATAGCAACTGAATTTAGGCTAATAGTTTGGGCTCTGTTATTAACCTTTAATCAGTAATGTGCAAGTAAGGGCTCCCTATATAGTTTACAGCATTATCTGTAAGAAACTTTTAGTTATAATTGAATTCATTTAAGGACAGACAAATTTTTTTCAGTAAACCACTGTTTAATAAAAATAAATAAAAAGCAATTTTGTAAAACTGCTGTACCGAACCCGTACTGAACCGTGACTTCAAAACCGAGGTACATACCGAACTGTCAGTTTTGTGTACCATTACACCCTTAGAACCTATTATGCCAAATTTACTTTTATATTGTTTTTGAACATATTTATATGTTTGCAGTATGTACACAACCACCCTATTGTGGTAAAAATCCATCCACCCCGTTTGTTATTTCCCACATAAATCTGAAACAGTGTCTCGAAATGAGCCGTTCAGGAATGTGATCCAATGTGACGTCACACTGTAACAGGCCCCGCCCACGACTGGTGACGGAATCTGAATGGGGTATTTTGAGCTTAAACTTCAGATTCTGGAGACACCTGAGACTTAATAGCTCCCCTTTAAAAGAACATAAAAAGTTTTGAAGTTTTATTAGCTAAGGAAGAGTGTGTTTTTACCCATGGGTACATCAAGGTTTAACAAATAAAAAATCAGTGGTTTAGTTCACCCCCCATCCTCACTGTGTGTGTGCTGTACCGGTACCTGTGCAGGTTTGCAGGTGTGTTTTCTGGAAGCCGGGTCTGCAGGAGCAGAACGAGTCGGTTCCGTTCACCACACAATGACCTTCATCTCCACACATACTGCGGTTGTGACGGCATTCATTCAGACCTGAATCTGTTCAGAGACACAGCAACACAGATACACACTCAGGGTACCTTAATCTATTAGTTTTGACAAGACAAAAAAAAAAACTGACACGCACACAAACAAATAAACTCACCTTTCTTGTTGCAGTTGATCTCATCGGAGCCGTAGTCCTCACAGTCATTGAAGAAATTGCAGCGTTGGTTAATACTTATACACTTTCCGCTACTGCATGTAAACTCACCCTTTCCACAGACCGCAGGCGCAGGAGTTTCTGACAGGAAACAGAGACAAATTCACTTCAATAGAGATTTACTAACATAATCAATGGCTTCTTCTCTGGAAATGGCATCATTTGTGTCCTTCCTACTGACATAATTAATTTATTTGATAGATCTAAATCTTTCTAAAGTGTAAAGCTGAAGAAAAACATTAATTTCATCACATTATCATTCAGTTTTGTCCCCAATACATTTAAATGGGTTATATGGGGTTATAAAAGATGTACCTAAATTGAGCTTTTATTGAAATTAAAATATCATGCTTTCATTGTCATTATGCATTTAAAAAAACCTCACTTTCTGTTCAACCCTGTTATACTGTGACATTTCGCCCTACTGAATCATCAAGCATCTTTTAATGTCATTGTTTGCACTTATGTTGGCCTTATCAATCTCAATATTTCAACTCTGTTATGGAGTCATTTTTTTTTACATTAGATTTTTTTTTTTTTTTTTTCTTGGCATAAAGTTCATGAAAAACATTCACTGTCAATCATGTGGTGTGGTGCAAGACATTTTTGCACTGATCTTAAATTCTGTAACATTCAACCCCAAAGCATGTCATGTAAAAGGGTTTAATTGTACAAAACATACTTTAAAAGATAAATTCCATGGGTTATGAGCTTCATGAGCTTCAACTCTTCTGGGAAGGCTTTCCACAAGGTTTAGGAGTGTGTTTATGGGAATTTTTCACCAGAAGCGCATTTAAGGTCAGGCACTGATGTTGGACGAGAAGGTCTGGTTTGCAGTCTCTGCTCTAATTCATCCCAAAGGTGTTCTATCAGGTTGAGGTCAGGACTCTGTGCAGGCCAGTCAAGTTCCTCCACACACCAAACTCGCTCATCCATGTCTTTATGGACCTTGCTTTGTGCACTGGTGCACAGTCATGTTGGAACAGGAAGGGGCCATCCCCAAACTGTTCCCACAAAGTTGGGAGCATGAAATTGTCCAAAATATCTTGGTATGCTGAAGCATTAAGAGTTCCTTTCACTGGAACTAAGGGGCCAAGCCCAACCCCTGAAAAACAACCCCACACCATAATCCCCCCTCCACCAAACTTTACACTTGGCACAATGCAGTCAGGCAAGTACCGTTCTCCTGGCAACTGCCAAACCCAGACTCGTCCATGGGATTGCCAGACAGAGAAGCGTGATTGGTCACTCCAGAGAACACGTCTCCACTGCTCTAGAGTCCAGTGGCGGCGTGCTTTACACCACTGTATCCGACGCTTTGCATTGCACTTGGTGATGTAAGGCTTGGATGAGCTGCTCGGCCATGGAAACCCATTCCATGAATCTCTCTACGCACTGTTCTTGAGCTAATCTGAAGGCCACATGAAGTTTGGAGGTCTGTAGCTATTGACTCTGCAGAAAGTTTGCGACTTCTGCGCACTGTGCGCCTAAGCAAGGCTATTTAGTAGTGAGGAAATTTCACGAATGGACTTATTGTACAGGTGGCAACCTATCACGGTACCACGCTTGAATTCACTGAGCTCCTGAGAGCGACCCATTCTTTCACAAATGTTTGTAGAAGCGTCTGCATGCCTAGTGCTTGATTTTATACACCTGTGGCCATGGAAGTGATTGGAACACCTGAATTCAATGATTTGGAGGGGTGTCCCAATACTTTTGGCAATATAGTGTAACTATTGGCAAAACTGCAACCACATATTTAGGGGAAGGGATCCCTCATTGTCTATTACGGCCCTGGTATTTTGGGTGTGAGGTAAGAAAATACATGCAATTTCATGCAAGAAATACATACACATATATATACTGATATTTTCAGCAAGAAATGGCACAGTATGACACTGAAACACATAAGAGTGAAGCTCATGATGATAATGATGTAATGACAAAAAAAAAACAAAAAAAAACACATGACATTTTTAAATAACTCAGCCAAAAAAAAAAGTGGTAATTACTCACGGCAGTTGAGTTCATCACTGTTGTCTCCGCAGTTGTCAACACCGTCACATTGTTTCGACACTGGCAGACACACTCGGTCATTATGGCATCTGAACTGTCTGGCGGGAGGACATTGGAATCTCTCTGAAACACACAGAGTAAAAACACACTGATCTTTCTTGATGTGAAGAGTCATATCATTGTAAATAAACATGGCCTGTTTTACACGTCTGCATTACGTTTTTTCATGCACATATCAACAGGTTGCAGTATTCACACTGTATACAGACGATATGCCTGTTCTGTGTCATCCCAGCTAACAAAAATATGTTCTAAGAAAGTTTTGCTAACATTTCCATTAAGTTATGAGAATGTTATTTCTGAATGTTCTCTGAATGTTTAAAACATCCAGTTTAAAAAAAGTTTTAAAGGCGTTTTTTCTTTAAAAGCGTCATTTTTGACCGAATTTTTTACATAATCGAAATGGTACGAAACTTGGTAAAGGTTTTGACACTTGCCGTGTGAGCACACAAAAAAATCATGGACATGATTCGAAAAGGTTAAATGGTCCTACAAAAAAACGGTCAAAAATGAGCGCATTGGAAAAGAATGGGAGACAAATTTCATCTAGTGGAAGCTTTTGGTACTGCGGCCAAACAAAATCTTACTGAAAGCTCATTTTTTGAGATTTTGAAAAATTTGGAACAGCTTGTTTAGATTTATGGCTTTGATTTTCTCACAGATTTAGAGTAAAATATGTTTTGGAAAATATATATTTCATATAAAAATTGAAAATGGTACTTTTGTGTATTTTAAATGTAAAATTGTATAATATTTTTGAAGTTCACTTTTAAAAAACATGTCATGTATAATAATAATCAAAAAAACAATAATCTGCCAAGTGTCATCTTTAAAAAGAGATTTATCACCGTTTAAGTTGGAAATTGTATTCTCGGGTCTATGCTCAAAAAGTGAATAAATGGATTATAACTACTGTATAAATATAATTTAGTACCATAAATTACCCTAAAAATACAAAATATTAAATAAAAAATATTATTGAACTAAAATATAGTATAATCATTTCATTGAAATTAAAAAAAATTGTAATTTTTGACCAACACACAAACAGTACCAGAGGATTAAGGAAACGTTCCATTTGATTATTGTGCAAACATTTTGGGAACGTTACTTTTGAACGCACTCTGAACATTCTGAAACAAGTAGTAACATTTCTAAAACATTGGACGAATGACCAAAAAAAATGTTAATAAAATGTTCCAAGAAAGATGAATAAATAACGTTTTTGTACTAACATTATTACAGACCAGATAACTTTGGAACTTTGTTATTGGAAGAACGTTTGTTCAAAACTTTGAGAGAACCTTGCCAGAACGTTAGCTGAAGTTCTGAGAACGTTCCCTGTTAGCTGAGATAGCTGTCACTATATTGTGTATTGAAGGAATGCTGTATTGACCAGCATCCAGGAAATGATCTGTGTAATATCTGAAATATGGGGGTTATATTCCTAAATGTTTATAGTACACAGTGAGCAGGATTCTATTATATTGTTTACAAGGGAGAGCAATGAAGAAACATGAAGTCATGTCAAAATACAGAGCGGGACGTGTCCCAAATAAGTCAAGACATGAAGAAAGTGCTAACGCGAAGCCAAATTCATATAGAATTCTGAGTCTGATGCGCATCTATTAAAATTCTCCATTTTATGATATTGGTTTGCTTGTTTTGAGTTATTTTGCTTTATTTTGCTGTTTTCACACTTATTTCAGACTTAAGGGGCCCTATCATACACCCGCTGCAATGCGACACCAGGTGCGACGCAAGTGTGTTTTGCTAGTTTCAGCCCGACGCAGTTCTCATATTCAGTTATCATGTTCAGCGTCACGTTGTTTAAATTGCAAATGCACTGGCGCCCATCTGTTCACCCATGGGCGTCTGGTCTGAAAACCAGGTGTGTTCAGGCGCGTTGTTGGAGCGTTGCTATTTTGAGGAACTGAAAACGACTGCGCCATTGACAAACAAAACCTGCTCTAAAGTCAGTAACACAGTATTTTTTGTGTTATTTAAAGGGTGTGTTAGTAATATGCGCCTATAGGCGGGTGCACAACACGTGTACACTCTGCTTATTACACACACAGGGATGCGCAGCAGCACACAAACATTTTTAAATATTAAAAACAAAAGGATTCCTCTCTGGAGAAGCGTTCAGTCTTTCCGCTCGCAAATTCCTCCATGTAAATAGCGAATCCGCCGTGGCGCGAGCGCAACTGGCTTTTAAAGGGAATGGGAGATGAGACTCTGATTGGTTTATTGCACGTTACGCCCAAAACACACCCATGACTAGTGCAAAAGTGGATTCGCACACGCCCTAAGTGCACCTGCGCCATGCGCTCAGATCGTTAAAATAGGGCCCAATGTCTGTTCACACCAAGAACAATAAATATAAACATAACTATAGTGATAAATACTGTATATATTAGTTCTGTTTATTCTAAGCGTTTCTATACATTTAGAATGATTTTTTTAACCTATATCTTTATCGTTTTCATTATAGTTTCCAGCCTTGGTGTGAACGGGCCATTATCTGAGATTTTTTTGCTTTGCGTCTCTCAAGTTCCAAATAAAAAGAGCAAATAATCCAACGTCGCAAAATATCTTTGATTTGCAAAGTGATTAATTCACTGAATGATTCAAAAATAGGCGTTAGTAGATGGGGATTTAATATATAAACCATCTCTGCTTTAATTTCCCCAAAAATACCTTTAATATGACATACAATGACAAAGCCTGAGGTAAGATCATATTGTCCAGCCCTATTGTACTTGCTTGTATCACAGGGAAGTATTTCAGAGGGAGTCTGAGGGGAAATTAAGTGCCACTACTCACTGCACACGTCTGGGTTCTCGTCTGTGTTGTCTCCGCAGTCGTCCTCGCCATCACACATCCAGCCCAGCGGCTTACACAGAGTGTTATTACACTGAAACTCATCCAGGGGGCAGAATCGACCCACTAACACACACACACACACACACACACGTTAGGTTTCCATGTTTTATGGGGACAGTAATGATTTTTATACTGTACAAACTGTATATTATATACCCCTACCCCTAAACCTACCCATCACAGAAAACTTTCTTCTATTTTAGAGATATTTTAAAGATCATTCTGTATGATTTATAAGCTTGTTTTCTCATGGGGACCAAAAAAATATTCCCACAAGGTCAAAATTTACTGGTATAACTATACTTGTTGGGACATTTGGTCCCTATAACGTAGGGAATACCAGGACCACACACACACACACACACACACACACTCAGAGTAACTCATCTGTATTCATTCCAGCACAACCACACAGCAATTACCAAGTGTGTGTGTATAAAACGCTTGGCAGAGCATCTTCAGAAAGGCCTCCTTGAATACTAAAACTCTCTCCAGACAGTCTGATCTGTCTAATTAATACTGCAGGCACTGATTTATGGGTAATGCTGTTGTTTAAAGGAACAGTTCATCCATAAATAAAAATTCTGTAATTATTTACTTGCTCTCACAACTTTTCAAATCTGTATACTTTTAAAGTTTTGCTACTCTTTCCAAAAATAATGATAAAAGTATTCCAAGTATTCCAAATGGCGCAACACATTTCAAGTTGAACTTTCTGAACCAGTTCAGGCAACCGAATCTGGACAAGAATGTGCAAGGAATAAATGCAAGGAATTTTAGCAAATAATAGCCTTTTGGTCTGTTCCTCACACAAAGCTTTAGGAGACATGTAATATAGTGCACAAATTATATGGACTTATTTTATGGACCTTGACAAACATGGGTACAATAAATTGTCATTACATGGAAAAGAGCTGTGAGAAGATTCTTCAAAAGGTTGGAAGCAACATAATATTGAGGGAGTTTCAGTTTAAGGTGAACTATTTCTTGAACATGTTTTTGCGTGTGTGTTTAACCTCCAGTGTCGCAGTTCTCCTCGTCACTGCCGTCCATGCAGTCGGCATCAGCGTCACACCTCCAGCGGAACGGGATACAGTGACCGTTCTTACACTGAAACTGGTCATTATCACACTTCACATCACAGCCGTGCTGCAAAACACACACAATACATACTGCAATAAGTGTTTGCTATTCATGAGGGTCATCATTTATGAAAATCTGCCAAAGTGTGTTTTCCTGCACTGAATGGTTTTTGAAGTACCTCATCAGATCCGTCAGCGCAGTCATGATCTCCATCACACTTCCATCTGCCAGCAATACAGCGGCCGCTGGTGCAGGAGAACTCACTCTCAGAGCACTGCCTGGGCACTGACACGCACACCACACAAAAGGACAGCATTATTCTATCATATCTGGTTATATTTTAGTATACAGTCGGGTGAATCACACAAAACATGTCCAGGTCACATTTCACTACATAATCAAAAGAAAGAAATAATAAATTATATTTAGTATAAAGTAAATTAAGCCTGTTGTTGGGGTAAAATTATTTTCCAATAATTTAATAACAATAAAGCACATTTTCATCCTATTTCTCAGTTCAACAGATTTTTTATTATAAACATAGGACTGACCTGAAGGAATATGATAAATCTGAATGCAGGTAATGCACTCGGTCACTTAATCTCTCACAATAATACAAGCTTCAATGAACAATATCAATGAGAGCAAACATATGTTTACGTTGCTAAGAGTGGTTGCTAAGCTGTTGTGCAGTGATACAGAGAACTGTTGGGTGAAGTGGTAATAGCCGTGTTTGATCATGAATAAAACACAGCTACTGACCAATCAGAATCAAGGACTGGAACTAACCGTTTTATAATGATTTACTATCACTATTGACTAATTTAATGCACCCTTTCTGAATAAAAGTATTAATTTCTCTCACTGACCCCAAACTTTTGAAAGCTAGTGTACATCAGGGTAGAATTTGCTGTGCACACTATAATTTAAGCTCATTAAAGGAGCAGTAAGCGATTTCTGAGAAACACTGTTGATATTTGAAATTAACCCAATCAAACACGCCGCTCCCTTCATTGCTCCGCCCCCAAAATGCATGAACACCCAATGCAAGAGTCAATGCCTCTTTATCATAGCTGGAAAGCGAAGCAAAATAATGCTTCGTGAAAAATAAAGCGAAGATGACGAATGAACAACATGGAAGAGCAAAAAATGAACACACAGCACACAAGAGTATATACAAGCAAAAGTTGGTTGTTAGTCGCCAGCAGCTCCAGACAAACAATGACACTCAAACTGTCCTGTTACTAGAGTTAACATTACAACAACAGCATATCTTGGTTCTGTGTATCGTAGCAAAACCAATGTTACTCATGTATGGAGCAGAAATGACACAGGCCTTCCCGCTGAGGTCTCTCCAGCGCTGGAAAGCTTTTCTAATATTAGCGTGCGTCCTAAAGCTCTTGCCTGATCATAACCCTTCTGATATTCCTCTGACCTTTTCTCTTTTGTAGTTTCTCTCAGTGATCTCTCCTTCTACAGTCTTTCTTCAAATCTCCCACTTTATCATGCGCTCTCCTTCCCCATCATGAGACACGCCCCCTACTGCTAATTGGCTCACTCTCTCTTCTCCCCTATTATGAGACACGCCCCCTACTGCTGATTGGCTCACTCTCTGTCCTCCCTCATCATGAGACATGCCCCCTACTGCTGATTGGCTCTTTCTCTCTCCTCCCTCATCATGAGACACACCCCCTACTGCTGATTGGATCACTCTCTCTCCTCTCCTATCATGAGACACGCCCCCTACTGCTGATTAGCAGCAGTGTTAGTGAGATGACGAGGACAGACGAACAAACTAAAAATAACATTACCTTCCAAGGGATCCTAATGCTAGGAATGTGCTTATTTTATTTACTTTCAACAATGTGAATGTCTCAATTGAGCATTATTTATTTGTATTCGCTACATTTCGCTGTGGATTCTTTGGTAAATCAGGCTTTGCAAACAGACTTTTACGCTATAGACTCGACAGTAATGCCACAAAATCTAAGTTACCTTGTTAATTCTAATGCCTGATCTGTGACCAGTGATTTCTGATATGTAATGATTCATGTACAGTCAGATGTTCTTTGTCTATGTGTCAGTAAATCAAACCAGTAACTAAACGCTCAACTTCACATTGTTTCTCTTAGTAGGATGAAAATAATCTGTTATTTAAACTGTGATTAAATTATATATAGAAAGCGATCAAAGAACGCTCCCTTTACAATCGATGGAGTTGTCAATCAAACAGCGCGAGTTTATCAGTGACTGAGTTCTGGACTCACGCCAAAACTCCCGTTATAATCAACAAATCTCTTATTTACATTGTGTTTGCACTGTTAGTTATGATGAAAGCATTCGTTAGTGTGCAGAAATCGAGTTACAATGACGAGATCACTGCATTCATGCGCTTAACATGTCTGTGATCGGCTACAACTCACATCAACCTTTCATGCCACAATCTGAATATAATGCCATAGATATAAATATAATGCTATAATCAACACTTTTCACGATTAGTTAACCTTGAGAGCTGTAATAGTAAAAATGTGCTAAATGTTTTCGATAGAGTTACACATGTAATACTAGCTATTTCATATGCAAAGATGTCAGCCAATCACAGCAGTGGGCGTTTACACTGAAGTCTCACAGCAGCCAATCACAGCAGTGGGCATTTACACTGAAGTCTCACAGCAGCCAATCACAGCAGTGAGCATTTACACTGGAGTCTCACAGCAGCCAATCACAACAGTGGACGTTTACACTGAAGTCTCACAGCAGCCAATCACAGCAGTGGACATTTACACTGAAGTCTCACAGCAGCCAATCACAGCAGTGGACGTTTACGCTGAAGTCTCACAGCAGCCAATCACAGCAGTGGATGTTTACACTGAAGTCTCACAGCAGACACGGCCCTTCAAACAGAGCGTTCAAATCAGAGGGCTAAAATCAGGCCTTAAAAAATGCCAATTATTTAAATATGACAATTTTTTATTTAAAAATCATACTAACATTATAAGTGCACCACAGGACACATTATAAAACAATAAAACAGTGCCGTTCATGGCCCCTTTAAGTTAAAATGTATCAGTAAATCACAGTAATAATAATCTGAGAATGAGAATCGTCACTATTACTACAAACAAACTGAAAGGTCTGGAAAAATTACAATGAGAAGTTTAGGGGGGAAATGTGCTTCATTGCCATTACAAATATGGCCTGGACATTTTTTTTCCCCTTGTGATTCACATCAACTCGGCTGTAGAAGCAGGGGATTGTAGGTGATATGACCGGAGACACAGGGACAGATGGATTTGGGTGTTTGGGAGCAGCGGGGAACAAAACATTAAATTCAAATTATAACTGCTCAAAAACTGCAGCAATGGGCTTGAGAGTGGCTCACTGCTGAGACTGGAAAAGGCTCAGTAATGTATTGTCATTAGCTTAGTTTCAAACACATGGACATCACAGTCAAAAACGATAGATAGCCTTGGTTTTTCATGCATATTAACAATTAGTAAAACACAAAGGAACATGCAAGCCTCCCTGTCACCAGCGATCAGCCACTGAAGGAGACGTTCCAGGACTGAAGGACATTTGAAAATGGAAACCTACCTCTAACCCACATCAATGTGGCAGTGTGAAATGAAGAATAAACACAAGATGTAGACATGTGAATGACTGGACGAAACGGAAACATGCACGAAGGAAAAAAGCCCCCTTGTTCATTAACAATGTGCTCATGAACAAATAAATGAGAATGACAACGACCAGTGTGAATTTGCTCATGTCATATCTCCTGCCTGAGAGGAGAACGTTCCTGCTGTCATAACGGTGGTGATGTAACATGAAGCGTGTCTCTGGACGTGTGCCTGTCGTTCACACGCATCAGTGGCCGGTGGAAACCTACCACACTTGTCCTCATCCGAGTTGTCCCCGCAATCATTGTCATAGTCACACTGCCAGCGGCCGGGAACACAGCGATTGTTTTTACAGCGGAACTGATACGGCTCACACGTCCTCTCATCTGCATATAGAATCATAAAATGAATGCTTTTTAAAACGAAAAAATATATAAAAATTGTCTAATATTAACTAAATATAAGTAACTTTAAATGTACAATGACAAAAAAATGTATTTGACCAAAATAATTTTTAATGAATAAAACTATTATAAGTTTTAATTACATTCAAATCTTTTTTTTTTAATTATTTTAAATTTGACAAAAATCATTTTAAATATAAATTACAAACTGAATTTAACTAATAAAACTACAAGTTTTAATCACATTTAAAACTTTTTAAATTTTTACATTTTAAAATTGACCAAAATAACTTCAAATACAAATTATAAACTGAATTTGACAAATAAAACAGGATAGTTTAAAGGGAAATTTAAAGGGATAGTTCACCAAAAAATGAAAATTACCCCATGATTTACTCACCCTCAAGCCATCCTAGGTGTATATGACATTCTTCTTTCAGACGAATACAATCAGAGTTATATTAAAAAATGTCCTGACTAATCCAAGCTTTATAATGGGAGTGAATGGCAGCCCAAAATTTGTAGCCCAAAAATGTGCATCCATCCATTATAAAAGTGCTCCACACGGCTCCAGGGGGTAAATAAAGGCCTTCTGAAGCGAAGCAATGCGTTTGTGTAAGAAAAATATCCATATTTAACACGTTATAAAGAAAAATATCTAGCTTCCGGCAGACCGCCTTCCATATTCAACTTACGGAAAAAGTCTAATGCCTCTTGCAGTTCAAAACACTTACGCTACGTCCAATGTCATCGTCGCGCCAGTTACGCTTTTTTCGTAAGTTGAATACGGAAGGCGGTCCGTGTGGATTACTTTTAAAATGGTTGGATACACTTTTTTGGGCTTTAAATTTTAGGCTCCCTTTCACTCCCATTACAAAGCCATATACACCTATATACACCTAGGATGGCGTGAGGGTGAGTAAATCATTGGGTTACATTTTCATTTTTGGGTGAACTATCCCTTTAAAACTTTTATAAAATGTTATATTTTAAATTTGACCAAAACAACTATACATCTTACTAATAAACTGAATTTTTAATGAATAAAACTACTAAGTTTTAATGACATTTGCTAGTCTTATAGACGCACCGCACTCTTCTTTAGGCTCATCTGAGGAGTCGCCGCAGTCGTCCTCTCCGTCACATTTCCAGCGCGCTGGGATACAGCGGCCGGAGTCTTTACAGCGGAATTCATCCACACCACACGTCATCTGAGCTACAGAGAAATAAGAGAAAGAGGTGACGCTAATATTGATATCAACACGTTCTGACTGGTAGAAGTGACCGACTGATGATATTTTGTGATTATAAACATGCCTGCTTCTATCTATCAATAGTCTTGGCAAAGGATAATGGTAAAAATAAATACTGTATATGATGAGTGTCCACTTACTGCAGTTGGCAGGTTCGTCGGATCCATCGACGCAGTCGTTATCACGGTCGCACACCCACACACGCGGGATACAGCGCTTTGTTATGGCACACTGGAACTGGTTCGGTGCGCACGTCACCTCCGCTACACACAAATAAACATGTTATACTTCACATTCTCTCACCTGTGTATGGTAAAGCCATGACCAAACCTGTTCAGCATCATTACTCTAGTCTTCAGTGTCACATGATCATTCAGAAATCATCAATGTTGAAAGCAGTTGTGCTGCTTCATATTTGTGTGGAAACCGTGATACAGTTTTATTCTCAGGATTCTTCCATGAATAGAAAACTCAAAAGAACAGCATTTATTTTTAAATAGAAATATTTTGTAACATTATAAATGACTTTACTGTCACTTTTGATCAATTTAATGCTGAATAAAAGTATTAATTTCCTTTAATAAATAATAATAATACAAAATCATACTGACCCAAAGTTTCACCAGTAGATTATATCATCAAATTCACATACATTCTAAATCATAAATGTTGTGAAAACATCAGCTGAAAATTATTCTTCTAATATTTGACAGGGAACATTTTAACAATGCATTTCAGATGAGCAAACACTCATAATAGATGTTCCAGATAGAGTGTCTGTGATGTATGTGTGTGTGTGTGTGGCTATACAATGAATTACATTAAAATAAAAATCACAACATGGCCTTATGCGATTATTAAAGCACAAAAGGTTTTATATGCCTATTGTTCTTTTAGCAGCGGCATTTTTATAATTTTCCTAAAGAAACTCACGGCAGTCTTTCTCATCCTCTCCTTCTCCACAGTTGTCCTGGCCGTTACAGCGGAATATCCCTGGAATACAGCGACTGGGATTGGTGCATTTAAACTGACTGGGCAAACACACGTGGATATCTGTAAAACACAAATACACAGACTTATAACATCGACATGGTTATTGACCTACAGGTACAGTCATATTTTCAGTCTAAAGCTGTGAAAAGTGAACTCAATACCAATGAAAACAATAAGTCTGGAGTGGCAATGCCTTACGGTAACCTTACCACAGATAATGTTCTTAGGCAAAAAGTCAAGCCTTTATAAAACAGCAGCAAACGCAATATGATAATAGACTCTTGTTTGCAATAAATACTTCCACTAATCCAATAATCTGAATAATCATATCTTCTGTCAAGTTCACTCTAGCACAATTGACTCAAGAACAGTGGAAACTGGATCAGTCCGACTGACAAATGAATCAGTGCGATTTGCGAACTGATTCATCAGGTTCTTTTGAATTGTAAACTGTAGACTCGCTCTGACCAAATCATTGAATCAGTGAGTTGTTGAATCGAGAACAGTGGCAACTGGATCAGTCCGATTGACAAATAAATTGTTCAGTGCGATTTGCGAACTGATTCATCAGGTTCTTTTGAATTGTAAACTGTAGACTCGCTCTGACCAAATCATTGAATCAGTGAGTTGTTGAATCGAGAACAGCGGCAACTGGATCAGTCCGACTGACAAATGAATCAGCGCGATTTGCGAACTGATTCATCAGGTTCATTTGAATTGTAAACTGTAGACTCACTCTGACCGAATCATTGAATCAGTGAGTTGTTGACTGAAGAACAGTGGCAACTGGATCAGTCCGAATGACAAATGAATCAGTGCGATTTGCAAACTGATTCATTAGGTTCATTTGAATTGTAAACTGTAGACTCGCTCTGACCAAATCACTGAATCAGTGAGTTGTTGAATCGAGAACAGCGGCAACTGGATCAGTCCGATTGACAAATGAATCAGCGCAATTTGCGAACTGATTCATCAGGTTCATTTGAATTGTAAACTGTAGACTCACTCTGACCGAATCAGTGAGTTGTTGACTCAAGAACAGCGGCAACTGGATCAGTCCGATTGACAAATTAATCAGCGTGATTTGCAAACTGATTCATCAGTTTCATTTGAATTGTAAACTCTATACTCACTCTGACCGAATCATTGAATCAGTGAGTTGTTGACTCAAGAACAGCGACAACTGGATCAGTCCAACTGACAAATGAATCAGTGCGATTTGCGAACTGATTCATCAGGTTCTTTTGAATTGTAAACTGTAGACTCGCTCTGACCGAATCATTGAATCAGTGAGTTGTTGAATCGAGAACAGCGCCAACTGGATCAGTCCGATTGACAAATGAATTGTTCAGTGCGATTTGCGAACTGATTCATCAGGTTCTTTTGAATTGTAAACTGTAGATTCGCTCTGACCGAATCATTGAATCAGTGAGTTGTTGACTCAAGAACAGCGGCAACTGGATCAGTCCGACTGACAAATGAATCAGTGCGATTTGCGAACTGATTCATCAGGTTCATTTGAATTGTAAACTGTAGACTCGCTCTGACCGATTCACTGAATCAGTGATGAATGAGTTGTTGACTTGTTGCCATTTGATATTTGCTTTTGAATGTAGTGAAGTAAAAGTGAAAATTTGCCAAAATAAAAATATTTTAAAAAAGACACTTGAAAAATGCACATAAACGTACCGCAGTTGGCCTCATCAGAGTTATCCTGGCAGTCGTTGTCTCCATCACAGATGTACGCTGGGTTAGTACAGATACCAGTGCCACACTGGAACTGACCCGGTCTGCATTTAAACTCAGCTGTTGAAAGAAATAATTACAAATGTGCTCTTATTATACATCTGTTATCATGGGTTTAGCTGTGAAAATGTATCTCCTACAATCCACATCACTCACGGCAGTCGGCAGGCTCGTCGGATCGGTCGCCACAGTCGTCCTCAGTGTCACACTTCCACCAGAACGGGATGCACTTGTCATTCTTGCAGACAAACTGAGGAGAGATGTTTAGGTACATTAGGTACTGAGGTACATGTTTTTGAGAAATGGTATGTGTTATTCTGTCTTAGACTGGGTTTAACGAATCTCATGATCTGGGTCAAGTGTCATGCCCTCACCTGGCTGGCGGTGCAGTTAGACATGCACTGTTTCCCATCAGCAGCCAGGTAGAAGTTATTTGGACAGGCACATTTATAACCACCACCCGGAGACAGCAGACACAAGTTACTGCAGCCGCCATTGTCTGTCTGACATGGGTGATTCGTGACTACAATGGAAGAAAAGAGAACACAACATTTTACAGGTTATAGAAGATTTTTTTTAATGTTTATTGTTCACTGAAAACTATTAGTATGCCATTCATGAGTTTATCTGCTCCAAACGTGTAAACATTTAGCCTCACAGACACCATCTACACATTGAGAGCGGTCCACTCAGATCTGTCAATCTCTTTCAGCTCAACCAATAGTGGGAGTTTTTGGGTGTGGCTACTGTAGCAGGCTGAGAGTTTGGGGTGTGGCTACTGTAGCAGGCTGAGAGTTTGAGGCGTGGCTACTGTAGCAGGCGGAGAGTTTGGGGCGTGGCTACTGTAGCAGGTGGAGAGTTTGAGGCGTGGCTACTGTAGCAGGCGGAGAGTTTGGGGCGTGGCTACTGTAGCAGGCTGGGAGTCTGGGGCGTGGCTACTGTAGCAGGTGGGGAGTCTGGGGCGTAGCTACTGTAGCAGGTGGGGAGTCTGGGGCGTAGCTACTGTAGCAGGTGGAGAGTTTGGGGCGTGGCTACTGTAGCAGGTGGAGAGTTTGGGGCGTGGCTACTGTAGCAGGTGGAGAGTTTGGGGCGTGGTTACCGTAGCAGGCTGAGAGTTTGGGGTGTGGCTACTGTAGCAGGTTGAGTTTGGGGCATGGATACTGTAGCAGGTGGGGAGTCTGGGGAGTAGCTACTGTAGCAGGTGGAGAGTTTGGGGCGTGGCTACTGTAGCAGGTGGCGAGTTTGGGGCATGGCTACTGTAGCAGGTGGAGAGTTTGGGGCGTGGTTACCGTAGCAGGCTGAGAGTTTGGGGTGTGGCTACTGTAGCAGGTTGAGTTTGGGGCGTGGCTACTGTAGCAGGTGGGGAGTCTGGGGCGTAGCTACTGTAGCAGGTGGGGTGTCTGGGGCGTAGCTACTGTAGCAGGTGGAGAGTTTGGGGCGTGGCTACTGTAGCAGGTGGAGAGTTTGGGGTGTGGCTACTGTAGCAGGTGGGGAGTCTGGGGCGTGGCTACTGTAGCAGGTGGAGAGTTTGGGGTGTGGATACTGTAGCAGGTTTAGAGCTTGGGGCGTGGCTACTGTAGCAGGCTGAGAGTCTGGGGCGTGGCTACTGTAGCAGGCGGAGAGTTTGGGGCGTGGCTACTGTAGCAGGCTGGGAGTCTGGGGCGTGGCTACTGTAGCAGGTGGGGAGTCTGGGGCGTAGCTACTGTAGCAGGTGGGGAGTCTGGGGCGTAGCTACTGTAGCAGGTGGAGAGTTTGGGGCGTGGCTACTGTAGCAGGTGGAGAGTTTGGGGTGTGGCTACTGTAGCAGGTGGAGAGTTTGGGGCGTGGTTACCGTAGCAGGCTGAGAGTTTGGGGTGTGGCTACTGTAGCAGGTTGAGTTTGGGGCATGGCTACTGTAGCAGGTGGGGAGTCTGGGGAGTAGCTACTGTAGCAGGTGGAGAGTTTGGGGCGTGGCTACTGTAGCAGGTGGCGAGTTTGGGGCGTGGCTACTGTAGCAGGTGGAGAGTTTGGGGCGTGGTTACCGTAGCAGGCTGAGAGTTTGGGGTGTGGCTACTGTAGCAGGTTGAGTTTGGGGCGTGGCTACTGTAGCAGGTGGGGAGTCTGGGGCGTAGCTACTGTAGCAGGTGGGGAGTCTGGGGCGTAGCTACTGTAGCAGGTGGAGAGTTTGGGGCGTGGCTACTGTAGCAGGTGGAGAGTTTGGGGTGTGGCTACTGTAGCAGGTGGGGAGTCTGGGGCGTGGCTACTGTAGCAGGTGGAGAGTTTGGGGTGTGGATACTGTAGCAGGTTTAGAGCTTGGGGCGTGGCTACTGTAGCAGGCTGAGAGTCTGGGGCGTGGCTACTGTAGCAGGTGGAGAGTTTGGGGCGTGGCTACTGTAGCAGGTGGAGAGTTTGGGGTGTGGCTACTGTAGCAGGTGGGGAGTTTGGGGCGTGGCTACAGTAGCAGGCTGAGAGTTTGGGACGTGGCTACTGTAGCAGGTTGAGAGCTTGGGACTTGGCTGCTGTAGCAGGCTGAGAGTTTGGGACGTGGCTACTGTAGCAGGCTGAGAGTTTGGGATGTGGCTACTGTAGCAGGTGGGGAGTTTGGGGCGTGGCTACTGTAGCAGGTTGAGAGTTTGGGGTGTGGCTACTGTAGCAGGTTGAGAGCTTGGGACGTGGCTACTGTAGCAGGTGGAGAGTTTGGGGTGTGGCTACTGTAGCAGGTGGAGAGTTTGGGGCGTGGCTACTGTAGCAGGTGGAGAGTTTGGGGCGTGGCTACTGTAGCAGGTGGGGAGTCTGGGGCGTGGCTACTGTAGCAGGTGGAGAGTTTAGGGTGTGGATACTGTAGCAGGTTTAGAGCTTGGGGCGTGGCTATTGTAGCAGGCTGAGAATCTGGGGCGTGGCTACTGTAGCAGGTGGAGAGTTTGGGGTGTGGCTACTGTAGCAGGTGGGGAGTTTGGGTCGTGGCTACAGTAGCAGGTTGAGAGCTTGGGACTTGGCTGCTGTAGCAGGCTGAGAGTTTGGGACGTGGCTACTGTAGCAGGCTGAGAGTTTGGGATGTGGCTACTGTAGCAGGTGGGGAGTTTGGGGCGTGGCTACTGTAGCAGGTTGAGAGTTTGGGGTGTGGCTACTGTAGCAGGTTGAGAGCTTGGGATGTGGCTACTGTAGCAGGTGGAGAGTTTGGGGCGTGGCTACTGTAGCAGGTGGAGAGTTTGGGGCGTGGCTACTGTAGCAGGTGGAGAGTTTGGGGCGTGGCTACTGTAGCAGGTGGGGAGTCTGGGGCGTGGCTACTGTAGCAGGTGGAGAGTTTAGGGTGTGGATACTGTAGCAGGTTTAGAGCTTGGGGCGTGGCTACTGTAGCAGGCTGAGAATCTGGGGCGTGGCTACTGTAGCAGGTGGAGAGTTTGGGGTGTGGCTACTGTAGCAGGTGGGGAGTTTGGGGCGTGGCTACAGTAGCAGGCTGAGAGTTTGGGACGTGGCTGCTGTAGCAGGTTGAGAGCTTGGGACTTGGCTGCTGTAGCAGGCTGAGAGTTTGGGATGTGGCTACTGTAGCAGGTGGGGAGTTTGGGGCGTGGCTACTGTAGCAGGTTGAGAGTTTGGGGTGTGGCTACTGTAGCAGGTTGAGAGCTTGGGACGTGGCTACTGTAGCAGGTGGAGAGTTTGGGGTGTGGCTACTGTAGCAGGTGGAGAGTTTGAGGCGTGGCTACTGTAGCAGGTGGAGAGTTTGGGGTGTGGCTACTGTAGCAGGTGGAGAGTTTGAGGCGTGGCTACTGTAGCAGGTGGAGAGTTTGGGGTGTGGCTACTGTAGCAGGTGTTTCCAATAAGTTTTTAAAAGCACCTTACTGTAGTTGCATAAGAAAATACACCAACCAAATGGTGCAAACAATCAATTTGATTTCTCTTCACTGACTTCATTTTTTGCTGCCATGATTTGGATGAGATGAGTTTGTGTATATGGGTGTCCTGACCCTCTGGTTGTCTGTAGGGGTGGTAGATGTGGATGTCCATGGGTCTGTGTAGGGTGCTGATCAGCATGGTCTTGTTGGTTCCCTGTGTTTTGTGAGCTCTGTTGATAGACTTGGTCTCCCAGTCTGTCCAGTAGATGTACTCTTCAAAAATTGTCATGGCGAATATGTGCGGAATGTCCTGACTCAAAACTGCAGCACAAACATGAGGTTATTCACTACACAAACATAATAAACACACAGCAACCTTACACAATAGAACATAAAATAGTTTTCATCAGACACAAATCTAAAGTTCACCGAAGCATTATAATATAATATAATATAATATAATATAATGATGCATTAAATTGATCAAATGTGACAGTAAAGACTTTTATAATGTTAGACAATATTTTAATTTCAAATAAATGCTGTTCTTTTGAACTTTCTATTCATCAAAGACTCCTAATAAAAATATATCACAGTTTTCAACATTTGAGCATCAAATCATCATATCAGAATGATTTCTGAAGGATCATGTGACATTGAAGACTGGAGTAATGATGCTGAAAATCCAGCTTTTTCATCACAGGGATAAATTACAGTTTACAATAATAATGTAATAATATTAATGTTCATATATCACAATGTTACTGTTTTTACTGTATTTTGATCAAATAAATGCAGCCTTGGTGAGCAGAAGAGACTTAAAAAAAACGCTCAAACCTTTGAATGGTAGTGATGTTATTTATATATACACACATGCAAAAAATATATACTTGTAAGTTACTTATACTATCTCCTTAACTACAGTTTATAGTCACAATCCTGCTGCTGTACTGAATACCAAAAATGGTTGTGATAGCCTGCAGACTCTTTAGCAAATGGTGTATGTTTTTTTCTCACCAGTGTGCCTACTGGATCCGTCTAAGCTGGCAAACTCGATGTAGTCCTCTCTGGCGTCTGCCCAGTAGATGCGATCATTGATGAAATCTAGCGTGAGACCGTTGGGCCAGGTTATCTTGTCCTGTATGATCACACTTCTGTTGGTGCCGTCCATCCCAATGCGGCCGATATGAGGATTATCACCCCAGTCAGACCAGTACAGGTACCTGACAAAGACAAACATCATTGTCAAGACACTTACAGTTCATGATCCTTCAGGGAATATTAGCAGACACAGGAAGAGGAGAACAAAATAACGGAAAAAGAAAACAATTAAAGTGCCCCTATCATGCTATTTTACAGGTTCCTGATTTTGTTTTGGAGTCTCCTACAATAAGTTTACAAGCATCCAAGCTCAAAAACACTTTAATTTTCTCATAATATACACTGCAGCATCAGGGGCCTCATGTATAAAACTTTCCGTACATTTCATCCTAAAAGTTTTCAGATTTATGAAACCATGCGTACACCAGAAACTGCGCAAAACCCGAGCTTACAACACCTAGTTTTACCATGCATAACGTCATCTGCATATCATTTACATGCATATTCCCACGTGATATTATGTTCAATGGTACAAGTAAATGTGCCGTCACATTACATTGCTAACAATCATTCAGTATCCTTGCATTGTTTTAGAATAAATAAATCATAATTGTATAAAATAAAAAAATAAAAAAGTTTTCAGAGAAGAGTTGTTCTCAAACTTTTCCACTGGCAAAATAGTTTTTAATTAGCATTTAATTGTATTTAATACAATTACTTTACACAAATCAAATTTGTGCAATTTTGCCTATAAGGTAAACAGATGTTTTACAATGTTTAGCCTATATATTTTTAATAGAAACAGATTTTTTTCAGTGTAAATAATTGTCTGGCATAGCGCGTCACTTACAGACATCTTACAGTTTCCATCAAACTCTATCCTTCAAATACAATTTCATAATATTGTGAAGACCAAGAAAGGGGTTATCATTAGGCTATTGTCTGTCTGTGCATGACACGACACCAACAGCACACCTGAATGCAGCAGAGCTTGTACAATACTGTGTCATCGGACCTATTCAAACTGGCCAATGGACCGTTCGATCGCCGAGTGAGTCCTTCGGTGTCTGTCATTATACCGTCTATGTTACTAAACCATCTGCTTAGACGGAGTAAGTGCGCATCATTGATCATTATTCGCGCGGAAATATTTTCTGCTATTTAGAACACAAGCGCCAAGCAATCCTCGATAGTTAAAACATTAAAACACAGCATGCCACAGGAAAAGTGTAGTGCAGCGCATCCACTGCAAATATTTATATTTAAATTAATATAAAAAATGTTGTCACATCTGGATAATGATTTCATGAAATTCAATGCTTAACTCCATTAATGAGAGAGGAATATTTAATATAAATGTATTTATCAGATGTAAAACAGTGTTTACTTCATTACTTTGTGTGAACACACGTACGGTGCGCACATATTTACGCCTAGTTTATTTTTTTATAAATCCCGATATGTGTGTGGAAAATTGCGTAAGCACATTTCAATGCCTTTCTTCAATGCCCCAGCTCCTTTCTCACAGTGTCTGAAACGGTTCAATCAAGGATTCGGTCTCTCTAAACCCCGCCTTTCTGAGAGCCTGCTCTGCTCTGATTGGTCAGACACCAAACGCTCATTATCATATCTGAATCTCAGCTCCGGATCTTCCTCAGCTCTTGACACACAGTGATACGAACAGTAACGATGGCGTGGGTTTTACCGTCTCAATCTCATCAAAGTGGATTTGCTTTGGCAGCAGAAACAGCGTCTTCTCCACATGAACAACACCAACCAAACTCTTCCAGTCTCAGCTACAACTACAGCGCTTGAGGGGCAAAGTAGACGTTGTTCACGGCAGCCAATGAAGACCATAGACTGGCATTATGCAAATCTGTTACAAACCTAAGCAGGTTCAACAGGAAGTTAGACTGGAATTACTGACGACTCGTTTCAGTTCAGAATCGCTTCTTTCTTTTGGGAGACAATAACTCCATTTATCTACATAATAATATAAAAGGGGCATTTTCATTGTTTACCCATTGCGGACGTCCACAGCCACGGCTCTGGGTTCCCTCAGTCCTGTGTTGACCAGAACAGTCCTGTATGCTCCGTCCAGCTTCGACACCTCAATAGTGTCCCGTCCCTTATCACACCAGTACAGGTTACCAGCGACCCAATCAACAGCCAGACCATCAGGGTTGCTGAGAGACGTGCGATGGAGAACCTGCCAAAGAAACCAAACGAAAGTCTAGTTTTAACCAACGTTTGGCTGACATCACAGAACGGTTGAATTAAGATGCAGCTACACGCAAACCACCTGAACGTTGCTGCCGTTGATGTGCATGCGTCGTATCATGCTGCCTTGAGTCGTGACATCCGTCCAATAGATCATCTGCTGCCTGTAGTCGAAGTCTAACGCAACAGCATTGTTCAGACCCTGGAAATGAAGAGCATTCATGAGGAACAACTGGAATGAAATGTTACAGTATAGAGTTTGAAAAACTAGTGCTAGTGTCAAATCATACCTGCTTTATGAGTGTGTAGTTTGAGCCGTCCAAGTTGAGCTTTCTCAAGTAATAACGGTTGGCAAAGATGAGGAACGGCTCCTCGTCTATACAGTGAAATGAAAATGAAAACATATTAAAGTAAAAAAAGTAACTCCCATGACTGCAGGTATGGATAAACTTGCAAATGTTGAGATTTTTGGCTATTTTGCTTCCATAACTTGTCTTCTTTAAGACTTGTGGAAAGAAAACATCCAAAATACACATTTAAGTGTGTATTTTATTAGGCATCTGTAGTTCCCTTTCAAGGGAACTCACGCTGCATCAGAGATAGCAATGCTATGGGAATGCTTCTGCCTGATTGCGTCTTGAAACGTGTGTAATCAGTCCAATGATGTGGTGGGCCGTCACAACGTAACTCTATATTAGCACCAGGAAACTCTATAATTAGCACCTGGACCAAACAATGGGAGCTTCTGACTGGCCGAAGCAAGTCGATCACAGACATGCAGGAAGTATGGCAGGGTGACACAGCATCTTGTTCCCTTTTCAAGGAACCATGGTTACAGTTGTAACCTGAGACGTTCCCTTTCAAGGAGATGATACCGCTATAGGTACAATAATACCCACTTCACCGTACTGACAAGTGCCTGTCTTGTGTGAATCATGGCGAGCACAACTAAGACATAAGCACTTGGGACCCCGGTGTGGAATCCAAGTCTAGTTGGATTCACATCCGTGGTCCATGGTCCGTTCACATCACGTTACCAGTTGTTCTATTGCCGTTTTGCCTTGAGTGTTTTATTTAATGTTAAAGGGGACCTATTATGCAAAATCAACCACCTTATTGTGGTAAAAATCCATCCTCTCTGTTTGTTATTTTCCCCATAAATCTGAAACAGTGTCTCGAAATGAGCCGTTCAGGAATGTGATCCAATGTGACGTCACACTGTAACAGGCCCCGCCCACGACTGGTGACGGAATCTGCCCTATTAGCTTAGCTCCTCCCACAGTCCACCATGTTTATCTCCTCACCAGAGCATTTAACAGCAGCATTCAAGAAGGACATGTATTCTTATTAAAGCTACTAAAGTTATTCAGTCAAGAGCAGTGAGTGATTTTCTGTTTTTCTTCTGTTTGATTCATATTAACAGCAGATATAGCAGTAGGTACTGTATATTACGCTGCTGTCACTTTAACACACATAGACACAACTGACTGTGTTTATGTGAACTTTGTGTGTTTTTGACATAATCTTGTGTGTATTTGACAGTTTAAGCGCAATAAGACGTGGAAGAGAACTTAGTTTAATACTCACGGGACGCTCCGTCTGACATCCAGCTTTCTGTGCGCGTGCTTCGGGTGTGTGCGCTCAGAAAACCATATATCAGAAGTTTAGACTGATATGGCTTTAAAACGCATGCAGATAATAAACTTTCATGATGATTAAGAACTACAATGTCATGTGAGCATGAACGCGATAGAGATGATAATCAAAACCAAACAGATGTTTTAGTTTTTGGCAGAGTATGTGATACGTGAGCTGTACAGGCTCCGCCCTCTTCTGGATAGGGGGCGGGGAGCAGCAGCTCATTTGCATTTAAAGATACATGAACGAAAACAGCTTGTTTTTGTTTTCACTCAAAAATGGCCATTTACAACATATAATAAGTGATCTGTGGGGTATTTTGAGCTGAACCTTCATTCTGGAGGACACCTGAGACTTATATTACATCTTGTAAAAGGGGCATAATAGGTCCCCTTTAAAGTTGAATAAACTGTTAGCGCCTGTGATTAGATCCTTCATCTCATCTTTATTGCAACTGACTGTGACAGTGACTCGTACCAGAGGTGGACTTGCAGATGGTGGGGTCGGAGGGGCTGAGCTGGAAGCCGTCCACACACACACAGCGGAAGCTGCCGTGTGTGTTGATGCAGTGCTGTGTGCAGGGATATGTGGTGGTGCACTCGTCCACATCTACACAGGTCTTCCCATCATCTTTCAGTCTAAAGCCAGGGTGGCATCTGCACTGGAGAGAGAAACACATAAGAAAAGTAAGTATCGGATTGTGCCAGTGTAAAGTAAATACAAAGTAAAAGCAAGACACTACAGACAAAACCTTTTTTTTCATGCATCTACACTATATTGCCAAAAGTTTTGGGACGTCTGGCTTTACATGCACATGAACTTTAATGACATCCCATTCTTAATCCATAGGGTTTAATATAGAGTTGGCCCACCCTTTGCAGCTATAACAGCTTCAACTCTTCTGGGAAGGCTTTCCACAAGGTTTAGGAATGTGTTTATGGGAATTTTTGACCATTCTTCTAGAAGCACATTTGTGAGGTCAGGCACTGATGTTGGACGAGAAGGTCTGGCTCGCAGTCTCCGCTCTAATTCATCCCAAAGGTGTTCTATCGGGTTGAGGTCAGGACTCTGTGCAGGCCAGTCAAGTTCCTCCACACCAAACTCGCTCATCCATGTCTTTATGGACCTTGCTTTGTGCACTGGTGCGCAGTCATGTTGGAACAGGAAGGGGTCATCCCCAAACTGTTCCCACAAAGTTGGGAGCATGAAATTGTCCAAAATGTCTTGGTATGCTGAAGCAATGAGAGTTCCTTTCACTGGAACTAAGGGGCCAAGCCCAACCCCTGAAAAACAACCCCACACCATAATCCCCGCTCCACCAAACTTTACACTCGGTACAATGCAGTCCGGCAAGTATCGTTCTCCTGGCAGCCGCCAAACCCAGACTCGTCCATTGGATTGCCAGACAGAGAAGTGTGATTGGTCACTCCAGAGAACACGTCTCCACTGCTCTAGAGTCCAGTGGCGGCGTGCTTTACACCACTGCATCCAACGTTTTGCATTGTACTTGGTGATGTAAGGCTTGGATGTAGCTGCTCAGCCATGGAAACCCATTCCATGAAGCTCTCTACACACTGTTCTTGAGCTGATCTGAAGGCCACATGAAGTTTGGAGGTCTGTAGCTATTGACTCTGCAGAAAGTTGGCAACTTCTGCGCACTGTGCACCTCAGCATGCGCTGACCCCGCTCTGTGATTTTACGTGGCCTACCACTTCGTGGCTGAGTTGCTGTTGTTCCCAATTGCTTCCACTTTGTTATAATACCATTAACAGTTGTCCGTGGAATATTTAGTAGTGAGGAAATTTCATGAATGGACTTATTGTACAGGTGGCAACCTATCACAGTACCACGCTTGAATTCACTGAGCTCCTGAGAGCGACCCATTCTTTCACAAATGTTTGTAGAAGCGTCTGCATGCCTAGTGCTTGATTTTATACACCTGTGGCCATGGAAGTGATTGAAACACCTGAATTCAGTGATTTGGAGGGGTGTCCCAATACTTTTGGTAATATAGTGTATATTCTGAAGGTTTTTACATAGGGATTTGTTCATATATCATTCGCCTGATTTATAACATTTTATTCTTAAAAATCTGTAATCAAAATGAAACAAGAATTTTGGACCTAGCAAATTAATGCATATTTAATTAGATTATTCCTTATTTGCTTATTTAAACATAACATTTCACTGTGACCAATAAACTGAGGAATTATGGTGATATCGGTTAATTTTATTATTCCGTTCACCTGTGGTGTCTTGCCTTAAGGAAGTTTATTTTCTAAAAATCATAAACTGCCATAAGCATGATCTTTACCTTGAATCCGATCTTCAGGTCCTCACACAGCTGAGAGCAGCCGCTCAGTTTACTGTTCAGACATTCATTAATGAAGCAGTTCAGCTCATCCGTTCCGTCGCCGCAGTCATCGTTGCGATTGCACAGTAGCATCTCACTGATGCATTTACCATTCCCACAAGCATACGCCGTGTCATTACATTTCTTTTCTGCTTGAAGAAAAAAAAGAAAGAATCATTAAATGCATGTGCAGATTGTGCTGGTCCAGCACTTGAGAGGTTTCTACTGTAACCATTAAGACATGTTTTTTCCAAAGCCTATCCAAAAATACCCGATTTAATTAGGTATTTTGAAATTTTATTGGTGTGCCTGCATTGTTCTGTGACTCAGGACCGGTTTGGCCCGATCTCTCAGCTCGGTCAGTCCTCCTTCACACTTTGATGGCATGACGCCACATAGACTGTTGGGTAGTTTGTGGGCTTTGTCATTTAGAACAAGGCCACAGATATCCAGCTGGATTAGCATTTAGTTCATACCAGAGCCGTCGCAGTGAGAGTTTTTGGGAGCTTCGTCTGAGTGATCATGGCAGTCAAACTCTCCGTCACACTCCCAGGACTTCTGGATCAGGCAGCGGCCGTTGTCACAGCGGAACTCATTGGCCTTACAGGCAGGATACTCTACAGAGACGAATACAGACTGATGAGATCTCAAATAATACAGTGAAGTCAAACGTATTAAAACATGTCTTCTGTAGTAATGGGTACCAAAATATTAAAACAGTTTTGCTGATGTTTTATTCTCTCTTCTTTTTATTTTAACAATATTGTTAACTTCAGACCCCGCAACCAGTGTTATTTTACTATCATCGACATACTATTATAGTTTTTGTTAATATTTTGGGTAACACTTTAGACATTCTATAAGTAACTTTGCAACTACATGTCAACTAACAGTCATTAGAGTATTAGTAGATTGTCTGCTTAAAGGGTTAGTTCACCCAAAAATTAAAATTAAAACACAAATGAAGATATTTTTGATGAAATCTGAGAGCTCTCTGACCCCTCCATAGACAGCAATTTAATTAACACTTTCAAGGTTCAGAAAGGTAGTAAAGACATTGTTAACCTTAATTTTATGAAGCGACGAGAATACTTTTTGTGTGCAAAAACAAACAAATTTATTCAACAATTTCGTTCTAGCCTGTGTCAGACTCTTACGCTGTTGACATTGTAAAAACAGTCCAAAAATATCAAAAATATCTTCATTTGTGTTCTGAAGATGAACGAAGGTCTTACGGGTTTGGATCGACATGAGGGTGAGGAATTAATGACAGAATCTTTATTTTTGGGTGAACTTTTTTCACCCAGATTTATGTATACACATGCTCTGAACAAATGGAAACAGATATATATAATACTTCTGTACTTAATTTGATTTAATTTTAATTAGATTTTTTTTTATTTAATTCAAGTGAGAGTCAAGTATCGTGACATCGTACGATTGATTCGCCATTATTCATGTCATTGCTTGGTAATTATAAGATAATCATCTCATAATTATCTTGTTTGAAATAATCATGAACGTACCGCACTCCTGAGATTCGTCAGATCCGTCGCCGCAGTCGTTGTCGTGGTCACACACGAAGTGTTTAGGGATACACTGTCTGTTCTGGCACATGAACTCTCCCGCCTTACATGTGTTATTGAACACTGACCGAAAAAAAGAAACAATAATACACACAAGAATGATTAGCAGGAGTGATTTGCACAGACAAAAGCAAGTGGTGTATTTGACCACTCACCACAGCCGGCCTTCACACTCTCGTCGGCTCCGTCCGGACAGTCTCTGTCGCCGTCACACACCCAGCGCTGCGGGACACACTTGTGTGAGTCGGGACACTGGAATGCGTCCGCACTGCACGTTTTATTCTCTGAGTCAAAAACACACATGATTTAAAGAACATGTAAAACAATTTCTAAAATAATTCAATGTCATTTATTATGTTAAAGTGCCCCTATTAAGTTTTTTCAGATATTTCCTTTCATGTTTCCTAAAATAAAGAAGTGATTCTGAACTGAAACGAGTCGTCAGTAATGCCGCGTTCCAGGCAACCCGTAACCCGTGTTTTTCCAACCTTCTACCCGTGAAAGTGCACTGGAACGGCAGTCAAACCCGTGACTTCCCACCCGTGACCTCGTACTAGATCGATGTACTCCCAGTCACGCGCTCTGACGTCACATAGCCCACGAAACAACAATGGCAGCCCCTACGGATGCGGTGTTTATGAAAGTCGTACACCAAATACATTTCCAAATATACAAATAACGTAAAATAAAAGGTATAACAGCTTCTCTTGCCTTATGCGCCGTTTTTCCTCCTCCGTTTCCCTCAAATAAGCAAGGAGTAAGCACCTTTGGCGATAGAAATGATTGTAAATGAGCATAAGCCCCGTACGGTCCGCCATGATTTGTTTACATCTAGCTACCACAATTCCTTGCGCTCAGGCAGTTTGGCGTGACTTTGCCTGGAACGCTACAAAGTCGTGAGTCGTGGTTTGAAGTCGTAACTTACGGGCTCAAAAACCTGCCTGGAACGCAGCATAATTCCAGTCTCACTTCCTGCTGAATCTATGTAGGTTTGTAACAGATTTGCATAATGCCAGTCTATGGTCTTCATTGGCTGTCATGAACAACGTCTACTTTGCCCCTCAAGCGCTGTAGTTGTAGCTGAGACTGGAAGAGTTTGGTTGGTGTTGTTCATGTGGAGAAGACGCTGTTTCTGCTGCCAAAGCAAATCCACTTTGATGAGATTGAGACGGTAAAACCCACGCCATCGTTACTGTTCGTATCTCTGTGTGTCAAGAGCTGAGGAAGATCCGGAGCTGAGATTCAGATATGATAATGAGCGTTTGGTTTCTGACACAGTCGACCAATCACAACAGACTGGGCCATCTGACCAATCAGAGCAGAGCAGGCTCTCGGTAAGGCGGGGTTTTAGAGATACAGAATCCTTGATTGAACCGTTTCAGACACTGTGAGAAAAGAGCTGATGCTGCAATGGATATTATGAGAAAATTAAAGTGTTTTTTGATCTTGGATGCATGTCCTCCTACTGTAGGAGACTCAATTCACCCTTCGCCGGGAGTTTGATTGACAGGCGATCTGACTAATCATAATCCACCATCTATCGAATACGCCATTTTGTTCGACAAAGTAGTCAGGAGAGTTCGTAGATTAACATTGGTGGACTTGAACTTGAAAAACGGTGTGTACTGACGTCTTTCCGCGGTTGAAACAACATTCCTTCTGATGTTTATTCATGTTTATTTGATGCTATAAATTAACTCGAAGGAAGAGATGATCGGTTCACGAGCAGCTTTAACTGAGGCACTACAGCGATCTGTCAAGACACATTAAAGAGCCACAAAACGGTATTTATTGTTTAAATTTCTTTAAAAAACAAAACCAAAATTTGGCTTTGTTTCATATCAAAAGTAACCTGCTCTTTCCTGTCTGTCGGCACGTTGTCCGTATCCTCTTTGCTCCGTGATGTGTTTTTCACTGCGTGAGAACATGATGTGTGGGGTGTGGGGTGAGAGTGCCATGGCTTGTCGGGCATAGCAACAGTAACTAAAGGGGAGGGTCTTTGTGAACGGTCAGTTAGGAACAAAATTAGGAACCTGTAAAATAGCATAACAGGGGCACTTTAATAAAAGTTTTATTTTCTGTGATTCATCAGTCATGCACTTTAAAATGTCTCATTCCATGCTGTTTTTAAGGATCAGCACTCACTGCATCTGCTGTCCTCATCTGTTCCATCTCCACAGTCGTCCGCTCCATCACACACCCAGCTGCTGGAAATACAGTGATGATTCCCGCACTCAAACTGCGTCGCTGAGCAGAACTTGTCTGAGTAGAATCATTAAACCATCCGTTAGTGAATTATTCAAAAGATTCTTCATAGACGGAGCATATTTAAAAGATTCTGTTCAACTGACCTCAAATGAACTGGACAGATCTGCAAGTGTATTTATGTGTTCTTAAAGTCACCATGAATTCAAAATTGAAAAAACATTTTTTATGGAATATATTTATTATAAATGATTTCTCTGTGCACATCATTATTGTTTTAAATTCATGAGCCTCATAATCTTGAACTTCCCCTCCCTCTTGCAGCTCATCTCATCTAATCTCTTCTCTGATGACGAGGGCGGGGCAAACTGTCACTCACATGAGATCCACCAATAACAAACCACAACCATCCAATCAGTTCCCCACGGACAAAATCAAGCCCCGCCCTACATTTGTTCTTATTTGAGAAGCCGTTTCACTTGGATATACGGCACAATAGGTAAGAACAAACGAGTGCAACTTCCGTTTCATGCAACTTTAACTTTAAGAAGTGATATAAATCTGACAAAACCTCATTTGGAAAAATAAATAAATGTTAATGTCTCTGGTATTACTCTTGTTATAGATTCAGCGTCTATGTACTTTTGATTTGTAATGTGGACTTGTATTATGTTGACTCTTAGTTTGTATCCGGTTCAGTTCCTGTTTCCTCTCATCACTCCCAATTAATTGTTTACACATCACATATCTTGTTAGTTAAGTTCTAAGATATTTCTGTTTTCCTGGTTTATGTATTTTGATTATTATTATTAAACTTCATCTGCATTTGGATTCCTCTTCTCTGAGCCAACGTTACAACTTTCTGTGATTGATCTATTTTGATGTTCTGATTATCGTTCTGAATTCCATCCGACGGTTTTCCTAGCTTTTTGTTTAAAATGTTGCTGTTTTCATGAAACTTACCCACAGTCAAGTGCTGTAAAAATGTATGAAGCTAGAATAAAATGTTTTTTTGTTGTTGTTTTTTTCACAGAGGCTTCTTTTGATATTTTGTATGTTCAGATATACACCGATCAGGCATAACATTATGACCACTGACAGGTGAAGTGAATAACACTGATTATCTCTTCATCACGGCACCTGTTAGTGGGTGGGATATATTAGGCAGCAAGTGAACATTTTGTCCTCAAAGTTGATGTGTTAGAAGCAGGAAAAATGGACAAGCGTAAGGATTTGAGTGAGTTTGACAAGGGCCAAATTGTGACGGCTAGACGACTGGGTCAGAGCATCTCCAAAACTGCAGCTCTTGTGGCGTGTTCCCGGTCTGCAGTGGTCAGTATCTATCAAAAGTGGTCAAAGGAAGGAACAGTGGTGAACCGGCGACAGGGTCATGGGTGGCCAAGGCTCATTGATGCACGTGGGGAGCGAAGGCTGGCCCGTGTGGTCCGATCAAACAGACGAGCTACTGTAGCTCAAATTGCTCAAGAAGTTAATGCTGGTTCTGATAGAAAGGTGTCAGAATACACACTGCATCACAGTTTGTTGTGTATGGGGCTGCAAAGCCGCAGACCAGTCAGGGTGCCCATGCTGACCTCTGTCCACTGCCGAAAGCGTCAACAGTGGGCACGTGAGCATCAGAACTGGACCATGGAGCAATGGAAGAAGGTGGCCTGGTCTGATGAATCATGTTTTCTTTTACATCACGTGGATGGCCGGGTGCGTGTGCGTGGCTTACCTGGGGAACACATGGCACCAGGATGCACTATGGGAAGAAGGCAAGCCGGCGGAGGCAGTGTGATGCTTTGGGCAATGTTCTGCTGGGAAACCTTGGGTCCTGCCAACCATGTGGATGTTACTTTGACACGTACCACCTACCTAAGCATTGTTGCAGACCATGTACACCCTTTCATGGAAACGGTATTCCCTGGTGGCTGTGGCTCTTTTAGCAGGATAATGCCCCTGCCACAAAGCAAAAATGGTTCAGGAATGGTTTAAGGAGCACAACAATGAGTTTGAGGTGTTGACTTGGCCTCCAAATTCCCCAGATCTCAATCCAATCGAGCATCTGTGGGATGTGCTGAACAAACAAGTCTGATCCATGGAGGTCCCATCCTCGCAACTTACAGGACTTAAAGGATCTGCAGCTAACATCTTGGTGCCAGATACCACAGCACACCTTCAGGGGTCTAGTGGAGTCCATGCCTCGACGGGTCAGGGCTGTTTTGGCAGCAAAAGGGGGACCAACACAATATTAGGAAGGTGTTCATAATGTTATGCCTGATCGGTGTATATTCTGGGGACAATGAAAGTTTTGTGAACATGATCAAAAATGCTGGCAACTTCTTTTAAAAAACGCTGGAGGTGAAAGAGTTAATGTACAGTGAGGTGGGGTAGTGTTTATTAGCTTGGTATAAGCACAGTAAAGGTCAATAGAAAGAACGCGCGTGCAGCTCACCACAGTGCGCCTCGTCAGCTCCGCTGTCGCAGTCGTTCTCCTTGTCGCAGGTCCAGCTCATGGGGATACAGCGACCGTTGGGGCAAGCAAAGAAGTTTGATGGACACTTTCTCTTTTTCTTATCTGATGAGTAAAAAGAAACAAGAGACAAGCGAGTTTAGAGGCTTTTTTTGTAACCGTTTTTAAATTATTTAAGCCACGAGTAAATAAAGGCTTTTTAGATCTCTTAATCCTGAGTGCCTTGGCTTCACAATGAACTTCAAAATGAACTTCATTTGGAGTTTGTTTCAGGAGTCAAAGTGAACTTTCCGGAAAAGTTTACTCTGTTAACTTCTTAGTTAACTTCTTTTTAACCCCCAAATTTGCCATGAGTATATTGGGGACTTTAAACTGTGCTCAGATTTTCTAAGATCCCAAAGTCTGTCATCAAACTTTAGAGATTTGAATACAAACTCAAACATTTCTTATTAAGATTTTAATTTCATTGCTTAAAATGGAAAGGACATGAAAAAATTAACAGGACAGACACCTTAAAAGGCTGCACACATCTGAATTACCTGGGCAGTTCCTCTCATCTGAATAGTCTCCGCAGTCATTAGCTCCGTCACAGACCCATGATGGAGCGTAACACAGTGTGGTGAACTCACACCGCTGATAGGTGACGCCTTTCACACCCAGGCGGAAATAACTGGAACAATCGGAAGCCACTAGAAAACCAGACATAAGACATAGGCTTAAGAAATCAACCAACAGTATATACAAATTTCAAGCTTGCTGATGTTTATTTTGGTTATGGATAAACTTGTACAAAAGTTTAACTGCAGTTTATTGCACTGTGTAGCCCAAGTGCATTCTTGTAAATATGTGTGCTTTTTTAAGTGATTGTCTGTTGTAATCAACAGCACGTCACAGATACAGTTAGATAATAATCCAAGTCTGAAATGCTGAATGTGAATAAATGTTTGCTGCAGAATCCTTGAGGAACTTACAGCAGTTCATTTCATCGCTGGCGTCCTCACAGTCCAGCACCTGATTACAGCGGCTGGAGTTTGACACACATGATCCGTCTCTGCACTGAAACTGATCCGCCGTGCACAGGGTTGCTACAGTACAACACACACAAATCAATAGTCATAAAAGTGGAAACTCACAAAAACACGCAAAAAAAGATTTATAAATAAAAAACTGATTGAAATGGTCCTACTTTCATGATAATTTAGAACATTTCCTTCCTTTTAGCACATTTTCTTCCCAACTGCCATACGTGCATATTGTTGTAATTTTTATTATTCTCAATGGTGATTTTCATTCTATTTCCCAAATAATAACTGAAATACAATGATTGATTGATTGATTGTGATTTCGACACAAAATGACAAATATTGCACGTTGCTAATCATTTATCTGGCCAGCTGCAAAATATTTAATCTGCATGAGTCAAAGAACTATGCAGACATCACAGGCCAGTGACAATGAAACTGACCAAAATATAAATTCTAATTTCTAATGATTCCTAGTGATTTTCTTTGACTTGGGGGCAAAATATGACATTTCAAGTCTGCTCCGACTTTGCTTTTAAACCCAGAAGAACGAAATTGCTCAGAAAAATGCAAAAATTACCAATTACCACATCATGAATGTGAGGTAGAAGTGTGCCTTTGGAGTGTGTGACTGCCTGCGGGCACGATTCTACGTCAGCTGGTCCTCTGCATTTATTTATGAGAATGAGCTTTTTTAATAAGTAGAATAAGTATTTGATCACCTACCAACCAGTAAGAATTCCGGCTCTCAAAGACCTGTTAGTTTTTCTTTAAGAAGCCCTCCTGTTCTCCACTCATTACCTATATTAACTGCACCTGTTTGAACTCGTTACCTGTATAAAAGACACCTGTCCACACACTCAATCAAACAGACTCCAACCTCTCCACAATGGCCAAGACCAGAGCGCTGTGTAAGGACATCAGGGATAAAATTGTAGACCTGCACAAGGCTGGGGTGGGCTACAGGACAATAGGCAAGCAGCTTGGTGAGAAGGCAACAACTGTTGGCGCAATTATTAGAAAATGGAAGAAGTTCAAGATGACGGTCAATCTCCCTCGGTCTGGGGCACCATGCAAGATCTCACCTCGTGGGGCATCAATGATCATGAGGAAGGTGAGGGATCAGCCCAGAACTACACGGCAGGACCTGGTCAATGACCTGAAGAGAGCTGGGACCACAGTCTCAAAGAAACCCATTAGTAACACTCTACGCCGTCATGGATTAAAATCCTGCAGCGCACGCAAGGTCCCCCTGCTCAAGCCAGCGCATGTCCAGAACCGTCTGAAGTTTGCCAATGACCATCTGGATGATCCAGAGGAGGAATGGGAGAAGGTCATGTGGTCTGATGAGACAAAAATAGAGCTTTTTGGTCTAAACTCCACTCGCCGTGTTTGGAGGAAGAAGAAGGATGAGTACAACCCCAAGAACACCATCCCAACCGTGAAGCATGGAGGTGGAAACATCATTCTTTGGGGATGCTTTTCTGCAAAGGGGACAGGACGACTGCACCGTATTGAGGGGAGGATGGATGGGGCCATGTATCGCGAGATCTTGGCCAACAACCTCCTTCCCTCAGTAAGAGCATTGAAGATGGGTCGTGGCTGGGTCTTCCAGCATGACAACGACCCGAAACACACAGCCAGGGCAACTAAGGAGCGGCTCCGTAAGAAGCATCTCAAGGTCCTGGAGTGGCCTAGCCAGTCTCCAGACCTGAACCCAATAGAAAATCTTTGGAGGAAGCTGAAAGTCCGTATTGCCCAGCGACAGCCCCGAAACCTGAAGGATCTGGAGAAGGACTGTATGGAGGAGTGGGCCAAAATCCCTGCTGCAGTGTGTGCAAACCTGGTCAAGAACTACAGGAAACGTATGATCTCTGTAACTGCAAACAAAGGTTTCTGTACCAAATATTAAGTTCTGCTTTTCTGATGTATCAAATACTTATGTCATGCAATAAAATGCAAATTAATTACTTAAAAAAAAAAAATACAATGTGATTTTCTGGATTTTTGTTTTAGATTCCGTCACTCACAGTTAAAGAGTACCTATGATACAAATTACAGACTTCTACATGCTTTGTAAGTGGGCAAACCTGCAAAATCGGCAGTGTATCAAATACTTGTTCTCCCCACTGTATATCATAACACAATGGATTATTCTGATACACAGAAGACAATAATGTAGACTGAAAACTCAAAGATGATTGGGCAAAAGTAACTATGCCTTTATTCTTTCTGTATTAAACTGATGTGTGTCGTTTGTTCAGAGACTGTAGTGCTCTTAAATGTATTGAAAATATCATTAGACCTTTAAATTTTCTACCGCGTTTCTCCCTTGTTTTGGCAGTTTGATGTCATATAGGGTTAGATTTTTTAAATGCATCAAGGTGCCCTCAACTAAGTTTTTTTTCTCTCCGTGGTATTATTTTAATATTCATGTGTCTGTATAATGAGTGTGTCGTAGGTCTGTGTTTTATTGGTTGTCTCCCCTCTACACTCCCACTTCTCCACAGCTTTACACGCCCATTTCTAGAGATTTTTTGCAACTCTGAGGTGTGAACGACCAGGCTAAAACAGGAGGGTTTCATGACACTTTAACAATGACATCAGTTGAACCACAAGGCTTTACAATTCAAAAGACAAAAACATCAGAGATGTAATAAAGGGGGAATAAAATTGTACAACCTCATCAAGTTTTAGGCTGGATTTGACAATTGTTCAAAAGTCATTCTAATATGCTGATTTGGTGCTCAATTAGTATCAATTAATATTGCTTAATAGATGCTCAATTATTAATAAAGGTTATTATCAATGTTGGAAAAAGTTTTTGCCACTTCAAATTTTTTGACGAAACTGTGATACATTTTATTTTTCAGGATTCTTTGATAAATAAAAAGCTCAAAAGAACAGCATTTATTTGAAATAGAAATCTTTTGTAACATTGTCAATATTTTTACTGTCACTTTTGACAGTAAATCTTACTTACCCCACAATTTTAAATGGTTTCCACAGCAGCAAAAACAGTTTTCAACATGGATAATAATCAGAAATATTTCTTGAGCAGCAAATCATCATATTAGAATGATTTGTGAAGGATCATGTGACACTGAAGACTGGAGTAATGATGCTGAAAATTCAGCTTTGATCACAGGAATAAATTACACTTTATTATATATTCACATAGAAAACAGCTATTTTAAATTGTAATAATATTTCACAATTTACTGTATTTTTGATCAAATAAATGTAGCCTTGGTGAGCAGAAGTTTTAATGTTTTCTTTCAAAAACATTAAAAAATCTGAAATATTCCAAACTTTTAACTGCCAGTGTAGAGATGGACGGAGAGAATCTCAAGCATATGGGGAGATCCAGATATATAGTGTATATGAACAGGTGGTCTTACCATTACAGAAGAGTTCATCAGAGTTATCACCGCAATCATCCCGGCCATTACACCAGGAACTGTGGCCGGCACAGCGTCCGTTCACACAGCGCTTATAGCCCTTCTTACACACACGGTTAGCTGAAGACAAACACAGGCTGTTAAAGCGACACATGGACTTCACAACCGCCGTGAACATTCATAACAACACACACACACACACTCACTGCAGTAGGACTGCTTCTCATCTGACTTGTCTTTGCAGTGGGCCATGCCGTCACAGGTGAGTGTGTATTTGATGCAGTCTCCATTCCCACACTCAAAGTCATCCATACTGCTGCATGACGTGTTTTGAGCTGAACGGCACAAGATGACAACTATTAACATAGTACGCACCACTATATATTCCTTCAAACATGTAATACAATAAAATATGAACATGTAATATAATACAATAAAGCATGATAATCACAACTTTGTATATACAGTATATAGGATATAGTTGGAGGCGTGGGAGGGTTTTAAACAATCGATAAATTTCATTGGTTCTTGAGCAATGTTTGAGCTTCCGTTTACCATATTTGATGTGTATCATACACTCATACATGTGCTGATCACTGGTTATATGCAAACACAAGCCTATATTAAATCTGTTCATCAAATGAAGCGATTATGTCTCTTCAAAAGACTTTATTCACATGGATTACTTTTACAATCTCTTTATGAACTTTTTTCAAGCTTGAAAGCTTTGGTGGGATGAACTAGCAATAGAGACAGAAATCTCTCAGGTTTCATTGAAAATATCTTCATTTGTGTTATGAAGATTAACAGAAGTCAGTAACACTTTATAATAACCGCATGCTATGAATCATTAGTAAATATTAAATTAGTTAATAGCTATGAATGCTTTATTCTTGTGTTTAATAATTGTATGTTCATACTTTATTAACCTCCTTAGCTCTGGCACAATTTTGGGAGATTTCCGCCTGGATTTGGCCTACCCAAATTGAAAAGCTTCCCATACCCACATACAGTGGTCTAAATACACAATTTTGGTGTTATTTTACAGGAAACCCTTTGAAGTTACATAAAACACTGCTAAAAGTGATAAACATTTATGTATATGTTATCTGAGCTGTAATAAACCCCCCCAAAGAAGAGGCGCTTTTTGATTTTTTAGTTTTAAATTCATTTTTGAAAATGTATATCTCAGGCCCTGTGTGCTCTAGCACCCTGCAGACAGTTTTGGCTGTTTCCAGCATATGTCAGCAAACACTGGAAAAAAGTTGTATGCAAGATTTATTCAAATCGATCTAAAGGGAGGAATATTACCTTTTTTATGTAATTTTCGCCTACCCAAATCTCTCCAATATACAAGTCTCCCCATATACAGTGGTATAAATGCTATATCCCAGTGTCACAAAATTATTTATTCCAGTGTTTGCTGACATATGCTGGAAACAGCCAAAACTGTCTGCAGGATGCTAGAGCACACAGGGCCTGAGATATACACTTTCAAAAATGAATTTATAACCAAAAAAATAAAAAATGAATTTATAACCAAAAAATAAAAAAATGAATTTATAACCAAAAAAATAAAAAAGCGCCTCTTTTCGGGGGGGGGGGGGGGGGGGGGTTGGGGGGGGGGGTTATTACAGGTCAGATAACATATACTTAAATGTTTATCACTTTTAGCAGTGTTTTATGTAACTTCAAAGGGTTTCCTGTAAAATGACACCAAAATTGTGTATTTAGACCACTGTATGTGGGTATGGGAAGCTTTTCAATTTGGGTAGGCCAAATCATTTTTCACTTTTCACCTCTATATAATCAGTTAACTATAAACGCTGTGTTTAAATGACAAAACTTTCATATGCAGACGTATGATGTATGGAGTCTGTGATTGGCTGGTATCCCACCGATGCAGGTGTTGTCCTCCAGCAGTTTCCTCTCTCCGCGGCAGCTACAGTTGACCCGTCCATCTGATGAGAGCAGGCACAGATCCTGACAGCCACCATTATTCACCCGGCAGGGCGAGAACTCACCTGCACACACACACACACACACACACATGAATTTACCATCCTGAGAGGTCACAAGAGGCATTATGTGCACTCATTATGCACCCCTTCATGAAACACACAAACAGATACAAATAACCCATTTAAAATTCACTACCCATCTGCACACATATTTACAAAAAACTGTTTCCTATTCACAGCACACAAATGTAAACACTCAGTTCTCAGAGGTTTGCAGATGGGATTTATATTTAATAAATATATTAAAGAATTTTTATGTATTTTAAAGGGTTAGTTCTGTCATTAATTCCTCACCCTCATGTCGTTCCAAACCCGTAAGACTTTCGTTCATCTTCAGAACACAAATTAAGAGATTTTTGATGAAATCTTAGAGCTTTCTGACCCTCCATTGACAGTTACGCAACTACCACTTTGACACTTCAAGTTCATAAAGAGATCGTAAAACTAATCCATATGGTGGTTTAGTCCAAATTTTCTCGATCGATTTATAAGATAAACAGATTGAATTGAGCCTTTTATTCAAAAAGATCTTCATTTGTGTTCTGAAGATGAACGAAAGTCTTACGGGTTTGGATCAACATGAGGGTGAGGAATTAATGACAGAATCTTCATTTTTGGGTGAACTAACCCTTTAACTAATGGTCTGTTATGCATTATATACACTACCGTTCAAAGGTTTGGGGTCGGCAATATCGTAAGAAAGAAGAAAATATTTTTGAAAGAAGTCTCTTATGTTCATCAAGGCTGCATTTATTTGATCAAAAATACAGTAAAACAGTAATATTGTGAAACATTACTATATTTTAAAATAGCTGTGTTCTGTGTGGATATATAGTAAAGTGTAATTTATTCCTGTGATCAAAGCTGAATTTATCATCATTACTCCAGTCTTTAGTGTCACATGATCCTTCAGAAATCATTCTAATATGATATACATGTCTTTACTGTCACTTCTGGTCAATTTAATGAATCCTTGCTGAATAAAATGATCAAATTCTTTAAAAAAACTTTGAACGGTAGTGTAATGTAATAATGTTTTTTAATGTTATTATAAAGTGTTAACAATACTGTATATTTTCTTCCAGGTGCACATAAACTATCACATGCCTTTTTTAACCCTTGTGCGTCAATTTAAAAAAGTTACTCAGAGGTCCATAGAGGACAAATATGTCCATGTCAAAAAACTGTCATAAAAATTTGAAGCTTGGGAGCACAGACTTAAGTTTGGTCTCATTTTAAAGACCCTTGGCAGATAAAAAAAAGTTTAAAAAGTGAAACAATAAAAACGTTATAGAGGTTTAAGTTTATGAAAATGATTTATGAACATTATTTTATATACAATATATATTGTATGAAACATGTTGAACTCTAAAACTGCTAGAAAAATCAAAGCCATAAATCTAAATAAGCTGTGTTCCAAATTTGAGGTTGATATCTCAAAAAATTAGCTTTCAGTCAGATTTTGTTTTGGCGCAAACAATTTTCGCCATTGGATGCCAGCAAAGCTCTCTCAAATATTACACGCACACACTATTTTTTTTTATTACACACATACAAACCACACTCTGACATCCATACCAACACATGCACAATTATAGCTAATTTATCTAAATGGCTCTATAATAAGCAGAAGCAGAAAACAGGAATAAAGCGAGTATTTGCTTTATAGGCCAAACCTGAGAAAATGGCACCATCTGGTAAAAACTAGTACAAATTTAAATTCTGAAGCCTTGCCAACAGAATGAAAGCCTGTTAACAAAGACTGCATCATTTAATAGTTTAATGGCCCTGGGATTCAAAATTGCAGTTTTAATGGGTTTCAATGGAGATATTTTTGTGCTTAAGGTCCTGAGAGGAACTATTGTGTGTTACTAGTGTAAAATAGATTTATTAAAGGAATGAGGGTGAAATAGTGAAATTCCAATAAAAATACACAATTGTGCCAATATTTATGCACTTGGCTTTAACACAGACAAAATGATAAAAAAAATTAATTAAAAAAAAGACAAAAATGTCCATAAGGTCGCACAAGGGTCCTACTATTAAAGTCCTACTATTTGTAGACTACGCTAAAGAATATTTCGCTACTTGATGAAAGCATCTAATTGGCTGAAGGGCGCACAACGTGTAATTAAAGGAATTATTATAATTTAGTTTTTCCTGGGCATTTTATACTCTGTGACTCTCAGTTAAATGGCCTGTTCTCGCTACTGTACCTTTAAGACCTCTGTATGTAAATAACCTCTGTTATGATTGGCTAACCCTAAAATACTGCTGTAGTTCACACTGTTATTCATTAGGACAGGTCCGCTTAATACTTTTATTTTTAAATCTGTTTTACTTCTTTTTTCCAAATCTATCATTATCTGCTATTTTTATAACGTTTTGGTTGGGAGGACAGTAAATAGGGGTCTTCAGAAATGTTGTCTTTTGAGGTTTGAGTGCTTGAGAATTGCTTCTATCATACTCAGAGAAGCATGATGAAAGATATTGATTGTGTGTTATGGTGTCATTCCCGAGCGTTATAGAGTTCTTCTCGGTTCTGTGACGATCGCAGATTACTTTTGGCACATAATTACGTGGTTGAGATGACAGGACACTGTAAGGCAATCGCTCTCTCACACAGTTGATTTAAAGCGCTCTTGACCGCGCTGCCATTACGCTCGTTCACTCACAGCTATTTGTGTCGTTGGCCACAGCGACGATCCCCATGGGCTGTTGCGGGATATCAGCTCTTAACACCTTCATGTCTCCACCAACATATTTGTCGGCTCTGAGGACAGCTCTGCGCACCCAGTCCGTCCAGAAGATGTGGTCACCGTACACGGCCAAACCGAAGGGATGCACTGGCTCATTCTTCAGTACCACCTACAGGAGTCAAAACATATACAATGTAGCCACTCAGAAATTTTAAACGTTTTCCATTTTGTTCGTTTTTGACAATTCATTGCCCCAGAAATAATTGCGATAAATTATATTATTGTCATTTTAATACTAAATGGACTTGTTCTTCTGGAATTCTGAACTCGTCAGAAAAAACAACCATTTTGGGACCTAAATTCAGTTTCTTTTACTGTGACACTTTACAATAAGGTTCCCATTAGATAACGATATTTAATGCATTAACTAACAATGTGCAACACATTTCCTACACTATTTATTCTTCTTTGTTAATGTTAGTTAATACAAATACAAATGTTCATTGTAAGTTCATGTCAGCTCAGGTCCATCAAATAATATGAACAGATACTGATTTGAATAATGGGTCCCACTTTATATTAGGTGGCCTTAACTACTATGTACTTCCATCAAAAAGTAAGTACAATGTACTTATTGTGTTCATATTATATTGCAAAACACTTTTGCTGATATTGAGGTGGGATACGGGTAAAGTTAGGGACAGGTGTGGTGGGATGGGTAAGTTTAAGGGTAGGGTTAGGTGTAAGGGAAGTGTCAACAGTGTAATTATAAATGTAATTACAGAAATTAATTACAGATGTAATTACATGCAGGTATTTTTTTTAAAATGTAAGTACAGTGTAAAAACATGTATGTACACAATAAGTGCATTGTATCAAATCATTAATTTAAATGTTAGTACATAGTAGTTAAGGCCACCTAATATAAAGTGGGTCCGAAAAATGTATTAGTAAATCTTGGAATTAACATCAACTAAGATTAATAATTGCAGAAGTATTTTTATTGCTAATAAATTTATATTTAAGACATTTTTAAGACCAATTAAAGAAAATTTAAGGAAATGGAAGGGAACATAACACGCCAATATCTTCTCTAAATGTAAATGTCTAAGCACAGAATGAGTTATATTAGTGACGCTTCAAAGTTTGAAAATACAATTTCCAACAGATCTCCATTAGTTTTTAATTTATTTTACAAAAAAAAATAAAATAGATCTGCTTTATCTGCCAATGGGATCAGATAAATCAACTTAACTCAAATGAAAAAGTAATTTTCATACCCATTGACAGATACTTGCTCTTGTTTTAAGCATAAACTCACTTAATTTTGTTCAATTTCTCAGAAAACAATACTTAAAGGTGCAGTGTGTAAATTTTAGCGGCATCTAGTGGTGAGGTTGTGAATTGCAACCGCCCACCGCTCACCCCTCCCTTTTGAAGCACATAGAGAAGCTACGGTGGCCGACACAGGACAAAGATGTCGTCGTCTGAGACAGCAGAGAGTAGCTAGCGCTCTGTAGAGAAGTTTGTCTGTTTAGGGCTACTGTAGAAACATGGCGGCACAAAATGGCGACTTCACTGTAAGGGACCCGCGGTGTATGTTGATAGAAATGGCTCATTCTAAGGTAATAAAAACATAACGGTTCATTATGTAAGGTCTTTATACACTACTGAAAACATAGTTATGTATATTATATTACATTTCTGTCACTAGATCCTCATAAATACTACACACTGCACCTTTAATTTATTCATTTTGCATGTATCTTGATTTAAGGATGTTTAGATATGTGTACTGGAATACAAAAATCCTGAGGAAGATATTCTTTATTTTTTTCCTTTTTTCCTTTTTTTTTTTCAGTGCATGCAATTTAATTTTGGAATTTAATTTAGAGCCCTATGAAATTTTGTTTTCTGTTTTAATGGTTAAATTAAATTGTATTAGTCAAAAAGCATGTCTAATTAATTTAAATCATGAAACATACAATTTAACAGCAATTTATTAAAAGTTCAACATTTTATAAAAAAAAGTACATTTTTAGGGCCCTATGAAATACCAAATTCTGTGTTTTTCATTTTTGTGTGAATTATTTACTCACATGAGGGTGAGTAAATGATGACAGATTTTTCATTTTTGGTGAAATATCCCTTTAAGTGCACTGACCCATCCTACTTTTGATTTATTCATCCAAAAGTTTACAAATTCTGTGACATTCCGCATTATACAGTAAATTCTATTTTTATGAATGGATTCTGCGATTCCGTACCCGTTTTGCACATCACGGAAATCATAGGGCCCTAATGATATCGAATTTAAGACTTTCTGCTCCAGTTTAAGGCCTTAAATTGTAGATGGTCAAATTAAGACTTTTTAAGACCTGAGGAAACCCTGTCTCGCCTTAAACAAAAAAACAGTTAAACAAAATTGGACACTCATGGGCACAAGTTCCAACTTACGTAACGGTGGGTGCCGTCATACTCGCAACGCTCAATCTTATCAAGCGTAGCATCTGAGAAATAGAGCTTCTCCGCACGATGGTCGATGGCGAGTCCATTAGGAGTGCGAATGTCACTGCCGATGATCACAAGGACATTGGCACCAGACAGCTGAGCACGCATGATACTGGGAGACTGCTCGTTCCAGTTGGTCCAAAACATCAAGCTGGTGAACAGCAGAGGAATGACAAACATTGAGTGCAATATCATCTTTATGACTTACTAATGCCATCTTGAATGCAACATGACGTCCCTTCCACAGTTAATGACTATGAATATTGTTGCTACACTGTTTTGAATGTTGAAAAGTGAACAGAAAAATCTCACTTCTGACATTCATCCAGGACGAATGCCCGCGGGTGGTCATCTCCTGACATGGTAACTACGATGTCCCGGTCGAAAGCCCCCCAGCGGCTCTGGTCTACAGTGTGTCGGGTGATGGTGGACGTGGTGTAACTGGTCCAGTATAAAGTGTCCAAGGCTCTATGATACGCCAAGCCTTCCACTGACCCAACGTCTGCAGACAGAAAACATTTAAAAACATTTTAGCTGCTATGTTATTGTTGAAAAAAATAGACAAAATTGTCTTGGAATTTGTCTAGGGCTGCTTGATTATGGGAAAAAAAACTTATCACAATAATTTTGGTCAATATTTAGATAACAAACATGCATTTATTAAAAAAACTTTTTAGCATTGGATTCCCTTGAACTTTAAATATAGTTCAACTGAAAATTTTTTTATAAAATGTAAATAAAACAAAACAAAACAAAAAAAAATTTTCCCCAAAATTCGATTAAATTCGTATTCTAGGAAAAATATTAGTGAACACCACCAGATTTTTAAATCAACAGTCTAGCGCACCAGTGCATCTTATATTGTGTACAGAGTGTCTGTTTACACTTTTTGTGTAATAACGTGTTTACACTGTTTGCAAATAACCCGTCTTGTTGGCAGAGGCAATTTACACTAACTCCGCCCACTGACGTTTGATTGGGCCAGACAAAATTACGGAAGACTGGATTGTCAACAGCAGCAATAGTGTAGGGGTAAGGCACGTGGCAGAAAGTTTTGACGCAAATTAACCCGAACTCGCTCTACTCCTTTTTAAAGGCATTTATTTTCAATAAAAATAAAGAAAATATTTGAAAAGTGGAAATAAAGTGTCTAGCGTGTGTTTAACCCTCGGGGGTCTGAGCCAGTTTTGGGGCCCTTTAGAAGTTTTGATATGCTCTGACATTTGTGCTTTTTCAGTTGCTTATAAACATTTTAATGGCAAAAGTGTCATTACACTGTATTCAGCACAAACTGGGCTACCATAATATGTGAGCAACATGATAGCAACAGAGGCTATTTACACTAACTCCGCCCACTGATGTCTGGTTGGTCCAGATAAAATTATGGAAGACGCTGGATTGTTTACAGTAGCAGTAGTGCAGGGGTAAGGCACGTGGCAGAAAGTTTTGATGCAAATCAACCAGAGTTTGAATCCGCCTTTTGTCGAGCTCACTCTGTGTCCAAAATCGCCCCCGATGCCCTTCAATAGGGCACTATTTGAGGGGACAGCCATTTCTAGTGATGTCCGAAACCATATGGATGTTATCGAGTGCACTCATTCAATCCCACAATGCACCGCAATAACGAGTGTACAACCGATGTACGCTCAACGGATAGAGATTACCCATAATGCACTGAGAGAGTCGAATGAATTCCATCCATTCAAATGATTATTAAACAGCAAGCAGAAACTGTGCAAAAGCGACAGCCCTTCCGGCGCACTCAGTGTCTGAATTCACTCACTCGTTTTCATTCACTCCTTCAAGTGGACTAATGTAGGGAATAGTGAAGGAGGGTGTAGGGGGCGATTTCGAACACAGCACAGTCCTGTGCCAGTTCATTGCCGTGTGTACCCCTCGTGTCCAGCCCTGTTAAGCCTTGTCCTGCCCGCTCCTCGTCCTACCTTGCCAGTCTGTCTTCCCCTATGGGGTAGTTTTTGTTTGTTTTTTGTTTTACAAACCCGATTCCAAAAAAGTTGGGACACTGTACAAATTGTGAATAAAAACAGAATGCAATGATGTGGAAGTTTCAAATTTCAATATTTTATTCAGAATACAACATAGATGACATATCAAATGTTTAAACTGAGAAAATGTATCATTTTAAGGGAAAAATAAGTTGATTTTAAATTTCATGGCATCAACACATCTCAAAAAAGTTGGGACAAGGCCATGTTTACCACTGTGTGGCATCCCCTCTTCTTTTTATAACAGTCTGCAAACGTCTGGGGACTGAGGAGACAAGTTGCTCAAGTTTAGGAATAGGAATGCTGTCCCATTCTTGTCTAATACAGGCTTCTAGTTGCTCAACTGTCTTAGGTCTTCTTTGTCGCATCTTCCTCTTTATGATGCGCCAAATGTTTTCTATGGGTGAAAGATCTGGACTGCAGGCTGGCCATTTCAGTACCCGGATCCTTCTTCTACACAGCCATGATGTTGTAATTGATGCAGTATGTGGTCTGGCATTGTCATGTTGGAAAATGCAAGGTCTTCCCTGAAAGAGACGACATCTGGATGGGAGCATATGTTGTTCTAGAACTTGGATATACCTTTCAGCATTGATGGTGCCTTTCCAGATGTATAAGCTGCCCATGCCACACGCACTCATGCAACCCCATACCATCAGAGATGCAGGCTTCTGAACTGATCGCTGATAACAACTTGGGTTGTCCTTGTCCTCTTTAGTCCAGATGACATGGCGTCCCAGTTTTCCAAAAAGAACTTCAAATTTTGATTCGTCTGACCATAGAACAGTTTTCCACTTTGCCACAGTCCATTTTAAATGAGACTTGGCCCAGAGAAAACGCCTGCGCTTCTGGATCATGTTTAGATATGGCTTCTTTTTTGACCTATAGAGTTTTAGCCGGCAACGGCGAATGGCACGGTGGATTGTGTTCACCGACAATGTTTTCTGGAAGTATTCCTGAGTTGTGATTTCCATTACAGTAGCATTCCTGTATGTGATGCAGTGCCGTCTAAGGGCCCGAAGATCACGGGCATCCAGTATGGTTTTCCGGCCTTGACCCGTACGCACAGAGATTGTTCCAGATTCTCTGAATCTTTGGATGATATTATGCACTGTAGATGATGATAACTTCAAACTCTTTGCAATTTTTCTCTGAGAAACTCCTTTCTGATATTGCTCCACTATTTTTCACCGCAGCATTGGGGGAATTGGTGATGCTCTGCCCATCTTGACTTCTGAGAGACACTGCCACTCTGAGAGGCTCTTTTTATACCCAATCATGTTGCCAATTGACCTAATTAGTTGCAAATTGGTCCTCCAGCTGTTCCTTATATGTACATTTAACTTTTCCGGCCTCTTATTGCTACCTGTCCCAACTTTTTTGGAATGTGTAGCTCTCATGAAATCCAAAATGAGCCAATATTTGGCATGACATTTCAAAATGTCTCACTTTCAACATTTGATATGTTATCTATATTCTATTGTGAATAAAATATAAGTTTATGAGATTTGTAAATTATTGCATTCCTTTTTTATTCACAATTTGTACAGTGTCCCAACTTTTTTGGAATCGGGTTTGTATTTTTTTATTAAATAAAAGGCGCTTGAACTTTGCGCATGAGTCCACACCATTCCTTACCCACAAAACCTGACAAACCTGGCTATCAACAAAGTGCATTTATTTTTAAACAAAGGTTTTTATATACATTATCCTAGCATTAGTCCTGCTTCATCTGCATTATCTGCGCACACACACTGGATTTGGCACAGGTTTTTACGCCGGATGCCCTTCCTGACGCAACACACTCAAACACAGTCCAACGGACAATTTGGCATGTCCAATCCACCTAACCTGCATGTCTTTGGACTGTGTGAGGGGTAAACCGGAGCACCCAGAGGAAACACACGCAGACACAGGGAGAACATGCAAAGTCCACACTGAAAGGGCATCTGGCTCAGCCGGGGACCTTCTTATGACAGACAGTGCTGCCCACTGAGCCACCGTGCCGCCACTTTAAACAAAAGTTTTAAAAACTATAAAATCAAAAGATTTAATCTAGGCACTCATGCCAGTTCCAGTGTTTTTACTCATAGTTTTTGTCTTTTGTTGAAAATATCCTTTAAATTTAGTCATTTAGTTATTTCGTAATGTCATAATTATTAACCCTTGTGGACATTTTTGTCTTTTTCAGTTTTGTTTTTTTTGATAATTTTGTCAGTGTTAATGCCAACTGCATAAATACTGGCACAAGTGTGTATTTCTACTGGAATTTTACTATTTCACCCTCATTTCCTTTAATAAATCTATTTTACACTAGTAACACACAATAGTTCCTCTCAGGACCTTAAGGACAAAAATATCTCCATTGAAACCCATTAAAACTGCAGTTTTTAATCCAAGGGCCATTAAACTATTAAATGATGCAGTCTTTGTTAACAGGATTTCATTCTGTTGGCAAGGCTTCAGAATTTAAATTTGAACAATTTTTTACCAGATGGTGCCATTTTCTCAGGTTTGGCCTATAAAGCAAATACTTGTTTTTTTTTTCTGGTTCTGCATATTATAGAGCCATTTAGATAAATTATGCAGCTATAATTGTGTGTGTGTTGGTATGGATGTCAGAGTGTGGTTTGCATGTGTGTAATAAAAAATTGTGTGTGTAATATTTGAGAGACAAAAACTACTGGGGAAAATTTGAAACAAAATCTTACTGAAAGATAATTTTTTTGAACTATTAATGTCAAATTTGCAACACAGCTTATTTAGATTTACTTTGATTTTCTAGCAGTTTTAGAGTTCAATATATATTTTATATAAAATAATGTTCATAAATCATTTTCACAAACTTAAACCTCTATAATTTATTTTGTTTCACTTTTTAAACTCTTTTTACTTCAACAATATTCTGCCAAGAAAGTTGAGACCAAACTTATGTGTTCCCAAGCTTCACATTTTTATGATAGTTTTTTTGACAAGGACAATTGTCAATTTGATAACTGAATATAAGTCAACGGCATTTTAGTTGAAGAGAAATTGCAAAATTAAACCGAATATTCACACCTTTATATATATATATATATATATATATATATATATATATATATATATTCATTTATCAAACAAAACATATGAAAACTGCTCTTGGAGTGAAAACCTGATCTATTAAAATAATAGCGAAGACACTACTGCAACAGAAAGCCGTGAATTATTTAGTTATTCATTGTACTTGTTTTAGTGTGTTATTACAGAAAGGGTGTATTCATAACGTGTCATACCAAATTATTACCATGTTTACAAGCAATATCCATATATGCGTGTTAGTCACGATTCAATTATATCCTGACATAACAACTATGAAAAACAGGGGGGGGGGGGGTGGGGGTGGGGGGGGGGATCTGATTTGAAAGCAAATGGTTCATTGTTTGTTTGTTCATTCATTCAAAGACAGAGTGTAGGATGCAAGAACTGACATGTGTTTTTTAATGCCAGATTTACTCCTGGCTTTAATTACATAACCGGTTTTTAGCCAGTGTAATGAAAACCACATGGTATGAAAAAAGCATTTAGCACTTAAAAAAGCCAAAAAAAATAATTAATTAAATAAAAATATTGTAAATGCATCAAAGAGCATGAATGCAAAAAAGAAGACCTCTGATCATGCTGATGAAATGAAACCTTTTACCCTTATTTTTCTATATAACGGTAACTATGTTACAATATTTGACATACAACATTCCTAGCTGATATTTAAGCCCAGATTCATTTAGTACTCTATCCTTTTCAATAAAAGTTTGACTACCACATAACTAAAGCATCCCTATGTTACTATACAAATATCCCACCTTTAGAGAAAAATATAAATATGTAGTAAAGGATTTGTCTGATGTATATTATTTGTTTTTTTTTATAAACTTGTTTTGGTGTCTATCCAGTTAGCTAAAGGTAATATTGAGTCTTTTATTCAATTGACTGGAAATAACTAGTAAATAAATGCTACATGACTACATTTTGGGGTCCTTGATATACTGTTTAAATTTGCCACTAAAAGTAAAATCAAATGGATAATATAGCTGCAAGCAGCAATCATTGGGGCCAAGCACAAAGAACACGACAAGTCATGCCAACATGGCTGGCAGCATCAGACCAAGTGCAACAATGATCAATAAAAAACATTTTAAGATGGTTTTAGGCAAAAATAAATATAGTCACTGATAAAATGATTTAATAGTTTATCACTTTCGATCAATAGGTGGCGCTGTGACAAAATTGATGTGGTGTGGTCAGAGTGAGGTGAGTTTGGTGTCAATAAGCCAAAGCATTGCAGAGATACAGCCTAAAGAGTCATTTTGGCATCATGCCTCAAAGTTTCGTCTATCGACACGAAATCCATAACTTTTTGTTGGCAAGGTCTGAAGATAATACATTTTGGTGAAAATCGGACAAATGGTCTAGAAGGAGTTAGAAAAAGCAGGTTTTAAAAGAAAAACAAAATGCCGGACAGGAAGTTCAGACAAATATGGCAAAATTGGTATCTATGTTCTCGGCATGACCCAAGGAATCTATTAAAGGCCCCCTGAAATCAAAATTTAAGTTTTTTGGCTTTTAGTATGAATAAGTTAGCCTTAACGTTATGAATAAGCTGGTGTGTTCCAAAACAATGACAAAATTCGCATTTAGGAGATATAAGCATTCAAAACTCCGCTAAAATGGATCATGGATTTTAATAACATCACCATGGACTTCAGCTTCTTATCACATCTTCTGTCCAATCAAATGCTCTCTAGAATCTGAAGTCCCGCCCCCTAAATAGATGCTGAAGCTGCGGCTGAAATCGGTCACTTGCTCACACATGTACTATTTTCTACATGGTGAATGGCACATAACGCACTATACAGGGGATAGGGAACGATTCAGACAGTGTAAATATGCTTCCAGTTGAGGCGAATGAAGTCTAGTTTCACGTTAGTTTCACGCGCACCGCCACAGCGCACACACACAGTCTGCTCCGCTCCAGAGACACGAGAGCTCAGAGCGGATCACATGCGCGAGTCAGCGCAGACAACAAAACATATCGGACCCATCTGAATTCTGCACAGAATGCTGTATTTTAAAGCGATATGGAGGAGATTATGATGAGAAACGGTTAGAGATTAGGTGGAAACTGCAGCTTTACCGAGCTGAAAGGCACTAGTCAAACTGTGATATAAATAAAACGCTATTGGCTGTTTTAAAAAGGGGGAGGAGCTGCTTGATATGTCCCGCCCTGTCTTCCTGTTCCAGCCAAAACGCTGCAGGTAGCCTCAGGTTATGGTTGTCATAACACACACAAAGTTTGGTCAGAATACGCTAAAGCATTGCGGAGATATAGCCTCGCGTTCATTTTGGCAGGCACTTTGTCGAATCGGAGCAATTCGAGCAGATCGGATCAAATCTTGATCCAAGGAATCAGAGGGAAAAAGAAAAATTTTGTTTCTAGCCCTTACGGTTCAAAAGTTATTAGCCTAAACGTAAGTGAAACTTTGGACAAGTGGTGGCGCTAGAGGGATTGAGTTAGAGACTCCAAATTTGCTATGGTAAGTGTTTGGACTGTCCTCTGTCTGTGTGCCAAATGTCATAACTTTCCCGCAAGCGGTTCTATGGGCTGCCATAGACTTCCTGAGCGGAAGAAGGAACGGAAGAAGAAGAATAATAAGAATGCCAACAAATACAATAGGTGCCTTCGCACCTTCGGTGTTTGACCACTAAATATACTTATAGAGGGCTAAACTCTACAAATGAATCTATAAAACTCAAACACTATTGTTTAAAACCACATCTCTGCCTAAAATAAGAGTAAATAAAGCTAAATCATGTAGAGTGAATCTGGTTTTGATTGTAGTTTCAGACAGACAAACTTTTCCACTTCAGCAAAAGGAAGCCAACATTCTTTCAGGAGGCATTTTGGTCAAGAGTTTGCAATTATCATAATTATCCTTCCTTCATATGGTGTTTGTGGCAACAGAAGAATAAACAGATACGCACATCTTTCTTTGCTCAATTCTCTAGCCGTGAAAGCCAAAAGTCTTATGAAAGAATGAGTTTATTGTGCTCTCTTTGACTTCAGTCTTTCCATGTCCGGTTTGATTGTTTGTCCGCCGGCTAGAGCGATGATTCAGTGTTTGACTTGTTTTCTCTCCAGCTGTGAGCTGCTAATAGAGAGTTGAACGAGAAGGCACTGCACTCAAACCACCATTGCACATACAGCACATGGACTTGTTTTGGGCACAGCAAAAAGAAAACTTTTTCCAAGGTTTCCATCCACTTTTTGCGCTGTTCTGTTATCAACAAAGTGAAAATGTGCAAAAAAAGTTTGTGAAATTTCTCCAGCCTGTTGCCATCCGATTGGCCTTTTACAGAAATATGGTGTGTGTAATGATGTCAACCAAATTGCTGCATAAGTTTTGGTGTAGGGTAAGAGAAAACTGCCCTTGAGCATTTCCATACATAATTTTATGTACATTTCCTTAATTCCTGTATCTTTCACATCCCAAATATCTCCAAATCTTTCTAAAATGGAGAGAATAATAAGAAATTTCACAAATTTCCTATTTTTTTGCCCCTATTATGCCCCTATTTGCCCCATTATGCTTTTTCAGATACTACCTTTCATGTAGTGTGTAATATAGCTGTGAATGTAAAATGTTTGCAAGTAGTTAGCACTTTATACAATACAGATTGTTTCAAAGCAGCAAAAGAAAGAAGTGATTCTGAACTGAAACGAGTCGTCAGTAATTCCAGTCTCACTTCCTGCTGAATCTATGTAGGTTATAACAGATTTGCATAATGCCAGTCAATGGTCTTCATTGGCTGAACAACGTCTACTTTGCCCCTCAAGCGCTGTAGTTGTAGCTGAGACTGGAAGAGTTTGGTTGGTGTTGTTCATGTGGAGAAGACGCTGTTTCTGCTGCCAAAGCAAATCCACTTTGATGAGATTGAGACGGTAAAACCCACGCCATCGTTACTGTTCGTATCACTGTGTGTCAAGAGCTGAGGAAGATCCAGAGCTGAAATTCAGATATGATAATGAGCGTTTGGTTTCTGACACGGTCAACCAATCACAACAGACTGGGGCATCTGACCAATCAGAGCAGAGCAGGCTCTTGGAAAGGCGGGGTTTAGAGGGACAGAATCCTTGATTGAACCATTTCAGACACTGTGAGAAAAGAGCTGATGCTGCAATGGATATTATGACAATATTAAAATGTTTTTGACCTTGGATGCATGTAAACCTGTTGTAGGAGTCGGCAAAACAAAATTAGGAACCTTTAAAGTAGCATAATGAGGCACTTTATTTAAATATTATTAAATTAGGAAATATCAGAAGACGAGACTGAAATGGAGCCGTTACTCATCTAGTGAACTGCATGTAACTGCCTTTATGCGTGTATTTTGATGAGACAAATCTTTTTTTTTTTTTATAAAATAGTTTGATTGAAACTTAGCTTATAATGGCTTATGAAGTTTTTATGAGGAAAAAAACTCTACAATAACAGTTAATAAAGCAAGTAATAAAGTGCACCTCTTCCAAACAAACAGCACAATTTATGATATGATATGAATTTATGTCTGTAGCACAAACAGTGTGTGTATCACGCTGAATTTCAATGCTCAGTGTTAAGGGTGTGTTCAAATTTGTATCCCTAAGTGCAATAGTTAGAGTACTGCAAACACCGTTAATAATAATTCTTCTGCCAATATAGTTCATTATAATAACCATAGGCCGATTATGGATGCAGCATGGAAATATGCTGAACTGATATGAAAATATGAGTCAGGCATGTTATTGATTTGTTTTTGTGATTCATCCTAACATTCATGAAACACTGAGAAAATGTAATGGATAGAAAGAGGTTCTGAAGAAACAGGAACTAACAGGACATTTCAACAAAAAGCAGGACAAATTCAGCATGAGGTCATTAAAGATGACATACATGAAACATCCAGAACTTCCATCCATTAAAAAAAATGGATGGCTGTTTGATCATGAAAGCATCCCTCCAGCTGGAGTTCTTCTCTATATCAGTGTCTCTGTTTCTGAACTCCCTGAAACGCCTCCATTGTAGTCTTGAGTTTTCTTCCGAAACCAACACGTCACAATATTCCTCATTTAAATAATTCATATGCAGAATAAAGGGGCGGGGCCTGGTTGAGTTAGTTAGTAGTGTGTTGAAACTGGCGGTTATGGTAAGGGGCGGGACATTTCCCAAAAACTTTCAAAGCGCTTGACCAATCACAACACACTGCTCTAGCCGACCAATCAGAGCACATTGTGCTTTTCAGAAGGAGGGGCTTCATAGAGACAGGAACTAAACAGAGCATGCAATGCAAACCTATTCTGGTAGAGCCCAAAAACTAAATCAAGACTTTGTAAAAGGCCTCTTTAAAGTAGATTATTTGAAACTTACTCTCAACCACTGTCTTCCGATCTGATCCGTCATCATTGATCTGTTGAATATTCCCAAAGTGGATGTCGCTGTAGAAGATCCGATTGGCTCCTTTTCCGCCTCCTCCACGGTAATCGAACGTCAACGCGATGACGTTTTTCATGTGGTCAGGGTCTTCAAACGGTTTGATGGGTGCGTTGAGGTTGTTTTCGTCTGATAAGTGCACACTCTTTAGTATGGTACGTTCTGAATACAGCAGGTATCCATCATAGTCACGGCAACTCTGACCGTCCTCGGCTAGCATTCCGTGAGCGCAAGCACACGTTCGCTGTCCGTTACCGCGGTAAAGACAGAGTTGTTGGCAGCCGCCGTTGTTGTTCTTGCAGACATTAGTTCCTGCGAAGAGATTTGTTTGAAACAATTAAGAAATGCTGCAACTAAAGAAATCTGAATCTTGTTCATAGATTCAATGATAATTAGCATATAATAGCATATTAAATATATTATTTAAAATTTTTATTATTATATATTATTTTCAAGATTTACTTTTTAGAGGTAAATTATGTTAATTTCAAGAAAAAAACATTTCTTATAAAAACGTATGTATATGAATTAATTGCATTGTTTTTTATTTTTAAGTACTAGATAGGTCAATATCTTTTTCCATGACCTTGTCTTTGACCCTTACATCACAATTACACAAAATAATTTATATGTGCAACGAAAACGCCAAAGCCGCCGTTACTTTTAAACCTTTGAAACAATTTGGAACCGAGTGCATGGAACATGCATTAACCAATCAGAATCAAGAATGCAGCAATGCAGCCATAAAGTGAATAATAACATCCACATTCCAAACGGTTCTGTACATGCTAATTTATGTTGTGTTACAGCCAGGGCTTGTCATTAACTTTTTTGCCCACCAGCCACTGTGGCTAGTGGTTTTCCAAAGTTACTAGCCACTCAGCATTTTCACTGGCCACAATTTTACCATCGATATCATGGGGAAAAACTGCCATATCGATATTTTTAATATAATCTCATAATTTGGCAGCAGGAATATTAGGCTGCTGTCACTTTAAGACCTGACGCACGGATCCATTATACTGTTACACATGCCTTTTCTTTCTCAACTGTTTACGTTCACTTAAAACAGAACTAACTGTGTTTATGTGAATACTCGCCAAGATTTTGACAATATTTTGTGTGTATTTGACTGATTACGTGCAATAAGCAGCGAAAAAGAACTCAATTTAGAGCTGAGAGGCGGCTTTATGTGCGCACAAAAACAAAATCTGTGGGAATATGTAAAATTATACACAATACGCACAATCCCACAGCGAAATTCAAGCCCTGTAACAGCAACAATATTCATCCGGAGCAAATGAAACGAGTGAGTGAGTGGAGGCGGGTTTGTGTGTCACTCGCTGTCGGAGAGATGAGAAAAAGAGAAAGCGCAGCTGGTGTTATGTGTCTATTCTGCGGAAAATGAGTATTGGAAGCGTTTCAGATATTTCACGATCGATATGTATCGAAAAAATCTATATTTTTGACAACACTACATTGCGCTTAGTTTATTATTTCAGATGCCTTTTTAAAATACTACAAACTGTAAAATGTATATATTATATATAAAATCAACCCGCCAAAGTGGCTTGTAGGAGTGACTGGGTTACACGCCACTGCTGAAATACACACACATTTGGCCAGTTGGCAGGTGTTCATGTCAAACTCTGGTTACAGCACATTTCTGTCACAACCAAGTCATATAACACCCACCTTGCTGTCGTGCTCTGTTAAAAACCTTGATGTCTTTGAGTTGGACGCCGATGCCCGTCCTCAGACTCACTGAATCTGTTGCATTGTCTTTACTGCCGCGCTTTATTGAACCATTCGCATGAGTCCTGAAGAAAGAAAAATACTCATCTGCTTGGACACAGTTCAAACACTCTTTAAATAGGGTTAAAATAAAATAAACAAAATAAAGTTATGTTAAAAACTCAATAAAATCTTTAATCCTGTAGATTAATTTTCATGTTGGTTCTGTGCAAAAAAGTGGAAAGGAAGATGATTTATGTGAAGAGGAATTAATGGGTTAAAGTGTACAGATATGGTGCACTGACCGGTCACTCCAGTATATGTAGCTCTCAAACACAGATACAGAGAACATGTCCATGTTGTTGCTGGACAGCACCACCTCTCTGTTCTCCCCCGTCTCTAAGTTAATGCGCTCGATCTTATCCGTACGTGCGTCACACCAGTACAGCATATCTTCCTATAGGACACATGGATAATGATCAGCACTTTTACTGCATGTACAGTCTGTGTTATTGTGTTATTGTTAGGAAGTTGCTTTGGTCTAATTTAAAGGCAGACTTCTCCATCATGCATAAGACAATCCCAGAATAAAGGAAGAGAAAATTAGTCAGCACTGCATGTATGCTTTGCAGAAAAGTGAAATAAAAAAATCCACTCAAGATGGTGGACAAAGTGAGAAAATACTGTATATATAAATACATACAGTTGTGGTCAGAATTATTGGCACCCCTGGTAAATATGATCAAAGATGGCTGTGAAAATAAATCTGCATTGTTTATCCTTTTGATCTTTCATTCAAAAAATTCGCAAAAATCTAACCTTTCATTGAAGTAAAAGAACTGAAAGTGGGGGGTAAATCACATTATGAAATAAATGCTTTTCTCCAAAACACGTTGGCCATAATTATTGGCACCCTTTTATTAAATACTTTTTGCAACCTCTTTTTGAGTCTTTTTTGAGCTCTGAGTCTTCTTCTATAATGCCTGATGAGTTTGGAGAACACCTGACAAGAGATCAGAAACCATTCCTCCATCCAGAATCTCTCCAGATCCTTCAGATTCCCAGCTCTTCTCTTCAGTTTACCCCACTCATTTTATGTAGGGTTCAGGTCAGGGGACTGGGATGGTCATGGCAGAAGCTTCATTCTGTGCTCAGTCACACATTTGTGTGTTAATTTTGATGCTTGTTTTGGATCGTTGTCCTGATGGAAGATCCAACCATGGCCCATTATAAGATTTCTAGCAGAGGCCATCAGGTTTCGATTTATTATCTGTTGGTATTTGCTAGAATCCATGATACCATGTATCTGAACAAGATGTCCAGGACCTCCAGCAAAAAAATAGGCCCACAACATTAAAGATCCAGCGGTATTTTTAACCGTGGGCATGGAGTACTTTTTCTCCCTGTTAGTACCATCTGGTGTGTTTGCTGCCAAAAAGCACTTTTTTGTTTCACAGAACCAGGTCCCGTCTAAAGTTCCAGTCGTGTCTGACAACTGAATATGCTGGAGTTTGTTTCTGGATGAGCGAAAAGGATTTTTCTTGAATCCCTCCCAAACAACATGTGGTGATGTAGGGGTTGTTTGATCATTTTTTTTAGGTTTTCGGATCCCAAAACTCAAATAATCTCTGCGATTCTCCATCTGTGATCTTGGAGAGTCTTTGTCACACTCAAACTCTCCTCCTTGCCGTGCATTAGGACGATATAGACACACGTCCTCTTTCAGGCAGATTCGTGACATCTTTAGTTGATTGGAACTTCTTAATTATTGCGCTGATAGTGGAAATGAGAGTTTTCAATGCTTTAGCTATTTTCCTAAAGCCACTTTCTATTTTGTGAAGGTCAACAATCTTTTTCTGCACATCAGAACTATATTCTTTGGTTTTACTCACTGTGATGAATGATTAAGGGAATTTGGCCTTTGTGTTTCCTCATATTTATACTCCTGTATAAATCATGGCTGGACAATTTCATATTCCTAGTCACCCTGGTGTGCTAAAAAATGTAAATATTAATGGGAATATACTTCAGAGATATTTTACTCATAAAAATTCTTGGGGTGCCAATAATTGTGGCCAACGTGTTTTGGAGAAAAGCATTTATTTCATAATGTGATTTACCCCCCCCACTTTCAATTTTTTTACTTCAATGAAAGGTTCGATTTTTGCGAATTGTTTAAACAAAAGATCAAAAGGATAAACAATGCAGATTTATTTTCACAGCCATCTTTTCATATTTACCAGGGGTGCCAATAATTCTGACCACAACTGTACTGGTAGTCACGATTAACCGGTAGAAACTTGTCAACCGGTAGAGATTTTGGGCTATTACCTCTATCGCAGTTACGCTCATGTGACGTTGCTGTGCTACGTGGTCATGAAAGCTTAACTTTTGCTTGCTTTTTGAATATGCATTGACAGGATTTGTAATTGATGAAAGAAGTAAATCGTTACACCCCCTAGTGCTTAGTTTAAAACAACTGTGTTCAGACATAAATGTGTCATATGCACCTGATAGTCAATGGAAATGCCGTTGGGCCAGCTGATGCTGACGTTCACCAGCACGGCTCGATTAGATCCGTCCAGACGAGATCTTTCTATGCGTGGATACTGACCCCACTCCGTCCAAAACAGATACCTGCACATACAACCACCAATGCTTCATTCATGCAGCAGAAACTCACAATAAAACACAGAAAGTCAGTGTTACGCAGATCTCACCCTTTCGCAGGATGTACAGTAATGGCCCGAGGTTTGTCCAGTCCTTGGGAGATGACCACATATCGAAACGAGCCATTTAATCTGGCCACCTCAATCACATCAAAGCCCTGGTCCGTCCAATAGATGTTTCCTACAGCACACAGCAGACAGGAACAAGATTGGTTTTTGGATCAGTATTGTAATAATGCTCTGAATGCATGTGAAAGTGTCAAAAGTGCTTAAGGCGCACCGGCGATCCAGTCGACGGCGATGCCCTCCACGCGCCCGATGCCGTTAGTGATGACGTCCTCTCTCCACGTCTGATCTCTCTTAGCTCTGCTAATGGTGCTCAAACCCATGTCAACCCAGTAGATTGTGTCATTATCTACATGACAAGAGAAAGAACATACATATGAATTATAGTATAGATTAAATACAGTTACAGGACAGTTGACAGTAAAAATTCTATGGAATATACCAGAATTTATTACAAATTATTTATTCACCAATAGCAATCCACAACCATCCAATCAATTCCCCAAGGACGAAATCAAGCCCACATACATTTGGTATTGCTCCAGAAGCCATTTCACTCGGATATACTTCACAATAGGGAAGAAAAGACTATTGCAACTTCCGTTTCATGTCGACTTTAATGGCTTTTTTATGCTTAACAAAGGGGGTTTTAGAATATTTTATAATATGTGACCCTGGTCCACAAAACCAGTCATAAGAATTCTTCAGTTCTTCATTCTTCAAAAAAATCTTCTTCATTTGGACAACTTTAAAGGCGATTATCTCAATATTTAGATTTTTTTGCACCCTCAGATTCTAGATTTTCAAATATTGTCCTATCCTAACAAGCCATACATCAATGAAAGCTTACTTATTCAGCTTTCAGATGATGTATAAATCTCAATTTCAAAAAATTTACCCTTATGACTGGTTTTGTGGTCCAGGGTCATATATGTTGTATATTGAAACTGGAACCTAAGAATAACTCATAGTTATTAGTTGATGCTTTTCTCATTTAACACAATAATGACTTTAAATTATCTTTTGGAGGTAATTTCTCAGCCAAATTTGATGTGCGATTAATTTGCAATTAATTCAATTAAAGTTTTAGATAAAATTCAATCGCTTGACAGCCCCAATATATATGTATATATATATATATATATATACACACAAACATACGCTCACCAGCCACTTTATTAGATACACCTGTTCAACTGCTCGTTAACAAAAAAAAATCAAATATCAGCCAATCACATGGCAGCAGCTCAATGCATTTACGCATCTAGATATGGTGAAGACGATCTGCTGAAGAGCATCAGAATGAGGAAGAAAGGTGATTTAAGTGACTTTGAACGTGGCATGGTTGTTAGTGCCAGACTGGAAACTGCTAATCTACTGGAATTTTCATGCACAACCATCTCTAGGGTTTACAGGGAATGGTCTGAAAAAGGGAAAATATCCAGTGAGCGAAAATGCCTGGTTGATGCCCGAGGTCAGAAGAGAATGGCCAGACTGGTTCCAGTTGATAGAAAGGCAACAGTAACTCAAATAAGCGCTCGTCTCAACCGAGGTCTGCAGAAGAGCATCTCTGAACACTCAACACGTCCAACCTTGAAGCAGACGAGCTACAGCAGCAGAAGACACACCGGTGACGCTCCTGTCAGCTGAGAACAGCAAACTGAGGCTACAATTCACACATGCTCACCAAAACTGGACAATAGAAGATTGGAAAAATGTTGTTGAGTCTCGATTTCTGCTGTGACATTCAGATGGTAGGGTCAGAATTTGGCGTAAGCAGCATGAAAGCATGGATCCGTCCTGCCGTGTATCAACGGTTCAGGCTGCTGGTGTAATGGTATAATGGGTATTTTCTTGGCACACTTTGGGCCTCTTGGTACCAATTGACACATTGTTTAAACACCACAGCCGACCTGAGTATTGTTGCTGACCATGTCCATCCCTTTATAACCACAGTGTACTCATCTTCTGATGGCTACTTCCAGCAGGATAATGCACCATGTCACAAAGCTCAAATCATCTCAAACTGGTTTCTTGAACATTACAATGAGTTCACTAAACTCAAACAGCCTCCACAGTCACCAGATCTCAATCCAGTAGAGCAGCTTTGGGATGTGCTGAAGCGGGAGATTCACATCATGGATGTGCAGCCAACAAATCTGCAGCAACTGCGTGATGCTATCATGACAAAATGGACCAAAATCTCTGAGGAATGTTTCCAGCGCCTTGCTGAATCTCTGCCACGAAGAATTAAAGCAGATCTGAAGGCAAAAGGGTACCCGGTACTAGTGGACCTAATAATGTGACCGTTGAGTGTATATCTGAAAACATAAATTAGGAGTGTTGAGACTCACCGGCATGAAGATCAATCCCGACAGCGAGTGATGTGCCTGAAACTGGTACAAGGGCATCAGACTTGTCTGCAGGGTCCAGTGGGATTCCTCTAATGCCCTCATGAACGGAGTACAGCAGGAATGAACCCACACCTGAAATCAACAAAACAATCAGCACACTTCAACTACAGACACTTTCATCTCCACAGGTTTGTGGTTATTAAAGTGTTAGTTCACCCAAAAAAATTCATACCACTAAGGTTGAACCACTGGAGTCACATGGACTATTTTAACCATGTCTTTACTTCCTTTCTGGACCTCGAAAGTGTTAATTACATTGCTGTCTATGGAGGGGTCAGAGAGCTCTCGGATTTCATCAAAAATATCTTCATTTGTGTTCTGAAGATGAACGAAGGTCTTACGGGTTTGGAACGACATGAGGGTGAGGAATTAATGACAGAATTTACATTTTTGGGTGAACTAACCCTTTAAGGGATTTTAATTCTTTATAATACCTTTATTTATTTTTTGCTTCTTTTCAAATTCCTTTATGTTTAGATTTTGTTGTTTTACACTTGTTTTTCCCTCCAACACTAATCCTAATATTTAAAGGTATTCAAAAGTTTTTGAAAGAAGACTGCATTTATTTGATCAAAAATACAGTAAAAACAGTAATATTGTGAAATATTATTACAATTTAAATAACTGTTTTCTATGTGAATATATGTTAAAATATAATTTATTCCTGTGATCAAAGCTGGATTTTCAGCATCATTACGCCAGTCTTCAGTGTCACATGATCCTTCAGAAATCATTCTAATATGATGATTTGATGATCAAGAAACATTTATGATTTCTATCAATCGTATTATCTTAATATTTTTGTGGAAAACGTGATTTTTTTCAGGAAATAGAAAGTTAAAAAAAGTAGCATTTATTTAAAATAAAAAGCTTTTGTAACATTATAAATATATTTACTCTCACTTTTGATCAACTGAATATAAACATTCATTTCTTTTTACTGAACCCAATTTTTTGGGGGGTAGGGTAGTGCATAAAAATCCATAATAACTATTTTAATTATTTTTGAATACTTTTAAATGTCACTGATGATAAGCAAACAAACAAACCATTTATTTTATGAAAATAAGTTACATAAAATTTAATGATGTTTTTCGAGATGTAATTTTGACAAAGTATCACTGTATGTATTAATTGTTTATAAAATGCTAGCTTTGCCACAAAATGTTATGTAAAAAGCTGAGGAAATTGAGGTTAAAATGTTTCATAATGTCAGAATTCTCCTGTGAATTATGTATATATACTGTTAGTAGGAAGTTAATTTTCCAAAAGTCTGCAATAAGGCCAAAAGTGGCATAGTTCCTGTAAAGAAACACCTTTGAATATTCCCATAATAAAATGTATGTTTCTTATGGTGTTTCCATCTGTTCTCTGAAGGATATGCAAACACTGTGGTCTATTGTACCTCCATGCCGTTTTCCCAAAAGGAAGTCACACGTAATTGAGAGTTTGAATGTCAGGTGTGTGTGTGTGCGTTTGATTCGTACCCTCACAGGACTGCTGTCCGCTCCGCAGGCTGTATCCTGCGGTGCACATGCAGGAGCGGCTGGAGAGAGACGTGGGCAGACACAGCTGAGAGCAGTCACCATTGTTATTACTGCACATGTTCGAACCTGATGATACAACACAGACATACAGCAAACTTAATTCACCATTGGGCCGATTTCAGTACAAAAGCCTGCATCTACTCAAAAAACACCCACAATCCAGTTTACGCAGATGTTATCTGCACTGATACCGTTTCAGTATTTAAATTAAAGTAAGGTCATTCTTTTCAGCACAAACACTCTTTTTTCTATGCTAATAAGGCTCACTGTAGATTGCTCCTTATTCATAAAAGCCATACTGACACAATGAACTGGCCTGGAAATTTCAATAGAGTGCATTAGTGCTGCCCAATTTTTCAGCGGCGTTTGTTCCAGATTTATTTTTTTCCCATTCTTTTATTCCCATAGGGATTTTTCTTTGTTAAAATGTTACGCTGTGAATCTAAACAACTAGCAATGAGGTGAATCACAACTTAATGGCTTAAATGAGGGAAAGAGCCACAATTCCATGAAGCATTGCCAATGATATAATATCAAAATAAAAATGATAAAATTGTTGATTATATTAATAGAAACAATACATTTTAAATTCATTGCAAAATGATACTGTCACATGTCTGTCTGCTTGTTTGGTCTTGTTATGTTTTGATTCTGTCACATGTTCCTTTGTCTTAGTTTCCCGCCACTTGTCTGTTTCCTAGGTTACCCTCGTTAGTTTAGTTCTGTTCAGCTGTGTTTAGTTAATTATCTTGTTTCTGTCTGCTATTTAAGTTTCTCTTGTTCACTCAGTCTTTGTCTAGTCACTGTTATGTAAGGTTGTGTTTCTGTTGTCTGTCTGCATGTTCCTGTGAAGTTAAGATTTAATGTTTGATTGTGATCTTCTGAGTCTTAAGCCTGTTCCTGGGTCACCAACCGTGACAGATACATAGATACAAATACTTATTAATGCTGCCGCACGACTTTTATAAATAAAATGGCTTCGCTACTGAATCGCTACATTACATTCCTCAGCAACGAGTTGGTAACGTCGCTGTTTTTGAAGTAATTCAACTCACAGCCTCATTGTTTGCACGCTGATAGACACAGGTAATTCACACGCATCTCTCGATAATTAATTCCAAAAAATGCTATAATTCATTGATTCAAATAAATGTGATCTTACTGCACTACTTTATATCTGTGTCTGATTTAAAACAGACAGAATGCTACACGCCGTAACTGATGAAAATAACCATCATTTTTATCCTTCCTGTCAAATATTGCACTGCAAACATCAATAACAGCTTTAACTTGTCAATGCTGGCAAATGACCATGGTATATGCCGGATAATCCATGGCTAGCTGTGCATTAAACCATTTTCAATACACTCCGTGGTTCTTTGCCTCCACGTCGTGCATTAAAATCGTTTAATGCACAACTAGCCATGGATTATCCCTTACATATATAGTATTTTGCCAGCATTTTAAGACTGACTCGGAAGTGCGTGGAGCTAAAGAGCTCTTTTGGCACCATTTGCTCGCTACAACTCTCTGATTGGTGGAATCTTCTGTATAGCATTATGGGTAATGTACATTATTGCCAAAAGTTTTGGGACGCCTGGCTTTACATGCACATGAACTTTAATGACATCCCATTCTTAATCCGTAGGGTTTAATATGGAGTTGGCCCACCCTTTGCAGCTATAACAGATTCAACTCTTCTGGGAAGGCTTTCCGCAAGGTTTAGGAGTGTGTTTATGGGAATTTTTGACCATTCTTCTAGAAGTGCATTTGTGAGGTCAAGCACTGATGTTGGACGAGAAGGTCTGGCTCGCAGTCTCCGCTCTAATTCATCCCAAAGGTGTTCTATCGGGTTGAGGTCAGGACTCTGTGCAGGCCAGTCAAGTTCCTCCACACCAAACTCGCTCATCCATGTCTTTATGGACCTTGCTTTGTGCACTGGTGCACAGTCATGTTGGAACAGGAAGGGGCCATCCCCAAACTGTTCCCACAAAGTTGGGAGCATGAAATTGTCCAAAATGTCTTGGTATGCTGAAGCATTAAGAGTTCCTTTCACTGGAACTAAGGGGCCAAGCCCAACCCCTGAAAAACAACCCCACACCCTAATCCCCCCTCCACCAAACTTTACACTTGGCACAATGCAGTCAGGCAAGTATCGTTCTCCTGGCAACCGCCAAACCCAGACTCGTCCATCGGATTGCCAGACAGAGAAGCGTGATTGGTCACTCCAGAGAACATGTCTCCACTGCTCTAGAGTCCAGTGGCGGCATGCTTTACACCACTGTATCCGACGCTTTGCATTGCACTTGGTGATGTAAGGCTTGGATGCAGCTGCCTGGCCATGGAAACCCATTCCATGAAGCTCTCTACGCAATGTTCTTAAAGCTGATCTGAAGGCCACATGAAGTTTGGAGGTCTGTAGCTATTGACTCTGCAGAAAGTTGGCGACTTCTGTGCACTGTGTGCCTCAGCATGTGCTGACCCCGCTCTGTGATTTTATGTGGCCTACCACTTCGTGGCTGAGTTGCTGTTGTTCCCAATTGCTTCCACTTTGTTATAATACCACTAACAGTTGACCGTGGAATATTTAGTAGTGAGGAATTTCATGAATGGACTTATTGCACAGATGGCAACCTATCATGGTACCACGCTTGAATTCACTGAGCTCCTGAGAGCGACCCATTCTTTCACAAATGTTTGTAGAAGTGTCTGCATGCTAGTGCTTGATTATATACACCTGTGGCCATGGAAGTGATTGGAACACCTGAATTCAGTGATTTGGAGGGGTGTCCCAATACTTTTAGCAATATATTGTAGTTTTTCACCACAAATCCAGTTGTTAAATATGATCATTTTAAAAATAAGTTGAACTAATGTGGGCTGATGGCTTCAGCAAAAGAGTATTTCATCAATCAACAACCCCAGAACTCACAGTAGGGCTGTCTTTAGAGATTTATGAGTTATTGTTAAAAATAGAGTTAGAGTTTTTATTTCCGGAACATGACAATTGCACTCTATTTTTTTGGGTGTCACTTAATGATTCCTTATAAACTGCATGCAAATGATTTTTGAACCTGTCTGCACGGTCTCATTGTAGATCTTCATGTGCATCATGGGAGATGTGCTGTTTCTCAAGACCTTCCAGTCTCCTCCATCACTCTTATCACACGTGCCGATCTGATCCGTACCCTGATCCGCCCACCACAGCTTATCACCTACACAACAATAATCATGTCATTATTCTTCAGAAAAAGACAAGAAAGGAACAGATCTTGCAGTGCAGTGCTGTATTTACCCATGATAGCCAGCGCAGAGGCTTTGTTGAGTTTGCCTTTGACCGCGTCTAACACCTCCATTTCTGACCCGTCCAGCTTGCAACGGTTAATGGTGCTGTTTCCTGAGCTGATCCAGTACAGCTGCTCCATGTCATAGTCTATGGACAGACCTGCAGCACAGAACACAGATACGTTTTATAATGCTCAACGCTTTCTGAACCGCTCCAGATGAGCAACTAATGAGTGCTTTTACGGGTATATACAGAACAAGTTATCATGAAGAAGGTCATCAGACACATAGCGTCTCATTTACTAACCATGCCTTTAAACATATTCACGTCTAAAACTGCATGCGAAATTTATGATTAAATCTAGAATCAACTTAAAGGTGCAGTGTGTAGTATTTATGAGGATCTATTGACAGAAATGCAATAAAATATACATAACTATGTTTTCAGTAGTGTATAAAGACCTTATATAATGTACCGTTATGTTTTTATTACCTTAGAATGAGCCATTTCTATAAACATACACCGCGGGTCCCTTACAGTGAAATCGCCATTTTGTGGCGTCATGTTTCTACAGTAGCGCCTAAACGGACAAACTTCTCTACAGAGCGCTAGCTACTCTCTGCTCTCTCTCTCAGACGACATTTTTGTCCTGTGTCGGCCACCGTAGCTTCTCTATGTGGTTCGAAAGGGAGGGGTGAGTGGTGGGCGATTGCAATTCACAACCTCACCGCTAGATGCCGCTAAAATTTACACACTGCACCTTTAAAATCTTACAGAAACATGGAGGGCCCTATTTTAACGATCTGAGCACATGGTCTGAAGCACATGGCGCAGGTGCTCTTAGGGCGTGTCCGAATCTACTTTTGCTAGTTTAACGACTGGAAAAACGGTCGGTGTGCCAGGCACATGGTCCAAAAGGGTTGTCCAAAATGGGTGTGTTTTGGGCGTAACGTGCAATAAACCAATCAGACTCTCATCTCCCATTCCCTTTAAAAGCCAGTTGCGCTCGCGCCATGGCAGATTCGCTATTTACATGGCAGAATATAGACACCCATTTCATTTGTCATGACTGCAAATAGGTCATTCTGATACATGCAATGACTATCCATTATGACATGTAGGCATTTTTATCTTTATGTACACAAGAATATTCTTTTACATTGTAATTCTTTTTTTTTTCATATTTAAAAATTTAAAAATGTCCCTGTGTGTATAATAAGCAGAGTTTACGTTTAAATAACACAAAAAATACTGAGCTATTGACTTTAGAGCAGGTTTTTGTTGGTCAATGGCGCAGTGGTTTTGTCAGTTCCTCAAAATAGCAACGCGCCAACAATGCGCCTGAAGACACCTGGTTTTCAGACCAGCACGCCAGCACGCCAGATGGGCGCCAGTGCATTTGCTATTTAAACAACGTAGAGCTGGACGTGAAAATGAGAACTGCATCGGGCTGTAACTAGCAAAAAACACTTGTGTCACGCCTGGCGTCGCACTGCGCCGGTTACTTGCTCCGTTACATGTCAGTCAAACGTCCTCTTGGGCGGTCCTTGACCAATGAAAGCTGCGAAAGAGTCCAGACCTTCTGCCATCAGTCTGAAGGTCTGGCTACGTGAGACTACTAGATGGCCTTATTGCTCTATATGGAGCAAATGAGCTGTTCCGCTGGGTCCTAAAGTCAGTTTACATCAGTATGCATTCAGATACACATATAGACATTATAAAATAATTTTTTGGTAAAGTTTTAGCATTTTTTGTTTGAATTTTGAGCATTTTTAGGTTTTTCTATGTGTACTGAAGCATTCCTCGCATTCCAATCATTCCTAAGGGGGTCAAATTGACCTGCGAGGGAAGGTTTTGTTACTTTTTTGAATTTCAACCACAAAACTCCTTGAATCCAGTAAAAAATTGGACCACTCCGATGAACACTCAATTCGATACATGTCGGAGCCATAGTCCTGTGGATGGTGCTCTGACATATGGCGCAATAGTGCTTGAGGCGACCTGAGGTCGAGTCCCAGCTCGAGGTCCTGTTTCCCTTTCTACTAACATTGCTTCCTTTCATCTCTACACTGTTTTATTTAACAAAGACTGAAAATAAACACTAAAAAAGTGCATGAACATGATCAAAAAATGTAAGACAAGATGGTTCTACAAACACACCAGACTGAACTCCCTGATTCTCTCACACCGACAAATTGTTCTTGTTAGTTCAGAAGGACACTTTAGAAATTACAATTTGGTGGATGATTCACATGTCATCCCCTGAAGGTAATGTATCTGTTGAATTAGTCCTAATGTGGTTCTACAACACAGTACAATCATGTTATGAGCTTTTTGAGCCTGTATGAACACCACAGCGGGAAAAACCCTTCAGTACAGTCTTTTCTGTCTCAGCTGACACTCACCCACTGGAGCTTTCTGATTGGTGAAGATCACCGTACGGTTTGTGCCGTCAGTGTTGGCCATGCTGATGTTATCGCCATCAGTCCAGTACAGCTTTCTGGAAATGAAACATTTCAAGCAAAGACACAAGAATAACTCAAATATTCATATATTTCAAATGTTAGTATAAATATGATCCATCAGGCTTTTGAGTGTTTTATCATATTACACACATTTGAGTGTGTTGAAAGTTATGTTATAATGCTACTCTGTGCGTTCGCTCGGCGGCTACTATGAGACTGCAGTGAGCTAGATCCATATTAGGCATGGTAAAACATGGTACTCGCTGTAAATTAAGAAAACGAGATTGAAACAGTAAGGCTAACTGTGTTGAGCTGTATAACAATCATTAGTTTTCTGTCCATGAATGATTCAAACAGTTGCTCAACTGTCTAATAAAACACATCATATATTAAAGCGTCTTTGGTGTTTCCACGGTTTCTACAAAATAAAACCGGAAATCGAGGGTAACGGGGGTATGATGTCATTGATAGGTGACGCACGGACTCAGTCCGTGTCCTGGTTAAAATCGCTTATATCTCTGGATTTAAACATTATTGGAAACATTTGGGATAATGTAAGTACACAAGTCAACAAAATATATAACATTGTTCTAATGGTTTCAATAATCTTACATATTGTGCCTTTAAATGTTATTTCATTGTTCATCTGAGTCAAGGATCTTTGTCTGGATTATCAAGTCAAGCCAGCGCATGATTTATCTTGATTTAATTATTTAATCGGGGCTTCAAAGTGAATGTGCCGTACTGGTGTTTCTACTGTGAATGAATCAGTGAACAAATCATTTTGAATGAATCTTTTAAATGAGCGAATGGTTCTCGTTCACTTCCATGCACTAACACACTCCATTATTTTATTTTATTATGTGCTTCATTTCCACCAGCATGGAAGACGATAATGAAACCATATTTTTTTAATGGAATATTGCAGTATTTATTATAAACGATTTATCTATGTACATCATTATTATATCTCGTAATCTTGAATCAGAATAACTTCCCCTCCCTTTTGCAGCTCATCTCTTCTCTGATGACGAGGGGCGGGGCAACCTGTCACTCACATGAGATCCACCAATAGCAAACCACAACCATCCAATTAATTCCACACGGACAAAATCAAGCCCCGCCCAACATTTGTTCTTGTTCCAGAAGCCATTTCACTCCGATATATGTCCCAATAGGGAAAAAAGGCATTTCATGTCGACTTTAATGATTGTTCAACCCAGATTAACATAAAAGGTTATTTTTTTTTCATGCAAATGCACAGATCAATAGCAGTGTTTCCATCCACCGTTGTGAATTTAACTTTTACGCAAAATTGGAATGTTGCATAAAACATTTGCAAACATTCTTGCTTTCTGAGGCAGATGCTGCTGGTTGGCAAATGCCATCAGTTCTGGGAGGGAATTATACTGAACCACTTTGACGACAGACTTTGCTCAGGCATTTCAGAGCAACCAAACAGTATTTCAGATTTTGTGCAATGAGATCGATCTGCTTGTTGGTCCAGTTATGCCGTCCCATTGCATTTAAAAATTTATTCGGTAAATGTGTTTTCACCGTAGTTTACGTGCATGTTTTTTTTATCAGATAAATAAATGTATCTGGCTCAGTTGAGTGCATACGTCTTTTATGCGCATTTTTAGAATGTATGCACATTTTGGCGTTTCCATCCAGCGTTTTGGTTTCAAATTATTTTGATGGTTCCTTTAACACATTCTGTTAACTATAAGTAATGTTGCACCTAAATGTCTACTAACTCTCATTAGAGTGTTAGTAGAGTATTAGTAGACTGGTTAGTAGAATAAGTTGACATATAATTGCAAAGTTACTTGTAGTCAGTAGTATGTCAATTAGGGAGCATCACAATAAAGCATTTTTTATGCGATAGCACAAAATGCATAAAACATAGCTAATGTCTGATATGGGCTACATTTAAAAACTTACATAAAATGCCTCTTATAACAAAGTTGGAATGTTGTCTCTTTATGTTCCCTTTCAGTCAGTCACTCCAAGTTACGTCAGTGACTGACAGAATGGGGGTTTCGCTTAGAAGCCTATCACCTTCGAGTTCTACAAAACGAGCCAATGGCAAAACAATGGGCATGGGTCTGCGGAATTTGCATAGCGAACTCTGCCCACCAGCGTGGGTATATAAGGACCCGGGCATGCAATCTCACATTACGTTTCTGCTTCGGAGCCGAGTGCATCACTTGCCTTCTGAGCTTTTCTCTACAAGTAAGACGAGCGACTCTTCAGCGGTGTCGGGGTTACGGCGCGTTCCAGCGAGTTCCGCATTCCTGCTGCTGATCTATGCAGTGATTTGCCACAGAGTGTGTGTGTTCTCCCTGGGCGCTTCGCCGCTGCTTCAGTTTTTCCTCTTCTAAAAGAGCTACTGCGGGTCAGGCCGCGTCTGCTTTGCATGCCATGGCCATCCTGCAAGTATACCAGGCCAAGGTTTTAAAAACCATGCACAAGGGCGGTGCTGACCCATGCAGGAAGTGCGCACTGCCACCGACTTCACTCTCCAAGCGACGAAGGTCACTGCGCAGTCCCTGGGTCAGGTGATGTCCACTTTGGTGGTCCAGGAGATATTTATGCCTGAACCTGGCAGATATGAGGGAGTCTGAGCGAACCTCATATCTGCCTGCACGCCGCCGAGGGCGCCCCCTGTGGCTCCCACTCAGCCCAGCAGCAGCCTTCACCCGGGCCGCAGCGCGGAGGAGGTCGCAGTAAGGTGCCGCATCCCGTCTCTGCCCCTAAGCCGGCCAAATGCCAGGCTAAGCACCACTCCTGAGACGGGCAGCTCGGAGATAGGCGTCAGTTCTTTTCTGGAGATGGTAGCAGGACCAGGAGTGTGGCTTCCTCTTGGGCTCTAGCCCATGCCGCCTCGCTAACAGACATCTGCAGAGCTGCAGGCTGGGCGACACCTAACACTCTCGTGTACTCGTTCCCAGTGGCCAGTAAGTAGGACCGGCTCGGTGTCATCGCTTGCTACGCCATTCCACTCCACGGACTGGATGCGTGCGCTATTTTACTCAGGTGAGTTCCACGTAGGATATGCTTCCCAGTGTACCTTGGTATTTGGCGTTGAGCCTAGCCCTTCGTTCGTGCTAATCTCACAGCAGGGAGCTCAGGTCAGTGCAGGACGCTGGAAGACAGCCGCTGTGGTGGGATTAGATAGGGACCCCCATTCCGTCAGTCACTGACGTAACTCAGAGTGACTGACTGAAAGGGAACGTCTTGGTTACGTATGTAACCCCTCCCCGTGCCACAACCGCTGTACCGCTGGTACATAATGTGAGATTGCATGCGCGGCTCCTTTTATACCCACACTGGTGGGCGGAGTTCGCTATGCAAATTCTGCAGACCCATGGCATTGTTTTGCCATTGGCTCGTTTTGTAGAACTTGAAGGTGATAGGCTTCTAAGCGAAACCCCCATTCCGTCAGTCACTGATGTAACGTCTCCGTTCCCTTCCTTCAGGGAACGAGGGTCACATACGTAACCGCGACATTTTTGCTGCAAATTATATGTATTTTGTTCTTTCTCATGAAAAAAAACCCCAGTCCAAATGGAAAATATCCTAAAGCCTGTACTCTATATCATGATGTCGAATGAGAAAACATGTGGTTGCATCCTGTTATGCATCTATTTTTCTGCCTTTAGGAAGTAAAACGTGTAAGAGGGCAGGGTTGTATGTGTAAATGTCTCAAGTTTTTGTTGCACGAGTGCGCTCACCCCAGTATAGGATGCAGAACGAGGCAATGGGGCTTGTCCAGGCCCTGAATAACAGCGTTTTTGAAGGAGCCATCCAGTCTGGCCACGTTGATCTGTTTCTTATTGCCGTCATAGCTGGTCCAGAAGAGATTGCGTGAAACCCAGTCCACCGCCAGACCATGTGCATTGGGAATATCTGATCACACACAAAATAACCATATCCAGATATTAATTGTTTGAATCAATATAATCAGATAAAAGACATAAATCTAAACATTGGCATTTAGTGCATTTCCACAGGGATAAACATCTGGATGAACAGAAAAACGGATGGTAAAGTGTGAGTCATTATTTCATCATAAAACCCGACATGTCTGTAATTTGGTTTTGAGGGCTGTGCTAATTTTACTTAAACAGCACTCTCCAGAAAACACTCGACTGTAAACACGACAGCAGTTCTGCACTGTAAACAATGAGCATGATTCTCATACACACAATAACAAGATTTAAACAACAACAACATCCTGATATTTTAAAGCCTTGTGTGAACTCAGGATAGGGTGGTTCAGCCAGAAATGAAATTCCTGTCATCATTTACTCACCCTCATGTCATTCCAAACCTGAAAGTCTGACTTTCTTTCTTCTGCAGAACACAAACGAAGATATTACTGTTTGTGTCCATATCATAAAATATGGGGCCATTGACCTTTATTGAGACCTTTATCGAAATATCTTCCTTTAGTGCTCCACAGAAGAAAGAAAGTCAATGATGACAGCATAGACATTGAACTGTTATTCTAACAAACATAATTAAATGATGTTTTCCATTTTCGCTGAGGCTGTATAAAGTCATAATAAAATTTTGACAATTCCCATATCAAGTATCTGCTTTTGAATTTAAACTTGTGATAAAGTCAGAACTAAGATTGTGTAATGTTTTGAAATAAGTCTCTTCTGCTCACCAAGGCTGCATTTATTTGTTCAAAAATACAGGAAAAAACAGTCATATTGTGAAATATTATTACATTTTAAAATGTGTTCTATGTGAATATATAGTAAAGTGTAATTTATTCCTGTGATCAAAGCTGAATTTTCAGAGTCATTACTCCAGTCTTCAGTGTCACATGATCCTTCAGAAATCATTCTAATATGATGATTTGCTGCTCAAGAAAAATGTATGATTATTATCAATGTTGAAAACCATCCAGACAAAAAAATCAATTAAGGAGCCATTGGCTCCTATAAGGGAAAAAAGTAGGTGCCAAATTATTTTTTTAAGTGCCACAAAAGAATAAACATGTTTTAATTTTGTCATGTGTTGTCACGTCTGCCCTCCTTTTACAGCATCAGCATTTTCATCCATCTTGTGGATGTCCTGGGAACTAAGATTCACTTAAAGTAGGAACTGAATTGCTTTTCCAACTTGAGAACTACATACAGTCACAAAGAATCATTCTTTACACAGAATCTGAGCCAGTGTCACAGACCATAATAATGTCAGCATCACTTGGACAATGAGTGTAGTTTGGCCTCTTCCTAATGCATCCTATAAATGTTGTTGTATGTCTGTCACACACCCAATCTATTTTTCTTCATTAGTAATATCTGAGAGGTCAATTTGGTGAAAGGCAGCTCTTCACATGCAATTGATCATATACACAGAGCGTTCTTAAGAACTTCCGCAATGATATAAGCCAGCTGGAAAACTTCCGGTCAAACGTCACTTGTTGGAGTGACAGTATCTTCAATGCCCTGAGATAGCTTTAACAGCATCAATAATGTAATACTTAGTTCATAATCAGAATACAGTCACTTAAATAGTCAGGCCTAGCAACTGTAAAAGTGCCAACACACTGTAAATTAAAGATTTATTGTGCACTTTAGTTAGATTCATTTAAGTGTGCTGAAATCAGAGAGCTTGCTCTGCACTGACAGACAGCTTCAGTGATTTATGAAGGGAGAGCGCGCTGCTGCTTTCAGTGGAATCCATTCGCAAGAAAAGTTAGTTTTCATGAGACTTTTGTGAGTACTTGATACTTCACCTTGACAATTTATTTTTAAACCTAGTGATTTTATAATGTTTAATAATAATATTCAAAAGCAAATTTTTAATCATAACATGTACATTTATATTGTCGCCAGTGGCGATCTCAGCAAAAATATCATAAATAGCATAAATACCGTTTTAGTCGCAGTCTGGAGCCCTGTGCTAATTTTTTGTGGATTTTTTTCAGGATTCTTTGATGAATAAAAAGTTCAAAAGAACAGCATTTATTTGGAATAGACATCTTTTGTAACATTATGTCACTTTTGATCAATGTAATGCAATAAAGTATTAATTTCTTAAATCTTACCGACCCCAAACCTTTTGAAAATTAGTGTATTTAAAATTGAAGTTCTGCTAATACAAAATGTAATTCTGAACTAGTGATGCTGGGAACATTAAAAGCTAAAACGGCTTGCAATATTAAGTGTTAAGTATCTTGTATACTGTCCAGAACTGTACATGTGCATCTGCTTTTATTCCAATCAAACTGATAAATGTTGTACCTGCAGACACCACTGTCTCTATTCCTGTGCCGTTGATGAAGGCCCTCTTGATGGTCTGAGTCCGAACATCCGACCAATAGATACGCTTCTCCAGAGCGTCGTAATCCACAACCGTGACGTTGTCGATGTCAGGGACGGTGAAGGAGATGATGTAGTTGTAGTATGGATTATAGATGTCCACTCCTCTTATCTCAATCTGACGGGCGTACAGCAGGAACTGACGCGACTCTGGAAGAGAGACAGAGACACCCGTCCTGACTAGAGCCAAAAAGGAGACAGGCAGTAAAAGCAGTACAAAAGGTCACTGGAAAAAATAAATCCTCCAAGGAAATGAATTTGAATGCGAAGAGCCATTAACTGAAAAAATTACCGGTACCTTTTCTGTTAAGTTTACAGAAATTTCCTTCAACCCTAAAAAAAATAAATACAGAAAATTCCTTCATATCAACACAGTACATTCTTTGGGTGTGTTTGGAGTTTATATGGGACAGCAGAGAAAAACAGACTCTCTTGAAAGAGCATATTTAAAGAAAAGTTCCACTGTGTAAGAGTTACTATAAAAATAATACATACATGTTTTTACGAACTAAGGGAAAAGTCTATCTTCTGCGATAATCAACAGCAGGTTAGGCTGCATGAGAGAGACGCCAAGATATCGACCGTTCAGCCAAAGCAACAACAGAAAAAAAACATATTTAAAGGAATATTTCACCAAAAATTACAATTCCGTCATCATTACCTCACCGTCATGTTGTTCCAAACCCATATGACTGTCTTTATTTTACGTATCATAGAAGTCAATATTTCACTATTTAAACAAATATTATGATTTATAAAAATGAATATTATATTATTATCTTTCTCTTCTACATACTATATAATGAAAGTGAATGGTGACTGGAGCAAACATCACGAAAAGCACCATAAACCATATAAAGTTGACCTATGGTATAAAATAGATTTAAAGAATTGAAATATAGCAAGCAAGTTGTATGAATTAACGTCAGTAGATCACGAGCTGTACTTTCCACTCCCATCGGCGCTTTTATGGGATTGCGCTCTCACGCTAATTTGCCCTGTTTAATAAATCCGGTCCCTAAATGGGACCATCAAAATAAAGTGTAACCAGTCTTTATTTACACTCTATGGTAGAAAGAATATCCAAAACAAAAATCTATTGAAGAAACAGTAATTATATCCCTCAGATCCTCATTTTCAGCATTATTTATATACTATTATAGTATTTACTAATATTTTTAATTCATTTTTATTTTTATAAATCAGTTTTAATTTTAATTTTAGTATAAGTAATTTTGTCATTTTTATTTTCATTTTGTCATTCAGCTTTACTTTAAAGTCCCCATGAAATCAAAATTGAAGTTTTGGCTTTTAGTATGAATATGTTAGCCTTACTGTTGTCTATAAGCTAGTGTGCTCCAAAACAATGACAAAATTCACATTTAGAAGATATAAACATTCAAAACTTACAGTCTCTCACTTCTGCAAACATCACGCTGCACTTCAGCTTCTCATCAGATTTTCTGTCCAATCAAATGCTCTCTAGAATCTGAAGCCCCACCCCCTACATTATAAACAGACGCAGAAGCTGCGGCTGAAATCGGTCACTTGTTCACACATTTACTATTTTCTACAGTGGCACATAGTGCACTATACAGGGGATAGGGAACGATCAGCTAGTGCACTATATAGGGGATAGAGAACGAATCAGACAGTGCACTATATAGGAGATAGGGAACGATCAGACAGTGCACTATATAGGAGATAGGGAACGATCAGCTAGTGCACTATATAGGGGATAGGGAACGATCAGACAGTGCACTATATAGGGGATAGGGAACGATTCAGACAGTGCACTATATAGGGGATAGGGAACGATCAGACAGTGCACTATATAGGGGATAGGGAGTGATTCAGACAGTACACTATACAGGAGATAGGGATCGATCAGACAGTGCACTATATAGGGTATAGGGAGCGATTCAGACAGTGCACTATATAGGGGATAGGGAACGATTCAGACAGTGCACTATATAAGGGATAGGGAATGATTCAGACAGTGCACTATATAGGGGATAGGGAATGATCAGACAGTGCACTATATAGGGGATAGGTAGCGATTCAGACAGTGCACTATATAGGGGATAGGGAACAATTCAGCGCACTATATAGGGGATAGGGAACGATCAGACAGTGCACTATATAGGGGATATGGAACGATCAGACAGTGCACTATATAGGGGATAGGGAACGATCAGACAGTGCACTATATAGGGGATAGGGAACGATTCAGACAGTGCACTATATAGGGGATAGGGAACGATCAGACAGTGCACTATACAGGAGATAGGGATCGATCAGACAGTGCACTATATAGGGTATAGGGAGTGATTCAGACAGTGCACTGTATAGGGGATAGGGAGCGATTCAGACAGTGCACTATATAGGAGATAGGGAGCGATCAGACAGTGCACTATATAGGGGATAGAGAACGATTCTTTTACAAAGATCAGACAGTGTAAATATGCTTTCCATTGGGGTGAATGAAGTCTGGTTTCACGTTAGTTTCACGCGAACCGCAGCAGCTCCAGTCCAGAGACACGATAGCTCAGAGCGGATCATGTGATCGAGTCGGTCCAGAGACACGATAGCTCAGAGCGGATCATGTGATCGAGTCGGTCCAGAGACACAACAGCACAGAGCGGTTCATGTGATCGAGTCGGTCCAGAGACACGATAGCTCAGAGCGGATCATGTGATCGAGTCGGTCCAGAGACACGATAGCACAGAGCGGATCATGTGATCGAGTCGGTCCAGAGACACGATAGCACAGAGCGGATCATGTGATCGAGTCGGTCCAGAGACACGATAGCACAGAGCGGATCATGTGATCGAGTCGGTCCAGAGACACGAGAGCACAGAGCGGATCATGTGATCGAGTCGGTCCAGAGACGCGACAGCACAGAGCGGATCATGTGATCGAGTCGGTCCAGAGACACGACAGCACAGAGCGGATCATGTGATCGAGTCGGTCCAGAGACACGACAGCTCAGAGCGGATCATGTGATCGAGTCGGTCCAGAGACACGATAGCACAGAGCGGATCATGTGATCGAGTCGGTCCAGAGACACGATAGCTCAGAGCGGATCATGTGATCGAGTCGGTCCAGAGACACGATAGCACAGAGCGGATCATGTGATCGAGTCGGTCCAGAGACACGAGAGCACAGAGCGGATCATGTGATCGAGTCGGTCCAGAGACACAAGAGCACAGAGCGGATCATGTGATCGAGTCGGTCCAGAGACGCGACAGCACAGAGCGGATCATGTGATCGAGTCGGTCCAGAGACACAACAGCACAGAGCGGATCATGTGATCGAGTCGGTCCAGAGACACGACAGCTCAGAGCGGATCATGTGATCGAGTCGGTCCAGAGACACGAGAGCACAGAGCGGATCATGCGATCGAGTCGGTCCAGAGACATGAGAGCACAGAGCGGATCATGTGATCGAGTCGGTCCAGAGACACGAGAGCACAGAGCGGATCATGTGATCGAGTCGGTCCAGAGACACGATAGCACAGAGCGGATCATGTGATCGAGTCGGCGCAGATCAGAAAACGTATATCGGACCCATTTGAATTCTGCACAGAATTATATATTTTAAAACGATATGGAGGAGATTAGGAGGAGATTACCGAGCTCAACGGATCTGGCCGAGCTGTGATATAAACTAAACGCTATTGGCTATTTCAAAAAAGGGGAGGAGCTGTTTGATATGTCCCGCCCTGTCTTCCTGTTTCAGTGGAAATTACATTCACACATTGAATAATGCTGTGCGTTTCAAGGCACTTCAGTGGGACTTTAAAAAACAAAAACAATTTTTAATAGTTCTAATTTCAGGTAACATTAACAACAATGCTGGTTTTCGTTCATGCAAGACTCTTCCAAAAGCCCATTAAAGAATACATGACAAGACTGGCTCGAGCTCTAGTTCGTACCGTAGCAGGTGTGGTTGTCTTCACTCAGTCTCATGAGGTGAGGACAGGCGCAGGAGAACGTCTGATTATAGTTGATCAAGCACAGGTGAGAACATGGACCCAAACCCCCGTTAGCAGCACACGGGTTCGGTGCTGGAGAGAGAGAGAGAGAGAGGAGACAGATCGAAATAAAGATGAGGTGAATTAATCGAGCTTTATTGTGTCATTGCCACATTCAAATGTATGGCCAAGAAACCAAACCAGCTGAGACAGGAACTGATGACAGACTGATATGTCGGCCATGCTGTGCAGATTAACTGACCAACGTTTGACTATTTTGCGATTATCGGAATCTGAGCTTACTTGGTATGTGTATTCATAGGGGTATTTTGATAGTATGATGAAAAGTAAGACAGAGAAATCCAAAGGTTAAAGGTTTAAAACAGACAGAGGAACTTCTGAAAGCATGTCTAAACCAATTCATCCCCTCTGTCTGCTCCTGTCAGACATGAATAAACAGATGTCTGCCTCTATAAGATGAAGCCAGTGAGCTAAACTATCATGACAAGTTTATTCACAAGCTGCATTATTAAGCGCCAAACACCATCAACATGTGTGTCCATCAAGCCGACTGGCCCCTCCCTCAATTTGACCCGCAGTCTTAAAGTTTACTCAATAACTAATCAAACAATTAAAAGTAGACTCGACAAGAAAACTTATGAAATGATCGGTGATGTCCAGACAACAAGCCGCTGTTAAAAGCTAAAAATGACTCTCCATGTTGAATATTGTGGTATCTGGAATGAATCAACTGTGCTTGAGGAGATAAATGCCACGAAGTGATCAAATGAATCTTCATTATTATTAATGATATTTCATTAATTAGCATCCCAGAATGCATTGTGATGAGCTCAATGTGATGAGCACTCAAAAAGTTGAGAGAAATGCCACTAATAATGAAAAGTTGCACAATTTTACCCAATACAGTGGGGAGAACAAGTATTTGATACACTGCTGATTTTGCAGGTTTGCCCACTTACAAAGCATGTAGAAGTCTGTAATTTTTATCATAGGTACTCTTCAACTGTGAGAGACGGAATCTAAAACAAAAATCCAGAAAATCACATTGTATGATTTTTAAGTAATTAATTTGCATTTTATTGCATGACATAAGTATTTGATACATCAGAAAAGCAGAACTTAATATTTGGTACAGAAACCTTTGTTTGCAATTATAGAGATCATACGTTTCCTGTAGTTCTTGACCAGGTTTGCACACACTGCAGCAGGGATTTTGGCCCACTCCTCCATACAGACCTTCTCCAGATCCTTCAGGTTTCGGGGCTGTTGCTGGGCAATACGGACTTTCAGCTCCCTCCAAAGATTTTCTATTGGGTTCAGGTCTGGAGACTGGCTAGGCCACTCCAGGACCTTGAGATGCTTCTTACGGAGCCACTCCTTAGTTGCTCTGGCTGTGTGTTTCGGGTCGTTGTCATGCTGGAAGACCCAGCCACGACCCATCTTCAATGCTCTTACTGAGGGAAGGAGGTTGTTGGCCAAGATCTCGCGATACATGGCCCCATCCATCCTCCCCTCAATACGATGCAGTCGTCCTGTCCCCTTTGCAGAAAAGCAAGCCCAAAGAATGATGTTTCCACCTCCATGCTTCACGCTTGGGATGGTGTTCTTGGGGTTGTACTCATCCTTCTTCTTCCTCCAAACACGGCGAGTGGAGTTTAGACCAAAAAGCTCTATTTTTGTCTCATCAGACCACATGACCTTCTCCCATTCCTCCTCTGGATCATCCAGATGGTCATTGGCAAACTTCAGACGGGCCTGGACATGCGCTGGCTTGAGCAGGGGGACCTTGCGTGCGCTGCAGGATTTTAATCCATGACGGCGTAGTGTGTTACTAATGGTTTTCTTTGAGACTGTGGTCCCAGCTCTCTTCAGGTCATTGACCAGGTCCTGCCGTGTAGTTCTGGGCTGATCCCTCACCTTCCTAATGATCATTGATGCCCCACGAGGTGAGATCTTGCATGGTGCCCCAGACCGAGGGAGATTGACCATCATCTTGAACTTCTTCCATTTTCTAATAATTGCGCCAAGCTTCTCACCAAGCTGCTTGCCTATTGTCCTGTAGCTCATCCCAGCCTTGTGCAGGTCTACAATTTTATCCCTGATGTCCTTACACAGCTCTCTGGTCTTGGTCATTGTGGAGAGGTTGGAGTCTGTTTGATTGAGTGTGTGGACAGGTGTCTTTTATACAGGTAACGAGTTCAAACAGGTGCAGTTAATACAGGTAATGAGTGGAGAACAGGAGGGCTTCTTAAAGAAAAACTAACAGGTCTGTGAGAGCCGGAATTTTTACTGGTTGGTAGGTGATCAAATACTTATGTCATGCAATAAAATGCAAATTAATTATTTAAAAATCATCTTCCAAATTCCGTCACTCACAGTTGAAGTGTACCTATGATAAAAATTACAGACTTCTACATGCTTTGTAAGTGGGCAAACCTGCAAAATCGGCAGTGTATCAAATACTTGTTCTCCCCACTGTATGTGTGTATCTTTTTTACACTTTAAAAAAAGAACTGCTGAGAAAACTTTAATACAACATGATTTGAATTGTCCAGAGTAACACTATTTGGTTTTGTCAAGTTGAATTTGTTCATTCACTAATTCACTCATTTAGCCAATAAATTCATCAAGGCAATTACAGATTTCTTGTTCAACAAATTTTCAATTAGTAACACAATAAATTAATCTATCATTTTGGTAGACATATAAACATGTAGTATATACACCAATCAGGCATAACATTATATTGTGTTGGTCCCCATTTTGCTGCCAAAACAGCCCTGACCCGTCGAGTCATGGACTCCACTAGACCCCTGAATGTGTGCTGTGGTATCTGGCACCAAGATGTTAGCAGCAGATCCTTTAAGTCCTATAAGTTGCAAGGTGGGGTCTCCATGGATCAGACTTTTTTGTTTAGCACATCCCACAGATGCTCGATTGGATTGAGATCTGGGGAATTTGAAGGCCAAGTCAACACCTCAAACTCGTTGTTGTGCTCCTCAAACCATTCCTGAACCATTTTTGCTTTGTGGCAGGGCGCATTATCCTGCTGAAAGAGACCACAGCCACCAGGGAATACCGTTTCCATGAAAGGGTGTACATGGTCTGCAACAATGCTTAGGTAGGTGGTACGTGTCAAAGTAACATCCACATGGATGGCAGGACCCAAGGTGGACAGGGGTCAGCATGGGCACCCTGACTGGTCTGCGGCTATGCAGCCCCATACACAACAAACTGCGATGCACTGTGTATTCTGACACCTTTCTATTAGAACCAGCATGAACTTCTTGAGCAATTTGAGCTACAGTAGCTCGTCTGTTTGATCGGACCACACCAGCCTTCGCTCACCACGTGCATCAATGAGCCTTTGCCCCCCATGACCCTGTCGCCAGTTCACCACTGTTCCTTCCTTGGAGCACTTTTGATAGATACTGACCACTGCAGACCGGGAAGACCCCACAAGAGCTGCAGTTTTGGAGATGCTCTGACCCAGTCGTCTAGCCATCACAATTTGGCCCTTGTCAAACTCGCTCAAATCCTTATACTTGCCCATTTTTCCTGCTTCTAACACATCAATTTTGAGGACAAAATGTTCACTTGCTACCTAATATATCCCACCCACTAACAGGTGCCGTGATGAAGAGATAATCAGTGTCAGGTCATAATGTTATGCCTGATCGGTGTAGTTTTATAGGACACTTAATATGTTAAGTGTGGACAATGTTAATTGGGACAGCATTTGGGGGAATTCTGTTGGTCTAAAGGCTCGTTCACACTAAGAATAATAACTATAACAACATCTATAATGAGAAGTATATTAGCATCTACACCAACAGACAATATCATTCTGTTTATAATAAGCACGTGCTGCATTTTTGTCACCTGTCACTTTAAATGCTTTTTAAAGTCTTTTAAGTGGATTCTGATTGGCTGCCAATGGCTATGTTTACATGCACACCTTTTGTTTCAATCGGCACAGATTCATTCTGATTGGTGAATCCGAACGTAGTGTTTACATGAACGCTAAATAAATTGATCGGGTTGATATGCGCATTTATATGTCAAAACTTTCAAATCAGAATTGATTTTTGACGTGCACACTGCACAAATATACAGAGTTTTCTGCTGTTTGAGCATACTATTCTCCTACATTGCTTCTTTTCTTTGTTTTAAAGACCAGAGTTAATATTTATCTATTTCGGGTCCTGATTAGGAGATGACGAGTCATGACATTATATTTAAAAACAACTGCAGCTCGTTCCGCACGTCATACGTCATACGTCATTACGCCATTTCTACATCATTACACAGTCCTTTCCATTTTCGGGTTTTCAATCCGACCAAGTGTTTACATATCCTTTCGATCGGATTAGAAAATGAATAAACCACCCCTTCCAATCCAATCGAAATGTTATTTGGATCGAGCTCAATCGATTAAGGTGTTTACATGAAGGCTTTTCAGTCCGATTGAGCCGTCAATCAGATTGCTAAAGGATTATTTGGTTGCATGTAAACGTAGCCAATGTCGTTCATCAGCTGGGGGAAAGAAACTCACTTCAAAAGTGATTACAACAATATCGTTCCTGTGTGGTTCCCCCAAACCAGTTAAACGCAAACCCCATCCTACAGCCATTTCATTGGTCAACTCAACCATGCAGTCACCTGTCACTGAATTTGACTTCATGTATTCAACTCAGAGCTGAGAAAAAAAACAAATAATGTGATTGACATGACATGATTTACATTTGACTGGTTTAAGGGAAAAAAATTTACTTTTGGAATCCATTAGATCAAGCATTTCAAATCAACTCTTTATAAAAAGTTTATATAGTGGTATATTGATGGAATTAGATTGTTACTCCATGGTACTTTGATATATACCACTGCTTTGAAACAAGAATTAGTAATATTGATATCGGAGTAAATTTGAAATAAAGTTTGAAGATTACCTTGCGGTTGTCTAGATGGGTGGTATACCTGCAGATCGAAAGGTTGCGTGTTTGTTCTCTGAACCACAGTGACATTGTTTCCTGTCCATTTGTTGGCTTTGGCCAGTGTGTTTGTGCGCCAGTCTGTCCAGTAAACCTCTCCGCCGTACATCGTGACAGCGAACGGATGCGAGAGATACTCGTGTCCTCTGAGCACCTCGATCAGTCCTGACCCGTCATACTTGGCTGAATAGATTGCATCCGATCTGAGACATAAAACATAAATAAACCATTTCTATGGTCATTCATTTCTGATAGGAAGCACAACATTCTATGATATTGGGTGGACTTTAGCCACCAAATTTACAAAATTTCATTGTCAATGGTTAGGGCAAGGGTGTCCAAATCTGCTCCTGTTAGGTCACATTCCAAAAGACTTAATTAAACACACCAGAACAAGCTCATTTAAGGTTGTCGGGATCACTAGAGACTTCCAAGAAAGTGTGTAATGCCCAGTACACATTGTACGATTTTGGGCTGTCCCAGACGAAAGATGACCAATCATGGCGATTTCTGTGGTCGTGGCTCCTAAACGTCGTACAGTGAGAGAGGTTCAAAGACGGCCGTTGTCACGGTCTTGCAACCAAAGATAGCCTGCGCTAATTTTCTGACAATGTCATGATCATCTCGTGGTGCTACGACCTACGTCTACTGACTAGCCAGTAAAACCGCAACATGAAATGGCGTATTATGAACGCGACATAGTGCTAAAACTAAAACTTAAAACTACTTCCCTCAAGCTCCATTTGCAAAATTGGCATGCCGAGTTGGCCTCTTTTCCCTAGCCATGACCACGTCCATATTCTCCTCTTTCGCTTCCTCCTCTTTTTTTTCAGCACACATAAAACCACAGTTGACCTATCGGTAAGCCCTGCCTCCTTAGTTATTGTTGCTAACTCGGACAAACAAACACAGTTGCTAACTGTCTTACAATTACAGCTGTCAGTGTGAAAACCTTGTCCCAAATCCAAAGATGTTTGGATGTCAAGCCACTTGCGCCACTTCGCTTCAGAAGGCCTTTATTAACCCCCCGGAGCCGTGTGGAGCAGTTATATGATGGATAGATGCACTTTTATGGACTTCAAAAATTACCCAACAAGTCACTGCCATTATAAAGCTTGGAAGAGCCAGGACATTTTTAATATAAACTCTGATTTTATTCGTCTGAAAGAAGAATTTCATATACACCTAGGATGACTTTTGAGACTTGAGTAAATCTAATTTTCATTTTTGGGTGAACTAACCCTTTAATTTACATTTAACAAGTTTAATATGGAGAGGCACTGAAATGTAGACCTTAGTTTATATGTTTTTGACCTACACTGTACATGACGTGAGAACAGTTAGCTATTTAGCGTTGTACGTTAGCATGGACTCACTAACTTTAATTGTAACTTAATGAGATTATGACAACCAGAAAATCCTCTCAGGATACCTGGAATCAGTGTTATAGTACCCCAGGCACATCGTTTTACCATTTTTGTAGCATAAACACCATCAAACCGATGAGAGCTTCGGATCTTCCAATGTTTCTCTATGGCACTGAAATCTAAAGATGTCTGAGTTCCGGTCCCCATGCAAGTGATACTCAACTACCATTGGCTCATCTGCGTTAGAGGGAAGGGGCTTACCGATAGGTCAATTGCCAAAGTGTGATTCATCTTGCTCTATTTGTTTACCACTAGCACATGCTGATGAAATTTTATTCTTTTATACTAACTTGCGTCATAGCTTACGATTCAACAGGTGTCATCATCGTACAGTCTACATACATGTCGTACCCAGGTTTATTAGATCCATGTCGTACAGTGTGATTTGTAATGATCTTATAGGATTGCAGAAATTGCACAGTCTGTAGCAGGCATTAGAACAGGTTGGAGCTAAACTCTTTGGACACCCCTGGGTTAGGGATTGGGATAGGGTCAGGACACTGCTTGGATTGTTCTAGGACAGAGGTGTCAAATCCTGCTCCTGGAGGGCCACTATCTAGCAGAGTTTAGATTTAGACCTCATTAAACACACCTAAACCAGCTAATCAAGGTCTTCTAGAAACTTCCAGGAAGGTGTGTTGGAGCTAAACTCTGCACGACAGTTGCCTTCCAGGAGCAGGATTTGACACTCTTGGGTTAGGGATTGGGAAAAGGTCAGGGCTCTGATTGGTTTGTTCTAGGACCAACTTCTATTGATCCAGGAGCATGCCTACAGTCTCAGAAAAAATGTGCAAAACAGGGCAGTACCCTTAAAAGGACATCTTTGTAGCTTATTTACCCCTAAAAAGTTCATACTAGTACCTTAAGGGTACATTTTACTACTAATGACGGTTCAGTACAGTTCAGTACGGTACGCAATTTTTGCCGTTTCCATTGTCAGAAGTTGTGAATGGTACCCTAATTCCAAACCGTACCGTACCACTTTTTTTTCACCCTTCCGTTGGGGTACCTAGCAAAGTAGTCCGGTACTAAAGGTTGGAGCTAGACTCACTGCAGAACGTTGATTGGTTGACAAGAGAATCATCAGCCTTGGCTCAAACAAAGAGTGTCTTCTTCTTGTGACAACAGCCACATGCCGAGAAGCAAGAACAAGATCTGCTGTATGTCGTCCATTGTTGTTTACTGTGTCGCTTTCTTCTTTGCGTGAGAATGACGTCGATCGCTACTCCACACCTATCATAAGCATACTGTTGGCGGTGGAAACGCAAGCCGGATCAGGGTTTATGGTCCCGAATCGTACTGTACTGTACTGAACCGTACTGCACCGCTCGGTGGAAACGAGCCATTAAATACACCTTTTAGGGCTAGATAAGATGCAAAGTTGTCCTTTTATGGATACTGCCCCAGTGACAATTATTTTTTTTCTGAGAGAGTACATGGGTATAGTGCATCACATTAAACATTACCTGGCATCTATCCACAGAATCCGACGCTCCAGGTAGTCCACAGTCAGTCCGTTGGGCCATCCTCCACTGCCCGTCTCCTTATGGATGGTGCGTCTGCCATGCCCACTCATGGACGCAGCCTCTATCCTGGGCATGCTGGCATCCCAGTCTGTCCAGAATAGGATTCTACAGAATCAGAGCACAGATGAGGACTTTTTCCATGCTGCTTACTAAAGTTGACCTAGTCTTAAAAACAAAAAGCGGGAGCATTCTTTATGGAGCTGGCTTTTACTGTATGGAAAAGAGCACCATGGACATTTTTCGAAAATTGTCTTGTATTTGGAACAACATAAAGTTGAGTCTATTTTTTTTTTTATTCTTTGGGTAACCTATTCCTTTGAAGCAGTGATTCTCACTTCAAGGCGCCCCATTCTCAAGACAATATTTGAAGGTAATTCTGGGACTTCTGTATTAAAGGGGTGGTTATGATTTATGATATGACAACAAACGGCTGGTAGGGACTACAACGAGCTTCTTCACTGGTTAGTGACATCACTAACAGTAAAATTTACATAAACCCCGTCCCCGGGAACACGCAACAAAGGCCATGTTGAGAAGAGGAAGAGTTGTTGTAGTCGTGCACATTTGGGAGTCTGCTCAAGCTGTCACATACATCTGTTAACATTTATTCCAAAACAGTACGAACCAAATGCAATAGCATGTCATAAAAGCAAGATAACAACATAAGTTATAACCATAATTAAACTAAACTATACCTGTTCTATCTTCATGCGGCAGATATTCTCTGGCTCTGTGCATCTTACAACAGTTCCCACACCAGCGATTTATAGATTATCATGACTAATATGCTCAATAAATAATATGCTAATCAATGACTTGAAGATAGTTAACTCATAAATTCATCAACTAACCATTCAGAAACGTCCTGTCTCATTCTACATGTTGTCACTTCTTCTTGAGACTCTCCATCATTGTCCGACTCCGGATTGAACATAAAAGGCTGAACAGTTTCTGACATTTTAAATGCGTGTCTGCGTGAGGTAATCGGAGCTGCTAACACGAGCTCTTGATGCGCCACCCTCTTCCTGAAAGGGGGCCGGGAGCAGCAGCTCATTTGCATTTAAAGGGACACACAAAAACTGCGCGTTTCTGCTCACCCCCAAAAAGTGACAATTTTAACATGCTATAAAAAATTATCCGTGGGGTTTTTTGAGCTAAAACTTCACATACACACTCTGGGGACATCAGATACTTATTTTACATCTTGTAAAAAGGGGCATATATAATTCAATTAAATAATTATAAATTCATTAAAATAATTAAATTGCATTTTTCCAGAAGCTCCATACCAATAACTGAATGCTCTTTTGTGTTTACGCTTTTTATTTCAAATTAGTTCATGATTATAGTTTATTACTATTATTACTATTTTTTTTTTTACTCACAAATAGCAATTTTTTAAAGATTGTTTTTTCATAACTTCTCCGCACTTTTTAAAATCCTCTCATATATTCATGTTTTCCAAGACAGTGAGAATCTGTCACACTAGGTTAAAGTAAAGATGAGCAAAGCTGGACCTATGCGCTGGCAGTAAACTCAAAACACTGGCCGCAAAACCCGAACAGAACAACTAGTATACTGTGATGAGAACGGACAATGAACTGAAAGAAACACAGAGCTTAAATACACAAACAAACCAATCAATGAAACAAGCCACAGGTGTACAACTTACTTAATCAATGAGAAACCATAGAAACAAACTGAACACAGGAAATTGAACTAAAACATGTCAAACCCACCCAAAACAGATAGAGACACAGATTATCCCTTACAGATTCCTGATTCATATATAAAAAATGACAGTTAAAGAAGCAAATGAAAACAAGAAACACAATGCCAGCTTATATCTTTATTTTTTAGCTGTTTTAGCTTATGCTTTGTCTTTTTAAATATTATTAAATACTATAATAGAATAAATACTACTAAAACTGCTTACGAAGCACATGCTACACTGAAGGGGCTCAACACAAGTTTCAGAAGTGGTAATGATGGATTGCTTACCCCTCTCTGGGGTCCAGAGCGATGGCTCGCGGATGCTCCACATCTCCAGCTAGTAGAGTGGTGCGCATCGTACCGTCCAGTTTGGCAACCTCGATCTGATCTAGGTTACTCTCCACCCAGTAGATGTTTCCAGCGATCCAGTCTACAGCCAGACCCTCAGGAGTAGCTAATCCATACTGGATCACCACGTCAAAACTGGTCAGTGCTGCTGTGTGAAATAAAAATGGAGGAAAGAGAGAGGAACAGAGACAATATATGTATGGGAATATAGTTTTTACCTAACTATTGGTTAATTGTAAAAGGTCCATATTATAGTCAGTGGCATTACACTTTTTTTGTATTTGTCTTAGTTAAACTTTTTTTATATATATTTTGTTGTAGGGCAATAAGTAAAACATACCTAGGTGGTTTAAACGTCTTGAGATTGTAAAAAAAAAACAACGGTATCAGTATTTGAAAAAAAAACAAAAAAAACTTTTTTGGTAACACTTTACAATAAGGTCTCATTTATTAACATTAGATGTATTATGTATTAATTTACATGAACTAACAATAAGCAATAGATTTGTTACATTATTTATTCATCTTTGTTAATGTTAGTTAAAGGGATAGTTCACCCAAAAATGAAAATTACCCCATGATTTACCTAGGTGTATATGACATTCTTCTTTCAGACGAATACAATCGGAGTTATATTAAAAAATGTCCTGGCTAATCCAAGCTTTATAATGGCAGTGAATGGCAGCCCAAAATTTGTAGCTCAAAAAAGTGCATCCATCCATTATAAAAGTAATCCACACGGCTCCGGGGGTTAATAAAGGCCTTCTGAAGCGAATCGATGCGTTTGTGTAAGAAAAATATCCACATTTAACATGTTATAAAGTAAAATATCTAGCTTTTTTTTGGGCTTCAAATTTTGGGCTGCCATTCACTGCCATTATAAAGCTTGGAAGAGCCAGGACATTTTTTAATATAACTCTGATTGTATTCGTCTGACAGAAGAATGTCATATACACCTAGGATGGCTTGAGGGTGAGTAAATCATGGGGTAATTTTCATTTTTGGGTGAACTATCCCTTTAATAAAAATTACAGTCGTTCATTGTTAGTTCATGTTAGTTCACAGTGCATTAACTAATGTTAACAAATTTTGATTTTAATAATGTATTAGTAAATTTTGAAATTAATTTAATTAAGATTAATAAACACTGTTGAAGTGCAGTTCATTCTTAGTTCATGATAACTAAATTAATTAACTAATGTTAACTAATGAAATCTTATTGTAAAGTGTTACCTAAAACTACTTCACTATTTAACATTATGAAATATTATTTTATAAATTCTATTATTCATATTATGATTAATAATAAACTTTTATCCACCAAATCAAGGTGAAGTATGGTATGTAGCCAACCATAAAACAATCAATGAGAGTGATGTTGATTGTACCACATTACTTAATAAAGTGGCTTAATTGGCAGACAAATGTTTTTCAAATATTAATAAGCAGTTGAGCAATTTTGTTAAAATATTTATTTATAAGACATAATAATAAAAATGATACCTACAAAGTATTAAAGTGTCCCATTATACTTTTTCAGATATTATCTTTCATATAGTGTGTAATAGAGCTGTTTATGAATGTAAAAGCTCTGCAAAGTTTCAAAGATCAAAGTGCAGATAAATGGAGTTTTTGTCTCCCAAAAGAAAGAAGCGATTCTGAACTGAAACGAGTCATCAGTAATTCCAGTCTCACTTCCTGCTGAATCTATGTAGGTTTGTAACAGATTTGCATAATGCCAGTCTATGGTCTTCATTGGCTGCCGTGAACAATGTCTACTTTGCCCCTCAAGCGCTGTAGTTGTAGCTGAGACTGGAAGAGTTTGGTTGGTGTTGTTCATGTGGAGAAGACGCTGTTTCTGCTGCCAAAGCAAATCCACTTTGATGAGATTGATACGGTAAAACCCACGCCATCATTACTGTTCGTATCACTGAGTGTCAAGAGCTGAGGAAGATCCAGAGCTGAGATTCAGATATGATAATGAGCGTTTGGTTTCTGACACGGTCGACCAATCACAACAGACTGGGCCATCTGACCAATCAGAGCAGAGCAGGCTCTTGGAAAGGCGGGGTTTAGAGGGACAGAATCCTTGATCAAACCATTTCAGACACTAAGAGCTGATGCTGCAATGGATATTATGAGAATTTTATGAGGGGGTTTTTTGACCTTGGATGTATGAAAACTTATTGTAGGAGACGCCAAAACAAAATTAGGAGCCTTTAAAAGAGCATAATGAGGCACTTTAACTATTATTTTCAGAATTTTTTGTTGTTAAAAAATGTCAATCTTTTAATTTTTTTTTCTTCATTATAATATCAGGATAGTTGCATCACCATGATATTTTTTTGACATCAGAATCAGAATGAGATTATATGTGTGAGTATATATGCACTGTTCTGCATTTTTATGTATTTTTGTAACTAGTTAAAAATGAGCGATAGTTAACTTACCACCATTCTCTGACAGCTTCCCACGGTAAATTTTGTCCTCAACAACATCAGTCCAATAGAGCGAGCTCTCGTTGAGGTGGAAGTCAAGAGCGATGGTGTTCCTCAGGCCTGGCACTAACACGCTGAACTCTCCTTTATGAAGATCAATCCGTCGGATCTCATGACGGTTGGAGAAGATGATGAAGGGTTTAAATGGATCTGGAAAAACAATGAACTCACTGAAGGAATGCCATTGAACTGGGTAAATGCTCTGACATTTTTTAACATGTCTGTAAAATTATGTGAGATTGGCAATCACATATATGTGTGACATTTCCTCTGTTTATCTAAATGATTTTTATTTCTCAAAGGAATGTGAAATATGCCCAGCAATACATAATTCATCATTTGATTGGCTGAGTGGGTTGCTGTGCCACTTCCTGTCACAGTAAATCTTCTCCCCCTCCTCTTTCTTCTTGCATTTACATTCTTTCATTACAAAAATAAACCACCAATTATGCTGCCAAACAGTTTCCCCACCATTTTCAGCATGCTTTCTGTCACACACCGACCCTTAAACTGAAACCTCAATTTTTAGTCTTTGAAGGAAAAAGAGTTGCAATGACTTTATAGAAGACCACTTCCTGTGCACGAGTGAAAGTTTTTGTCTAGTGCACATAGCTGTCATCTTCTGACAAACACTGAGAACCACAACAGTTTTAATTTGTGCTCTAATTTTTTTATAGGCCTTTACTGATTCTTTCCATCAAAACTTTTAGGATGTGCTGTCAAACGCTATTTCATAAGCTTTGTTTTGCCATTCTAAAACAACGGTCGAAACAAGGACAGGACAGGACAGGACAAAACCAAGAACAAAACAAAGAACAAAACAAAACAGGACAGGACAAAACAAAACAGGACAGGACAAAACAAAACAGGACAGGACAAAACAAAACAGGACAGGACAAAACAAAAAACAGAGAACAAAACAATGAACAAAACAATGAACAAAACAAAGAACAAAACAAGACAGTACAGGACAGGAAAAAACAAAACAAAACAGGATAAAACAAAAACAAAGAACAAAACAATGAACAAAACAACACAAAACAGGACAGGACAGGACAGGACAAAACAAAACAAAGAACAAAACAAAGAACAAAACAAAGCAGGACAGGACAGGACAGGACAAGACAAGACACAAAACAGGACAGGACAGGACAGGACAAGACAGGACAAGACAGAACAAGACAAGACAGGACAAGACAAGACAAGACAAGACAAGACAAGACAAGACAAGACAAGACAAAGAACAAAACAAAGCAGGACAGGACAGAACAAGACAAGACAAGACAAGACAAGACAAGACAAAACAAAACAAAGAACAAAACAAAGCAGGACAGGACAGGACAGGACAGGACAAGACAAGACAAGACAAGACAAGACAAGACAAGACAAGACAAGACAAGACAAGACAAGACAAGACAAGACAAAGAACAAAACAAAGCAGGACAGGACAGGACAGGACAGGACAGGACAGGACAGGACAGGACAAGACAAGACAAGACAAGACAAGACAAGACAAGACAAGACAAGACAAGACAAGACAAGACAAGACAAGACAAGACAAGACACAAAACATAAAACAGGACAGGGCCGGACAAAACAAAGAACAAAACAAGACAGTACAGGACAGGAAAAAACAAAACAAAACAGGACAAAACAAAAACAAAGAACAAAACAATGAACAAAACAACACAAAACACAAAACAGGACAGGACAGGACAGGACAAAACAAAACAAAGAACAAAACAAAGAACAAAACAAAGCAGGACAGGACAGGACAGGACAAGACAGGACAAGACAAGACACAAGACAGGACAAGACAGGACAAGACAGAACAAGACAAGACAGGACAGGACAAGACAAGACAAGACAAGACAAGACAAGACAAGACACAAGACAAGACAAGACAAGACAAGACAAGACAAAGAACAAAACAAAGCAGGACAGGACAGAACAAGACAGGACAGGACAAGACAAGACAAGACAAGACAAGACAAGACAAGACAAGACAAGACAAGACAAGACAAGACAAGACAAAACAAAACAAAGAACAAAACAAAGAAGGACAGGACAGGACAGGACAGGACAGAACAGGACAGAACAAGACAAGACAAGACAAGACAAGACAAGACAAGACAAGACACAAAACACAAAACACAAAACACAAAACAAAACAAAACAAAACAAAACAAAAAACAAAACAAAACAAAACAAAACAAAACAAAACAAGACAGGACAGGACAGGACAAAATAAGACAGGACAAGACAAGACAAGACACAAAACAGGACAGGACAGGACAAAATAAGACAGGACAAGACAAGACACAAAACAGGACAGGACAGGACAAAATAAGACAGGACAAGACAGGACAAGACAAGACAAGACAAGACAAGACACAAAACATAAAACAGGACAGGGCCGGACAAAACAAAGAACAAAACAAGACAGTACAGGACAGGAAAAAACAAAACAAAACAGGACAAAACAAAAACAAAGAACAAAACAATGAACAAAACAACACAAAACACAAAACAGGACAGGACAGGACAGGACAGGACAAAACAAAACAAAGAACAAAACAAAGAACAAAACAAAGCAGGACAGGACAGGACAAGACAGGACAAGACAAGACACAAGACAGGACAAGACAGGACAAGACAGAACAAGACAAGACAGGACAGGACAAGACAAGACAAGACAAGACAAGACAAGACAAGACAAGACAAGACACGACACAAGACAAGACAAGACAAGACAAGACAAGACAAGACAAGACAAAGAACAAAACAAAGCAGGACAGGACAGAACAAGACAGGACAGGACAAGACAAGACAAGACAAGACAAGACAAGACAAGACAAGACAAGACAAAACAAAACAAAGAACAAAACAAAGAAGGACAGGACAGGACAGGACAGGACAGAACAGGACAGAACAAGACAAGACAAGACAAGACAAGACACAAAACACAAAACACAAAACAAAACAAAACAAAACAAAACAAAACAAAACAAAACAAAACAAAACAAAACAAAACAAAACAAAAAACAAAACAAAACAAAACAAAACAAAACAAAACAAAACAAAACAAGACAGGACAGGACAGGACAAAATAAGACAGGACAAGACAAGACAAGACACAAAACAGGACAGGACAGGACAAAATAAGACAGGACAAGACAAGACACAAAACAGGACAGGACAGGACAAAATAAGACAGGACAAGACAGGACAAGACAAGACAAGACAAGACACAAAACATAAAACAGGACAGGGCCGGACAGGACAGGACAGGACAGGACAGGACAGGACAGGACAAAACAAAGCAAAACAAAACAAAACAAAACAAAACAAAACAAAACAAAACAAAACAAAACAAAACAAAACAAAACAAAACAAAGAACAAAACAAAACAGGGCATGACAGGACAGGACAGGACAACAGTTTTCACAGTTTTCATTTGTGTTCTAGTTTTTTTTTTTTTTACAGGCCTTTACCGATTCTTTCCATCTGTTTGTGGAAAACTTTTAGGATGTGCTGTCAAACGATTTTCATTCAGAAACTATTTCATGAGCTTTGTTTTGCCATTCTAAAACAAAGGTCGAAACAAAGACAGGACAGGGCAGGACAGGACAGGACAGGACAGGACAGGACAGGACAGGACAGGACAGGACAAAACAAGACAGGTCAGGACAGGACAGGACAAGACAGGACTGGATAGGACAAAACAAAGATCAAAACAAAACAGGGCATGACAGGACAGGACAGGACAAAACAAGACAGGACAGGACAAAACAAAGAACAAAACAGGGCATGACAGGACAGGACAGGACAGGACAAGACAAGACAGGACAAGACAGGACAGGACAGGACAGGATAGCACAGGACAAAACAAGACAGGACAAGACAGGACAGGACAGGACAAAACAAGACAGGACAAGACAGGACAGGACAGGACAAGACAGGGCAGGACAGGACAGGACAAAACAAGACAGGACAAGACAGGATAGCACAGGACAAAACAAGACAGGACAAGACAGGACAGGACAGGACAAAACAAGACAGGACAAGACAGGACAGGACAGGACAGGACAGGACAGGACAGGACAGGGCAGGACAGGACAGGACAGGACAAAACAAGACAGGACAAGACAGGACAGGACAAAACAAGACAGGACAAGACAGGACAAAACAAGACAGGACAGGACAGGACAAGAAAGGACAGGACAGGACAGGAAAAGACAAGAAAAGACAAGACAAGACACAAAACAAGACACAAAACAAGACACAAAACAGGACAAGACAGGACTGGATAGGACAAAACAAAGATCAAAACAAAACAGGGCATGACAGGACAGTACAGGACAAGACAGGACAGGACAGGACAGGACAGGACAGGACAGGACAGGACAGGACAGGACAGGACAGGACAGGACAAAACAAAACAAAGAACAAAACAGGGCATGACAGGACAGGACAAGACAAGACAAGACAAGACAGGACAAGACAGGACAGGACAGGACAGGACAGGACAGGACAGGACAGGACAGGACAGGACAAAACAAGACAGGACAAGACAGGACAAGACAGGACAGGATAGCACAGGACAAAACAAGACAGGACAAGACAGGACAGGACAGGACAGGACAAAACAAGACAGGACAAGACAGGACAAGACAAGACAGGACAGGACAGGACAAAACAAGACAGGACAAGACAGGACAAGACAGGACAGGATAGCACAGGACAAAACAAGACAGGACAAAACAAGACAGGACAAGACAGGACAAGACAGGACAGGATAGCACAGGACAAAACAAGACAGGACAAAACAAGACAGGACAAGACAGGACAGGACAGGACAGGACAAAACAAGACAGGACAAAACAAGACAGGACAGGACAGGATAGCACAGGACAAAACAAGACAGGACAGGACAGGACAGGACAAGAAAGGACAGGACAGGACAGGAAAAGACAAGAAAAGACAAGACAAGACACAAAACAAGACACAAAACAAGACACAAAACAGGACAAGACAGGACAAGAAAAGACAAGACAAGACAAGACACAAAACACAAAACAGGACAGGGCCGGACAGGAAAGGACAGGACAAAACAAAACAAAACAAAACAAAACAAAACAAAACAAAACAATACAAAACAAAACAAAACAAAACAAAACAATACAAAACAAAGAACAAAACAAAACAAAACAGGGCATGACAGGACAGGACAGGACAGGACAACAGTTTTCACAGTTTTCATTTGTGTTCTAGTTTTTTTTTTTTTTTTTACAGGCCTTTACCGATTCTTTCCATCTGTTTGTGGAAAACTTTTAGGATGTGCTGTCAAACGATTTTCATTCAGAAACTATTTCATGAGCTTTGTTTTGCCATTCTAAAACAAAGGTCGAAACAAAGACAGGGCAGGACAGGACAAGACAGGACAGGACAGGACAAAACAAGACAGGACAGGACAAGACAAGACAAGACAAGACAGGACAGGACAGGACAGGACAAGACAGGACAGGACAGGACAAAACAAGACAGGACAAGACAAGACAAGACAAGACAAGACAAGACAAGACAAGACAAGACAGGACAGGACAGGACAGGACAGGACAGGACAGGACAAAACAAGACAGGACAGGACAAGACAAGACAAGACAAGACAAGACAAGACAAGACAGGACAGGACAGGACAGGACAGGACAGGACAAAACAAGACAGGACAAGACAAGACAAGACAAGACAAGACAAGACAGGACAGGACAGGACAGGACAAAACAAGACAGGACAAGACAGGACAAGACAAGACAAGACAAGACAGGACAGGACAGGACAAAACAAGACAGGACAAGACAGGACAAGACAAGACAAGACAGGACATGACAAGACAAGACAAGACAAGACAGGACAAGACAAGACAAGACAGGACAGGACAGGACAGGACAAAACAAGACAGGACAAGACAGGACAAGACAAGACAAGACAAGACAAGACAAGACAGGACAGGACAGGACAAAACAAGACAGGACAAGACAGGACAAGACAAGACAGGACAGGACAGGACAGGACAGGACAGGACAGGACAAAACAAGACAGGACAGGACAAGACAGGACAGGACATGACAGGACAAAACAAGACAGGACAGGACAGGACAGGACAGGACATGACAGGACAAAACAAGACAGGACAAGACAAGACAGGATAGGGCAGGACAGGACAGGACAGGACAGGACAGGACAAAACAAGACAGGACAAGACAAGACAGGACAGGACAGGACAGGACAGGACAGGACAGGACAGGACAAAACAAGACAAGACAGGACAAGACAGGACAAGACAGGACAAGACAAGACAAGACAGGACAGGACAGGACAGGACAGGACAGGACAGGACAGGACAAAACAAGACAGGACAGGACAGGACAGGACATGACAGGACAGGACAAAACAAGACAGGACAAGACAGGATAGGACAGGACAGGACAGGACAGGACAGGACAGGACAGGACAGGACAAAACAAGACAGGACAGGACAGGACATGACAGGACAAAACAAGACAGGACAAGACAAGACAGGATAGGGCAGGACAGGACAGGACAGGACAGGACAGGACAGGACAGGACAAAACAAGACAGGACAGGACAAGACAAGACAGGACAGGACAGGACAGGACAGGACAAAACGAGACAGGACAGGACAAGACAAGACAAGACAGGACAGGACAAGACAAGACAGGACAGGACAGGACAGGACAGGACAGGACAGGACATGACAGGACAGGACAAAACAAGACAGGACAAGACAGGATAGGACAGGACAGGACAGGACAGGACAGGACAGGACAGGACAGGACAAGACAAGACAAAACAAAGAACAAAACGGAATGAAACGAAACAAAACAAAACAGGGCAAAACAAAACACGACAACACAAAACAAGAAAGGACACCACATGACACAAAATACATTTATTCAAATTTCTTACAATCATAAATCTGTTCATTGTGAAAACAATTAAATGTATTCAGGTAGAATAATGGCTAGCTGTGGAACAAGCTATATTCACTTAGTTAAAATGTATGAGATTAAAACAAATAAATAATATAAATATATAAACCTGGTTATTGTGTATTTAAAGCACATTCAGTTATTACAGAAATCTTATCCGTTTTTAATGTATTTATCATATTTTATATGCTATTCAAAAAACATTGTATTAAATTTAGGCCTAATTTTTTATTTTGCATGTATGTAGCTCACTAGGATTTTGATCTCACCTGTGCTCCTGCAGCTCTCCATGTCAGGTTCGAGGGCCCAGCCATCATAACAAGAGCACTTCACATTGAACTTGTCCTGTTCACAACGTTGGCTGCACTTCAGGTGTTTGGCACAGAAGCCCTGGATCTGACACGTCTTGTTGTCAGTGCCCAGTTCCATGCCCAGCGGGCACGAGCACAGAATGCCCTCACCCGGCGCCACTGTGCAGTTATGACTGCAGCCACCATTGTCCAGAGAACACAGATCTAAACCGAGAGACCGTTAGACAGGGGACAGAGGAAGAAAACACAACATGGGATTGTTACATTACATCGGTAATGATGTATTCAATATAGACTGAAAGCATTTAAAAGCCTTCACGTTAACATTGTAATGCATATAATTACACAAAATAAAGAAATACACATTTAATGTCTTTGCTTTGCTGTTATAGTTTCAGTGATGATGTACAGGTATAAGAGACAGATGTTCAATTAGTTTTTTTTTTTTTTTCTATACTTACCGTTAATAAAATCATTACGGTAACACGTCTCAGTTCATGTTAATTAATGCATTAACTAATGTAAGCAAATAACAATGAGCGTAACAAATAACAAATAGTTTCATCAGTTTCATCAGCTCTTGTTAAGAGTTTACACTGCGTTAAAGTTCCATCAAAAACTGAGGGTGTACCTCAGGGTTCGGTACGTGGCCCCCTCCTCTTTTCAATATCCAGGCAAACTGATCGTCCTACTAATGCTACGCCCATGACAAGCAGCTCTACCTTGAACGACACTTCCATCTCCAAATTTGTGAAGGCAGAGTTCCTTGTCTTCCCAGCTAGCTAGGTAATTCAACACTTTTGCAACATCAAGTAAGCTAGGAACTTTGGTAATAGAACCTTATTAATGGTATACTTGACGTTATGAAATTCATTAGGGTAACATTTTACAGTAAGGTCTCATTTGCTAATATTTGTTAATGCATTAATTAACATGAACTAATGAGCAAAATATTTTTACAGCATTTATAAACCTTTGTTAATGTTAGTTTTGGAAATGTTTTATATGCAATTCATATACATACATATTAGTGCTGTCAAAATTTGCGCGTTAACGTGTGCGATTAATTTTCAGTTTAACGCGTTAAAAATATTTGACGCAATTAACACAGCATAGATTTTCCTGTCATCCTTTGGCTAGAGTTTTCATTATGATCACGCTCTTATTCATGCAAATGCTTTTAAACCATTTAAGCGTGACAAGACAAAAGAGAACGCACTGTCTGTGAATGTCCTGACCAAGCGGCTTCCTTCCGCGGTCTCTCTCTTGAATCCAACACGGAAGTGACTTAAACTGCAATTCATCGACTGGCCGCTAGAGACAGGCTCCAAAAGGGAGTCAAATCTGTATCTCTCCCATGTTAAATGCCCAACTTTACAGCAGAAAAAAACATGTTTACAGCCTGGTACAAAGAAAAATTAGCCCTTCATGACAACTGTGAGGGGGGTGAATTTGTTTTATAATTCATCTGTTTAAATTATTTTAAGCCTTAAAGTTCAGCATAATTAAGGGCGTGGCCACTTGAGTGACAGGTGGATTGCTGCTATGGTCGAGCTAGGCGGGCGTGGCTTCAGCAACCAGACATCTCAGCTCCACCCACGTCCCACCTCTTTGCCCATTTTCTGTTATCTGGGAGTGATGCGCGATGACACGCTGCCAAGATGGCGACGGCCGTCTTTAGGTTTCAAAAATGCTCTTCAGAAACCTGTGGGTGACGTCAGGGTCCATATTTTTCTACAGTCTATGGTCCTGACACACACACGATGCACCAGAATCGAGTTCTCTTTCGCGCTTGAACGATCAATAACACACAGAATTATGCCAAAATGCCCGTTTTGTCGAGTATTCTCATAAGAGCAGTCTTAAATGAGTTAAATAACGTCTTTAATAAACTTTAAAGAGTTGTGAGAAAATGAGATGCACGTGACAGCGAGTCAGATGAAGATGGTTTTAAGTTCACTTAAATTAAAAGTTGTTTTTTTTAAAGCCTAATAAATGTTGAAATTGATATAGCTTTCAATTATACTGTAATGTTGAATGTCTATCATTAATGTTCATAGAGATCAGTATCAGTATTAGTATCAGTGATACTGGCCTTCATTCATAAAAAGCCATGTTGCCATTGCAACAAATATTTAAAATATACTGTCTTTAAGTTGTTTCTACATTAATTATTTTTTTTTAAATCGATTGACAGCACATATACATATACATACTTAAATGATGGCCTAAATAAGGAGTTGTGCTCTGGATGCATTTGTTTTGTTTTGTTTTGACATTGTGAGTATTTCCATCAGTGTCCTGCTAGTGTCAGTTTCCAAACAGCATGAAGTCAGTCTGCACTCAGTGAACATCATCTCATGTCTTACCACAGAGTTTTTCATCGGAGCCGTCAGGACAGTCGTCTTTGCCATCACAGAGTTTCTCGGAGGGCAGACAAATGCTGGTGTCATTAGCACACACGTGATGGGAGAGTTTACACACCAGCGCCTCACAGTTATCTTCATCTGAGTTATCTTCACAGTCACTGTCACCATCACACACCCAAGCCTTACTGATACACCGCGCTACACAAAAAACACACAGGATATATACTTGTTAACATGTTAACTGAGGAAAACTACATTGAATTTACTTGTGACCCCATGAATGGAGAATGACCTTTTCTTGGACCCACTTTATATTAAGTGTCTTAACATAAAATAATTTGATGCAATGCACTTATTTGCATGTATCCTGCATGTAATTACATGAGTACATAATTAATTTCTGTGTTTACATATACATATAACAATTTTGATCCTACCTCTTTACACACACTTAATCCCATACCATCAAACATGTCCCTAACCTTACCCATATCACACCTCAATAGCAACACAAGTGTTCTGTAATACAATATGAACACAATAAGTACATTGTACCTAACATTTTTTAACCTAAGTACATGGTAGTTAAAGACACTTAATATAAAGTGGGACCAAATATTCAACTAAATAAATATTTTGCTACATAAAGAGATGGAAAATGAACCTCTGGAAGCCATTTTGAGTGATGACTCAAATGATATGGTCGATTGTATTGATTGAAACAATACATCTGAACGAATCTTTTCACTAATATGAACTGTATACCTCTCTTAGACTATTTGAAAGTGAGAGAGGGCATTTATGAGAGAGTTTCATTATTGCCTCAACTTGTGTTACTTTGCATTTTTCTCTGTAAACATTACCAAGTCTGTGATGATTATGACTCATTTGCTCTTAAACGTACTGTCTACTCATGGATCACTAAATATTTTCTGCATCATTACCAGAGTCCCTGCAGCCAAACTTCACTGCTGGATCACACATGTGCGTTACACCCTCGCAGTTCTTCTCATCGCTCAGATCCATGCAGTCAGTGTCTCCATCACACCTCCAGCGGAGGGGAATACATAACCCGTCCACACGACACTGGAACTCATCTGTGTGACAGCCACCGGGAGGTCGGGTTGCTGTCGAGAGGAACAAAAGAGTGTATAGCAATGTCCAAACAAATACATTTTTATTTAGGAGAAAACATTTGTGGACAGTCGTCTCGGTTACGTATGTAACCCTCGTTCCCTGAGGAGGGAACGGAGACGTAACGTCAGTGACTGACGAATGGGGGTTTCGCCTAGAAGCCTATCATCTTCGAGATCTAAAAAACGCCCAATGGCAGTGCCAATGCCATGGGCATGCGGAATTTGCATAGCGTAACTCCGCCCCACAGCATGGACAACATCGCATTATGTTTACCTGCTGAGGAGCCAAGACTGAACTCCCGGCCGTTCCAGCGGTACAGCGGAAGTGGCAGAGGGACATTACGTCTCCGTTCCCTCCTCAGGGAACGAGGGTTACATACGTAACCGAGTCGTTCCCTTTCGTTCAGTCACTCCGAGTAACGTCAGTGACTGACGAATGGGGGTCCCAATGTAATCACGCCACTCGGCTGTCATCCAGTGCCCTGCGTAAGTGTGAGCTCCCTGTCGTAAGCTAGTACGGACGAAGGACTCCCCCTTAACACAGGAATACCAAGGTACACTGGGAAGCATATTCCAGGTGGAAACATGCGCCAAGTGCCTGCCCGTAGGGAGGACTTAAGGATACACATACGACCCGCGAGGGGCTGCATATGGAAGAACTCTGGGGTCACCAGCCGAAGGTGGATTTTTAAACCCCAGGGATGACAAGGCTTGCCAAGGGAAAGACACCTGCTCAAGGAGGCTTACAGTGGAATACACATGTGGGGGTCGCCCAAAGGGGGAACCATGCACATAACCTGACACAAGGGCCTGAGCGAGTGGGCAGACGCACTGGTGTCAGCATCGACAGTGCTGGAGGAACTCAGGGCTTCCGGAAAGCTACCTGAGGAAAATATCGCACGTATCCAGTCCGTGGAGTGGAATGGTGAGCAAGCGAAGACACCTGAGCCTCGTCCATTACCGGCCACTAGAAGAGGCGAGTACATGAGAGGACACTGGCTCCACTCGGAGATTATAGAATCTGGCGAATGTGTTGGGTGTCGCCCAGCCTGCAGCTCTGCAGATGTCTGTTAGCGAGGCGCCATGCGCTAAAGCCCAAGAGGAAGCCACACTCCGGGTGGAGTGCCCCCTGACCCCTAGGGGGCATGGATGCCCCTGCGTCTGGTAAGCCAAGACAATGGCGTCCACTATCCAGTGAGACAACCTTTGCTTGGAGAGAGCCTTTCCCTTCAGCTTCCCACCATAACAGACAAAGAGCTGGTCAGAGGTCCTGAAACACTGCGTTCTGTCTACGTAAGCACGGAGGGCGCATACTGGACAGAGCAGTGCCAAGGCTGGGTCTGCCTCCTCCAAAGGCAGCGCTTGCAGGTTCACCACCTGGTCCCTGAACAGAGTGGTGGGAACCTTAGGCACATATCCAGGCCGGGGTCTCAGGATCACGTGAGAGTTGGCCGGCCAGAATTCCAGGCACGCTTCGTCAACCGAAAATGCCTGCAGGTCCACTACCCTCAGCAGTGACTGTGCGCGCTCGCTCGTAAGCTGCGCGCACATGGCGACCCAGTCGATCTCCATACCGAGAAAAGAGATCCTCTGCACTGGGCAGAGTTTGCTCTTTTCCCAGTTGACCCGAAGGCCTAGACGGGCTAAGTGCTGGAGCACCAGGTCTCTGTGTTCGCACACCTGCTCTCGAGAGTGACTCAGGATCAGCCAGTTGTCGAGGTAGTTCAGGATGCGAACCCCGTGTTGCCTGAGTGGCACAAGGGCTGCCTCGACAATCTTCGTAAAGACGCGAGGGGACAGAGCTAGCCCGAATAGGAGGACCGCGTACTGGTATGCCCGCCCCTCGAAAGCAAACCATAGGAACGGTCTGTGTCGAGGAAGGATGGAGACATGGAAGTAGACCCTTCAGGTCGATTGCTGAAAACCAATCTGCTGGACGAACGCATTCGAAAAGGCGTTTCACTGTCAACATCCTGAACGGAAGCCTGTGCACCAGCGGGGTCATTCGGACTACAGACATACCCCAGGTGGGGCAGCATGACCGGCCCAGACGTGGGAGGTGTAGCGTTCCGGTGTGGGGGCACGGTCATCAGCCGCGTTCTGACAGAGCAGACCAGGGAAGGACGTGCGTTCCACTGGGGTCTGCTCTGAGAGGAGACTGGCATCAGAGAGGGACGAGAGTGGCGTGGCCCGGGGGCGGCGCACACTGCCGTGCACGGTCTCTGGGTGCTCAGGGATGGACATGTTAGTTTCTTTAACCCCATTAGGGTGCTGCTGACCCGGGGGCCAGCAGCGGAACAAAGGATTCTAGAAGGAGTGGTCCTGCTACCATCTCCTGGAAAGAACTGCCCATCCCTGAGCTGTCCACATCAGTAGCGCCACTTAGCCTGGCGCTTGGCGGGCTGCGGGCTGGAGCGGACAGGGGAGCGTGCGGTCACCTTCGTCGCCCAGAGGGCAATGTCGTGCCGGCACGCAGCTCATCTCTGAGCCCTGGGTCAGCTCTACCCTCGTGCATGTCCCTGAGCATCCGGGCCTGGTAGGCCTGAAGGATGGCCATGGCATGCAAAGAGGCGGCAGCCTGCCCCGCAGCTCTATAGGACTTCGACACCAAGGTTGATGTGAACCTACAGGATTTGGAGGGGTGCTTTGGGTCGCCACGCCAGGTTGAAGCACTCTGCGGATACAGTTGCATCGCAACAGAGCGTTCAAACGGGGGAACCCCAGTGTACCCTTTGGCCGCGGCCCCATCGAGGGCAGAGAAGGCGGAGGAGGCCGCCGAACAGTCGCGGAAAGACAACGGGGACTTCCAGGACTGCGTGACCTCATGCACCGCCAGGAAAAAAGGTATTGGGGCATGGCCTGACGGGTGTCAGAGCGCGGCACCCCCAAAAACCAATCGTCCAACCGCGAGCGTTCAGGATGGGGTGGAGGGTTCCACTCCACTCATGGCTGTCAACTCCGGGTCCAACTGGGGCAATGCTGGCACACCGGAAGGCAGCAGAACAGCCAAATCATCATCCTCGGATACTCTAGCCCACCTTGCGATGCGGCGATCGACATCTCCTCGTCCTCTGCGAGACCAAACGAGACACTCGGGACAGCATGAGCCGGCCCCAGTGTCCCAATCTGGACGCATGGTGGGAGCATGAGCGTCGGGGCTTTGTTCCACACCGTCACCCTCTGGTCACCCTGGCCACCAGCCAAAGTGCCGCCTCGCGTAGAGACGGCAGATTGGGGTGTGGCAGAGGGGACTCTCGCTCCAGCACGGAGCTCATTGAGTCTCAACCGCAGCACCGAGATGGCCATGTTTCAGCAGTGGGAACATGACTCATCCACAAGCGCTGCCTGAGTGTGCTGAAAGCCCAAGCACGTCAGGCAGTGATTGTGCCCATCAGAGGGCGGCAGAGACCGACCGCACCCAGAAGCACACGGGCGAGACATCTTGAAAAAGACGTGCCACGTGTGAGCTCTTTTAGGAGAGGAAGCTTCACAGCGATGCTAAAGCGCACAGGGAACGGATATCAGCTGGATGCAGATCACTGCACAGATCAGCAGGCAGGCAGTATGCGATCGCTGGACCATCGCCGTAACACCAACACCGACTGGAAAGCTGCTCGTCTCGAAGAAGCTTGACGATAAACTCAGAAGGCTTAAGGAGTGAAGAGATAGATGCTCTTGGCTCCGAAGCAGAAACATAATGCGATGTTGCCAGTGTACTTATATACCCATGCTGTGGGGCGGAGTTACACTATGCAAATTCTCTAAGATGATAGGCGAAAAGGGGAAAGGGAACTATAGTTTCATCATTTTCAAACTACTTGTTAAGAGTTTACACTCTGTAAAATATCTTAGATATGGCAGCTTATCCTGGAGGGGAGAAGTGTTAAAGTTCCATCAAAAACTGAGGGTGTACCTCAGGGTTCGGTACTTGGCCCCCTTCTCTTTTCAATTTCTGAATGTCCTACTAATGCTACACCCATGACAAGCAGCTCTACCTTTTCCATCTCCAAATTTGTGAAGGCAGAGCTCCTTGTCTTTCCTAGCTAGTAATTCAACACTTTTGCAACATCAAAAAGTAAGCTAGGAACTTTGGTAATAGAACCTTATTAATAGAATTTCCTACTATTTCACTGTTGTTTATCTGTGCCACGCCTACATCTCTGTTTTAGCTTTTCATTATCTGTTTTTTAAGATTTATTTTTGGTGTTTTTGCCTTGACAGGAAGCGAAGTTGGAGAGAGAGAGAGCGAGAGGGGGACGGGATCAGGAAAGGTCCATGAGCTGGGACTCGAACTCAGGATGCCAAAGCATAACTGCGCTACCCACAAGGCTATTGCCGCTGACTAGCTTTTGACTACACTGATACTGAGAACAAAACTTGAACTGATCTGGATGATGACACTATTGTCTTCTGTAGAGCTGCTTTTAAACTGAATTTGTTTAATAATTGATTAATTTTGCAACAAGTTATTGCACTGAATCAATATTGGACTGAATTGATCTGAATAAGGACACTATTGTTTTTGTAGAGATGCCCTACAGCAGAATTTGAATTTTTCTCATATCCGATGAAGTTTGCATTCTGTTATTGCATTCGCTTATTTTCCTGTTTATTACTGTAAAGCTGCTTTGAAACAATCTTCTAACAATCTAGAATCTCATGTTACTGTCTCTTTAAGATGCATCACTTATGCTGTTATATTCTTCATTTGTAAGTCATTTTGGATAAAAACATCTGCTAAATTAACGAAGGTAAACATTGTTAGTTCTCCAAAGGCGAATAAAACTGTTATTGTGGTGGTTTTGTGGTGGGATTTGTTTGTAATAATCCCTTTTTAAATCCATCATCACCCTGTAATGTGCCTCATATCTGACTCTAGTGCTAACAGAGCCGCTGGCAAACACGTTTATCCTCAGGAGAGAGAGATAAGTCTATATTTGGGCAAAAATGCCAGTGGTGTATATGAACGCAAGGATTCCTTATTAATTAACTCAAGATGTGCCTTAACGTGGTTCTTTCGAAGTAACGGCTTCTTTCATTTCTTTCTGTGTCACAAATTTGTTTCATAATTGAGGGATTTTGACACTGCTATTGAAAAGAATTGAAGTGATTTGACTTGACTTTGGATCCATGAGTTATGTAGAGCTCTGGTCGGTTATGGTGAGCTTAGGTAAACCCTTAGGTTAATGAACTCAGCAGCTCTTTTAGTCACCATTGGTCTCTGTGACTTCTCTCACTAGTGTATTTCCTTTGTGCCTGTACAAGAGATGGCCTTTTCTAAACAGTGTGCTAGTGGCTTGGTGTATCTTTCATTTCCTGACAGTTGAATCAAAAGCAGGTGCTGCTAAGACATCCAAGTGCTTTCATATTATTATGTATTCCCACTTTAACACATGAATGCTGCCTCAGAATTAGTCCAAACTGTGGTTTCGTAGAAGGCAGCATAAGTTTGCTGCCTAGGTAGGCATGATGTGGAACAAAGCATTAATGTCATGAACTCACCCTGGTTAGTGCAGTTGGCGTGGGTCTCGTCACTGTAGTCACCACAGTCGTTGTCTCCGTCGCAGGTCCAGTAGTCGGGTATACAGCGACCGCTGTTACATTTAAACTGAGCGCTGGAGCATGAATGACTACAGCCGGCTTCATCACTGTTATCACCACAGTCATTGTCTGGAAGAGGTTAAATGGTCAAATGTATGCTATGATCCCCTAAAATATAATGTATAAAGTAAGCCACATTTTAAAGTTCACCACCAGTCGAAGGATTGGACACACTTGAATAAATTCATGTTTCTTACAATCAGAACAAACCCGCTGATATAAAGGATTTTCCTTGAAATGTGTTTTGCAGACAAATATACACTATATTGGCAAAAGTATTGGGACACCCCTCTAAATCATTGAATTCAGGTGTTCCAATCATTTCCATGGCCAAAGGTGTATAAAATCAAGCACCTAGGCATGCAGACGCTTCTACAAACATTTGTGAAAGAATGGGTCGCTCTCAGGAGCTCAGTGAATTGAAGCGTGGTACCGTGATAGGTTGCCACCTGTGCAATAAGTACATTCATGAAATTTCCTCACTAGTAAATATTCCACGGTCAACTGTTAGTGGTATTATAACAAAGTGTAAGCAATTGGGAACAACAGCAACTCAGCCACGAAGTGGTAGGCCACGTAAAATCACAGAGCGGGGTCAGCAAATGCTGGGGCACATAGTGCGCAGAAGTCGCCAACTTTCTGCAGAGTTAATAACTACAGACCTCCAAACTTCATGTGGCCTTCAGATCAGCTCAAGAACAGTGTGTGGAGAGCTTCATGGAATGGGTTTCCATGGCCGAGCAGCTGCATCCAAGCCTTACATCACCAAGTGCAATGCAAAGCGTCAGATGCAGTGGTGTAAAGCAAGCCGCCACTGGACTCTAGAGCAGTGGAGATGTGTTCTCTGGAGTGACCAATCACGCTTCTCTGTCTGGTAATCCGATGGACGAGTCTGGGTTTGGCGGTTGCCAGGAGAATGGTACTTGCCTGACTGCATTGTGCCAAGTGTAAAGTTTGGTGGAGGGGGGATTATGGTGTGGGGTTGTTTTTCAGGGGTTGGGCTTGGCCCCTTAGTTCCAGTGAAAGGAACTCTTAATGCTTCAGCATACCAACATATTTTAGACAATTTCATGCTCCCAACTTTGTGGGAACAGTTTGGGGATGGCCCTTTCCTGTTCCAACATGACTGCGCACCAGTGCACAAAGCAAGGTCCATAAAAGGTCCAGCGAGTTTGGTGTGGAGGAACTTGACTGGCCTGCAGAGAGTCCTGACCTCAACCCGATAGAACACCTTTGGGATGAATTAGAGCGGAGACTGCGAGCCAGACCTTCTCGTCCAAGAATGGTCAAAAATTCCCATAAACCTTGTGGAAAGCCTTCTCAGAAGAGTTGAAGCTGTTATAACTGCAAAGGGTGGGCCAACTCCATATTAAACGCTACAGATTAAGAATGGGATGTCATTAAAGTTCATGTGCATGTAGGCAGACGTCCCAAAACTTTTGGCAATATAGTGTAAATTGTCAAGGTTATTATCGTTAGCTAAAACCATAAAAAAAAAAAAAAATTCATTAAATGAAATAAAATATAAAAAAATGTAAACTTGATTCATTTCACCTAGTTGCTAACATTTTTAATTTTCATTTAGTTAAACTTGAAAAATAAAATAAAACATTCTGCAAAATGTCCATACTGTAATTTGCATTGTTTTACAGTTTTGATTGCTAGTTGATGACTATTATTAACGGTAAAGAAAGAACAGGTGTGTCCAAACTTTTGACTGAAACTAAAAACTAAGTTTCAATCGCTTTAAAGAAGTTATAAGCTACCTTTAATACTTTACCAATATAAAAGCAGCAGCCATGCTAGGAAACATTTTTCTTAGATATTCTGGGCCAACATGGAATATCCATGTCTATGTGAGCTATAGGCTATGATTTAATAGAATTCATTCGTAATATAATTAAACAAACAAATGACATTTAGGCTGAAATATGAGTATTTCACATTAATATAACATGGTAAATGTGGCAGCTTGTCTTTAGTCACACATTTTACACAATTTTGTAACAATAGAAAATGAATAATAAACATCACAGAAACTGCATAGATCACACATGCACCACTGGGAATGAACACTGGTTAATATTTAATGCTAAATCTCTTCTTATGGATGTTAATAGTGATGTTAGTTAATGTCATGATCCCAGCCTGTTTCCCTGTCTTGTGAGGACTTCTGTTATTTCCTGTCTTGTGCCATGTTTTTGTAGTTCTTTGTAGTTTTTCATGTTGATTAGTCTCCCCAGGTGTGTCTTGTTAATTTGTTAAGCTCGTTTGCCCCTGTGTATTTAAACCCGTGGTTCCTGTGTTCTTTGTCAGGTCTTGTCCTTCTATGGATGTTACGTGTGTGCGCACGCTTGTTGTCAGTTGTGTTTGCTTTCTTTGCGACACCAACCATAAAAGCAGAGCTGCTCAGCTGTAATGCTAAGTTGATATATAGTTCCAATGAATCCAGCAGTAAGGATTATGCGTCTCCGTCAAGGAGATCGCTGCCTGGAGGACTATGTGACAGACTTTGTCGAACTGACAACAAGTGCGCACACGTAACATCCATAGAAGGACAAGACCTGACAAAGAACACAGGAACCACAGGGGTTTAAATACACAGGGGCAAACAAGCGTAACAAATTAACAAGACAGACCTGGGGAGACTAATAAACATGAAAAACTACAAAGAACTACAAAAACATGGCACAAGACAGGAAATAACAGAAGTCCTCACAAGACAGGGAAACAGGCTGGGATCATGACAGTTAAAGTGAGATGGGCAGGGACTTTGTTTTTATCATTTTGGGGCAATATTTTACAAATAATTAATTGCTGCAGATATTTTAGACCTTTCAACAGCTTTACAGGTATTTCCTGAAATCCTGTTGAGATGTCATTATAATGATATAACACAAGTATTTTTTTATGGTGCATGTTGATCTATGCACTAACCGGTCGGGTTCGGACAATTGAACTCATCAGAGCTGTCCCCACAATCCTTTTCTGCAACACACAGCCCATGTGACACAGGGGGAGGGGCAAATGGTCAAGAGAAGAGGACATTACGTTACACAAAAGACACATGAAATGATCAACAAAGACAAATGAGGGAAAAAGTGCAAGGGACACAAAAAGAACAGAAAAGAAAAACACTTCAGCAGCTCACCGTTATCACAGCGCCAGTTGATGTTGATACAGCGTCCGTTATTACAGGTGAACTGAGTGAGCGGGAAACAGGTTGGGTATGCTGACGACACAAACATCATCATAAACCATCAATAATAACATAGAAAATTAACAAAACTCATCTCATATAATCAATAGTTAAATGCAACATTTAAGATTCTACCGGTTGCATGTAAATATGAGTATGACTTTTCAGCATTTGCTTTAGATAGTTCAATGCTTTTAAAGTGGTCGTATCACATCGCACTGAATAATATAATGTAAAAAATAGTTTTACACGAAGGAATTCTATAGTGATATAATAAAGGTTTGAATTTAATTGATCGAAAATGAGCTTTTTCATGAGCTATTAAATAGATAAATAGATGTAATTCTAAGGGCACTATCATACACCCGGCGCAATGTGACGCCAGGCACGACGCAAGTGTTTTTTTCTAGTTTCAGCCCGACGCAGTTCTCATTTTCACATCCAGCTCCACGTTGTTTAAATAGCAAATGCACTGGCGCATCTGTTCACCCATGGGCGTCTGGTCTGAAAACCAGGTGTGTTTAGGCACATTGTTGGCGCGTTTTTTTTTTGAGGAACTAAAAACAAATGCCATTGACCAACAAAAACCTGGTCTAAAGTCAATAGTGCAGTATTTTTTGTGTTATTTAAAGGGTGTTTAGGCGGGTGCACAGCGCGCGTACACTCTGCTTATTACACACACAGGAACACGCAGCAGCACACAAACATTTTTAAATATTAAAAATAAAAGGATTCCTCTCTGAAGAAGCGTTCAGTCTTTCCGCTCGCAGATTCCTCCATGTAAATAGCGAATCCGCCATGTCGCGAGCACAACTGGCTTTTAAAGGGAATGGGAGATGAGAGTCTGATTGGTTTATTGCAAGTTATGCCCAAAACACACCCATGACTCATTAAGAGACTAGGTACAACCCTTTTGGACCATGCGCCTGGCACGCCGACCATTTTTCCCATCATTAAACTAGCTAAAGTGGATTCGGACATGCCCTAAGTGCACCTGCGCCATGAGCTTCAGACCATGTGCTCAGATCGTTAAAATAGGGCACTAAATGTCTAAAACATTTACAAAATGTAATTTATAAAATGTCATAAAACATTTCCTTCAAAGTTGAAACGGATCAAACTAGCACTGAACTAGTTTTTCTAAAAATATCACATGCATATTAATGGCTGAATTCATTAATTTTAATAAGCTGGCAACATCCTCTACCGCAGGACGCAGGCTCATCGGAGCGATCCCCGCAGTCATCATCCAGGTCACATGTCCAGGAGATGGGAATACAGCGGCCACTGGCACACGAGTACTGATTCGGAGGACACGTCCGAGCTGCAACAGAGAAGCAAAACTGAACTATTATATATAGTTATTATTATATATTATTATGGTCTTCAGGTCATCTGTAAGCCAGTTTACTCTTAAAAGTATAAAAGCAGCAGATTCACAGTACAAAATTTACAGTCCTTCTCGGAATCCATTCCCCACTGCTTTTCTGTGGAAACAGTTCATCTTCAACATGTATTAATTTTGCAGAGCACTTAATATGGAATTTGTTATGAAAAACTGATGTTTTATAAGTGGAGTCATACGTATTGTGCAATAATAAGGGTTTATTTATTTTTATAGTGTCCACCAGGTTGGAATTCTTGGAAGGGAATCTTACTGCCTTTTGCTCTATTTGTATTTTGGAGGATCTTGACCTTTTCAATATGGCGGACATGGTATCAGTTTTTTCCATTGCTTCATGCAATCCCAGACAAACTCAATCACAGTGAGATCACATCTCTGTTTGGACCGTCTGTTGTTGGACTCACTGTGAATGCTCACTGTGAATGAGTGGTTCCCACTCTGAACACCAGATTCAAGGACTTTCAAGTACTTTTAAAGAACATTTTATTTGATATCAAATCATAATAAAGACAATCTGGACAATAACAAAGACCTGTACCTGTGTCCATCATTACTGCAGTAATGTTAAGGCATACTGACAACTAAAATCTAATTAAAGGGGCATATGACCTTTTTGGTAAAGAGAGGGCTGGTAGAGTGTACGAGAGAGAGAGAGAGAGAGAGAGAGAGAGAGAGAGAGAGAGAGAGAGAGAGAGAGAGAGAGAGAGAGAGAGAGAGAGAGAGAGAGAGAGAGAGAGAGAGAGAGAGAGAGAGAGAGAGAGAGAGAGAGAGAGAGAGAGAGAGAGAGAGCTTTCTTATTGCTGCTTTTAACATTTATTTCACACTGGTTTTAGTTTTCTTTTTTCATGAATCATTATCTTTATATGATCTTTATAAGATCTTTTTTTAAGACCTGCACAAATAAAATGAATACTGTATTGGGGAGAGATCAGTGTTTATGGTAGCATCCTAAACCATATTTTACAGTTCAAATAATACATCGTTTTGACAAAAAAAGTTTTATTTTTAAAAATGATTTATAAAAACCTTGCATTTCAGCCTTTAAACTATTTTTAAGAAAAGGGATGAGTCGGAATGACAAATGATTATACACCGATCAGGCATAACATTATGACCAGGTGAAGTGAATAACACTGATTATCTCTTCATCACGGCACCTGTTAGTGGATGATATATATTAGGCAGCAAGTGAACATTTTGTCCTCAAAGTTGATGTGTTAGAAGCAGGAAAAATGGGCAAGCGTAAGGATTTGAGCGAGTTTGACAAGGGCCAAATTATGATGGCTAGATGACTGGGTCAGAGCATCTCCAAAACTGTTGTGCTCCAAAAGCTCTTGTGGGGTGTTCCCGGTCTGCAGTGGTCAGTATCTATCAAAAGTGGTCCAAGGAAGGAACAGTGGTGAACCGGCGACAGGGTCATGGGCGGCCAAGGCTCATTGATGCACGTGGGGAGCCAAGGCTGGCCCGTGTGGTCCGATCAAACAGACGAGCTACTGTAGCTCAAATTGCTCAAGAAGTTAATGCTGGTTCTGATAGAAAGGTGTCAGAATACACAGTGCATCGCAGTTTGTTGTGTATAGGGCTGCATAGCCGCAAACCAGTCAGGGTGCCCATGCTGACCGCTGTCCACTGCCGAGAGCACCAACAGTGGGCACGTGAGCATCAGAACTGGACCACGGAGCAATGGAATAAGGTGACCTGGTCTGATGAATCACATTTCTTTTACATCACGTGGATGGCCGGGTGCGTGTGCGTCGCTTACCTGGGGAACACATGGCACCAGGATGCACTATGGGAAGAAGGCAAGCCGGCGGAGGCAGTATGATGCTTTGGGCAATGTTCTGCTGGGAAACCTTGGGTCCTGCCATCCATGTGGATGTTACTTTGACACGTACCACCTACCTAAGCATTGTTGCAGACCATGTACACCCTTTCATGGAAATTGTATTCTCTGGTGGATGTGGCTCTTTCAGCAGGATAATGCGCCCTGCCACAAAGCAAAAATGGTTCAGGAATGGTTTGAGGAGCACAACAACGAGTTTGAGGTGTTGACATGGCCTCCAAATTCCCCAGATCTCAATCCAATCGGCTGTTTTGGCAGCAAAAGGGGGACCAACACAATATTAGAAATAATTAGGTCATAATGTTATGCCCGATCGGTGTACGTGTATAATGCACAGTACTTGGATATCTGTAACCGTTGGTGGCGTATTGCAAAAGAACATGCATTGGACAAAAAAGACTTGTTTCCTAATGTCTCTAACAACAGAGCACTTAAACATACACAGTCATAATTATACATTTAGAAGTGAGAAGTAGGATCTTATGATCCTAGCACGTGAAGGAAATACAAACCTTTTATGATTTCAGTAGGAAATACTGTCAGCACAAAAAAAAAAAAAAGAACTGTGTTGTCACAGTTTCGAAATCCTCAAGTAGTAGAGGAGACATATTCATGAACATTTTAAATAATATTAATAATAATAATTAACCGCTTTTATCTCTGCACTCAGAGTGTTATTTCTCTGCGAATTTCTCTGCTAATATAGCTAATTTCAGTTAATAAAAAAATCAGTCAGTTTATTTGTTGAATTCAGAATAAGTTTCTTCACATTATCAGTTCAGAGAAACAACAGTTCATAAGATAATGTGTAACTGCCATAGTAACATTCAACTCAATCACTTCCTTATACATTCACTGTATTCATATTACTCTTGTCTATCTTTTTGTTAATAAATCCATTTTATTACACTTTTGTCTTCCTTGTGTAATCCAATATCTCACAAATCCTTCAGATTGGTCAGTTGACAAACTCCCTCCACTTTATTCAACAATCTTCCTGGATTGTACTTTACTGTCAAGGTGAGACTCATTGGCTGGTGCCCCTCAAACAAAGACTTATCTGACACGCTCACACTCACTTTAAGGGGAGTTTGACCAAAACTCACAATATTCATTTAGTGCCACCTCTTGAGACCCCCTAAATTCTGGTGCCCATTGTGAGAAACTATTAAATTAGTGGTGCACATGAGACCAAATATTACATTGCATTGCAATCTAGAATGTCTTGCAAATGCAGTATCATAGACGGAAATGTCCTTAAAATAGATACGGCCTACATTAAAGAGCGCAAACCATATAATTCAGCCATGAAGTCAAATATAGTACAACAGTTTGCTGAAGAGTCCAGAACTGCGTCAGATATACCATGTGTGATAAACTCTATATTTATACATGGCTGTCTAGTGTACATTTCAGCTGACTCAGAGTTTAGCAGGTCATGAGAGAACCTCACAGAGAAATATTTTCAGCTGATACTTTATTTTTCAGCAATATCAATTGAGATGACAACTCAAGTTTCAGTTATCAGATGTGTGATTAGTGTAGATTTAAACTTGTGTGTGTATTTGGTTATGGATGAATAAGAAGTGCTCAGATTGGTTTTTATTTCTATTGTGTTGTGCAGGAAAGCTCCATCAATAGTGAAATTTCATTAGTCCAACAACCACTTAATTGCATTTACACAGTAAATATGTACTGATTTTTGCTTGCAGTGTTAACAGACAAGAAAACAGAGCCTAGTTAGCACATGCTTTGAGAAGATATTTCTCATCAGTCAGTATGAGTGTGTTGATTATTATTGTTATATTGAATTATTTTTAAAGCTTTTGCACTTTTATTGGAGTTTGGACACATCATAGGCTGGACTCTTATCACAAACCATTTTTCACTTGGGTACTTTTATTTACCAGTGGTACATTTTTTAAACTTTTTGTTATATGAAGAACACATTAAACTGATTTGGATTTTTTTACCATGCCTTCATCATAGGCCCTGTTTAAACCTGGTATTAAGATGCGTGTTGGTTGATCGGAAGTGGATGACGCTAAATGTGTAAACAGGGTCTAAAACATTTTAGCTAGTCCACTTTCAACCACTTCCAGAGGTAGTGGAAAACACATTCGACCGGATTGCTTTTGTAGTGTAAACACTCGTGTGGTCAAATGTGTCACAACAGACCGCCTACTCTCCGTCTACTGACCTAACGCATAATTATGGGAAGCGCGCTAGTTAGACAGGATTTAAACTTTGTCGGCTGAAGACCCAAGTTTGGATTGAAGATGAAAAACGTAACAATCACAATGTTCTCTCACCATTCCTGATTTCTAACACACACTCACAGCGTTTGGCGTAGTCTTGCTGCTGTCAGAGCAGAAACTAAAGCTGCATCTCTGGTCGTGTTCATATGTATGTAAATTGTGTGAGCTTATTTTCTGAAAAAAAACATATATTTACCCACCCATAGACCCTCCCCTCGAAAAAATTAGGACAGAAGCGGATGAAAGTGGACAAAAGAGACGGATTAAAACACCAGGTGTAAACGGGAATTTCTCCCTCATCTACTTGTGATCCGATCGACCAAAACGCATCTTAATACCAGGTGTTAACAGGGCCCTAGATCTAGATCCACCATTCACAACAAAGAATCTAACAAATAAACAGCTAAAACAAAGAATTGAGAAATGACTACCACTAAATAAAAGCAATAACGTACAAGTTGGACTTTTTTATTCTAAAAATATCATAAAATGCCATTTCATGATATTTTTGGAATAAAATATCTGACTCCTTTGTGATAATTTCATAGATCACATTGTATGTATCTTAATCTGTCCATCATTTTGACCACGGAATGCTATTCAACCCAAAACATAATTTGAGATATGATGGTGATAATATTGTGTTGGAAATGTTCATGATGAAAAAATGACAATTCTCCTGTGCTGCATAAATGTCCACTGACATTTAAGTGGACATATTAAATAAAGTAATGGAAGTGTGTTTTAAAAGAGCTTAATTTCTAAAAGTCCACAGGGCAAAACACACCATAGAAACACTCAGTTAACATCAAATTTGCCAACCTACACTCTTATAAACATAGTCTTTACAGAGTGAATCTTTGGGCTTAGTGTGAAGAACGTCATAGTGCTGCAAATTCAGATTAAATGCAAACAGACCTTGACTGTATGAGTGTGTGTGTTCACCTGAGCATGTAGTGTTAGATTCGTCTTCGTCGTTGCCACAGTCGTTGTCTCCATCACACAGCCAACGCATGGGGATACAGCGGTTATTCTGACACTTGAAGCGATCCGCAGGGCATGTGTGCTGATCTACAGATGGACAAACAACAACCGCCGCATGTGTGTGGTAGCTTTATGCAAAGAGCTTTTTAAACGCGTGACGTGAGTGTGTTCTTACGGCACAGTTCAGCGGTCTCATCGCTGTTGTCCAGACAGTCATTATCTCCATCGCATTTCCAGCGGTCTTGAATACAGCGGTTATTCTTACAGGCGAACTCTCCCGGCTGGCACTGCGGAGGAGGAATGTACGACGGGTTCGCTGTGAGGAAACACACACACACCCACACACAAACACACACACACAATGTAAATAAGTCTGCTGAAGGCCAAGCTCTGTGAAAGAAAACATCTGAGGGGTTTCTGTTTCAAACATTCAGACACAAAAACCAAACAGCTTGATGTTCAATTCAGCCGATTATGTCAACAGTCAGTCACAGATTAAAGCCTAGACATGATGCATTATCTGACAGTATGATCAAGCAGCTGGCACAAACAGATTTGCTTCTGCTCAGCAAAGCTTTTCTTGCATTGTTTTCTGTCAGGACTGAATGAACTCTTATCCCGCTTTTTTTGGCACATTTCTCACCTGGGTCACTCTGAATGGAAGTTTCTAACATGTTATTTCTTCAGCAGTAATTAACCTTCTGATGGGCAGACTATGTTTGTTAATACTACACATATAACAACATCGTAAATAATCCAGTGCCAGTAACTGTCTGGTTGATACTCCAATACAGTAGGTGGCGGTGTTGCACCTTAACGCTGGTTGCCACCCGTCATGAAACAAAGACAATGGTGCAGTGGCTAAAGAGTAGGCAAAAAGTAGTCTAAGCCTCAGACGTCACGCCCACGGACCGTTGGCTGAACGTCTGATGCATATGGCACACTTATCTGGAAACACTTCAGGAGTTTCGAAGTCGTCATCTGATTGGTTGGATTCTACAGGATGTCCGCGAGACATGTGTGTTGCATTCTTTAAGGGTCTGCCTGGAAACAAATGCCGCGACTCCAAACTCCCTCATGGAAGAAGAACGCCATTGTGTTTACAACTGTGACAATGAGCGCTTACCAGGATCAACTAAATGCTGGATTTTCAAAAGTATGTGAAGTTCGCGGCTCCATTGTTGCAGTAAACTTGAACGTTCATGAATGAATAATTTATAGATGCACGCTGGTCCATTAGTGCAGGGACATCAACTTTACATTTTCACGCCAAACAAACTCAAGCTCCTCCCACATTTCTCTTTAAAAACTCTTGTTTTAGACTTATCATTCGTGACCGGTGTTTTGTTTTGCTCTATCCTCTGCACTTCCGTGTTTGTCAATACGTCATGCATCGGGTCAGAGGTCACTCTTACGCCAGAGCTAGACTCGTGTACGGACGTTACCGGAAGCCAGTGATTCTAGTTTATAAAGTTATAAATACAGATATTTTTCTTACAGAAATGCATGGCTTTGCTTCAGAAGGCCTTTATTAACCCACTGGAGTCGTATGGATTACTTTTATGATGGATGGATGCGCTCTTTTGGGCTTCAAAATCTCAGGTACCATTCACTCCCATTATAATGCTTGGAAAAGCCAGGATATTATTTAATATAACTCCAATTGTGAATGAATGAAGAAAGTCATATACACCTAGGATGGCTTGAGAGTGAGTAAATTATGGGATCATTTTAATTTTTCGCTGAACTTTAATGACCGGTTTTGACAATTAATTTGTATTAATGCATTATTATTTAGTTTGTAAATATGCATGTAGTGTACGCTTGCGTTACCTTTACAGCTGATGTTGTCTGCGGGGTCCAGTAATTGGTCCTCAGCACAGGCACATGACCTGCCAGTGGGAGTGGCCAAACACAGACTACTACAGCCACCGTTATTCGCTCTACATGCATTACTTCCTGTGATGAACACACGTAAGAACGACATCTGGTGAACATTCCATAGCCAAACCATACTGGATTTCATACTGGAATTTTTTACACAAAATCCAGGGAAAAAAACATTCTATAATTACCTAGTTGTTGTTGGGCATCGTACATGCGGATCTCAAAGATGGGTGGCCGTTCGTTGCGTAGCAAAGTGACCGTTTTGGTGTTTTGGTCCAGTTTATAGATGCTGCCGCTGCGGTACTCATTCCAGAACAGAAAGTTTTTGTAGTGGCACAGGCCGAAGGCATGGTTCAGTTCCTGTCCGTCATAAACCGTCTAAGCAGAAAGAATATGATGTTACATGATCGACAACTGGCAAGTAAATCATCTGTTCTAGTGTTTTCAGCTGTTATCTCTTGTTCCCTTTCAGTCGGTCACGTCACCGACAAATTGGGATCACTTCTGGGAGCCCTATCAGCTTCGACTATATACAGAACAGGCCAATGGCCATTGGCATGCGAGATTTGCATCTCGCGCTCCGCTCCGCAGTGCGGGTATAAATACGGAAGCGGATACAGCGCACATTTGTCATTCACTTCGGAGCCGATGTTTCTGCTGCCTGAAGAGTGTTTCTATAGAGAGAGAGAATGAGTGGGAGAAGCTCCAGTGCTGGGAGAGAAGGCACAGTCAGCGAGGACCGTGATCTCAATACAAGAAAAAACTGCTGTTTTCACAGCAATATTTTCTGTTGGTTCGGTGAGGGCGTTCCACTATTATTGAGTGCATACACAGGGCTGCACCATTTCCCTGTGTTTTGCCGCTGCCATCTCCCTGAGTGCTTCAGCACGTTAAAAGAGCTTTTTTCCCCTAAAAGAGTACACGGGTGTGACACTGCGTCTTTTTCAAGATGTCATTCCACCCATTCGTTTCTGGATGCGGTCATTCCCTGTCACCAGCTGATGGTCACAATCGTTGTCTTACGTGTCTGGGCATTCTGTACGCTGAGGCAGCGTTTGTGGATAGTTCATGTACCCACTGCAGGAACATGACTATCTCGGCGTTGAGGTCGAGACTCACCTACCTTCGGGAAGGCGGAGTCCCCTTACCTTTACCCCGATCTAGAGCTATTCCTGCTGGCCAGCAGGATAGAGCTACTTCGGCGAATAGCCAGGGTGACCTGAGGATTACGGTTAGAGCTACCCCGCCGAGGCAATCTCCGTGGGCCACTAATCCCTCTGATGCGCCGCAGCCGGTTGAGTTACCGAGAGCGCGCGCTGGCCCCTCCCATGGGCGTCCAGTGGTGACTTTCGGAGCTCCAGAATCTGGGGATGAAGACTCGGTTGCGTTGCCTCCCTCTGGGAGAGTGGCGTTCCCCGAGATGGACCCAGAATTGACGGCTATGCTTTCCCGAACCGCCGAAAAGGTGGGGCTCGTGTGGAACCCTCCACTGTGTCCCGAGCCTTCTAGGTTGAATGATTGGTATCTCGGGGCGGCCCGCGCCCCGCCCCAGTGCCCTTCTTTCCGGAAGTGCATGAAGAGCTCACTAGGTTGTGGACAGCACCTTTTTCTGCCAGAAACCGGCCCAGTAGCTCTTCACTCCTCACTACCCTCGATGACGGGCCAGCCAAGGTGTATGTGGAGATCCCGCCAGTGGAACGGGCCGTCACGATGCAACTGTGTCCGCTTCCTCCTGGCGTAGTAATCCACGTCTCCCATCCAAGGCCTGTAAGTTTACGTCCACCCTAACCGACAAAGCTTACAGAGCCTGTGGACAAGCTGCATCCGCCCTGCATGCCATGGCGTTGTGCCAGGTACATCAAGCCCAAGAACTCATGGACATGCACGAGGGTAGACCTGACCCCGAGCTCCTCCGGGAGCTCCAGGGCGGCGACGGACCTTGCTCTCTGGGCGACGAAAGTCAGGGCTGAAGACTTGGCTGCGTTGCCTCCCTCTGGGAGAGTGGCGTTGCCCGAGACGGACCCAGAATTGACGGCTATGCTTTCCCAAACCGCCGTAAAGGTGGGGCTCGTGTGGAACCCTCCACCGTGTCCCGAGCCTTCTAGGTTGAATGATTGGTATCTCTGGCTCAACCTGGCCGATATGAGGGAGACCAATAAATATCGGTTCCTGGACCCCATTTCCCAGGTTGGGCTATTTGGCGACACGGACGAGAGCTCAGGCTGCTGCCGAACCAGGTGGCAAGTGGAAATCCAAGCGACCCTGAGACGGGCCACCCTGAGATGGAGGGGACAGCTCTTCGGGAGATGGTGACCGCACCACTCCCTCCCCCGGAGGAGGGCCAGGGGAAAATCCTTTGTTCTCGTTAAATTTGTGTTCCGCCACTGGCCTTCGGTGGTACCCAAAACTTAATTAAAAGAGCTGTTTCCAATATCTCTGGGTGCCAAGAGAGCGCACTTGGCGGTGTACGACCCTATGCCTTGTCACCCTCAGGTTCCTCTCTCATCGCCAGCGGGGGGCGCTGGCTGTGTCCAGGACGCACTCAAGAGGCCTCCACACACCCTCACGCCCCCTCAGCGGAAGCACTGTACACTCAGACTCCACTTCGGGCCGCTATGCCGTCCGAGTCGGGTCCCTGCATGCCGCCTCGCTGCCCCACTGCGGGTACATCTGTGGTGCCGTTGGCATTCCGGGCTTGTCGCGCCACTCACATTCCGGGCCTGCTCAATCATGCAGCCGACAAGCTCTCACGACAGCAAGGGCTTCCGGGAGAGTGGAGACTCCATCCCCAGGCGGTCCAGCTGATATGGAGACGCTTCGGGACCGCACAGGTAGACCTGTTTGCTGCCCCGGACACGTCACACTGCCAGTTGCTTTACTCCCTGACCAAGGGGACCCTCGGCATGGATGCACTGGCACGCAGCTGGCCCCGGGGCCTGCGCAAGTATGCGTTTCCCCCAGTGAGCCTTCTAGTACAGACTCTGTGCAAAGTCAGGGAGGACGAGGAGCAGGTCTTGTTAGTTGCGCCGTATTGGCCCAACCGGACCTGGTTCCCGGAACTAGTGCTCCTTGCGACAGCACCTCTTTGGCCCATTCCTCTGAGGAAGGACCTTCTGACTCAGAGACGGGGCACCCTATGGCACCCGCGTCCAGACCTCTGGAAACTCCATGTCTGGTCCCTGGAAGGGACGCGGAGGTTGTAGGTAATCTGCCACAAACAGTGGTAGACACCATCAATGCTGCTAGAGCCCCCTCTACGAGGCGCCTCTATGCTTTGAAGTGGAACCTGTTCGTTGAGTGGTGCTCTCGCATTTTCGGTCAACGAATTGTGCCTAGAGTTCGGGCCGGCCAACTCTCACGTGATCCTGAGACCCCAGCCCGGATATGTGCCCAAGGTTCCCACCACTCCCTTCCGGGACCAGGTGGTGAACCTGCAAGCGCTGCCCTCGGAGGAGGAGGAGGAGGAGGAGGAGGAGGAGGAGGACATACGTCGAATGTGACCGACTGAAAAGGAACGTCTCGGTTACGTATGTAACCCTCGTTCTCTGAAGGAGGGAACGGAGACGTACGTCCCGTCGCCACGGTTGCTGTACCATCACTGCACGGCTGAGTCACTAGTTTGGCTCCTCAGTGAAAAACAAATGTGCGCTGCATCCGCTTCCGTATTTATACCTGCACTGCAGGGCGGAGCGCGAGATGAAAATCTCGCACGCCAATGGCCAATGGCCTGTTCTGTATACACTCTAAGCTGATAGGGCTCCCAGAAGTGATCTCAATTTGTCGGTGACGTCCGACGTACGTCTCCGTTCCCTTCTTCAGGGAACGAGGGTTACATACGTAATCGAGACGTTTTCCATTCTTAAATGCAAACACGTGTGTGTATATGTGAACATCATATTTATTAGATCAGCGGTGTGACAGCACCTTGCGTGCAGTGGTGTTGAGATAGACCATCTCGATTCGGTCGTAATAAGCATCCACCCAGTACAGGATGCCCTGAGGGATGTCCAGACTCAGGCCGTTGGGCCACAGAACCGTCTTAGAGGTCAGCAGAACGTTCCGGTTGGTTCCGTCCATCCAGGCCCTCTCAATCTTCCCTCGCTTACTCTCCTTTGGGTCTTCCTCCCAGTCAGTCCAGTACATCCAGCTTAAAGAGATAAAACATTTTCAAAATGCATAGTTCTGACTTAAAAATTAGATACTCCTTCTTTATAAATTGAGTAATCTATTGAGCAATAGTGTATTTTGTCATTTTGCTGTTGCTGCTGGTTTTTTAAGCAAGCCTCTTGAGGTTTGACTACCAGTCAAAAGTTTGGAATACCACAATACTTTGAAAAATTATTACAATTTCAAATAACTATATTCTATGTGAAAATATTTTAAAATGTAATTTATTCCTGTGATCAAAACTGAATTTTCAGCATCATTACTTCATTAAGAAATCATTCTAATATCCTGATCTGATGCTCAAGAAACATTTCTTATTACTATCATCAATGCTGAATAAAGTTTTTGCTGTTTAATTTTTATTTTTTTTTGGAACCTGTGATCTGTGATTTGTGTAACACTTGGCCTAATTAAATGGTCAAATATTACACACTACTATTCAAAAGTTTAGGTAAGTAATTTTTTAAAAGAAATAATTAATACTGTTATTCTGCAAGGACACATTAGTTTGATCAAAGTGACATTAAATACATTTATAATGTTATAAAAAACTTTCAATAAATGCTGAAATAAATGAAACATTTCAAATAAATGCTGTTCTTTTGAACTATCAAAGAATCTTGAAAAAATGTATCATGCTTTACACAAAAATATTAAGCAGCAAAACATTTATAATAATAATATTAATAATTGAGCACCAATAATAATTGCTTAAAATCAAGCAAAAACTGAGCATATCAGAATGATTTCTGAGGGATCATGTGACACTGAAGACTGGAATAATGATGCTGAAAATTCAGCTTTGCATCACATTTTAGAAAATAATATTTGAAAATATTTCAGTTTTTTTATTAAATATATGCAGCCTTGGTGAGCAGAAGAGACATCTTTCAAAAACATTTTTAACCTGCAGTGTGCAAAAGTGATTTTACAATTTTGGGCAATTAAATTTATGAAAAAATTACATTCATTTATTAACTACAAATAACCCAACAACTGCTATACAACTCAATCTAGAGCTCACCCGTGCCGAGGGTCCACCACAATCGCTCGAGGATGGGTCATCTTGCCCTCAATGAGAGTCTTCTTGGTCTGAGAAGCTTTCTCGAGCCGAGCAACACTAATGGTCTTCTTGGGACCATCATCTGTCCAGTAGAGATTATTGGCCATCCAGTCCACAGCGATTCCTTCAACAGTGTGAATACCTGGAAAACCATACAGGATACACATGAAGAATACACACCAGCAATAAGATGAATTGGAAATAAAAATTAACATTTTCAGCACCTTCTTTAAGGATGATGTCTCTTTCCGTGCCATCGATCTTCTGTCGGCCAATCAGATAGCTGGTGGCATCAGCGAAGTAGATGAAGTTACTCTGTGCATGGAAGTCCAGAGCTCGAGGGTTCATCAGGTTCTCGATGGGGATCATGTATTCATCCTGAACTTTAGGGTTGATGTCCATACCACGGATAACGCCCGGACGACCCTTCCCATACACCAGGAATAACTCATGTTCTGGCTCTGGGGATTAGACAGCAGGGATTGTATATAGAGAAAAATGAGATGACGGTACTAACACGTTTCTTACAATCAATTCCAATCTCCTCCTCTTGTCTTTTTCAAGGTCATGTGTTCAGAGGTCACACAAATCAATACTACTAACAGTTCATTGCATATTCAAAGCAAACAGCTTGAAATCAATATTGGGGTAAATGGTAAAGACCTTTATCTTTTTGAGTGATTCAGCTAAAGTGTGGGTCAAACCTCCAGTCTAGATAATATGCATCACTAAGGAACTATTAGGGGAAAAAAAGTGTGAGAGCTTGAAATAACAAATGCTCAATGAAGCTGAGCCAATCAAAATTTTTCATTTTAACTAGGCAAAACTACTGTAAGTCAGAATGATTTGAAGAATTAATAGATAAAGTAGAATCTGATTGGCTGTGATGTCACTCACTCTTGCATGATTTGCCATCATTGCCCAGGCTAAAGCCAGACCGACAGCGACACGTCCGACTCTTGTGGCTGTTGCCTAGCAAACAGATGTCTGAACAACCTCCAGCTTTCCCAAACTTATCCGGCTCACAGGCGTGACTCCGCACTGAAGAAGAATAACAGGAGAGTTAGACTGAGCTGGAGTTTGACTGTAGAGTAGTGGTTGCATTTTAAACCGTTATATATGATACTGGCTCAATCTATACAGCTGAGCAATAGATGAGAAAGAGTTTAATACCAGGGGGCTGGCGTCTCTGGTGGTAAACATGTAGAGCTCCTCCCTTGTCCACACGTGTGACCACTTGATAATCTGAACTGTTGAATCGATTGACGCGGATCACACTGGTTTTAGGCTGCATGTTGGCATTGTCTGAGTTTGTGGCATATAGATAGTTCTCAAAGACTGTGAGCCCATAAAGATGCTCAATCTGAGAAAAAAAAAAAAATTATTATTCAATTAGTTCCATTATTTGGGAAGTTGTGCTTGCTCTGTTAGCTTGAGTGAGCAAGATACGCACATAAACACACCGATTAGCCTTGGGCTGAGCAGCTAAATGTTATCCATAACTCAAGCAGAGAGAAAGAAATCAGGCTAATATATTTACAGAAACAGATTTAATAAAATGACTCAGCAGCACTAATGAAACACCACTGTCTCTCCCATCTACTAAAGCATTTATCACAGCAAATAATTCTAGCCACTATTAGACACTCTCACAATGCAATGGGTTCAATGTTAGGTTCAATACAGCTGCTGAAAGGAAAAATGGATGGATGGATTGATGGATAAATAGATGGACATTACAATGGATGCATGGATGAATGGATGGATGGACCGATGGACATTGGGGTGGATGGATGGATGGATGGATGGATGGACGGATATTAGAATGGATGGGTGAATGGATAAACAGATCAACGTTACGGTGGATGGATGGATGGATGGACCAATGGACATTAGGATGGATGGATGGATAAACAGATGGACATTATGATGGATGGATGGATGGACCAATGGGCATTAGGGTGGATGGAAGTTACAATGGATGGATGGATGGATGGATTTATGGATGGATGGATGGATGGCTGAACAGATGGACGTTACAATGGATGGGTGGACCAATGGACATTAGCATGGATGGATGGATGGATGGATGGATAAACAGATGGATGTTACAATGGATGGATGGACATTAGAATGGATGGGTGGATGGATAAACAGATCAATGTTCAGGTGAATGGATGGATGGATGGAAGGATAGATAGATAGATGGATGGATGGATGGACCAATGGACATTAGGGTGGATGGATGGATGGATGGATGGATGGATGGATGGATGGATGGATGGATGGATGGATGGATGGATGGATGGATAAACAGATGGACGCTGCGATGGATGGATGGATGGATGGATGGCTTTATAAATAAACCTTAACTTGACTTGACTTTTGACTCGACTTGGTATTTGCTCCTTACCAACAGTCCTTGAATGATGGTGTGTCTGTTTTTGCCCTCATAGTCCACAACCTCGATGTAGTCCAGATAAGCATCAGCCCAGTAAACCAACCTGTTGACCAAGTCCAGGGTGATGCCATGTGGGAAGACAATTTTACTGTCCACCAACTTTGTTCGGTTCTGCCCATCCATGTCACAGCGTTCCACCTTTGGGATCTGCCCGTAGTCGGTGAAGAAAACCTTTCTGTTGAAGGTAATGTTGAGAAAGCAGAGCGTAATCATTATACATGAGTACACTTACACCTCATTTGACCATTTAAAAGTAACTGCTAAATGTTCAGTTAGCTAGTTTTGTACATGGAGGAAGTGTGAGCTCGACAATGTTCATACCCCATGGTTGGATCCAGAGCGATGCCTTTAGGGTTGTAGAGTTCTTGATCCAACAGTGTCACACATGTGGTTCCATCTTTATCACATACAAAGATTCGATCATCCACGTCATCAACAAAGTAGAAGTTTCCCGTAAGCCAGTCTATTGCCATCTGCTCTACATCTGTAAAGAACAGAGAATGTAAAGAAATGTAGAACAGAATGTGCCCCATACTATTCATTTATTACGCAGTTAAGTCCATATAAGTTTTACATTGCAGAACAAACTGAAATCATTCAAGATTGCATTCAATCAAGAACATTTTAAATGCCTCGTGATCGGTCACAAGATACGCTAAAACTCCATGTTGCAGTCGAGACCAGAAGATGGTCGAGTCCGAGTCAAGACAGAGGGCCCTATTTTAACGATCTGAGCACATGGTCTGAAGCGCATGGCACAGGTGCACATTTAGGGCGTGTCCGAATCCACTTTTGCTAGTTTAACAATGGAAAAAACGGTCGGCGTGCCAGGCGCATGGTCCAAAAGGGTTGTACCTAGTCTCTTAATGAGTCATGGGTGTGTTTTGGGCGTAATGTGCAATAAACCAATCAGACTGTCATCTCCCTTTCTCTTTAAAAGCCAGTTGCGCTCGCACCATGGCGGATTCACTATTTAAATGGCGGAATTTGCGAGCGGAAAGACTGAACGCTTCTCCAGAGAGGAATCCTTGTGTTGTGTGCCCTGTGTGTGTAATAAGCAGAGTGTACGCATGTTCTGCACTCGCCTATAGGCGCATATTACTAACACTCCCTTTAAATAACACAAAAAATACTGCGCTATTGACTTTAGACCAGGTTTTTGTTGGTTAATGGCGCAGTCGTTTTCAGTTCCTCAAAATAGCAACGCGCCAGCAATGCGCCTGAACACACCTGGTTTTCAGACCAGCATGCCCATGGGCGAACAGATGGGCGCGAGTGAATTTGCAATTTAAACAACGTGGCGCTGGACGTGAAAATGATAACTGCATCGGGCTGAAACTAGCATCGCATTGTGCCGGGTGTATGACACGTTCCCGAGTCCAAGACAAAGACCAAGACCATGATAATAAAGTCTTGGACTCAGACTTGAATACCAAAACCATATTTTCATGTTTTTGGTCTTGTTATAACCTCAGAAGCATGTGAATTCGGTCTTGACTCACACTCTACCCTCAACCAAATCTTGATGAGCTGCATTTATTAAGAAAGTAAATATAAAAGAATGGTAAGCATGCATTCATTTATATGCAAATAAACACATGGTGCCTGACTGGCGCTGACTGTCCACGTACCAAACCACGCAGTTTTGTGGTTCGATGACTCTGTGACTCTATTTTAAAACAGTGCTAATAATAATACAGTGGTCTCGCATCCATGTTTCTCTTTTTCACTTCTACAATGACGCTCTTTCTCTTTGAAACAGCTGAGTCAGGGGACTATCCAAAGGCATGTGCGCATGTTACACAATTTCCAAAAAAAGTTGTTTTAACAGCTGCGATCGCTGTGGCTAACTGTGGATTATTGCTCCTTTGCAGCCCCCCACCTCTTTAATATGCCTCATTCTGACCTTAAAACGTCAAACGGCTCAATGTATCTGAACCTCTCCTCCTTTAACTCCAGGCATCCAGATTTTCAAGGTCTTACCAAATCATACTTTTAATGGGATGTTGCACATTTGAACATTAAGTGGCTGTAGAAACGTGGCACAGGAAGGCATAGAAACCGTGACTGTTGGGTAAAATTGTACAGGAGATGCAGGAAAATCCAGACAGATGGAGAGATAGAAGGCTCAGGGGAGGAGACAGAGACAGTGTTGGCCTCTCTTGTTTCTACAAAGGAAAGTTGGCCGTTGTACAAGGGCCAGACGTTTACCGGAATCAAGGGCTGTATCCCCAAAGGTGTTGTTTATTTAAGAGCCGAGTCCTGCCTAAACTTTTCCAGCTGTCTGGACTGAAAGCCAGTGATTAAAAACACAGATCAAAAACACCAAAGATTAGAGAAAAGAGCAAGTGTACAAATGACGGTTGAGGAAGACGAATGGGTCTTAGAGCAGCTGCCGTCTGAACAATGCAAGAATAGAGGAACGCCACAAAGAAAAACCACAGAGACAGTGGGCTGAGAAAACCTGGCTTCAGCCTCATTGTATTTCCTAGTAAAATTGCAGGTCTCAGTGGAAGGAGGGTAAAAAATTCCATTTGTGACACAGTCTCCCTCTACACTGAAGGAAAACAAATGCTCTTATGGCTCTCATTTCCCGAGACAGCATCATATGAAAATACATTGAGCCTAACAAACAAAGGTCACTATTTATTAACAGTGGCGTTTGTTTAAAGCTGTTGCTCAAACAACCTTAACATTTCAGAAATGAGCTCTGGATGTGGTCTGCCATCTTGCTCTATGAAACCAGCCAGGTTTACAGCTATGGAGTATGTAATATTTCTGTCCACACTGAAAGCAAAAATGCTGTGTGACCAACACAGACAGACAGAACTCAGAACATGATGTTTGGAGTGGGATTTTGGACCAATGAGATTTCACTGTGAGCGGGACTACCCAGTATGACACTGCAGAAACAGAACCCAAACGACTGACAAAATGTTCTGTTGCTTGTCTTGGTCGCGGCCGCTGATCTATATAAATGGCTGGATTGCTCATGACATCATAAAAAGTGAAGCCACCGCTATTCCATATTGGTATTCCCTACAATTCCCTCACATTCTATTGAATTAATAGGAAATCTTCTGATTTTAATGAGAAAACATTACCTAACGAGTCAGTGTTTCTATATCTGAAGTCTCTCTGTACATTCTTACAACGCAAACGTCCTGAACAATTAAATGGATATTTGTTTATGGTCTGGAATTTCCCCTGTATATTAAAAGTTATGTTGATTCTTCGGAAATCTGAATACAGATTTATGCTTTGTAAGGCATGCGCATATAACTTTGCCATGTACAGTTATTCACTGTGGTTATGTAATTATGTTGTTATAGCCTATAATATTGTTTTTATTCATACAGTAACTGTAAATGATTCAACAGTGTTTTCAGTAACAGCATGTATTTCGAAGCAGTAAAGATAATGACTTAAACGTTCATTAAATCAATAATTAGCTCAACAATATACATATCTCGATCAAAAGATTGAGTACATGTATAGGCCAAATGTTCTTCGACCTTTCTGTCAGTATAAGTCAAGTATACTTAAGTGCAACTTTAAGTATATTTTGGAGAAGTACATAAAAAGTAGACTGCAAGACTTTTAAGTTTAAAAGAAGTATACTAATAGCACACTTCAATAAACATGTTTTTGTGTTCCACTCCTATCTAAGCCAAAATGTATTTTTGTTGCAATAAATATAAACTCAGGCCCCCTCAGGACCATGTGCTTTGGCCCCCCTGCCATGGCTCCCCAGTGGGCCGTGATTTGAGAATCACTACATGGACAAAAAATGCCCACAAATATGAAATAGCTGGTGGCTGTTCACCTAGCAGGTTGGTAATAACTTAGGAGGAGGAGAAGTAAAAAACGTCAAGTGTTGTTAGCTTCCTTTTTTACACGTTATGTCCCTATGTCTTCCCTAAAACCCCTTTAGTCGCTCACTGAAGGCAATTTCTCTGAAGACAAGAAGCAATTAAAATGCATTATACTATGATTAGCATAAATAAAAGCATTAATAGCAGTTCACCTCTGCAAGTTAGGCTGGATTTCTTTCAATTGCAATAGAAAGACACCAACATAATGAACAGAAGTCTGATGTGAAACTCTAGTCTGCTCCAAAAGCCGTAAAGTGTCCAAATGACAAAAACAATGGTGTGAGTCCTCAGAGCTCATTTGGGCCAAAAAAGAGTGCAAGACTTACTGGCACCATTCAAACGGTTCACATTAAAATCAGAGAGTTAAAACCCAATAAAGAAAGAGGTAAGTCAATCAATAAACACAGATCTGAAGTGCTGGTCAAGATAGGTCAAGCAAAGCGCAGATTGCCAGAGAAAAAGGGTGAGGGTTTGATGAAGAGAGATTAAAACCAAAACAATGCCCTGAATGTTGGCGGAGCCAGAAATGTGTGGCGGACGCGGTGGAGCGTGAGCCAATTCAAGCACATGACCATTTAAGAGGCTTTCCGGAAACTTCTGTACCATGCAGACCGTATGTCACAGAGCCGCTCCCTTCTGCTTTAACCCACATTACTTCATCACACATCCTGTCTTTCCGCTATTTATGCTGAGATACACCAAATTAACGTGCAAGACAGGACTGGAATGTCGCAACTCAATAACACTCCTGATGTCTGATGAAACTGTACATGACATTTAAGTCTACATTTTCCAAGATACTAAGAGACACACACATTTCTTTAAGAGATAACATAGTGATGATGTAAAGATCGCAAACAGAGGTGGTTTAAGCATCACATCTCCACCTGAACATGTCTATGTTTTCATGATGAAGCTCCAGAGCCACAGACGGATGGGGGGTTGGGTCGCGCCTCATGTCAACCACAACGTCTGGAAAATGTTCCACAAAACAGAATATAAATATGCTGCAGCAAACCTCAGCAACCTACACAAACCACTCATAAAACACACACATAAACACAGACACATAAGGACATATGGATAATGGCTTCTGGAAGAGTGCAGTCCAAACAGATGTTGTTCAATGGGGAGTGTCTGCATACTGTATCTCACTGGCTGAACTCAATCCATCCTAACAGATTCAGGCCACATATATGAGCACATGTGTGTTTGAGTGATTCAGATGGCCAAAAGCGCTGTCAAAAACAAAACGTGAAACTCCTTTCAGTGGAACAACCCATCACATTCCACGAAATCAGTACACTTCTTTTAAAGGGAACCTATTATGCCCCTTTCTACAAGATGTAATATAACTCTCAGGTGTCTCCAGAATGTGTCTGTGAAGTTTCAGCTCAAAATACCCCACAGATCATTTATTATACCATGATGTAAATGCCCATTTTTGAATGACAGGAAAAACATGCTGTTTTTATGTATGTATCTTTAAATGCAAATGAGCTGCTGATAGTCCCCGCCCCCCATCAAGAAGAGGGCGGAGCCTGTACAGCTTGTGCATCAGATACTCTGCCAAAACAACAAAACAAAACATTTGTTTGGCTTTAATTATCATCTCTATCACGGTCACGCTCACTTGACATTGCAGTTCCTATTCAGTCGGTCACTTCCGACGCCATGTCGGAGACCGACGAATAGGAAACTCGCTAGTGAGAGCCAATCTACTTCGAGTGTAACTAAACGAGCCAATGCACATTGGCATGCAATGATTGCACTAGCTGCTCATGCCACTCAGCGTGGGTATAAATGAGGCACAGGTGCTTGCATCAAATTAGCTTTTTGCTTCGGAGCCGAGTGGTGGATGGTTTGTTCTGAAATCACTCTCTACAAAGCGTGTGTTAACATTATAACGAGTCAAGCTCTTCGGGTGGACCTCTCCTCATTTGGTGTTGGAGTGACGGCACTGCAGCGGGGTCGATTTTTCTCTCTTTTTCTATTTTGCTTTATTGAGCAAAAACAAAAGGCTGTTCTCACAGCTGGTTCGGTGTGCTGTTAAGAGCGCTGAAAAGCCGTCTTCACGGCTGGTAAGAGATCGCCTTCTATGAGAGAGAGAGAGAGAGAGAGCGCGCATGACAGGCTGCACATTTTCCCTGTCTGTGTCGCTGCAACTATCCCCCTGTGTGCTTCAGCACCGCGGAGTGCAGTTTCCCAAGAAGAGCTACACAGATAGAGCTTGCGTCTTTTTAAAGATGACATTCTATCTGTGTGTTTCTGGATGCAGTTGTTTCCTGTCCTCACTGACAGCCATGAGCACTGTTTCACATGTCTGGGCGTATGCATGCTGAGACGGTGTTCGTGGGTGCTTCACGTTTTCTAATGAGAACATGACCACGTCGGCACGCCGGTCGACAAGCTTCTTCTTTCTCTGGGAAGCTTGAGTCCCCTTTGTTGTTGGCCAGCCGCCGCTCGTGTGTAAAAGCACAGCCGCGGGTCTGCTCGACACTCTGGGAGACTGCGGAGATCAGCGAGAGCTGCCCGCCGGGGAAACCCGAAACCTCTCGCTTCTCTGCGTGTCGTGTGCCATTGAGCTGCCGGGCTGCAGCGCGGGTTGTCACGGCAACCCAGCGCTCGCTTGGCATTCTAGGTGCGCTGTCCCCTCGCCTATTTCCCGTTGTAGCGCCCTCCCTGGTGGCCAACAGGAGAGGTCTACTTCAGTGAAATAGCTGGGGTGACCTGAGGAGGGGAGGGCTTCTCCTTCGGGGAACAAACCCCCTAGGGCCCCTCTCCCTCTAGCGCACTGCAAGCTGTGCAGCTTCTGGATGGAACTGCTGGCCCTTCTTATGAAGGAACCTAGCATTTCATTCGGGGCTCCAGCTGAGGATCAGATGTCAATCGCTGCATCGGAGAGAGGGCTGTGGTGCTCTGGGAATGAGGATGATGCTGAGCCCACTGTAATGGTGTGTGCTTTGCTGAATCAGATTCAGAGTTAACAGCCATGCTTTCCCGGGATCTTTCCCGGATGTGCATGGAAAACTTGGCAGTATGGAACTACTTTGGTGCCAAAGATATGGAACGGCAAGGGGGCCAAAACTGCATAAGTTTTTCCTGTCTCACTACCCTCAACGGTGAGGTGGCTGTGCGCAGACCACCTCTGCCCTGCACTTTTAATGCACGAGGGTAGTTCTGAGTCAGGGTTGAGCTGCGCATGTTGACTAACCGTGATCAAAGTCACGGCGCAAGCCCTCGGCCAGACGATGTCCACCTTGGTGGTCCAGAAACGCCCCCCAGCTTGCCTTGCTGAGGTGTGAGTGGTCGTCAAAGTACGCTTTCTCGATGCTCCCATCTCACAAGGTGGCCTTTTCTGCGACACTGTTGAGAACTGGGCCCAGCAGTTCTTCACAGTCGGTAGCAGGCTGAGGCAATCAAGAGCTTCCCCCGACGCACCACAAGAGTGCCTCATGGGCCACCCCTCAGTCTGCTCGTTGCCAAAGGTGTCGTCCTCTGCGCGCAAAAAAAAAAAAAAACACAACACTTCGGCACAGCCTGCTCTACTGTGTCCGCCGCAGGAAGACGACGCCACCCGTCTCTGCTGCTGTTTAAGTGGTCGGTTAAACATCACCTCTGAGACGGGCGACCTGGAGATGGGCGGGGCAGAGAATCTTTTGAGTCAAAATTCAAAAGTTCTGCCGCTGGTGTCACAACCAGTGGTACCCAAATTCTCAAAAAAAAAAAAAAAAAAAAAAAGAGCAGTTCTCTATCTCTGGGTCCCAAGGGGGTTCGGAGCGCTGTTTATGGTCCAACGCCGGACCACACTCATCCTCCTCTTTCGCCAGCGGGCGGCAGTGGACGGTTCGAGGACGCAACCAACCCTTCTCACGTACCCTTTGCCCACTCGTGGAATCAGGTAAGTGTTGCACAGCACACTCACACCCCGCTGCGGGCCGCCTCCACGAGACAGCAGCCCCAGCCCGGTACCTGCATTCCACCTCGCTGCCCCACGGTGGGTACGCCGGTGGTCCCTTTGGGCCCGTTTGTACGGTCTCTGCGAGCCTGGCTAGCGCTCCCCAGTCCGTCTCGCTGGCTCACTCGGACCATCAGGCTCGGCTATGCGATTCAGTTCACCCGGCGTCCCCCCAGGTTCATGGGCGTCCGCTTAACTTCGGTGAACGCCGCAGATGCCCATGTCCTACGTGCAGAGATCGCAGTCCTACTGGCGAAGGACGCGATAGAGCTGGTCCCTCCAGCCGATATGAAGACAGGCTTCTACAGCCCGTACTTCATTGTACCCAAGAAAACCGGTGGGTTACAGCCAATCTTGGACCTGCGAGTTCTGAATCGGAGCCTTCACAAGCTAGATGCTCACGCAGAAACGCATTTTCAAATGCATCCGTCCCCGAGATTGGTTTGCAGCATTCGACCTGAAGGATGCGTACTTTCATGTCTTGATTCTTCCTCGACACAGGCCGTTCCTGCTCATTGCGTTCGAGGGTCGAGCATATCAGTACAAAGTCCTGCCCTTCGGCTGTCCCTGTCCCCCCGTGTCTTTACAAAGGTCGCGGAGGGGGCCCTTGTTCCCATGAGAGAACAGGATGTTCGCATTCTCAACTATCTCGACGACTGGCTTATCCTAACACAGTCCAGGGATCAGTTGTGTGAACACAGGGACCTGGTTCTCAGACACCTCAGCCAGTTGGGTCTTCAGGTCAGCTGGGAAAAGAGCAAACTCACCCCCGTGCAGAGGATCTCTTTTCTTGGTATGGAGTTGGATTCGGTCGAACGGATGGCGCGCCTCACAGAGGAGCGCGTCCAGTCAATGCTGAACTGCCTGAACACATTTCAAGGCAGGATGGCGGTCCCACTGAAACAATTTCAGAGGCTCCTGGGGCATATGGCGGCCACGGCGGCAGTAACACCGCTCGGCCTGCTTCATATGAGACCGCTTCAGCATTGGCTTCACGGCCGGGTCCCGAGATGGGCGTGGCAAAGCGGCACTCACCGGGTGAGTATCACACCGGCCTGCCGCCAAACCTTTAGCCCGTGGTCAGACCCCTTGTTCCTTCGGGCCGGGGTGCCCTTGGAACAGGTGTCCAGGCATGCTATGGTTTTCACGGATGCCTCTGCCATGGGCTGGGGGGCCACGTACAATGGGCATGCAGTGTCAGGGGTTTGGATGGGCCCGCACCTGCATTGGCACATCAACTGCCTCGAGTTGCTAGCAGTACATCTTGCACTGAGCCGCCTCAAAAGGCTGTTACGGGGCAAAGATGTATAGGTCCGCACGGACAACACTGCAACCATTGCGTACCTCAACCGACAAGGTGGTCTGCGCTCCCGTCGCATGTCACAACTCGCCCGCCATCTCCTCCTCTGGAGTCAGAATTGTCTGAGGTCGCTTCGGGCCATTCATGTCCCTGGTGTGCGACGAGCTGTCACGAGCTGCGCTCCCGGGAGAGTGGCGACTCCACCCCCAGGTGGTCCAGCTGATCTGGAGACAGTTCGGGGTGGCACAGGTCGACCTGTTTGCTTCCCCAGAAACGTCCCACTGCCGGTTGTTTTATTCGCTGACGAGGGAACACCCTGCGCAAATATGCGTTTCCCCCAGTGAGCCTACTTGCACAGACACTGTGCAAGGTCAGGGAGGACAAGGAGCAGGTCCTGTTGGTGGCGCCGTACTGGCCCAACCAGACTTGGTTCCCAGAGCTTATGCTCTTCGCGACAGCCCCTCCCTGGCCAATTCCTCTGAGGAAGGACCTTCTGACTCAGAGACGGGGCACCCTGTGGCACCCGCGTCCAGACCTCTGGAAACTCTGCGGAGGTTCTAGGTGACTTACCCCAAGAGGTAGTTAACACCATCACTTCGGCACGAGCACCGTCTACGCGACAGGCTTATGCCTCGAAGTGGAACCTGTTCGTCGAGTGGTGTTCTTCTCGCCGAGAAGACCCCCGAAGATGTTCGATTGCATCTGTGTTTTCCTTCCTGCAACAGGGATTGGAGCGTAGGCTGTCGCCCTCCACCCTCAAAGTCTATGTTGCTGCAATACCTGCCTATCACGATCACGTAGAAGGTAAGTCAGTTGGGAAGCACGACCTGGTCGTCAGGTTCCTCAGGGGGGCGAGACGGTTAAATCCTCCTCGACCTCCCTCTATACCCTCTTGGGATCTTGCTCTGGTGCTCCGAGCATTTCAGAATGCCCCATTTGAGCCTTTGCAGTCGGCAGAGCTAAAGATTCTGTCTATGAAGACTTTGCTGTAGACTGCACTGGCCTCCATCAAGAGGGTAGGGGACCTGCAGGCATTTTCGGTCGACGAATCGTGCCTAGAGTTCGGGCCTAGAGTTCCAGAGACCCCGGCCTGGCTATGTGCCCAAGGTTCCTACCACTCCCTTCAGGGACCAGGTGGTGAACCTGCAAGCACTGCCCTTGGAGGAGGCAGACCCAGCCCTAGCTTTGCTCTGTCCCGTCCGCGCTCTGCAGATCTACGTGGATAGAACGCAAAGCTTCAGGACCTCAGATCTTTGTCTGTCACGGAGGCCAGCAGAAGGGAAAGGCTGTCTCCAAGCAGAGGATGGCCCACTGGATAGTGGATGCCATCACCTTGGCTTACCAAGCACAAGGTGTGCCCTGTCTGCTCAGGGTGTGAGCACACTCTACTAGAAGTATTGCATCCTCCGGGGCACTGGCACGTGGTGCCTCGCTGTCAGACATCTGTAGAGCTGCGAGCTGGGCGACACCCAAGATGTTCGCTAGATTCTATAGCCTACGTGTAGAGCCGGTTTCCTCCTGTGTTCTCACCTCAAATGGGTAGAAGCACTGAGAGGCCCTGGCTCTTGTCGGCTTGCTGCACTACGGCGCTTATATTCTCCAGAAGCAAACTCTGTCGAGTCCTCCATCACCCTCGGTGCCGGACGTGGCGGAGCGTCTGGCATCAGGCCCTTTGCCGCTGAATCCTTGAGAACCGGTACTGGGCTGGGGTTATATGAGTGACCCTACGGGGATCCCATATATTTTCCACGGTCGCTCCTACGGAAGCCCGTGTCTTTCCCTTGGGAGAGCCCCCCCTTCAGTGGGGCTGGAGCCCCCTCTCTGTTGCGGGCTACGGCTGTATTCCACATAACTCCTTCGGGGTACGATGTGGGTTCCGCAGCGTTCCCTTCCACTAGGGCACGCTTTCCCAGTGTTATCCAATAGTCACTGAGCGGGTCATGCGGAACAGCAGTGATGGACTTCTCTGTGTGAGCCCTGTCTCATCAGGTAAGAGAGCTCAGGAGGCTCACACAGGGCACTGGAAGGGGGCAGAGGCCATGGCGCTTTGGTAGGGATTCCTATTCGTCGGTCTCCGACGTTACGTTGGAAGTGACCGACTGAATGGGAATGTCTCGGTTACGTATGTAACCCTCGTTCCCTGAAGGAGGGAACGGAGATGCCACGTCCCGTCGCCATGTCCTCTGTACCCTGCTGGGGTGCCAGTTCACCTACTCGGCTCCGAAGCAAAAAACTAATTTGATGCAAGCACCTGTGCCTCATTTATACCCATGCTGAGTGGCATGAGCAGCTGGTGCAATCATTGCATGCCAATGTGCATTGGCTCGTTTAGTTACACTCAAAGTAGATTGGCTCTCGCTAGCGAGATTCTTATTCGTCTGTCTCCGACGTGGCGTCTCCGTTCCCTCCTTCAGGGAACGAGGGTTACATACATAACCAAGACGTTCTTCATCATCATGAAAGTTTATTATCTGCATGTGTTTTAAAGCCATATCAGTCTAAATATATGATATATGGTTTTCTTAGCGCACACACCCGAAGCACGTGCACAGAAAGCTGGATGTCAGACGGAGCGTCCCGTGAGTATTAAACTAAGTTCTCTTTCACGTCTTATTCCGCTTAAACTGTCAAATACACACAAGGTTTTGTCAAAAACACACAAAGTTCACATAAACACAGTTGGTTATGTCTGTGAATGTAAACAGCAGGGACAGAAATCGCATGTGTATATTAGATCTGTGTATTAAAGTGAAAGCAGTGTAATATACAGTTCCTACTGCTATATCTGCTGTTAATATGAATCAAACAGAAGAAAAACAGAAAATCACTCACTGCTCTTGACTGAATAACTTTAGTAGCTTTAATAAGAATACATTTCTTACTTGAATGCTGCTGTTAAATGCTCTGGTGAGGAGATAAATATGGTGGACTGTGTACAGCTCTCTGAGGGCGGGGTCTATGCTAATAAGGCAGAGTCCGTCAGCAGTTGTGGGCGGGGCCTGTGCAATGTGACATCACATTGCGTAGAAACTGCAAATGGCTTATTCTGAGACATTGCTTATGATTTATGGGGATTAAAAAAAGGAGTGTGTGGATTTTTACCACAATAGGGTATGTGGGTTTTGTTGAATTAGTGACCTCACCATTGGCTAAAACACATTCGCAGGTTACTTTACTATCTGAACGTACCCGAGTCCAAGTTGCTTTCACATTTATGCAAATCACACCACAGTTCCAGTGTAACTGGGTATTGTCTTTAAAGGAATTAAATTATTAAAGGATTAAAATGGATTTAAGGAAATGAAAAAGAAATAAGAAAGGTAAAAGTTCCAGTTCAATTGTAGTTATGAAGTTAACTATTTGCAAATAATACGTTTTTTCTTATTTAAATATGCACACATTCACTCTTATTTTCGTCAAATGTTTCTTGTCACGTCAAATTCAGTTATGATTTACATAATGTCATATTTTAAATTCAAAATGGTGAAATTTCATAAAAAATGTCAAGTAGTTTGCGTCACTCGATATTACTGTTGGTCACTGAACATTTTTATCGTAAAACAGTTGTCAGATATTAAATGTTTAACTACTTACATCTTACAACACACTCTTTCACTGCTATAACTAAAGTGTCGCGTTGGAATTCGAACTAACAGTTAAGCCCCGCCTTCTTTGATTTGATTGGCCATCTCACTCATTCTGAACAGCAGAGCAGCATCAAGAATATCAAATATTGGGGGGGACAATTTGGCCATTTTTAAATTGTCCCCCTCAATGTCTATGGTGGTTACGGCCCTGAGGTAAACGTTCTTCATGCATTAAAACGTCTATTTCCATGAATTCTACAATAGTATCTTTCTGTTTGTTGAAATAAAAAGAGAATACAGCACTATCCTTCACTGTGTTAAAAATAAAAGAGAAGAAAAGAAAAGAAGAAGAGTGGAAAACATCTGGTTGCCTCATCTGCATGTCACGCTGAGGTCATGAATCACGGCAAACACATTTCCTGTGAGATCCTTCCAGAGACCGCCAGCTAAAAGAGACCTGAACCCGGGTTCACGACAGTATTTCTACAGAAACGCTTCAGGTTTATGAGCTCTCTGGAAAGGAATGTCATTTGAAAAGATATCCTTAAAAAACTATATGGAAAACGGTGCAATAATCTGCAATAAAAATACAATTTCAAGTTATCAAATTACTCATTCTTTCTAAAAGAAAAGTTTTTACCTCGAGACCTCTAAGTAGATTTCAAGATCATTATTTGAGATTGTCGTTTTCACCTCTTCATTATTATTCTCCCTTTAGTTTTTCTTCCTCACACACGCGGCAGGCAGCTTTATCTTTAACTGGCAACAGGAAGCCAATGATCTCTTTATCGCTTCCTAGTGAGGGCATAGTGCCGCAGTCAACCCTGTGACCTGTGACCTGTGAGTGTGTGTCTGAGAAACATGTTAAAACTGCCAAGAACCTGGAAGTCACTTCAGCATTCAAACTAACTAGCACTTAAACCCAAAGACAGGCCAGAAACACACTCTACCAAAGTATGTGAACACAAACACTCGTTCATTTCTGCATTCTTGCGTAGAGTACGTCCATCTGGAGTAACCGTACGAGTGCCAGCGTTGTTGTAAGACCCAAAATATGCACTCCAGGTTAACACAGACATTTCCTGTCTAAACTAGTGATCCAACTATAGAAGATGACCAAGAAAGCAGGGACCAAAACAGAAAAAATAAGAGTAAAAGAATGATTTTTGTTGTTGTTTTGATGAATAAAATATACAGTCAAACCAAAAATTATTCAGACACCCGATATAATTTTTTACTAGTGGGTGCAGGACACTATAGTTCATTTATGTAAGTGAGGATAGCAAAATAAAGTAAACTGTGACATATTATACCCAGAAATTCTTCATACAGTGACTACCAGTAAACTTGATACAAATTTGGGACCAAAATGATTCAGACACTTTGACCTGACCATGTTTTGCTGAAGTGTTTTTTCTTTAATTGCTAATGCGACCTTTGACACCACAGACTGAACAAAATGAAGCATTGCTTGGTCATTGGTCGACCTAAATTGGTATTATCTAACTGTGTACTTAAATTTAACAGCTGACAGCTGATTGGTTGATTGTAATCCATTACATACCTTTCTATCAAAGTTATCTGACATTATCAAGATGAATTTGTTCTTGTCATATTTTATTACAATTTTCTAAACTATAGCGAATAAACTGTGATAATGTGAGAAAATGTTGAAGCTGTCTGAATACATTTTGGTTTGACTACTTCTATACAGATGGATTTATTTTTTCACTGAGCAAGTTGCAATGCATTCTGGGATTGCAGGAAGATTCAGGAAATGTTGCCTTAGAATTCACACTGGCTTGTCATGAGCTGCATGCATTCTTTGATCGCTTTGAGTTGTAAAACTTACAGTATGTTTTTATAGTACAACGGCTCAGAGTCATGACCTCTTTAACGTCTCAAAAAAGTGTTTAAAAAGCTATCAATATGGTTTGAGAAACAGCTTCTCTCTCTCTCTGATGTTGTAAATCCTTGCAAAATCTGTCAATCCAGGTTCTGGTCATTTCCCAAACAATACTCAAACTTGTTTTGTTCCCTTCCCTCTAAAAATCTTTTTAATCGTTTCCCCAGAATTTCATTCAGTTCACTTTTCATCATCTCACAAAAACTCAGAGGTGAATTAACTAAACAGTTGTGCCAATTCTGCGTGTTCATTAACCACATGACATCCAGATTAGACAGCCGCTAAATGTGCAGCACTGCACCACGTATGTCAGTGATGCATTTATTGTACTATTAACACCCATGGAAAGTAGTATTGATCACTCTAGAGAGAATCCAAACAGCACATGCAAAAAAACGACACTATCAGAAGGCACAAAAGGAAAATATGAAATATTTAACTTCCTGAGATGATCAGTAATGAACGTCTCTGTTCATAAATGTAGGGTTAGTAAAGATAAATGGTACTATAACCTGATACTGGGCGAACAGTTAACCCTGTAAAGCCGGACATATGAGATGTTATTCACAAATATATACACTGTATATATATCATATTTAGCTTTTATGGCTCATATAGTATGTTATAGTGAGAATATGAAGGAAAAAAACACTTCAGTTTTATTCAGATGCCCAAACTAAGCAAAAATATGCAATTTGGTGCAGATGCTCATATTTATGTGGCCAAAAACCTAGATGAAATTTTGATTGCTTGTAATGTAAATAGAGGAGATCTTTATAACAGTACAGCAGACTACTTACATAAAATGCATATAAATATAAATTGTTACTCTATATATATTCAATAATATGTCTCAGTAAGATGATATTTAATTAATTGCTTAGGTTTACGATTTATGACAAATAGACGTTCCTTGAAAGCCAGATGTATCACAATTGAACATGATTTTTCTAAAAAAAACCCTCTTAAATTATTCTTGAAATATTACTAAAACTATATAAAGTTAATCTTAATCTTCGTAGCAAAAATACACACAAACCACGGCCAGAAGGTGGACATTTTGATCATGTTGATAATTTAGAGGCCTTAGAAATTTGCACATCAAATATGACACAGTAGGCTTTAGGGTTCAAGAATCTTTGAAAAGCCCTTGTGTTGACCATTAACAGAAATATTATGGGAATATGGTGGTCCTCTAATGTCTACTGTGGTTACAACCCTGGTAAATACAGTGGGGAGAACAAGTATTTGATACACTGCCGATTTTGCAGGTTTGCCCACTTACAAAGCATGTAGAAGTCTATAATTTTTATCATAGGTACTCTTCAACTGTGAGTGACAAAAATCCAGAAAATCACATTGTATGATTTTTAAGTAATTAATTTGCATTTTATTGCATGACATAAGTATTTGATACATCAGAAAAGCAGAACTTAATATTTGGTACAGAAACCTTTGTTTGCAATTACAGAGATCATACGTTTCCTGTAGTTCTTGACCAGGTTTGCACACACTGCAGCAGGGATTTTGGCCCACTCCTCCATACAGACCTTCAGATCCTTCAGGTTTTGGGGCTGTCGCTGGGCAATACGGACTTTCAGCTCCATCCAAAGATTTTCTATTGGGTTCAGGTCTGGAGACTGGCTAGGCCACTCCAGAACCTTGAGATGCTTCTTATGGAGCCACTCCTTAGTTGCCCTGGCTGTGTGTTTCGGGTCGTTGTCATGCTGGAAAACCCAGCCACAACCCATCTTCAATGCTCTTACTGAGGGAAGGAGGTTGTTGGCCAAGATCTCGCGATACATGGCCCCATCCATACTCATCCTTCTTCTTCCTCCAAACACGGCGAGTGGAGTTTAGACCAAAAAGCTCTATTTTTGTCTCATCAGACCACATGACCTTCTCCCATTCCTCCTCTGGATCATCCAGATGGTCATTGGCAAACTTCAGACGGGCCTGGACATGCGCTGGTTTGAGCAGGGGGACCTTGCGTGCGCTGCAGGATTTTAATCCATGACGGCGTAGTGTGTTACTAATGGTTTTCTTTGAGACTGTGGTCCCAGCTCTCTTCAGGTCATTGACCAGGTCCTGCCGTGTAGTTCTGGGCTGATCCCTCACCTTCCTCATGATCATTGATGCCCCACGAGGTGAGATCTTGCATGGTGCCCCAGACCGAGGGAGACTGACCGTCATCTTGAACTTCTTCCATTTTCTAATAATTGCGCCAACAGTTGTTGCCTTCTCACCAAGCTGCTTGCCTATTGTCCTGTAGCCCATCCCAGCCTTGTGCAGGTCTACAATTTTATCCCTGATGTCCTTACACAGATCTCTGGTCTTGGCCATTGTGGAGAGGTTGGAGTCTGTTTGATTGAGTGTGTGGACAGGTGTCTTTTATACAGGTAACGAGTTCAAACAGGTGCAGTTAATACAGGTAATGAGTGGAGAACAGGAGGGCTTCTTAAAGAAAAACTAACAGTTCTGTGAGAGCCGGAATTCTTACTGGTTGGTAGGTGATCAAATACTTATGTCATGCAATAAAATGCAAATTAATTATTTAAAAATCATACAATGTGATTTTCTGGATTTTTGTTTTAGATTCCGTCTCTCACAGTTGAAGAGTACCTATGATAAAAATTATAGACCTCTACATGCTTTATAAGTAGGAAAACCTGCAAAATCGGCAGTGTATCAAATACCTGTTCTCCCCACTGTATAATAAGTTCAGCAGTAACCTATTTAAACAAAATTATACTCAACTATTTTACAATACTATGCAAGGATGGGAATATAAGACAGAAAATTCATTGTTTCTTGCATGTCTCATAAATAAACGTAATGCTTGTGATGTTTCTTATTTGTAAATCACTTTGGATAAAAGCATCTGCTGAATGAATAAACATAACGGAGTGTCTATTTACACTAAGGGGCCTATCATACACTCGGCACAATGCGACGGCAGGCGCGACACGAGTGTTTTTGCTAGTTTCAGCCTGACACAGTTATCATTTTCACGTCCAGCGCCACGTTGCTTAAATAGTAAATGCACTGCCACCCATCTGTTCGCCCATGGGTGTGCTGGTCTGAAAAACAGGTGTGTTCAGGCGCATTGTTGTCGCGTTGCTGTTTTGAGGAACTGAAAACGCAGTATTTTTTGTCTTATTTAAAGGCTGTGTTAGTAATATGCAGCTATAGGCGGTGCACAACGCGCGTACACTCTGCTTATTACACACACAGGGACGCGCAGCAGCACACACACATTTTTAAATATATAAAAAAAAAGGATTCCTCTCTGGAGAAGCGTTCAGTCTTTCCGCTCGTAAATTCTGCCATGTAAATAGTGAATCCGCCATGGTGCGAGCACAACTGGCTTTTAAAGGGAATGGGAGATGAGACTCTGATTGGTTTATGGCACGTTATGCCCCAAAACACACCCATGACTCATTAAGAGACTAGGTACAACCCTTTTGGACCATGTGCCTGGCGCGCTGACCTTTTTTTCCGTCATTAAACTAGCAAAAGTGGATTCAGACACTCTTTAAGTGCACCTGCGCCGTGAGCTTCAGACCATGTGCTCAGATCATTAAAATAGGCCCCTAAGTGTCTTATTGGCAAAGGCTATTTACGCTAACTCTGCCCACCAATGTCTGGTTGGGCCACACAAGATTAAAAAAGACGCACACCATTCAACGTCTGCAGTGGCGTAGGCTGAAAGGAGTATGGCGCACGAAGGTAGCTTTTGAACGTGATCGACCCGAGTTCGAATCCGCCTTTTGCCAAACTCGCTCTTCTCCCTTTTTCCATCACATATCAGATCGGAAAGGCATTAATTTTCAATAAAAATTAAGAAACTATTTGAAAAGTGGAAATAAAGTGCCTAACGAGTGTTTAATAATAAATGTATGTATTGGGTAGGAGTAGGGTTAGTGGTAGGTGTAGGGAGGGCATGTCCCAATAATGCGATTTTTATATGCTATTTTTATATAGTGTAAATAGAATGTATCGCTATTTTCACTTAATGTAAATAGTAGGGGTGTAATGATACTCTCATGCCACGATTCGATATCACAATACTGAACTCACGATACATTATTATTGCAATACTCTAAGGTTAACAAAAAATGTACTGTACTGTAAAATGCTAAATTTGGTATTACATTGGGGTGGAAATGAACAGGCTTGGACTTGTTGCTGGTAACACAATGCACAGGACAATGGTGACACCAGATTAAAAATATTCATGATTCTGAAGCACAAAACACAGAATTATTTTAGACGAATATGCTTGCACTCTGTCACTGACTAGATATATTGAAAATAATGCAGGTCACTTTTTAATGGAAACATAAGACATTTGGCATTATCAGGACCCACAAATATTCCCCCATTGCATTATTATACATTATATTCAACATTATATATAGCAGTTTAATGTAGTACTGACTGTTTACTCTGTAAACTCACACAGTAATTTTCATTGTGGGTGAACTATACACAATACAGATTGTCACTATCCATGATACATATTGTTGCAATTTAGTATTACGATATGTTATTACACCCCTAGTAAATAGAATATATCGCTATTTTTACTTAGTGCAAATAGCCGCTGCACGGAAGAGGGAAAGATTATTAGTGAATAACAACTTGAACATTCTGTCATCATTTCCTCACCCTCATGTCATTCCAAACCCGATCCAGTCCATTCGACCAAAACTTTCAAGCCTCAAAAAGTATATAAAAGCATTTAAAAGTAGTCCATATGAATCAAGTGGAACATCAAATATGGTCATGGCGTGCAATATCAAATCTCATCGGTTCTGGTGTTTCAATCAAGCACGTTTGAGCTTTCGTTTACCATATTTGATGTTCTCTATGTATAGTATGTGCATTGATTAATGTTTATATGTGAATTTGTTATGTTTATTATATATTTATTACAACGTCTTTATGAACTTTTTGGCACTTGAAAGGTTTGTTGGAATGAACTTTAAATGGAAGGACAGAAATCTCTCGTTTAAAGGGATAGTTCACCCAAAAATGAAAATGACCCCATGATTTACTCACTCTCAAGTCATCCTAGGTGTATATGACTTTCTTGTTTCAGACGAATACAATCAGAGTTATATTAAAAAATGTCCTGGCTCTTCCAAGCTTTATAATGGCAGTGAATGGCAGCCCAAAATGTGTATCCATCCATTATAAAAGTACTCCTTACGGCTCCGGGGGTTAATAAAGGCCTTCTGAAGCGAATCGATGTGTTTGTGTAAGAAAAATATCCATATTTAAAACTTTATAAAGTGAAATATCTAGCTTCCGGCGGACCGCCTTCCGTATTCAACTTACGCAGAAACGCCTCTCGCAGTTTAAAATGCTTACGTTACATCCGACGTCATCGTCACGCCAGTTACGCTTTTTCCGTAAGTTGAATACGGAAGGCGGTCCGCCGGAAGCTAGATATTTTTCTTTATAACGTGTTAAATATGGATAATTTTCTTACACAAATGCATCGATTCGCTTCAGAAGGCCTTTATTAACTCCCCCGGAACCGTGTGGAGCACTTTTATAATGGATGGATGCACTTTTTTGGGCTTCAAATTTTGGGCTGCCATTCACGCCATTATAAAGCTTGGAAGAGCCAGGACATTTTTAATATAACTCCGATTGTATTCGTCTAAAAGAAGAATGTCGTATACACCTAGGATGGTTTGAGGGTGAGTAAATCATTTTTGGGTGAACTATCCCTTTAAGGCTGAATGCAATAGTAATGATGAAACATGCAACGTGGGATGGTTATGTTTTAAAAAACACATAATAACACACAAGCCATAATTCAGAGCAGAAGTGGTGAACATTTGACCGTACAACTATTAAAGACAGTTGTGTTTAATCTTTATCTTAAATCATCTCAAAACATTGTTTAAGCATCTTCATTAATTTGCATGAACTTCCTCAATTATAACATATTGAAAATAACCCTGAGTGAGAAAAGTGCTTTGCAATGTGAAATGACGTCCGAGTGACTTACGGTGTAAGCTGAGGGAAATGTTGATGGCTCTCTCATCTGTGAAGCTCTTGAGTCCCGTTATCTTAGCGCACTTCAGATGTGTGCCCGTGGGGGAGTCTCCCACATTGATCCAGCACACTGTTTCCTGCGCGTACAGGAAGTCCATGGCTGTGGTCTGTTTTGTGCTAATGTAGAGCGACGGGCTGCTGGAGCCGCTTAGAGACGTGATCTGGATGTTCTGAGAGTTGGCAATCACTAACACGGGAAGACGATCCACAGGCACTGCAGCAACAGGAAGACATCCGTTTCATCTCAAATATAATAACAGTTCAGCCAATAATAATGAATTAAACTGAGTCGGATACATGCATGTGAGGGGAACGGAAATGGAGAAGCCTTATTTTATCTTATCTTGGACTGTTGTGTTTGTCTTACCGTTCTTGGCCTTGCAGGAGCGGTTGTCTGGTTGGACAAGATAACCTTCCACACAGGAGCAGGTGTACGAGCCGTCTGTGTTTGTGCACGTCTGACTGCAGGTGCCGTACACCGTACACTCATCAAAATCTGAACACACACACACACAATAGAAACAACAGCAGGGTTTTTGTCTTGTTTTACAGTCAAACATCTAAGTATGTCTTTCAGAGAAACAAAATTATTTAAGATAATATCTGTCTCGTATAATTATGGAAGCTTGTTTCTGCCACGGAATATTTTTTTTCTTTTATTTTTATAGACTTTTTATCTCACAATTCAGATTTGTAAGATATAAACTCACAATTGCATGTTATAAAGTCAGAATTGCAAGATATAAACTTGCAATTCTGAGATATAAAAGTCTGAATTGAGATGTAAACAATTGCAAGAAAAAAAAGTCGCAATTAACTTTTTTATTCCATGGCGGAAACAAGCTTCCATAGATAATACAGTGTATCTTGGCTAAGACTCATAAAATACATTTTATGAAGGCTGCAAAGCTTCAAAACAACAACAACAAATATTAAAAGGAATCTAAAAGCAATACAAATAAAAGCATTTGCTATAGGAAATCTAATTCTGTGTTTTTACTCAATTTAGTAACAGAATTTTATCACATAGCCTGCTTATGGAAGCTTGTTTCCACTACGGAATAAAAAAAGATAATTATGACTTTTTATCTCACAATTATGACTTTTCTTCTCACAATTGAGAGTTTACATCTCACAATTAATATGTTTTGTCTCAGAATTGCGAGATGTAAAGTCGCATTTCATAGAAATAAAGTCCAGTAAACTCGCAATTGAGGAAAACCTGTCAGAATTGTGAGCTGACTTTTCTCAGAATTTAGACTTTATATCTTGCCTTGCAATTGTGAGATTATATCCCACAATTCTGACTTTTTTCCCAAGAATTGTGAGATAAAAACCACAATTACCTTTTAATTTTTTTTATTCTGTGGCGGAAACAAGCTTTTATACATACAGTGCTAGATTTACAATGTAGTACAAGTATTACAAATAAAACTTGCCAATGGGCTAAAAATGCATTTGTTTCAACACAAGTCTTATTAGTTTACACAATTTTGTCATTCCAGTAAATCTAACTTGTTTAAAAGATATTTGCACATTTTTACTGAAAAAATAAGACAAAAATACTGACAAACAAAGTGGGCAATACATGCTATAGAAGTATTTATTGTTATTATTAGTTCATGTTAACTAATGTAGTTAAATCATGTTAACAAATGAAACTTTTTTTGGAGTGTAAGCAAACGAGGAAAATGAGATGTTACACCATGTCCTGAAACAGTGTGGCATGACGTAATTTGCTCAGATTAGTTCATAATAAATAATACAATATTTATGTAATTACAGTGCATCCGGAAAGTATTCACAGCGCTTCACTTTTTCCACATTTTGTTATGTTACAGCCTTATTCCAAAATGGATTCGATTCATTATTTTCCTCAAAATTCTACAAACAATACCCCATAATGACAACGTGAAAGAAGGGCATATTGTTAAAATCTTTGCAAATTTATTAAAAATAAAACATGAAAAAAAAAAATCACATGTACATAAGTATTCACAGCCTTTGCTCAATACTTTGTTGAAGCACCTTTGGCACCAATTACAGCCTCAAGTCTTTTTGAGTATGATGCTACAAGCTTGGCACACCTATTTTTGGGCAGTTTCTCCCATTCTTCTTTGCAGGACCTCTCAAGCTCCATCAGGTTGGATGGGGAGCGTCGGTGCACAGCCATTTTCATATCTCTCCAGAGATGTTCAATCGAGTTCAAGTCTGGGCTCTGGCTGGGCCACTCAAGGACATTCACAGAGTTGTCCCGTAGCCACACCTTTGTTATCTTGGCTGTGTGCTTAGGGTCGTTGTCCTGTTGGAAGATGAACCGTCGTCCCAGTCTGAGGTCCAGAGCGCTCTGGAGCAGGTTTTCATCAAGGATGTCTCTGTACATTGCTGCATTCATCTTTCACTCGATCCTGACAAGTCTCCTAGTTCCTGCCGCTGAAAAACATCCCCACAGCATGATGCTGCCACCACCATGCTTCACTGTAGGAATGGTATTGGCCAGGTGATGAGCGGTGCCTGGTTTTCTCCAGACATGACGCATGCCATTCAGGCCAAAGAGTTCAATCTTTGTTTCATCAGACCAGAGAATTTAGTTTCTCATGGTCTGAGAGGCCTTCAGGTGCCTTTTGGCAAACTCTAGGCGGGCTGTCATGTGCCGTCTAGCCACTCTACCATACAGGCCTGATTGGTGGAGTGCTGCAGAGATGGTTGTTCTTCTGGAAGGTTCTCTTCTCTCCACAGAGAAACGCTGGAGCTCTGTCAGAGTGACCATCGGGTTCTTGGTCACCTCCCTGACTAAGGCCCTTCTCCCCCGATCGCTCAGTTTGGCCGGGCAGCCAGCTCTAGGAAGAGTCCTGGTGGTTCCAAACCTCTTCCATTTACAGATGATGGAGGCCACTGTGCTCATTGGGACCTTCAATGCTGCAGAATTTTTTTCTGTACCCTTCTCCAGATCTGTGCCTCGATACAATCCTGTCTCGGAGGTCTACAGACAATTCCTTGGACTTCATGGCTTGGTTTGTGCTCTGACATGCACTGTTAACTGTGGGACCTTATATAGACAGGTGTGTGCCTTTCCAAATCATGTCCAATCAACTGAATTTACCACAGGTGGACTCCAATCAAGTTGTAGAAACATCTCAAGGATGATCAGTGGAAACAGGATGCACCTGAGCTCAATTTTGAGTGTCATGACAAAGGCTATGAATACTTATGTACAGGTGATTTTTTCGTTTTTTTATTTTTAATAAATTGCAAAAAACTAATTTCAAACAAAATTCTTTCACGTTGTAATTATGGGGTATTGTTTGTATAATTTTGAGGAAAATAACAACAAATGAGGAAAAAGTAAAGCGTTGTGAATATTTTCCGGATGCACTGTATGTTAAATATATACAATAGATTATTGTATAGTCAGACTGCCAGTATCTTAAAATAAACAATTAAATATCTTAAAAAAGACCTGATATGAAAAATAATTTGTGACAAATAGCTGTCAGTACATTTTTCCTTACATGATACCTGATTCAAAATTTTACATTCAAGATTCTAATTAGTGTAAACGCTATTTATTAAAAAATTTAAAAAAAATGGGTTATGCCAATAACATTTAAATAATTATCCACTCTCTATATGTCCAAGGAATGTTTTTGTCAGTGTGAGTGTGTGTGTGCACATGCAACCGACCTTTACAGGTCTTTCCGTCTTGGCTGATCTCATAGCCGCTCTTGCAGTAGCACATGGAGCCGGTGTGTGTGACAGCACAGTTGTCCTGGCAACCAGTGAGAGTACAGTTGAGCGCCAGTTCTACAGAGATCAGAGCAGAGGACAGATAGAGGTCAAACAACAATGCAATCTATGACCACCATACTGACCACTCACACTGCTGGCTGAAAGAGATTTCATGAAGACTGCCAAATTCAAAACAGCAAAAAACTATTAAAAGTAGTCTAAAAGCAAATTACATGTATAATATGACAGCATATGATATATGAAATCTCACAAGCTATATAGTAACATAACTTCATCACATACCAGAATTATAATGTAGTACAAGTAAGGATTTAGGCACTAGAATCCAGCTAACATCTAATATACAGTAATTCGCTAAAGGGCACTTTCATAGTGTTCAAAATATACAAAAACTTGCTATATATATATATATATATATATATATATATATATATATATATATATAAACAATCTCAAATGCATCTATCTGACCCTGGTCAAGTGAACTTGGATCCACTGTCATTAATCTTCACAATGCATGTTCAAAGGGAGTCACACTACAAATTTAAAGCAAACTAAACTGAGCCACAGCATTGCTCAATGCTCAATCAAATGTCAATCCAAGATGTATAGCCGATGATATAAAGTCGTTATTTTTGTTTGTTTTCGCACACAAAAAGTATTCTCGCCGCTTCATAACATTAAGGTTGAACCACTGGAGTCACATGGACTATTTTAACCATGTCTTTACTTCCTTTCTGGACCTTGAAAGTGTTAATTAAATTGCTGTCTATGGAGGGGTCAGAGAGCTCTCGGATTTCATCAGAAATATCTTCATTTGTGTTCTGAAGATGAACGAAGGTCTTACAGGTTTGGAACGACATGAGGGTGAGGAATTAATGACAGAATTTACATTTTTGGGTGAACTAACCCTTTAACCTTTTAGCGCCACTCACCAGACATTTTAAGTCGGAACTGCAGTGATAGGTACAAAAACCAACATAATGAAATGTTGACAGATTCACGTTCATCTCTTTCGGATAAAACTGAACAAGTTTTTAGCGCCACTCACTGGACATTTCACTTTGAAACCTCCCTGAAACGTAATATAATTTTGCAGAAATGTTGCCACAGGTACGTTTTTCCAATGAGCCTGTTGGCATCTTTAACTGATTTAAAAAAACCCACAGAGTGACTAAAATAATATAACAGCACCTGGTACCTCAGCAGACATTGAACAGGGGTCCGTTCTTCGTACGTCGCTAACTCAGTTAGCTGGATTTGATTGTTGACGATTTGGCATGATCTTGGATTGTTTGGTTCTTCGAAGCTCATCCTGGACTTGCTGTCATAGCAACAGGTCCGTAAGCTCAAACCTGCTCGGGAGCAGGCTTATTTCATGTAAACAGGATTAGATTGCATCTTTTTAAGCAGCATTGATACTTAAAATTTGTCCCAACAACTGCTACTTTATTACAAGAGTTCCTTACTGAACCAGGGGCAATAATAATTTTAAATAATAATAATAATAATATAAAAATGTATTTGAATAATTTAATAATGTTGTGTATAATACTATAGACACGGGCACTTGATTGAGAGATTTATTTGTGATGGAATAATTACTTTATAATTTTATTGGAGGTTTACACACGTTGTACAGTTATTCTTAGCCCTGCACTAATTTGAGTGATGACGGATATTATGGGAGTGGCATCGATGCAGCGCAAGAGATGCAGATAACTACAAGATAAATCTTGACCCTTAAGAAACTTTAATACTGTCACATAACAAATCTGCTTCAAATTGAATAAAAAAATTAAATGAATTGCTAATTACAACATTGAAATAAAAATGTAAAGGGTGTACAAATACTATAAAATCGTGAATATAAATAATTGGGAATCATGTTTAAAAAAAAAAACAGTGCACATTTCATTTATCTATTATAACTTTTATGTTGGTTTGGTCGTTTGGCTGTTTCCTTATAAAGGTCCAGAAATTCGTATTTTTTTATTTATTTATTTTTTTTAATTTGTCAAGTTTTTTGCCAGGTGGCTTTTTTAATTACGTGATGTCATTACGTTGCTGTCTTGCCGCCAGCCAGTCGCTGCATTACTGATCGTGGTTTCGAGTATCGATGCATCTGCCCTCTTCAGGGAACACAGGAACGCACAGTAATCTCAGATAATTTAATCCAGATATTTTAATCCAATCTGCAAATTCGTTTGAAGAACCAAATTAGCCAGAGATCACTTATCACGATTAGAAGATCTGGGATCTGTCTAATCATCTCAGATGTATTAAGCGAGGTACGAAGAACAGACCCCTGGAGTAATGTTAACACACTCACACACCTGTCCTGGAGCTCATGGGACGCCACAAATATGAGCACACAGTCAGAAACAAATGAGCCTCTAGATCAGGGATGGGCAACTTTGGTCCTGGAGTGCGGCTGTCCTGCAGAGTTTAGCTCCAACCCTGATCAAACTCACCTGCCTGTAGCTTTCTAATAATCCTGAAGACATTGATTAGCTGGTTCAGGTGTGTTTGATTAGGGTTGGAGCTAAACTCTGCAGGACAGGACCAAAGTTAGCCATGACCTGCTTCAACAACTCGCAGCAACTATGCTAATATGCTAACAACAGCTCTTTATGTAGACAGCCTTCCCAGCTAACAGGGAACGTTATGAACAAATGTTCTTCCAGTAATGTTAACATTCATTCATAAAAAATTATTTATACATCATTCATGAAACGTTTTTACCTGAAACTGTTAGCTGGATGTTCATTTAAGGTTTTTTTTTATGTGACATCAACTTGTTTCAGAATGTTCAGAGAACATTCAAAAGTAACGTTCCTATAATGTTTGAAGAATTTTAAAACGGAATGTTCCCTTAACGTTTGCATAACTAAGAAAAAAACATTTTTAAAACACTGGACGTTTTGAATGTTCAGAGAACAATATTTCACTATTAGCTTAGCAAAATGCTAATGTCAAACTCTGTTGAAACCAACAGCAAGTCGTGTCCAATCTAGAGCTCTGTTTGCGCGGCACAAAGACGAACATCATTTCAGAACAGTCACTTATTAGGTTCCATTTCAATTGGGATGCTGCTTTAGAAGACTGTCTGAGCAATAGGCAGCAAGACAGCTCGCTAGGTTTTGGGACAGTGTCGGTATACGATCAGATCAGAAAGTATACGAGTTTGTGAGTTTGTGTTTTGATTTGCATGTGTGGATGAGTGTAAGCATGCAGAGTTGAGCATGTGCAGTAAGTTCTTCATTGCTAATCCTTAAAAGGATTAAGGAAAAATTTGACACGGATTTTGCCTTAGCTTAACATTTCACCACACTATGGTAAAGTGTGTATATGTAACAAGTACTCTGATGGGTTACAACTGACATAGCCTAACACTTTTCACAAAAATTACATCTCAAAATAAAGTTAAATCAGTCCAGAGTTGTATGTTTCACCTTTCTTGTACATATTGGGTGACGCAAATGTTGTGTACAGTAAATCTCCATTTTATTTGCTATTATTAAACTATTAAATCATATATTTATATAGGTATTATATCAGATGTTCTCTAGATATTGTTATAAACACTGTGCTGAAAAAACAAGCATATGCTGGTTAGGTATGTTTTGAAGCATGGCAGCTGGTTTGAGCTGGTTTAAGCTGGTCCATAGCTGGTCATGAGCTGGTTTAAGCTGGTCAAGTGCTGGTCCTAAGATGGTCCTATAAGACTAGCTCCAGCTCAGGAACAGCTTAAACCAGCTCAGGACCAACTAAGGACCAGCATAAACCAGCTCAAACCAGCTACTATGCTTCAAAACATACCTAACCAGCATATGCTGTTTTTTTCAACAGGGCACTAAAAATGAAAAATGTTCCTGCTCAAACAGCACTAGCAATGCCATAATTTTGATTCCTAGTGATGTCAAAACTGTATATCTTGAATCCATTTTGCTTTGGATAAAAGTATATGCCAAATGCATAAAGGTCAACCAAATTTTTCTTTTCACAAATCATGTCACACTAACTGTGTGTTTCACTTTATGAAAATATCATGTTGGAAGAATGATTACTACTGTATGCTGTATTTGTCTGTGACATACTGTGGCTTGCTGGCTTCAAACATCAAGCTCTGAGCCGGTAATGTCTGCTCTAGTTTTCTTGATTAATGCACCTGCTGCTGACCAGTGAACTGTTGACTGTTTCATCGAGATATAAGGTCAGATTGGATAGTCTTCAGTTTCAATGACTGACTCTGTATCTTGTATCTAAAGTGACACATGTCCTCATACATGAAGCCCTGCAGAGCAAATAGAATGTTTCCAAGTCATGAATTTGATGACTGAGCAATTCAAAATTTGGAGAAAATGCATTGCACTAAGTGAAGTGCAGTTTGAAATCACTGCTTTTGTCATTGAACAGCGTTGAGAAGCTACTATGCAACCGCAGTTTACAAAGCTAAAAGCCACTCATAATGAAGGAACAACATATAACAAAAAAGACATTAACAATCCAATGCGATTGGGCTGTAAAAATGCATACCAGAGTTTGCAGTTGTTGAGGACTTTAAAAACAGCCAAGCAACTGTCACACTACTGAGAAATGTACATGTACTATATTGCCAAAAGTTTTGGGACGCCTGCCTTTACATGCACATAAACTTTAATGACATCGCATTCTTAATCCGTAGGGTTTAATATGGAGTTGGCCCACCCTTTGCAGCTATAACAGATTCAACTCTTTTGGGAAGGCTTTCCGCAAGGTTTAGGAGTGTGTTTATGGGAATTTTTGATCATTCTTCTAGAAGCGCATTTGTAAGGTCAGGCACTGATGTTGGACAAGAACCCCACACCATAATCCCCCTTCCACCAAACTTTACACTTGGCACAATGCAGTCAGGCAAGTACCGTTCTCCTGGCAACCGCCAAACCCAGATTCGTCCATTGGATTGCCAGACAGAGAAGCGTGATTGGTCACTCCAGAGAACACGTCTCCACTGCTCTAGAGTCCAGTGGCGGCGTGCTTTACACCACTGTATCCGACGCTTTGCATTGCACTTGGTGATGTAAGGCTTGGATGCAGCTGCTCGGCCATGGAAACCCATTCCATGAAGCTCTCTACACACTGTTCTTGAGCTAATCTGAAGGCCACACGAAGTTTGGAGGTCTGTAGCTATTGACTCTGATGCGCTGACCCCGCTCTGTGATTTTACGTGGCCTACCACTTCGTGGCTGAGTTGCTGTTGTTCCCAATTGCTTCCACTTTGTTATAATACCACTAACAGTTGACCGTAGAATATTTAGTAGTGAGTAAATTTCACGAATGGACTTATTGCACAGGTGGCAACCTATCACGGTACCATGCTTGAATTCACTGAGCTCCTGAGAGCGACCCATTCGTTCACAAATGTTTGTAGAAGCGTCTGCATGGCTAGGTGCTTGATTTTATACACCTGTGGCCATGCAAGTGATTGGAACATCTGAATTCAATGATTTGGAGGGTCCCAATACTTTTGGCAATATAGTGTATGTTAGTACCGTCAGTTACTACTAAAACTGCAAACATCATTTTAAATAATTTATTATTCTATTTATGTAACTTTATTTATGTATGTGTTGTGTAGGACAGTGAAACAAAAATATGTTTATTCGCACAGGTCAAACAGCATTCTGCGATGATGATCATTCAGGTCATGTGTACACAGCATAAGACCACTAGTCCCTCTGCAATCTTCTCTCATCAATGCACACTCACGAAACACCATGAATTTTTAAATGTGAATCTTTATTTGATGATATTTCAGCCAGTGCTCTTGTATCTTTTCAGACACACCTGTGAGATGAGAGAGTAGGGATGTAGTCGCTATAAACAAGCATTAATAAAAACTGAAGCAATCCCTCTGGTAAAACTGGACACATCAGTGTAAAGCTGCAGGAACTTGGAGTAGGACTGTGGTAAAATGTGTTACATTAAAAAATGTACTTTATATTTAATGTACTTTAATGTAAATTATAAATGTGGTCCATTCAGTGGTCTTATATTCCAAGATTTCTGAAGTCATAAGATTTTTAGTGAACAGTAACAAGACACCAGTGTCATTTGCTTCTAAATGGCAGTAATATTTAAATGAGTGATCTAACCCTACAATTGTAATTAACCTAGAATATGTATTTTTACAGTTTCTGTCTGTATCACTCCAGGTTTCAGTAGGGTGTTATGTTCTGGCTTCTCGTCCTCTATCACCTCGCCTGTGTGTTCATGTCCAGACGGGTTTGTGTCACCTCACTGGTTTCATGACTAAAGAGAGTCATTACAGCTGTGTGTGAGAGAGAGTGTGTGCATATGGGGTGAAGCTATAATAGATTGAAGGTAAATCAAGGCTAACTGCATTTAAAAAGCCCATATTATAAAGAATTTTCCTTTCCTTGTATACACTATTTGACCTACATCGAGAACAAATCTTCACCCAAGTCTTTTAAAACCTACATAAAAAACTCATGAAATTGTATTTAGGGGTGCTGATGTTCCAACCATGTTTCTGACCATGTTGCTGATGTTGCGAGTGTGATATTGTTTTTTTTTTTTTTTTTTAAAGTAAGTTAATATTGAGTAACGTACATTTCAGATACAATATTGCCAGTTAATTCATGTATTTATAATCTGCCAACAAAATAATTCCAAGCAAGATTAAAAGGATAGTTCACCCAACCTTTAGAAACATAATATAAAGATCTGAAAATGCATTTCATGACTTGTTTGGAGGGGGAAAATCACGCCTGCTCTCTCAGAAAAACATGTACAGTGAGGGTACAAATTTGTTCCTTGAGGAACAAAACGTATAACTGTAACTTTAAAGGTACACAATTGGTTCCTAGGGTACAGTTATACCATTGTTTTCCTCTACTTAGAGCCACTGTCCTGTAGAGTTTGGCTCCAATCCTGAAAGATGTCTATAGAAGTTCTTATTGAGAATTAACAGAGGTTTAGATGTTGGTTTTATTGAAAATGTTTGGTCACCATTATGGTGATCAGTGTTTCATTTAGTTGGGCAGTTTGACTCTTGACTTTTTATGTCACGTTGTGTTTTTTGTAACAGTGTTAACAAAGCACATAATTTGTTGCAAAGGAAGCCATAAACAAAAATTATAGTTTTCATCATCATAAAGAAAAATGTTTGACTTAACTCATCACTGACTAAAACTGGTTATTTGTTGTTAATAGATAATATTCACCAATGATACTTTTTTTTGCCACAGATCAGGCATTCTGAATTTTGAACGGGGGGCGGGGGGATTTCAGGGGGAAAATTTCAGTGTATGGGGGGGGGACGCACACAGACATCAAGAATCAGCATATAAATCTCAACAATGGTGACATACTTAATGCTGTAATGCATGCTGGTAGTCATGAGTTTTATTACTATGGTGGCTTAGTAGGGTTGGAGCTAAACTCTGCAGGACAGCAGCTCTCTATGACCAAACTTGCCTACCCCTGATTTAGAGGTACAAAAACGTACCTTTAAGGGTACCCCAGTGACGGCAGACGGCGCAGTTTGGAAGAATGTTGGGCCATTCTTCCTTCTATAGCGAAATTTTCTCAGATAACTCAATACTCATAGTTCCATCAACAATGGGAAAAAAACACATATATTTAAACCTAATAACCGTGAGCTTCTTGAGTTTTGTAGTACTCAAGAACGGTCTTGGTCTCGAGACCGGTCTTAAGACCATTTTTTGAAGGTGTTGGTCTTGTCTCGGTCTCGACTGCATTTCTCCTCGGTCTTGTCTTCGTCTCAGACTTAGAGGACTCTGAATTTTCTCTCAAGACCAGTCAAGACCACAACTGCAAGGATATCACTAAATTGCCGGTGCATTGTCTGATTTAACATCATTAATGTGATTTGATGTAAAACTTTCTGCTTAAAATGCAGTCAATAACTTCTTTGTAATGTGATTTCTTGTGTTACTGTGCTGCCGGGTTCAAAATCAATGCAGCATTGTCTCAAAAATGCCCAGAATTAATATAAATGCCCACAAAATTCTGAGATTTAGTTTTTTTATATAACATAGAATATAATTAAGCAATATCACAAGAGCAAGAGAGCTGTTTTCATGAATATAAGTGTGATTGCAAATGATATTGATTTATACAAACGTTCAATAAACAAGAAGTTAATATTAAATGACAAATTTTAAACTGTGTCTTTGCTAATTCGGCAACGTTTCGTTGTTAAATGAATCAGCTGCTTTGAACAAATCGGTTGAATAAATGATTTTGTGACTGTTCAATAATGTTAATGTTTTAATGTTAAATTAATCTGAACATTATTTATGCAGGTGTAATTGTACCAATTCAGATGCAACTTCTGTGCCATGAATTTTATTGTTAGTGATTTGATTGGCAACAGCGCTATAGTGTCTTACTATTCTAATTGTATTTATTCATTAAATATAAGACATTTCTCAGACAGTAGATATGGATCTTTTAGATTAATTTAAGGAGTGCTGGTCTGGTCTTGGTCTTGTCTTGGTCTCGGCACACGCTGGTCTTGGTCTCGACTTGGTCTCGGTTTAGGTGGTCTTGACTACAACACTACCGTGAGCCATCACCCTGCTTTACAGTTGGGATGCGGTTGCTATTATTGAACACGTGCGGTTTTGACCAAATTGAATGTTTCTTATTTAAACCAAACTTTTTTCTTTTTCTTTTTCTTTTTACTTTGGACTCATCTATTAAGAAATACATTTTTCCAATAGTCTTCTGGCTCATCCATGTGGTATTTGGCAATCTTTATACAGAAGTGTCTTCCTCCTTGCTGCCGTATCCCTGCTGTGCACATCATTCTTGTTCAGTGTTTGTTTGATAGCCTCATGAATATGTTATCTTAGTCAGTGCAAGAGAAGCCTGTAGATCCTTGATCCTGCGGTTCTTTGTGGCTTCCTGGAATATTATTTTTTGTGCTTATGGAGTGATTTTTGCTGCCTGGTCACTCCTTGCTAGAGGAACAGAGGTGTTGAATTTCTTCTCTTTGTACACTATCTACCTGATGGACAACAATCTCTTCACACTATCTACTTCCATATTTTTTTATCAGGCATGGCACGCCAAAACCAGGCGTGATGAGGTCCAGATTTTGATAGAGATGATCCAGGTTTATGTTCTTTCTGTAGGGCAGAGCTGCTAAACTCACACCAGATTTATACCACGAAAACAACTGAAACGCCTGAATCCAATTATGTTTTTTAATGAACAGAGAATCCTGGAGGTTCACATATTTCTCCAGGAATGATGTTTACTCCTGCATCATTTTGGGAGATAAATAAGAGAAAATATACACAGATTTGTTATTGATAGAAAGAACTGATCACTATGTAGATCAGATTTATGTAGAAATTCAGGAAATTCTTAAGGACTCACAAACTTTCAAGCATCACTGTGTTTTGTTTGTGTTTGTCTGGTGGAAATTCAAAGTGCAGATCCATGTGTGAGACTGAGAGGTTTAGATAAAGGAGTTTGAGTGATTAATGATCAATATTGAGCCTGATAAAAAGTATTAATTTAATCTGCAACAACATTGTGAACTTTTATAAAGATACTCTTAGCCAGTAACTAAAAGTCACCATGAAATCAAAATGGGCAATTCTTGTTTTTTATGGAAAATTGCAGTATTTATTACAAATGATTTATCCGTACACATATACACTACCAGTCAAGATTTTTGGACACACTTTCCCATTCTCTTTGATGGGAAAGTGTGTCCAAACTTTTGACTGGTAGTGTATATATTTTTTAATTCCTTCGTTCCTCGTAATCATGAATTAGAATAACTTCCCCTCCCTCTTGTAGCTCATCTCTTCTCTTCTCTGATGACGAGGGCGGGGCAACCTGTCACTCACTTGAGATCCACCAATAGCAAATCACAACCATCCAATCAATTCCCCACAGACAAAATCAAGCCCCGCCCTACATTCGTTCTTGTTCCAGAAGCGTTTCACTCGGATATACGGCACAATAGGGAAGAAAAGACTATCACAATTTCTGTTTCATGCCGACTTTATATTTATCATTATGCAAAAACAAGAGGACCGTTCTCCGCATGAAAGACCTACATCTGGCAGATCAACGTGCTTTTTCTTTCCTCCAGTACAGTAGGAAGAAATGTGGAGTGTGTATATGAGGACGTTAACTGTGAAAAGGTGATTGACATAACTTTGTAACAGAGTTGTCTGTTTAAGACACAATTATGTATGTCCCAAAACTCTTCTGCTACACACTCAAATGTATGTACCATTTCTTCACAAAAAGAGTAGGGTAAACGTACCTATTAAGCTCAAGTACCCATTAAGCACACTACTATCTTTGAGCTCAGATTATAAAAAGAAAAAAATAATTTATCATCCTACCTGATGTCTTAACCAAATGATGTGTTTGTTACTATATACCTCCTGTAATTTCAAGATAATCAGACCATTGCACACTGAGTTATGGGTATTCATGTGTTCACACTGTCTGGCAGCCATTTTGAAAGCTGTCTGAAAACTTTCACCAAAAGAGTAGCCCCTTAAATGTGCATTTTTTAGATGTTTAAGCCTTTATTTTCGATAAGTATAACTTCTTACTGCAAAATTAAGAGATTAATATTTAGACTTTTGCATTTTATAACCTGGAACCTGGATGTGGGAAATAATTACAGTTAGATCCAAAAGATAGTTTTAGCAACATAGCGCAGGTGCTACAGAACATTGTTAGCTTACTAGCTGTACACTGATATATTACTTCACAGGCATTACTGGCTTGTACTTTTAAATCAATTATATTATAAATTTACAGTTTACTGATGTTCTGTGGTTTTACACTTCTATAATTTTTAAAGATTTCCTATTATTTTAAGGTGAGCTTAAAGGGTGCACTACTATGAAAATCACACAGCTTCAGTGTGATTTCAATAAGAAAAAGTATAATTTCATAGATATTTTCTATAATATCTGTTCATATTAAAATATGTATGAACTTAATACATGACCTAGATTATTTATTTAGCAAAATTGTCCTATATAATAAAATGTAATATTTATTAATTAAAAAAAGGTTTGCTGTTCCAATAAAGCTCAGTGTGCTCCCTTTAAGCTCATCCACATTGAACGTCTATGTAAATACTTCATAAACAGACTTTAAATATTAACTGATGGTTGTCACTTCAAGTTAATCTTTATAAAATTATTCTTTAAAAATGTTGTTTAAAATAAACAAGAATTTTCCCAAAAAAACATGTTGTGAGCTTAATGGCAACAGGGGTGTGCTTAAAGGGTACAAACATGTACCCATTAAGCACAGCCAGACTTTTTGCATTTAATGATGTATATCTTAATTTAAACGCTTTTGTCATTTAAAATAAAATAAAATATTATTGTGTGAGAGATTAATATTTTATTTTAACATAACTTCTTGTACTCAAACCAATACCCTGTGCACTAAAATGTCTCAATGTAGATTTTGGTGAGTTTAATAGGTACGTTTACCCTACATACTTTTAGGGCATAGTATAAGAAGGTGAATTGGGGCACAGCAACATCATTTTTGTCTATTCATTGAAAGCTTTTGAAAATTTTGCAAGCACATTTGAGCTGCTGTTTGCCGTATTTGATGTGCTGTGCGTTGATAAAAGTTTATATATGATTAACCCGCTCGATTCATATGCATTTCTTTTACAATCTTTTTATTAAGGTCAAAGTTGTGGTTGTGTGGACTCAATGGATGGAAAAAATTAGAGAATATTGAAAATATTTTAATAAGCATTCCAAAGATGTAATGGGTTTGGAAAAACATGAGGGTGAGTAAATGGGTGAACTAAGCCTTTAAGTGAATAATCTGTCAGGGCCACAAGATAAAATACACTTGCATTCAAAATATATCCTCTGAAAGCCTCAATATTGTATGCAATTTTGCTCATTAATTAAATTGATCTTGTATGATGTGTAGTAACTGAGACAAATCAGACATAATTATTTGTTATATTTAGACAAACAAATGGTGGAACTCACTCTGGGCCTAGAAACCCATCCCCTAAAAGAAGTCCCACTATCAGTGGGCTAGGAGATAGCCTTCAAAGACAGTTGCCAGGTACCATTTGTGGAAGGGAAAGATGATGACATTAGCATGTCATTGATGACAGACTGATCCCATCACCATTTGGCCATTTTTCACTCCAGTGACAAAGTGTGAATGACCACAGACTCAAACTCAACAAACTGGTTTCTTACACAAAATGGATAAAATGGAGAACTTTCCTTTAAGAGAACTTGATATACTTAATGAGTGTTGGTTGTATACATTCAAAATATACAAACATATCGAGTAAGGTAAACATGAATGCATATTGTATGACAGAACCAATGGTTAATGTGACCTCACCTATACCGTGTTTGGTGTCTACGAAGTTGTAATATAAAGATCTGAATGGTTGTGTACATGATATATAGATACCTGTGCAATATAGTAGTGTTACAAGAATCTTTAATAGTTTCTTCATCGGCCACCAATAGAGGCCGCACATGCAAATGAGTAAGCTGAAACAAAAGAGCTGAAAGTCTCCAACAGAGGAATCTTCCCGCTTGGAGATTCGACCTTTCCCATTGGTCAAACAACCCCACTGGGCGAGACTTCTCCCAGAAGCTTTAAAGAGAGACGCACTGATCCGCCCACTCTCTCTCCTCTTCCTCGCGCCTACGACGGACACCACGCACATCAAACCAGGTGCGGACTCCTCGACCATGGTGAAGTTCAAACTAACCGTGCAAATTCTTCATATCTTCATCGGGCAACAAAGAAAAGACCGATCGCAACCTCAGCAGCATCAGACGGAACTATCAGGACTTTCTCACGTGACTGTGTATCTGGACGCTTTCCTCCCCCGTGGAGGCACAATGCAAGTAACGTACACTAAATCGCTGTGTGGTTAGTAAAGCTGCGAGCTCCTTTGGTAACAAAGGAGTTTGCAGTAAGAAACTGATGGGTTTTTCTAAATACTGCACTCTTTTCATAACCTCATTCTTAACTTCCGTTTTGCTGTTTCAATCTATCCATTTCCATCTGACCAAGGTATGCGTGACTTGTGTGTATGTGTTTGTGTTAGATTAGTTTTGTTTGTGATTTAGTTAATAAAGTTTGTACACAATACATCTCTGATTCTGACTCCCTGCTGCAAACAAATTGTCATTTAAATGATTGATTTTGTTACATGCTCTAAGCACTGTAAATGCTAAGGAAGAATTATTTTTCTGTAGCCAGGAAAATTATCCTTCTCTTAGAACTAAATTAATAATCAATACTGAGTGTTCACCGGATGAACTGATCGATTGATTGTAATGTTTATGTAGCTACATCAAGTTAATCTCATTAACTAGTTCATATATTCATAAATAATCATAATGAATAATCATAATGAGTTATGAATAATTAGTAATATTTCCGCTTTTGAGCTAAATTACCTACAGATGTTTAGATATATTTTATTGGAAAATGTTTTAAAAAAATGCTTTGCTGTTTGGCATATGGTTTATTTAAATGGAAAATTAGAACTTTTTTTCTGTGTCAAGCTTCATTTCTACGGAAAGACATATTACTAATATGACTAATATTTATAATGATAATATTGATCTGTGATAACCAGAACTATATAGCAATAAGTGAGCAATGTCTGTAAGTCATGTAGTTGTTACCTCTGCAGTGCGCCCCCTCGTCTCCGCCATCAGTGCAGTCTGGGATGCCGTTACACAGTTTGCTCATGTGAACACACAGGTCTGAACCCAGACACTGATGTTCATTGGGAGGACACCGCGACACACGGTTATGAGGACCTGAGAGAGAGCAGATGACAAAAGCATTAAGACGATGACACAACAACCTACAGTGCTTTCAAAATCTCTGTGTAATATGAAATGCTAGACAGCATTTTGTACCATATAGCAAGGCCGTAACCATGTCTTGAACATTGGCGGGACCAAAGTTTGTTTTGGGGGAAGGGAAATTGGTCTTTTTCTTTAAAGGAATTAAATTACAAGGATTTATGGGAATAAAGAAAAAGAAATAAGAACGGTAAAAGAAGTTTTAGGTCTAATTGTAGTTGCGAAGTAATTTAAATGTAAACTATTTGCAAATAGTATTTATTTATTTTTTTAAATATGCACATATTCATTTATATTCTAATGTCTAATATGTCAAAGATGCAAAACATTTCTTGTCTCATCACATTCAGTTATGTATGGAAGCTTGTTTCCGATACAGAATAAAAAAATAAAATAGGTAATTACTAATAATTAATTATCTCACAATTCTGACTTTTTTTCCTCGCAATTCTGATTTTTTTTCTCAGAATTGCGTGATATAGTCACAACTGCGAGTTATAAAGTCAGAATTGTGAGATATAAAGTCAGAATTGTGAGATATAAAGTCAGAATTGTGAAATATAAAGTCAGAATTGTGAAATATAAAGTCAGAATTGTGATATAAAGTCAGAATTGTGTGATATAAAGTCAGAATTGTGAAATATAAAGTCAGAATTGTGAGATATAAAGTCAGAATTGTGAGATATAAAGTCAGAATTGCAAGATATAAAGTCAGAATTGCGAGTTATAAAGTCAGAATTGTGATATAAAGTCAGAATTGTGAAATATAAAGTCAGAATTGTGAGATATAAAGTCAGAATTGTGATATAAAGTCAGAATTGTGAGATATAAAGTCAGAATTGCGAGATATAAAGTCAGAATTGCGAGTTATAAAGTCAGAATTGTGATATAAAGTCAGAATTGTGAAATATAAAGTCAGAATTGCGAGTTATAAAGTCAGAATTGTGAGATATAAAGTCAGAATTGTGAAATATAAAGTCAGAATTGTGAGATATAAAGTCAGAATTGTGATATAAAGTCAGAATTGTGAGATATAGTCAGAATTGTGAGATATAAAGTCAGAATTGTGATATAAAGTCAGAATTGTGAGATATAAAGTCAGAATTGTGAGATATAAAGTCAGAATTGCGAGATATAAAGTCAGAATTGTGAGATATAAAGTCAGAATTGTGAGATATAAAGTCAGAATTGCGAGATATAAAGTCAGAATTGTGAGATATAAAGTCAGAATTGCGAGATATAAAGTCAGAATTGCGATATAAAGTCAGAATTGTGAGATATAAAGTCAGAATTGTGATATAAAGTCAGAATTGTGAGATATAAAGTCAGAATTGCGAGATATAAAGTCAGAATTGTGATATAAAGTCAGAATTGTGAGATATAAAGTCAGAATTGTGAGATATAAAGTCAGAATTGCGAGATATAAAGTCAGAATTGTGAGATATAAAGTCAGAATTGTGAGATATAAAGTCAGAATTGCGAGATATAAAGTCAGAATTGTGAGATATAAAGTCAGAATTGCGAGATATAAAGTCAGAATTGCGATATAAAGTCAGAATTGTGAGATATAAAGTCAGAATTGTGATATAAAGTCAGAATTGTGAGATATAAAGTCAGAATTGCGAGATATAAAGTCAGAATTGTGATATAAAGTCAGAATTGCGAGATATAAAGTCAGAATTGTGAGATATAAAGTCAGAATTGTGTGATATAAAGTCAGAATTGTGATATAAAGTCAGAATTGCGAGATATAAAGTCAGAATTGTGATATAAAGTCAGAATTGTGAGATATAAAGTCAGAATTGTGATATAAAGTCAGAATTGTGTGATATAAAGTCAGAATTGTGAGATATAAAGTCAGAATTGTGTGATATAAAGTCAGAATTGTGTGATATAAAGTCAGAATTGTGATATAAAGTCAGAATTGCGAGTCATAAAGTCAGAATTGTGATATAAAGTCAGAATTGTGATATAAAGTCAGAATTGTGTGATATAAAGTCAGAATTGTGATATAAAGTCAGAATTGCGAGATATAAAGTCAGAATTGTGAGATATAAAGTCAGAATTGCGAGATATAAAGTCGGAATTGTGAGATATAAAGTCAGAATTGCGAGATATAAAGTCAGAATTGTGATATAAAGTCAGAATTGTGATATAAAGTCAGAATTGTGAGATATAAAGTCAGAATTGTGAGATATAAAGTCAGAATTGTGAGATATAAAGTCAGAATTGTGATATAAAGTCAGAATTGCGAGATATAAAGTCAGAATTGCGAGATATAAAGTCAGAATTGTGATATAAAGTCAGAATTGTGTGATATAAAGTCAGAATTGTGAGATATAAAGTCAGAATTGTGATATAAAGTCAGAATTGTGTGATATAAAGTCAGAATTGTGATATAAAGTCAGAATTGCGAGATATAAAGTCAGAATTGTGATATAAAGTCAGAACTGTGAGATATAAAGTCAGAATAGTGAGATATAAACTCGCAATTGCGAGATAAAAAGTTGCAGTTATCTTTAAAAATGTTTTATTCTGTGGCAGAAGCAAGCTTCCATAGTTATGAATTCCATGAATCATGTAAATGATAGCATATTTTCTATTCAAAATGGCAAAATTTGATAATTAAGTTGAGTAGTTTGCATCACTGGATAATAAAATCATAAAACGGTTGTCAAATAATAAATGTTCAGCTACTTGCACATTCTTACACAGATATTCTTTCACCGTTTGCATTGGAATTCACACTCGCCTGTAAACAGCAAGCCCCGCCTTCTTTGATTTGATTGGTCACATAGGCGTAAATCACGGGTGGGTTTGGGGGGCCAGGGTTGTCAGGACCCCCCCTATCTGAGGGTTGTCCCCCATTAAAAATATCATTAAAAACCACATTGTGTATTATAAATAATATAATGATATATACTTAAAATAATTGTGTAAGTAGAAAACAATAAAAACACAAACGGGGCAAAAAATGCATTCTAAGTTTAGAAACATTTTGAGTCCCCCCTCTCTTGCCTCACAGTGGTTTGGTCCATCATGCACCTCACCGACACACACAAGTCCGGTCACTCTGGTGGCAATTTGGCTATCACTATTTATTTGTGTGGGGGGGTGGGACATGTCCCTCTCAATGTCTGTGGTGGTTATGGCCCTGCCATATAGCAGGCCTTGAACAAGAATTCACATGTTCACAGTGTAGGCAAAATATTTTTAAAGAATACAACAATTTACTGTGGTGACACATGGCATTTGTTATTTTGAAACTGTGGTACATGGAAAATTCTAAAAAATAACTTTTTTTCACCTCATGTAACATATGCATCATTCTGTGGTGATTTTGTTTCTTGCTTTCATACACAATTGGTTTTGACTCCCAGTTTATGGTTTTATTATGACTGTGTCCATAAGTGTGCAGTCATGTGTTTGTCTTTGAGTCACTGGATGAGCTGTGTGTCTGAGCTCTCATCCGCTCTGGAGTGGACAGAACACTGGGCGTGGAGTGAAAAAAAGACCAGAAGTCTCCAAATTATTGACCAGAAATGAGCGAACGTGTTTTTGCAGAAAGGTTGCGCAACACAGCAGAGTTTGAAACAATAAATGTTCCCTGAACGTCTAGTTTACTGATGAGATCATCAATACAGTGCCAGTACAAACACACATCAGCGGAGCTGCATTAAGTCACTGCTTTATTACGTTATGACACAGGGTTTCTATCAAAGTGTGTGGGAGCTGATGTGTATGTTTTTTTTGGTTGTTAAAATACATTCTCATATCCCAGTTTCAGTCAACTACACTATATTGCCAAAAGTATTGGGACCCTCCAAATCATTGAATTCAGGTGTTCCAATCACTTCCATGGCCAAAGGTGTATAAAATCAAGCACCTAGGCATGCAGACGCTTCTACAAACATTTGTGAAAGAATGGGTCGCTCTCAGGAGCTCAGTGAATTCAAGCATGGTACCGTGATAGGTTGCCACCTGTGCAATAAGTCCATTCGTGAAATTTCCTCACAACTAAATAATCCACGCTCAACTGTTAGTGGTATTATAACAAAGTGGAAGCAATTGGGAACAACAGCAACTCAGCCACGAAGTGGTAGGCCACGTAAAATTACAGAGCGGGGTCAGCGCATGCTGAGCTGCACAGTGCGCAGAAGTCGCCAACTTTCTGCAGAATCAATAGCTACAGACCTCCAAACTTCGTGTGGCCTTCAGATTAGCTCAAGAACAGTGCATAGAGAGTTTTATGGAATGGGTTTCCATGGCCGAGCAGCTGCATCCAAGCCTTACATCACCAAGTGCAATGCAATCTTACATCACCAAATGCAGTGAATGGAACTCTTAATGCTTCAGCATACAAGACATTTTAGACAATTTCATGCTCCCAACTTTCTGGGAACAGTTTGGGGATGGCCTCTTCCTGTTCCAACATGACTGTGCACCAGTGCACAAAGCAAGGTCCATAAAGACATGGATGAGTGAGTTTGGTATGGAGGAACTTGACTGGCCTGCACAGAGTCCTGACCTCAACCCGATAGAACACCTTTGGGATGAATTAGAGCAGAGACTGCGAGCCAGGCCTTCTCGTCCAACATCAGTGCCTGACCTCACAAATGTGCTTCTAGAAGAATGGTCAAAAATTCCCATAAACACACTCCTAAACTTTGTGGAAAGCCTTCCCAGAAGAGTTGAAGCTGTTATAGCTGCAAAGGGTGGGCCAACTCCATATTAAACCCTATGGATTAAGAATGGGATGTCATTAAAGTTCATGTGCATGTAAAGGCAGACGTCCCAAAATTTTTGGCAATATGGTGTATAATAGTAGGTTGACATCTTGAATGTTGCTCTGTTTGTTTAAGCATTCCAACATGTCATTTTCTGAATCAACCAATGAGTTTAGGGCTGAACAATAAAATATTCTGTTTTGAAACTGTTGTGGTTATTATGACATCACAATATTTTTGCCAATGAATTTCCCAGACTTTTCAAACTGTGTTTTTAAAATTAAAATAAATTGAAAATATATATTTTACATCTCTCTCACTCACAAACAAAGCAATTTCTAGCAATGAAAACCTTCAGATCAGAGCATAACTAGAAGAATTTTGTATTCCATTGCTTTTCCGTTACTTTTTAAAGATTCTGTTCATTTCCATGATCTCTCAGGCCTGGAAATCTATGGGATTTTTTCCCCACCACTTTTTTAAAATCCAATGAAAACATATCTTGCAAAACTCATGTACAGTACAGCACACAGAAAGCATCTCCTATCCCTCATTATTCATAATTTAATTTATACATGTAACAAAATACATTTGTGCCGGACTTGTTTTTCATTCATGGAATTTACACTCATTCGCCTCACACACTCACTACTGTGTTGTAATTGTAGATGATTATCTTATATATACTTTAGCAAAAACAGTCAGAGAGCAAGTGGCAAAGGTTTACAAAAAAAGTAATTTAGAGCAAGAAACTTTGAATAATATTACAAACTATTTTGAAGAAATTAAAAACTCCAGCATTAGAAATCAAAAGCCTTTGGCATTGTTGCTGTCCCAGGGGTCCTGTAAGTGTGCAGGATTGTGGACACCTTGCACAGGCGTGTGCTGAGACCATAAGCCTATTGTAATATTATGATCACATGTGGCGTTCCAGCGGATCTGGAGGTGGAAACGCACGAAGGGGAAACGCTCTGTCAAAAAAACCTCAGCCACATGGAAAACTCTGGAATAAGAGCCATCACATGGGGAACGTGACCTGGGGCCCCTGCAACAAGACCACACGCCACTCAGACAAATGAGGCAAAGAGTGAGATTTTGAAATAAAGACAGAATGTGGAAAGCTAGTGCAGTTTAGTTTTCACATGCTAGTTTATATCTCTTATTTATAGATAACAGATGCTTGAAGTTCCATTTGAGGAAAATTCAATCCAGGTAAAACAATTTAGGGTAAGGGTCAACTATTTAGCGAAGGCAGATTTTAACTGAACAGCTGAATTGTGTTCTAATAACAGGAGTATTTAAATATCAGGCTGTCTGTAACGTACTGCTCGGAGACTTAAGGCTGAGAATCCAAGTGCAGCTTTATTAAAGGAAAATCCACAATCGTAGTCAAAAGACTGGCAAAAGGTCATACACATGCAAGCAGTCCAAACAGGCAAACAAAACAGGAGAGACAGGCAAAAGGGCAATCCACGGAATGGACAAGTAATCCAAAACCAAGAGACAAGAAACCAGGGAAAACACTCAGAAATGCAGTGATACAACAAACAAGACTTCGCAGTGAATGACAAGGTGAACATGGTTTATATAGGCTGAGGTAATGAGGTAAATGAGACACAGGTGTAAACAATGAGTGCTGATGAGTCCGGGCAAAGGATAATAGATAATGTAGCCTTTGATGGAATGACAGTCTGGGGTGGAGTGCCCTCTGGTGATAATCAGGGGCACTCTCACTGGTGAATCGTGACATAGCCCCCCCCCTCAAAGGAGCGGCTTCCAGACGCTCCTAAAATTGTCCAGGAGGAAGGTGGAGCGGAGGCGGACCCGGGGGCGGGATGGAGGGCCAGGAGCGGAAACGGAAGCAGAGCAGGCAGCCAGGGCGGAGCAGGCCAGGTAGATGACCAAGGTGGCACAGGCCGGACAGATGACCAGGGTGGCACAGGCAGGGCAGGCGACCAAGGCGAAGAAGGCTGGGCAGATGACCAGGGTGGCGCAGGCAGCCAGGGTGGAGCAGGACGGGCAGATGACCAGGGTGGCACAGGTAGAGCAGGCTGAACAGACGGACCTGCAGGTGGGCTTGAAGCCCCCCATGGAGGAGCAGACGACCACCACAGCAGTGCAGGTAGTTCAGGGGACCATGGGGGTGCAGGTAGTTCAATAGACCATGGTGGCTCGGGCAGTTCAGGGAGCCATGGCGGCACAGACCCTTCAGGGCCAGCCTCCATGGATGGGTAGCCCCCACTCAAGGTCTTCTTGGGAGGCACTACGGACTCTAGAGCGAGGACAGGAGGGACAGGAGACGGAGCCCTCTCTGGACTCGGGACGGAAGGAGACGGAGCCCTCTCTGGACTCGGGACGGAAGGAGACGGAGCCCTCTCTGGACTCGGGACGGAAGGAGACGGAGCCCTCTCTGGACTCGGGACGGAAGGAGACGGAGCCCTCTCTGGACTCGGGACGGAAGGAGACGGAGCCCTCTCTGGACTCGGGACGGAAGGAGACGGAGCCCTCTCTGGACGCGGGACGGAAGGAGACGGAGCCCTCTCTGGACGCGGGACGGAAGGAGACGGAGCCCTCTCTGGACGCGGGACGGAAGGAGACGGAGCCCTCTCTGGACGCTGGTCACGGGCTGGAGCCCTCTCTGGACGCTGGTCAGTGGCTGGAGATGTCGCTGGAACCTGGACGGTAGCCATGACGGAACGAGACTCTGGAATGGCGGCCATGTTGTCCGAAGACACATGCTTAGCAGATGCAGTGGGAATGTCACTATCCTCCTCCATGATACCCATTGTAAAAGCAGAGCTGCTCAGTTGCAATGCAATGTCAATGTAATTTTTCAGAGACCAATTAGGATCATGCAAAGGCATGATCAAACTGAGCGGCTCAGATAGTCCTCCCCGGAAAAATATCATTAGGCATACCTCGTCCATTAAAGTCAAATGTGCCAGCTCAGTAAAGTCCTCTACATAGTCCTCAATAGGACGATCTCCTTGCCGGAGACACAGGATTCTTGCTGCTGGATTCATTGTTGCAGCGAAGTCTTCTGTAACATACTGCTCCGAGACTTAAGGCTGAGAATCCAAGTGCAGCTTTATTAAAGGAAAATCCACAATCATAGTCAAAAGACTGGCAAAAGGTCATACACATGCAAGCAGTCCAAACAGGCAAACAAAACAGGAGAGACAGGCAAAAGGGTAATCCACGGAATGGGCAAGTAATCCAAAACCAAGAGACAAGAAACCAGGGAAAACGCTCAGAAATGCAGCGATACAACAAACAAGACTTTGCAGTGAATGACAAGGTGAACATGGTTTATATAGGCTGAGGTAATGAGGTAAATGAGACACAGGTGTAAACAATGAGTGCTGATGAGTCCGGGCAAAGGATAATAGATAATGTAGTCTTTGATGGAATGACAGTCCGGGGTGGAGTGCCCTCTGGTGGTAATCAGGGGCACTCTCTCTGGTGAATTGTGACACTGTCACGTGTTTTATTATATTGTATAAAAGAAAAAAACCCTGCATGTACAGTCAAACCGAAATTTATTCAGACACCTTCAACATTTTCTCACATTATCACAGTTTATTCGCTATAGTTTAGAAAATGGTAATAAAATATGACAGTAACTCAGAGTTAAACTGTCAGAACAAATTAATCTTGATAATGTCAGATAACTTTGATAGAAAGGTATGTAATGGATTACAATCAACCAATCAGCTGTTAAATTTAAGTACACAATTAGATAATACCAATTTAGGTCAACCAACGACCAAGCAATGCTTCATTTTGTTCAGTCTGTGGTGTCAAAGGTCGCATTAGCAGTTAAAGAGAAAACACTTCAGCAAAACATGGTCAGGTCAAAGTGTCTGAATCATTTTGGTCCCAAATTTGTATCAAGTTTACTGGTAGTCACTGTATGAAGAATTTCTGGGTATAATATGTCACAGTTTACTTAATTTTGCTATCCTCACTTACATTAATGAACTATAGTGTCCTGCACCCACTAGTAAAAAATTATATCTGGTGTCTGAATAAATTTTGGTTTGACTGTATATTATAATTTTATATCATTCAATTTCTGTTTCTTCAGGCCAAAACAATGGTGTGATATTTTTATGCTGTAACATTTTTGATGTTTTGATGCTTCATGTGTAGTTTTTTTTCTTTTCATAATTGTTTTACTAGCCACACTTTTTCATTCAGGTTTCATTTGTTAATATTAGTTAATGCACTGTGAACTAACATGAACAATTATATTTCTATAACTAATATTGACAAAAGTTAACAAACGCTAGTTAATAAAAAAATATTAATTTAATGTGTGTGTTTATATAGAAATTGTTTTTCAAAAATAAACCTACCTTCATTGGAGTAAACAGTGACAACTAGCCCAGGTCTTCCCTAAGTTACAATGCTATTGAAATGTGCAGATTTGACTGCATCACTGAATATATTTTTTAAATTAAATCTTTTTGAAAACTCTTTCTTGCAGGTGTCAGGACATTTCTCAATCCGAAGACCATTAACGCATACAATGCAAGCAATTATGTCTGTATCACATAGCTACATCTGCTGAAAATTATATCAATAAAACATGAAAATGTCTGAAAAAACAGAAAAAGAAAAGAAATCTTGGCTGAAAGCAACACTAAAGCTTTCATTTTCAAAAACAAAACACATTATAAATGTATATAAAAAAAATCATTTTTAATCAACTATTTCATTGCAATGGTTCCATCTATTCTTTATATTAGCAAATCAAAAAGCATCAGCTTTAAATAATGTACATTTAAAAAACAGTTAAACTAAAAACTAAACAAAAATCTGTGAGAGCAAATGTGAACGAGTTTATCACTGAAGTTTTTTTTAGTCAAATTTAGGCTAGTTTCTATTCTGCACTCTGTGGTTCACCCAAACCCAGCACCGGTCAACCATATAATAAATCTCTGACTGGAAAACAAACCATACAGCCGCCAGACATACAATACACCGGCTGTGTTCAGAATACTAGCTACTTCCTGCATACTGCCCAACTGCATACTACTTTCTTCAATAGTGAAAAAGCAGCAATTACTAAATATATATATTGCATTTTTGTGCAACAGTGTCTCAACAATTGGCAGTCCAAATAATGGATCAAGAAACATATGATAAAAATTATTATTTCACAAGGCCAAGAGTATTTCAATGTAATATACAGAATTATAGTATGCAATGGCTTGTGCCAGTGCCAGTAATTAGCTTATCTTCAATCAACCTTGTATGAACTATAGTGTGATACATCATTGCCCTTATGTCACAAAATTATATTTCTGATAACACCAGTATTTGAGAGATTCAAAGCTGATTCTTATCGGGGTTGCAGCCACAGATCTGGCAAAATACTCATTCTATGAATGTAAAACACACCGTTAGAGTACAAAATGTGTGCAAAAACGTCTCGGTTACGTATGTAACCCTCGTTCCCTGAAGGAGGGAACGGAGACGTATGTCGGAACTGACCGACAAATTGGGATCTATTTTCAGAGACCAGTCTACTTCGAGTGTTTATAAACGAGCCAATGAAGATTGGCATGCGGTTGACGCATTCCACGATCCGCCCCGTATCGCGGGTATAAATACGGAAGTGGAAGTACTGCATATTGCTTTTCAACTGAGGAGCCGAGACGAGTGACTCGGGCCTTCAGCTGAAGCACAGCACCTGGCGACGGGACGTACGTCTCCGTTCCCTCCTTCAGGGAACGAGGGTTACATACGTAACCGAGACCCAGGGGGGAAAAACACCACCAGAGACGACAGAGCGGGCTCTGTCAAGGGAAAGACACGGGGCTAGCCAAGTAGGGTAGCTGGTACCGTGGAGAATACACATATGGGGTTGCCGTTAGGGAACGGCTACATATGGACCCCAGCCTACACACACATTCCACAAGCATACGGGTGCAGGCCTGGTGTCAGACGGCCGCAACGTCTGACACCGAAGGGGTAACGGAGGAGTCTGACAGGGTTAGCCGTTTCCGGGGAACACAACTGGAGATAATAGACGCACGTATCCGGCCCAGGGGGCGGAAGTGGCGTTGCAAGCCGACACTAGAACGGGCACTTAGCGCTACTGGCCACTGGGGGCGAGGATGCGGGAAGATACCGGCTCTACACATAGGCTATAGAATCTAGCGAACGTGTTAGGTGTCGCCCAGCCCGCAGCTCTACATATATCTGTCAGCGAGGCACTTTGAGCCAGCACCCAGGAGGAAGCTACACTCCTTGTGGAGTGCGCTCGCACCCCGAACGGGCAAGGCACGTCCTGGGACTGGTAAGCCAAGACGATAGCATCCACTATCCAGTGGGCTAACCTCTGCTTGGAGACAGCCTTTCCTTTCTGCTGGCCTCCATAACAGACGAAGAGCTGCTCTGAGGTTCTAAAGCTTTGGGTCCGGTCAACGTAAGCGCGAAGAGCACGGACGGGACACAACAAAGCTCCTCCGAAGGCAGCGCTTGCAGGTTCACCACCTGGTCCCAGAAGGGAGTGGTGGGAACCTTGGGCACGTATCCAGGCCGGGGTCTCAGGACAACGTGAGAGTTGGCCGGCCCGAATTCTAGGCACGATTCGTTGACCGAAAGTGCATGCAGGTCCCCTACCCTCTTGATTGAGGCCAATGCAGTCAGGAGCACTGTCTTCATGGACAGGATGTTTAACTCTGCAGACTGTAAAGGCTCAAAGGGAGGACCCTGAAGTGCTCTGAGCACCAGGGCTAGGTCCCAAGAGGGTACGTACACTGTGGCGACGTACACTTTGAGGGTGGAGGGAGAAAGCGTTCGCTCCAGCCCATCTTGCAGGAAAGAAAGCACAACATTAATCGAACACCTTCGGGGGTCTTTACGAACACCACTCAACGAACAGGTTCCACTTCAGGGCATAGAGGCGCCTCGTAGAGGGGGCCACTACAGGACTTCTGCCATGTCCATCTTGGGACTCGGTCGTGAAGCCAGCGTTGAAGCGGTCTCATATGAAGCAATCCGAGCGGCGTTACCGCGGCTGCAGATGCCATATGCCCCAGGAGCCTCTGAAAAAATTTTACTTCTCCCTGGGCTGCCCGTCTCAGGGCCGCTTGCCCTTGCGCTTGCCGGCGGACTTCGCGGGACCCTGGACGGGTTGGGCGGCACCCCTACGCCCGGCAGGATGTTCTTGATCGCCTCCGTTTGCTTCTGGGCCACCGAGAACTGCTGGGCGAAGTTCTCGATGGTGTCGCCGAAGAGGCCGGCCTGGCAGACAGGGGCGTTGAGGAACCGCACCTTGTCGGTCTCACGCATATCCGCCAGGTTCAGCCACAGGTGTGGACATCGCCCGACCCAGGGAGCATGCGGTGACTTTCGTTGACTGGAGGGCGAGGTCCGTCACGGTACGCAGTTCCTGCATAACCCCTGGGTCGGAACTACCCTCGTGCAGTTCCTTGAGCGCTTTGGCTTGGTAGACCTGCAGGAGCGCCATGACATGCAAAGATGACGCAGCTTCTCCACAGGCTGTGTAGGCCTTGCCCGTTAGTCCGGACAAGAACTTACACGCCCGGGAGGGGAGACGCGGATTTCCCTGCCAGTCTACTGGGGGATCTCCACGTAACCCTTAGCTGTGCCACCATCGAGGGTAGTGAGGACGGAGGAGTCAGTCGATCGGTTTCTAGCGTTGTAAGGCCAAAGTAGCAGCCCTCTGCTTTGCAGCGGGAGGACCACTAGATCGGGGGATGCGCAATGGGACTCCACCCCGTCTGAGGTATTCGAGCCTAGACCATAATACTGCGATGGTCATGTTCCCACAATAGGAACATGAGTCATCCACGAAAGCCGCCTCAGCGTGCTGAACGCCCAAACACGTGAGACAGCGATCGTGATAACAACGGCATCCAGAAACACACGGTTTGAATGACATCTTGAAAAAGACGCAGGGTCAAACCGTGTTGCTCTTTTAGAAAAGGAAAAAAACGCTCCGATCAGTGCCGAGGAACACAGGGGAAATGGCCGCGGCTCGCAGCGGTTCAAAGGTGCAAGCCCGCTGGGAGCACTCAAAGGGAAAAAACGCCCAGCGAGCTGTGAAAACAGCTGTTTGTCTCTTCCTCGCGACCACCACTGTAGGGCACGTCACACCGACACCGGAACACTGGAGCGATCCTCTTCATGAGACTCACTGAAAACACTCTTCGTAGGAACACACACAAAGGTACTGTTCGGCTCAGAAGTTGAAAGCGATATGCAGTACTTCCACTTCCGTATTTATACCCGCGATGTGGGGCGGATCGTGGAATGCGTCATTCTTCATTGGCTCGCTTATAAACACTCGAAGTAGATTGGTCTCTGAAAATAGATCCCAATGCGTCGGTCAGTTCTGACGTACGTCGAACGTGACCGACTGAAAGGGAACTACCATATAGATATGGCTTAGGTCTCTGCTCCAATGCAAGTGGAATTGTTTTCATCTGCCAGGTCAAAAATGCATGTCTGACAATAACACTTCTTCTCAACAAGCCACAAATTGATGTCACGCATCAAAGTTTAATACTTAGAATTGTGTGTTTATATTTAATACTCTAACTTTAGGTATGACAGTAGTAATGATGTATTGTAAAGCTAAATGTATGTATTTTTGCTTATATCACAACATCTGATATATTGGCCTCCGAGACTCATATCAGTGAAATCTACAACTCAAATTGTCCATGTCAGACATTTCTTATAACTCATGCATATAATGGTACAGTAATGGGCCATTCCAGGTCAATGGTGCATTCATGCGTGCAGAAGATCAATGCATGGCTTACTACTCTCCTTAATTGTTCATTAACTACAAAGCAGCCCAAACATAACATGAGAACGTTTCCACACACAAGACGAATCATCAGCAGTTCTTTTGCCAAAAACAATTTTCAATACAGGCATGAAGCATTTGTAACTGATGTCAGAAGAGCACATTTGATTTAGGTTCCATAAGCAATGACAAAATAAACACAGTTGCAGTTGCATATCCTATAGAACACAAACAACACAATTATGGTGCACAACAAAGCCCGTTGCTTGTGTTCTGGGCATGCCAAACTAATATTCAAACAAAAGACATGTGTTTCTCTAACAATTGTTTCTCTTCAATCTCTCCTTAGATGTTCGCACTTTCCAGCTGAGATTAATGATCCATAACAAGAACTCATTGCACATGATGAATGAGGACCGGATGTGACCTCTCGAGGCCTCACAACATCACGCAAACCATCCACATCCCACCATTGCTGAGTGTTTGAAGAGTGTGAACTGGCATGCTACTTCTGAAATTCTTCGATGGGTCCCATAGAGTCTCCAGCAGAATGGATCTTTATTTTGATTATTTATCTCTCTTGAGATCATGGACGTGACACTCAAATCCATTAAGAACCCAGAATGCTTCACCTCAGACAACCTTGTCCATTTTAAAATACCATTATATATAACATACAGTTGCAAGAAAAAGTATGTGAACTGCTTGCAGAATCTGTGAAAATGTGAATAATTTTAACAAAATAAGAGAGATCATACAAAATGCGTTGTTTTTGATTTAGTACTGTCCTGAATAAGATATTTTACATAAAACATTTTTTACATATAGTCCACAAGACAAAAAAAATAGCTGAATTTATTAAAATGACCCCATTCAAAAGTTTACACACCCTTGATTCTTAATACTGTGTGTCGTTCCCTAGATGATTCATGGCTGTGTGTGTGTTTTGTGATGGTTGTTCTTGAGTCCCTTCTTTGTCCTGAGCAGTTAAACTGCCCAGTGTTCTTCAAAAAAAAAAAATCAGTTTTGCATATTTGAACCCTCTTCAGCAGTGACTGTATGATTTTGAGATCCATCTTTTCACACTGAGGATGATTGAGGGACTCAAACACAATTATTAAAAAAGGCTCAAACATTCACGGATGCTCCAGAAGGAAACACGATGCATTAAGAGCTGTGGGGTTAAAACTTTTTGAATTTGAAGATCAAGGTAAATTGTACTTAATTTGTCTTCCGGCAAACATGCAAGTATCTTCTGTTGCTTCTGAAGGCCAGTACTAAATGAATTTTTTTTTATATTTAAACAAAATAAGAAAAATTTGCTGGAAAACTGAAAAATGTACAGGACCTGAAGGATTTTTCTGAAGAACATTGGACAGTTTAACTGCTCAGGACAAACAAGGGACTCATGAACAACCATCACAAAACACACACACAGCCGTGGATCATCCAGGGATAGACACAGAGTACTAAAGGGATAGTTCACTAAAAAATGAAAATGACCCCATGATTTACTCCCCCTCAAGCCATCCTAGGTGTATATGACTTTCTTCTGTCAGATGAATACAATCGGAGTTATATTAAAAAATTTCTTTGTTAATCCAAGCTTTATAATGGCAGTGAATGGCAGCCCAAAATTTGAAGCCCAAAAAAGTGCATCCATCCATTATAAAAGTGCACCACACGGCTCAGGGGGGTTAATAAAGGCCTTCTGAAGCGAACTGATGGGTTTGTGTAAGAAAAATATCCATATTTAAAACTTTACAATCTGTAATCTCTAACTTCCGGTAACTGTTGTCCGTGCGTTCACGAGAGACTGGCGTTCCAGCGAATGACCTAGGACGCTCCGGTGAGAATATGCCAGTTCTCGCGAGAACCAAGTTTTGTTTTGCTCTTTCCTCTGAGCTTCCGCGTTCGGAACTTATGCTACACCTGCGTTATATGTCGGAACGCCAGTCTCTCGTGAACGCGCGTACGACAGTTAGCGGAAGTTAGAGATTACAGTTTGTAAAGTTTAAAATATGGATATTTTTCTCACACAAACCCATCGCTTTACTTCAGAAGGCCTTTATTAACCCCCGGAGCCGTGTGGATCACTTTTATGATGGATGGATGCACTTTTATGGACTTCAAAACAGAAACAGCCATTCACTGCCATTATAAAGCTTGGAAGAGCCAGGACATTTTTTAATATAACTCTGATTATATTCGTCTGAAAGAACTTTTGAACGGGGTCATTTTAATAAATTCAGCTATTTTTTTGTCTTGTGGACTATATGTAAACATCTTTTATGTAAAATATCTTATTCACGACATAACGCATTTGTTCAATTTTAACCGACTGCATGCTCTTGCTGCAATGGTAACATCTTCATGACAACAGCTAACTGGTAAGATTTTTAACTGGAAGTTTTTTCTTCTTTTTTTTTGAAAAGTTAAGCAACATTTGAAAACCAAGTATAACAAAAGCATCAGTCTCTTCAGCCAGATGATAATATATCAGACATTTCGATGTGAAGATTGATGGCACATCAGGTAAATTATGAAGGCACAGTGTGAATACATACATGCTATAGGACGATATAACACACTTTCATTCGTCTGCGGCAAGGGTTGACGTATATTAAAACAATTATTTATTTTTGCTACTTTGCCTTATGTATAGATTTTATTATGTCACCCTTGTCCCAGACACATACTTAAATATGATTCCTAAATTTGAAAATCAATAATAATGAAAAATATGATCATCTGAACAAAGAGTGAAAATTTACCAATATTTTTAAAGTGCAAATTGAGAGTTTTAATCTGACCATCTGATAGTGTCTAAAGGCTGATTCACCAAAGCTATGTTTTAGGTACGTCTAACTGGAGTATTACGTATTTAGAAATTATATTGCTATTGTACATCAGGATGACACCATAAAGACATTTAAAAGTCAATAAGGGATCTTGAAATCAATTCTGTGTGACACGTAGCCACTGAAGGGATTTAATGTGATACCTCAGTCGAGTACGAGTCAGCATTCTTGCAGCTGCGTTGAACTCTTTGATAAGCCAGCCAAAACACTTCTGCAGCAGTTAAGTCTCGTATAAAATGTGTGAATGAGTTTCTCGCTTTCAGTTGGGGAGAGAATTTTGCATACTTCAGAGATGATAATATGCTGTTTTATAAACATTGCTAATAGAGTTTATTAAAACTGAAGTTGCTGTCAAATACGATTCCCACATTCTTGATGTGATTATTGGGCTTCAGAGACAAGGACGCTAAATAAGGTATAATAGACGTTTCTCTGACAATACTCAATATTAATTAGGTTGTATAATGTTCTAGTTCAACCACAAATTTATGTTCTCTGTGCTGTCCAGCAGGGTAATAACTGATTTGAGGAGATCCGATGATAATTACATCAGCTAATGGAATTAAACGTACATAATAAAAAAGTAATAAAGGACACAGAACTGAGCCTTGGGGTACACCTCAAGATATCACATGGCTTGTGGAGGTGTGTGTACTTAGTTCAAAATACAGTACTTAAAGTGCCCCGATTATGGTTTTTCGAATATTCCCGCAGTGTGTAATACAGCTGTTTGTGAATGCAAATGTTCCGCAAAGTTGTAAAGTCGAAAGTTATTGTCTCCCAAAAGAAAGAATCGATTCTAAACTGCCTTAACGAGTCGTTTGTAATTCGAATCCCACTGTGTGACGCTTTTACATCACTAGAAAAGATATTCACATAATGCCTGCCTTTGTTGTACATTGTCCGCCCTTGAACAACTTGTTCTGCCTTCAAACACGTCATTTTACTAACAACTGTTTCTCAAATCTCAGAGTTCAACACGGGATTCGCAAAAAGCTTGCTCTTGAAAGATGGGTCAGTACTCAGTTTATTTAGACCAGCTTGCTCCTCAGAATCACAACCTGGGAGTATTATTAATTATTTATGTATATATTTCAAAATACGTAGTTTTGTGTTTTATATTGTGTAGGTCTCCGGCTAACCAGCTAACTCAAGTTATTACTGTCTTACTGAAATACTTCTGCTCATCAGTTGTGCGCCACTATTACCTAAAACTGAGTGTATTAATGCAGATTGTCTGTCGTTCTTACTACTTTGAGTAAAGATAAACAGTTCCCACATGTGCACCGCAATAAATATGAAATATACACATGGGTTTGTTGATGTACATACTCTTGTTAATGCTGATGGTGAAGAATTACAGCTACAACATCTCATGATGTGCCTTAAACTAGTGTATCACTGAGAAACGTCCTGCTCAAGTCGTCCTTGCGATTGAATAACTTGAATAACTAGTTCTTCCAATGTTTCATCATCAGACTCGCGCTCGGATTGATATGGTAAAATCAACGTCATCGTTACTGTCTTTATAGTGTATACAATCACTGAGCTTTAGGAAGCTTCTGGTGCTGAAGTTTATGGTAATGGCCATTTTGTTTCTGACATGCGCTGTATGCGGTAGACCAATCACAATAGACTGGGCCGTCTGACCAATCAGAGCAGAGTAGCTCACGGAAAGGAGGGATTTAGAGAGATTGATTCATCCAGTGAGTCATTTGAGAATCATTGAACAAAGTGGTGATGTGCAATGTATATTATGAGAAAATGAAAGTGTTTTTTGACCTTTGATGCATGTAAACCTGCTGTAGGAGACTCCAAAACAAAACCAGGTCTTGTGACCAACTGTGTCAAAGTACTGAGATCAGAAATCGCCATACATGTGAAATCACAATAATTTGAAAGTAGCCATGATGTGTTGCTATGGAGGCAGTTTTGTGTTAATAGGTTCCACAGTGATGCCACAATGTGGATGATGTAGAGAACAACTCATAGAGTAATGCTCTTTTTGAGTTTTGAAAATTACTGGTTTATGGTTTAAAAAAAGTTTAATTCCTCATGTTGTGAGCCTGCATCTTAGAACAAACGCTACAGTACCTGTAAATGATCAGGTGTTGCAAGATTTAAACCTAGAGGTGAAGAAATAGCAATAACAGATCTGTGGAAAAAATAATCCACCTGTTTAAAGGATTAGCTCACTTCAAAATGAAAATTTGCTGATAATTTACTCACCCCCATCTCATTCAAGATGTTCATGTCTTTCTTTCTTCAGTCAAAAAGAAATTAAGATTTTTGAGGAAAACATTCCAGGATTTTTCTCCACATAATGGACTTAAATGGCAACCAACTGTGAAGGTCAAATCAATGCAGTTTAAAAGGGCTTCAGAGGCTCTGCACGATTCCAGCCGAGGAATAGGGTCTTATCTTGTGAAACCATCGGTCATTTTCAAGAAAAAATAACAATTTATATACTTTTTAACTACAAATGCTCGACTTCGGTGTTGTGATTCTTCGTGGCGTGTGACGTCATTACGTCGGAAAAGTCACGGCCGTGATGTACGTGGAAGTACCGACCCAGTGTTAAAACGAACGTGCAAAGACTAAATCAAATGCCATTTACAAAAATAAAGGTGAAACAACGACGTCGGACGATTTTGAAGTTGGAGGAGAACATGAGATGGAGTTTTTCGGCACTGGGTCGGTACTTCCACGTACGTCACACGTGACCTTTCCGGCGTGATGACGTCACACGTCGTGAAGAATTACAACACTGAAGTCGCGCATTCGTGGTTAAAAAGTATATACATTTTTATTTTTTCTTGAAAATGACCGATCGTTTCACTAGATAAGACCCTATTCCTCAGCTGGGTTTCCCTTCGAAGTGCTTTTAAACTGCATTGATTTGGAACCTCAACAGTTGGTTGCCATTTAAGTCCATTATGTGGAGAAAAATCCTGGAATGTTTTCCTCAAAAATCTTAATTTCTTTTCGACTGAAGAAAAAAAGACATGAACATCTTGGATGAGATAGGGGTGAGTAAATTATCAGGAAATTTTCATTTTGAAGTGAACTAATCCTTTAATTAGGCATTATGGATTTGAAGCAGGTTTACCACCTCTTACAAAGACTACAGCTGAAGCTGTGTGTGCTCACTCATTCTGCATTTAAATAGCACAGATATTAAACTCTTGAATGAGTCAGCTAACCAAGTAGGAGAATAAATGATTAAGCATTTTCTAGAATTGAACCTCTAAAGATAATTTTCAGTTGATATTTTATGCTCGGTTCATTTTTCCAGCTGTCAGATGTTAAACAACAGACTCTTCTCATCTCAGCACGGCAGGTCAAAGCTCTGCTGTGAGATCAGAGCTCAGACCTTCAACCCTCTCAATGTGAGACAGATCTAAATGACTTTTACACACACATGCTACATAGACTGCAGCTCTGGGGTGAAGAGAGGTTTAGTTGTAGGTACAGTGCAGGGTATTGCATCTAAGAGGTCAGTGTTTTCTTATAATTCTTAATTTTATATAATTTAATTAAATCCTGTTGGAATGACAGTTTACAATATGGAACACTTTCGTTCGCCCAAGAAGGACTGATGTTCCATTTAAGCACATTACAGAAGTTCATATTGACAAATTTGGGTGTAACTGACAAAATATAAACCTCAGGGTGAGAAATTGGTCTACCAGCACAGTCTTTAGTACCTGGCCAAACTAAAAGTTAAATAAAATAATCATGATATTCATGATTTTAGTTCATTTTATAACTTCAAAATCAAATATCAATATGTAATATTTTAAATAAATACTCAATATATGGCCAAGCCCTATTGTATATCTTTCTGCTTTTATGAAATTGGCAAAACTAACATACTTTTGAGTGATCTCATTTAAGACGGCTTCTCCACACTGAAAAAAACAAGTAAAATTTACATAATTTTTCTTTGTCAAATTTTTGCACGCATATTTTTAAAGTAAATTTCACATATGAAACTAAGTTAAGTAAAATTAACAAAGAAAATAAGTAATTTTAACTTGGCCAGTAAAAGGTTGAGTAATTTCTACTTCGCTGAAGTTTCCTTTGAAATACCTTTTATTCAAACAATATAGCACTGAATTAAACCACGCTTTTAAAGTGTACGCTTTACTTAGAAACATCTAAGTGAATAACACAATAGATATTGTGTAGACACCATTTCTACTTAATAGTAATAATGTGGCACCTGAACACAGAGACCTCAGTACTTGGTACACAATACACAGTGACAGTAACATTCGATGGATAGTTTTTGAGTATGAATGTGTCATTTTGAGTAGAAAATGAAGTCCAAATATCACAAAATGGCAAGTTACTAAACCTAACAACAAAAGCAATGATGAAACAATGTAAATACAGCTGGAAAAATCAACCTCGTTAATTATTCCAGCCCCAGTGCATGATGGGAACACCAGTATCAGAAAAGTTGAGTAGTTTTACTTAATTTTATAACGTTGATATTTACGCTTTAATTTATAAAAGCTTGAATTGAGTACTAATATAGAATTTACTTAGTTTTTTTAAATTCTTGCCTGAAGTAACTTTTTCATGTAGAAATTGCATTTTTTTTTTCTGTAGTATTTACTTCACCACATAATAATTTTTATCAGTGCAGTAGATACAAGAAAGGGTTACACTTTATTTTAAGGTGTCTGTGTTAAAGTGTAATTATACATTTAAGTACTGAGCAATATTAATTAACTACATGTACTTACTATAGGGTTATGGTAGGATTGGGGTTTAGTTTAGGGTGAGTTACACATGTTGTTACTATGGTAAATACATGTAACATATGTAACAAGGACACTGTAAAATAAAGTGTTACCCAAGGAAGATATTCCCAGACCAAACAAACATATTGCATGTTTTAATATGCACGCCTTTGACATCTGATGATAAAAGAATGATAATTATTTTCTTCTTAAAGGCATATCACTGTTCTCATCTCATTGAAGCTGGTACAAAGCTGTCTATTGTGTAGTAGTGTCCGCAGAGGAAAGCCACAGCAGCTGCAGTGGGCACAGCGACAGACTTCACTGCTAGCCATGGCCACTTTCACAAAAGACACAGTGAAATCCAGCCACGTAAATAAATAAACCTCTTTCATGGGGCAGATCTTCAATGATCTGACACATCTGCACTGAGGAATCCACAAACAGAGCACGTTTCCACACACATCCCACTTAAGCATGATATAGGTGATTTAAAATCTGTCATCATCTACTCACTTGTTACTTACTCACGTTATTCTAAACAAGAACACAAAATAGTATATTCATAGAATGTCTAAGCTGCATTTTCCTAATAATGAAAGCATGAGAAAGTATAAAATGCACCAAACGTTGTGCATGCCATAAAGACGTTGCCTCTGTGTGACATTAATGACACCAACACTCTGGAAAATAAAGGTTCTTAATTGGCATCTAGTGTTCCATGAAGAACCTTTAACATTCATTAAACTTTTCGGTAACACTTTACAATACGGGTGCACTAATATGCACTAAATAATGTTTAACTAATGCACAGATAATCACGAGTTAATGTATGACTCATGAAGAACTAAACTATTTATTAATGATTACTGCATCAGCAACTAATGAACATTCTATATGATTAATAGATTAAGTAATACACACTATATTGCCAAATTTATTGGGACCCTCCAAATCATTAAATTCAGGTGTTTCAATCACTTCCATGGCCACAGGTGTATAAAATCAAGCACCTAGGCATGCAGACGCTTCTACAAACATTTGTGAAAGAATGGGTCGCTCTCAGGAGCTCAGTGAATTCAAGCGTGGTACCGTGATAGGTTGCCACCTGGCAATAAGTCCATTCGTGAAATTTTCTCACTACTAAATATTCCACGGTCAACTGTTAGTGGTACTATAACAAAGTGGAAGCAATTGGGAACAACAGCAACTCAGCCACGAAGTGGTAGGCCACGTAAAATCACAGAGCGGGGTCAGCGCATGCTGAGGGTCACAGTGTGCAGAAACCGCCAACTTTCTGCAGAGTCAATAGCTACAGACCTCCAAACTTTGTGTGGCCTTCAGATTAGCTCAAGAACAGTGTGTAGAGAGATTCATGGAATTGGTTTCCATGGCCGAGCAGCTCATCCAAGTCTTACATCACCAAGTGCAATGGAAAGCGTCGGATGCAGTGGTGTAAAGCACGCCACCACTGGACTCTAGAGCAGTGGAGACGTGTTCTCTGGAGTGACCAATCACGCTTCTCTGTCTGGCAATCCGATGGACGAGTCTGGGTTTGGTGGTTGCCAGGAGAACGGTACTTGCCTGACTGCATTGTGCCAAGTGTAAAGTTTGGTGGAGGGGGGATTATGGTGTGGGGTTGTTTTTCAGGGGCTGGGCTTGGCCCCTTAGTTCCAGTGAAAGGAACTCTTAATGCTTCAGCATACCAAGACATTTTGGACAATTTCATGCTCCCAACTTTGTGGGAACAGTTTGGGGATGACCCCTTCCTGTTCCAACATGACTGTGCACCAGTGCACAAAGCAAGGTCCATAAAGGCATGGATGAGCGAGTTTGGTGTGGTGTGGAGTCCCGACCTCAACCCGATAGAACACCTTTGGGATGAATTAGAGCGGAGACTGCGAGCCAGACCTTCTCGTCCAACATCATTGCCTGACCTCACAAATGCGCTTCTAGAAGAATGGTCAAAAATTCCCATAAACACACTCCTAAACCTTGTGGAAAGCCTTCCCAGAAGAGTTGAAGCTGTTATAGCTGCAAAGGGTGGGCCAACTCCATATTAAATCCTACGGATTAAGAATGGGATGTCATTAAAGTTCATGTGCATGTAAAGGCAGGCGTCCCAAAACTTTTGGCAATATAGTGTATGAATTGCTATTAATTCGTGATATATTAAATCGTGATTATCTGTGCATTAGTCAAGCATTATTTAATGCATATTAGTGCACCCGTATTGCAGAGTGTTACTTTTCCAACACACAAAAGGCTCTTAAATAGTGTAAAAAAGGTTCTTCGAATTGTTAAAATGTTTATCACACTAACTGAAAGGTTCTTTGGGGAACCCAAAATGTTTCTTCTATGGCATTGTTGTGAAAAGTCCCTATTTTTAGGAGTAGCATTGTGTCTCACAACTGAATGTAACACAAGTTAGAATTCATGCATTTATGAATCAGATTTGAGAGCTATAGCAAAGCGCAATACTTCCAGTCACCTAAAAATCTAAAACTCGGCTCCTCATGTGGCTTCAAAAGACTTGGAATACAGTGCAAAAGTTGCATGCACTACTTTTATGATATTTTTATCGTGTTTTTTGTGCTTATAGCTTGACAGTAATTGGCCAGGTCATCAAATATGTTCAGTGTATGGAAAAGAGAGGCTCAGAAATTCTTTAAAACATCTTTTGTGTTAAATGGAAGAACGAAAATCCTACTGGTTTGAGTTAATGATGACAAATTCTTTTGAGATCAGTGGAACATTTTACTAAAGCAGGGAGTAAGCTGTCACATCGGCTCTCAAAGTATTAAGAAAAGACTGTCTAATTTTAATGCAAAGAGCGTAAAGGAGTGTCAATAGCCTGTAGCGCAGCTAAAATAGAGAACGCCGAAGACTAGGGTGTCAGTTTTCTATGTGTGTTAACAGAGAGAAAGCAAGAGAGAAGTTTGAGCCGAGAAAAGCAGGTCATGAAAAAACAGCCGTTTTCCTCCATTCCTCTGGACGGGGTTTTAATGACTTCCAGACTGAAGGCAGCTCAGCCTCTCCTCCTCTTATGGAGCGGATTCAGCCTCTGCGTACTGCCTCTTACCCAACACTTCTGAAAGCCACGCCAGCTCTTTAGAAAAAGATGAATTATTTCAAAGCATGTAATTGGTTGTGACGAAGGAGTACAAACATTCCTTAAGTACTAATGCTGCTTCATGAACCGCGCCATTGTTTTCCAGGGCCAGATTTAAAGTAGCAAGTTAATTCTAATTACATCGCTCCCCTTCCCCCGCTCGCCTCATGATAAACTGACGGCACACTATTTGCTTAGCGCGTTTCTATTAGGCGGCCCTGCCAGAAAGGGTGCGAATGGAAAGATACTTCACACTCGCGTACTTCACACACACCACGAGTCACCCCAACACGAGTCACTTTCACCCCAACCTGAGATTAGAAGCTGTTGTTAAATTGATCTTCACTTTCTCGCATTCAAATGCTAGGTGTCAATAGTTGTTTGCCTACTATAGAGAGCTGCAGGAATTTTTGCAGGCCAAAACCCGGAAACTAGTTGCATTTTAGCACTTCTGGTTCCATCATTCTGTTAAAGGCCTGAAATAAGGTTTGTGATAGTTTGCAACAGTGTGCGGCGCGGGACAAGTTTTGAATTGCTGAGTGCGGATGCGGGAGGGAAGATACTGAGCACCGAAAGCGGGATAAAGAAATGATTCGTGGGATCCCACAGAATAAATAACAACAGCACACAGAAGTCTGTCACTGGAGATCTGAAGTGTTGTGTGTGTGGAAATTGGAAAAAATAGCTTATAGACACTGGAACAAAACAGAATCTATCCGGACCAGACTGAAAAATCCATGTAGACTTCCTATGGGATTTTGAGGGCAGGAACGGGACAAAATGTGAAAGTTATAACATATTTTGGGCAGGAGCGGTACAGAATCTTGTGGGATTGAAAATCCATCCTGCGCAGAACACAAGTTCAAGATATTTTTATTCTATGCCATTAAAGTCCTCATGAAATCAAAATTGAAGTTTTTTTGGCTTTTAGTATGATTATGTTAGCCTTACTGTTATCTATAAGCTAGCATGCTCCAAAACAATGACAAAATTCACATTTAGAAGATATAAACATTCAAAAATTACAGTCTCTCACTTCCGCCAACATCACTCTGCACTTCAGCTTCTCATCAGATTTTCTCTCCAATCAAATGCTCTCTAGAATCTGAAGCCCCACCCCCTACATTATAAACAGACGCAGAAGCTGCGGCTGAAATCGGTCACTTGTTCACACATTTACTATTTTCTACAGTGGCACATAGTGCACTATATAGGGGATAGGGAACGATTCAGACAGTGTAAATATGCTTTCCATTGGGGTGAATGAAGTCTAGTTTCAGGTTAGTGTCACGCGAACCGCCGCAGCTCCGGTCCAGAGACACGATAGCACAGAGCGGATCATGTGATCAAGTCACTGCAGACCAGAAAACGTATCGGACCCGTTTGAATTCTGCACAGAATTTTATTTTAAAGTGATATGGAGGAGATTAGGAGGAGAAACGGTTAGAGATTAGGAGGAAACTGCGGCTTTACCGAACTCACAGCTCTGAGCTGTGATATAAATTAAACGCTATTGGCTATTTTAAAAAGGGGGAGGAGCTGTTTTATATGTCCCGCCCTGTCTTCCTTTTTCAGTGGAAATTACGTCAGCACATTGAATAATGCTGCGCGTTTCAAGGCACTTCAGTGGGACTTTAAATACATCAGTAAAATCCCCTTTTAGTTGTCTTGAAAATGTAGAATAAGTGTTTAAATGGGACTATAGAGGTTGTCGAGGACATTAAACATCCTCACGCTGAACAGGTAAACTCATCTACTCATTAGTTGCTTTCACAGCCTAACTTTGTTTATAATCGTGCTTATGCAGACTATTTCATTTATATATTATACTAAAAACCAGCCAATTCAAACATATTACATATGTTGGAAAAATCCCTTATATTTCTGTCAGATTGGGGCAAACAAACTAGTTGAAGTGGGTACGTAGATAATAAAAAGAGGTTGTTTGTCAACTGATGTCAGTTTTGTTGATTATAATGGTGATCTAGGTTTGTTGCATTGCACCGAATGTAGAAAATAGGAAAACAGATACTCGCTGTGTCCTCATAAAAGCTCACCATAAACAGATATAAGCAAGGCCACATGAAGTCAATGTCATTGGAACTGATCAGACTAAACAAGCAGAGCGAAAGAACATGTGCTTCAGGTCAAAGTCATCTGGGAAACAGAATGACCACTCAGAGAAGCCAAACAGCGATACGTCCTATCAGAAACACGTAACAGCTGCGCACAGCCTGTGCTGGGACTCGCAGCGCTCAGATTTCATTCAAATCTTCATCTCAAATCACCATATTTCTATGAAAAACAAAAAACAGTTAAGTATAAATGGCTAAAAGCCCCACATTTTCCCCCAGGCACAGTACCATGTGGGCTTTTTACACCAAATATTATTCAACATTTTCTCAGAAACTATTTAATGTCCTTCAACAAAACTATAAGTCATACATATATGTCATATTTTGCAGGGATTCAGATAAGACACCATGTCAACAAACAATTCTCATAAATAAAAAATGATTACATGTTGGATCAAATTACCTCTAAATTCAATCTTCTGTTATTGTACGCAGCTGACGCATGGATCAGAAAAATTTGCAGGAGTTTAGGAAAGTGGTGATTTTCGTTTGCTATTTAGTGTTTTTGGGGAAAAGAAATAAAAACAAAAATTGCCTTTTTCCTCAGTGGTCATTCATGTCATGCTTTTGAAGTAAAGTAACATCTAGAGTCTAAAAATCTCTGAATTTGGATTTATGAAAATCCATCCATCTACAATAATGGCCAAAAGTGATGTCTGGCCTAGGACACCCTTTATTCAAATATATTACACTTTATTTGTTAAAACTTTATTTTACAGTGTCCTTGTTACATATGTTACATGTACTTAGTAATAACAGTAAATTATACATAATTACTTGCAACTAACCCTCAACCAAACCCTAACCCTATAGTAAGTACATGTTATTAATTAATATTACTCAGTACTTAAATATATGTGTAAATATAAATATATGTGTATTAAATAGAAGTGTAACCCTTTATTTTAAGGTGTCTGTGTTACAGTGTAATTATACCTTTAAGTACTGAGTAATAATAATTAACTACATGTACTTACTATAGGGTTAGGGTTTGGTTTAGGGTTATTTGCATGTAATTATGCATAATGTATAGTTATTACTATAGTAACTACATGTAACATCTGTAACAAGGACACTGTATAATAAAGTATTACCAAATATTATAAATTTGCTAAAGATTTTGTAAGCATATTGCATAGTTGTGCTTGGAGTCGATTGTTTCATTTGTAAAAATAACGCAATGAAACATGCCAAATTGTGCGGATGTTATTTTTGGCCAGACTGTCACGTAAAATATTAGTAACTGATTATGTTGTAGTCAATGTGTGCTTTTTTGTTTTTGCATAGTAAAATAAAACTTGTAGTTGTAGTTTGCCTTTTTTGCCAAATACTTTTGTCAGATAAATACTTAAAACAAGTTTAGTGTTTTGATAAAAATTTACAATATTTTCCTCATATTTTACTGGTTAAATCGAAGAATCGACGCTTCGATAGGAGCCTGAATCAACTACCAATCTCACAGTCGAATCTTCGCAGAGGTGTTATGAAACGAAGATCATGCCATTTTGGCTATATGGAGATGACGTGATTACTCCGCGCTGTTTACAGTAAGCTTATTAATAGTTTTTCATTTAAATATGCTCTAAATGATCATCTTTGACCGTTGCGCCACGTCTCGCAGCTTTTTCAACGTGTCGTGCTCGAGACTCAGCCTTCTTTTCCATTCATCACTGCTGCAGCTCTGCAGTTTGATACTATTACGCGTCTCATGTTTTTAAGAGCAAACACCCTTTCTGTTTGATCATCCGTTATGCCTTTCACTCTGACGTCAAAATATGTTGTCAAATTGAACAGATAGTGAAACTAAAGCGCTTCTCATGCGGGCGAATGAAAACAGCGGCGCAGCGTTTAAAGATGGCTGACATCACAGAATTTACCGGTATTTTGCTGCTGATGTGAGAACGGTCTGTTGCTTGTGTGAACAGCATATTTGTGTATTTACCGGTAAAGTCATTCTGGTAATCTCCCGGGATTGCTGTGTGAAATGGGCTAATGTCTGATTTCACATAGAACTAGCGGTTTTCCTCGCACACAATTTGAAAAGACTCAAATTGACACAGGCAAAAAAAGTGAAAGACTGGATTTGTTTCTCAATCAGGTAGGGTACAAGTGATTTCAAAACATTTCAGCGGTTCTAATGTGATTTTTGGAAGCTGTGGGCATGTTTAGCAAAAAAGACAGCCACTCCAGGTTACTTTTGTTATTTTAATAATTTCTTTATTTTAATTTTATTTATTGATCACTCAGGGTAATCTAATTTAACTATTTGTGGCTTGTGTTTTAAATATTCTTTAGGCATTTTACACACATTTGTTCTGCCCCTTGTGACTTGATTCTGACTTATTTCATTTTTAAATATATGAGAAAGGTATATTCTGTTCTAATTTAATACTGTAAATTAATTTTTGATTGTTTTTCGGTGCATTGATGTTGCGCTGTAGCGTGCTCGCACAGGCGATTTAACCGATTTAATTAGATTTGCCGACATGTGAAATGCAAATCCTGTCTGCAGTGTGGCCTTTCTGCGGTTATTTATTTATTACTTTTTTAGGTTTATTGATCCAAAATGTTTTTATACATTTTGGATTGTGGGAAAAACCAGAGCACCCATAGGAAACCAACACAGACATGGGAGGACATGCAAACAGAAAGTGCTCCAGCTGGGACTTGAACCAAGGACATATTGAAGGAAAATGTGATGCTACAGAAAGAAATGCAGAACTGCAGTGATTACCTGCACATACTGCAACAATTATTTGCAGAGCCTGCAAGACTATCAATGTACTCAAGGTTTAAGATGCGAATAAAACCATGGCGCTGGTGGCAGAGAAACAGAGATACATACAGACATCTGGGGCCTCGTCCGATCCGTCCGGGCAGTCCTTCTCTCCGTCACACCGCCAGCCTTTGGAGATGCACGTCACCTGATCCCTGCAAACAAACTGCTTGGGGCTGCAGGTTTTTGGAGCTACAAAAAAGAAGAGCCAAAACAAATAATGTTAACAATGCATTCAGCAATTAGCACTGGTAAATGCTTACTTGTCAGGGGGAAAAAAGCATATATGTGACACATGTGTGTCCAAAATCCACTGAAATCAGATAGCCCGTATGAATGTTTGTGGTCTGGACAGTGTTTGACAGTGTACCGCTAGTTGCTGATGTCTATTTCAAAACAAAATTATCAAATTATCTGCCCGCCAGACTATTTTTCCCCAGCCTGGCCATTTCCTCTACAAGGCCGATGTCTGACTCCTGCTCTATTCTGGTGCCATACAGTTCAAAATAAACAAACAAACAAACAAAATCGAATATAATAAAAGTCTTATTATTCAGAATGATATATGCTGATGCAGATGCAATACCAATAGTTTGATGGTAATGTCTTGAGATTTTGTGCTGTACGATTTGAATTTTCTTATTCTGTTGAATGCTTAAATAGATAGTTTAGCCAAAAATTAATATTCAAGTTCAAATTCAAGTTGTTCCAAACCTGTATGAATTTCTTTCTTCTGCTGAACACAAAAGAAGATATTTTGAAGAATTGTCGGTTAACCAAACAGTGTTTTTTTTTCATACTATGAAAGCCAATGGGGCCCATCAACTGTTTGGTTAACTGACAGTTCTTCAAAATATCTTCTTTTGTGTTCAGCAGAAGAAAGAAATTGGTCAAGCTTGAGAATTTTATCTACATTCCTGAGTTAAGATTTCTAGAAAACCCAGACTGACTCAGTTACAAAAAATTGTTTTGCAGACTGACATGAAAGACGTTAAGCACCCAGTCGCGTATCTTTGCAATATATTGTAAAATAATGATTCATCTCAGAGTTGGTTTGGTTCAAGGTTTAGTATTTGTTAATGAAGAAATGTTTGAAATGCCTAATGGAGAAAACCAATGGAAAAAGTATTTCCCGGAGCCAGGGCACTGGAAAAGGGGGTCGTGAGTGTTGAGCTCTTTCCCGCTCTCTCTCCTGACTGTACGTGTTTCGAGTCAGACCAGCGTGTCTCGGCACATCCAGGTCAGTGTTCCCACACCAGTGCCAGTGATGCAATGAGTCTAGAGGCCATCAAAGGACATCTTGTTCTGGCTTGGCTGCACAAGGTGCAAAAATGTGACCGCTTTTCATTGGTTGACTATTTGGAATCAAGTGCGAATTCATTCCAGACCACCTTCTCAAAAGCTCTCTAAAAGCCTCAAGTCTGCTATCTGCACCGCACCTCTAGACACAAACACCAAGAAATGCAGAGCTGACTATCAACTACAACTTCCTCCACAACACTTGCTTCCACGTTTCCCCACCCTCGTGCCAGTAAACACGTCATCAGAGATGTCGCTGCAAGTTATTTTTATAAAATATTACGAGGCACATGAATTTAAAAAAAATGATGTGCACAGATAAATCCTTTATCATAAATACGGCAATATTCCAAACTAGTCTACTCTAGTTTGAAAATGGGAAATATTATGCAAATGGTTCAAATGTCTGATGATCAGTAGCGGCCTTTGCTATGTTTCACTTGTTTCTTGAAACGGGCCTCGCAACAGAACGGGCCTCCGCTTACGCTCGGAAAAAAGCTCCGCCCCCCGCAGCGCACACACACCAGGGCCGGACATTAACTTAAAAAATGCCACCAAAATGAATAAATATGCTTCCAAAAAACAATATATGGTGCAAAAAAAACTGTATAAGTTCTTGTTTTTAATATTTATAAGCAATATCACACCAGCAAAAGTGCTGTTTTCCCGAATATCAGCACATTAGCAAAAGTGATACTGATTTTATACAACAATTCAATAAACAATAAGTTAATAGGCTATTAGGCAACTTACATCTGAAATATTTCCAAACAGTAGAGCCATTGCACGTCTCAGTTTCAGTTTCGTTAATACTGAATTAAAGGGATAGTTCACCCAAAAATGAAAATTCTGTCATTAATTCCTCACCCTCATGTCGTTCCAACCCGTAAGACTTTTGTTCATCTTCGGAACACAAATTAAGATATTTTTGATGAAATCCGAGAGCTCTCTGACCCTCCTTTGGGAGCAACGCAATTTACACATTAATGATCATTAAAGTAATCCATGTGACTCCAGTGGTTTAACATCAATTTTATGAAGCGTCGCAAGTGCTTTGTTTGCTCAAAAAAACATAATTTACCTCATAAAATACCACATTTTTAGGTGAACTAACCCTTTAATCCGCGTTTTTGAATGAATCGTTCTAATGAATGACTCGCCGACTCACTCAGTCACTGGTTTTGAACAATCGTTTGACTCACTCGTTAAGACAATGATTTGCCGCCCCCTAGTGGCGGTTTTAGTATCATTTCATTTTAGCTGAGGGACTGAAGGACGAAGATTGAATGCTGTTTTTGTTTTGGGTTGTGATTGTAACAATAGTTCTGGTTAAAGAGATAGAATGTGTTTATAAATAGACTATTAAGAGCGAAATATAAGACAACATTGTAAATATAACAGAGATAAAGTATATAGTATGTCTTTTTTTCCTCTGGGGGGAAGGAGCCTCCGACTGTTTCTTTGAAATGGGCCTCCGAATTGCAAATGTACGATATGCTGAAAAAAATGCCACAACTAACATTCTGACATGTTTTTGTCACATCCACCAGCCGGAGTGCCCATGATCTCCACCAGAGGGCACTCCTCCCGACGCCCTTGCTTTCCCATCATGAACTCCCAATTCCCATAACCTATAGCCTAGACTCATTATTGTTTGATCCCTTCCACCAGTGTCTCATTATCTTGTTAAACTCTGCCTTTATAAGCCCTGTGTTTTTAGTCATTCTTTGTGAAGTCTTGTATGTTCAGTGTTACACTGCAATTTTGAGCCCTCGTATCCCCTGTGTTTTCTGCATTGGTGTTTATTGTCTGGATTATCTGCACAGAGTTTTGACCAATTGCCTGTTACATGGATATGCTTCTGGATTGCCCAATAAAGCTGCATTTGGATCTTCACCCAAGTCTCGGAGCAGTCCGTAACAGTTTTAACATTCAAAAATGTTAGTGGCAGGAAATAAAAATGAATCCACACATTTTTCAACAGATTCTAGAATGTTGGAATCACTGAGGTAACAGTGATTCTGTTTCTCTTTAAGGTGACCACTGGCACAGTGTTTATTTATTCTTTATACTGTATATATTTTCTTAAATAAATTTGACCAGTGGTTATTACAGAGCATTCCTGGGCTGCAAAGACATGAAGGGCGTCTTTATGTGGCTTTCTGCAGTGAGGAAAAAGTGCAGACATATTCACATACACTATTGCAAAACTAAAGACTACTATTAAGACATACAGTATGAAAGAACATCTTGAAAATTCTATTTTACTATTATTATTATCACAGTTCTGACTCTCGGCTCTTTTAACACCATCAATAGATTTACTGTTCATTTTTTCTTTCATCTGGCGAATTTTACCTCAGTGATTCTAACATTCTTTGACTGCGATACTTGGATCCACACACTAAGGCCCTAGAGGAGTCTGCATATGCACTGCTGAAGTCAACTGCAGCTGTAATGGCAGTGGAATAAATGGGAGCATTTACATGGCGTCATAAATCAGAGACTATAACCAGCAGCAGCCGTACGACTGCCGGCCAGGAAGAGGAAGTGGTTAGGAGGTTATCTGCCACACTTCACTTAGACACATCTGTATAGAGCCTGACTCAATAATGAGGTTAAATAAAGCTTCAACAAAAAAGGTGAAGGTTGTCAACATTGGTTTATCTTTGATTCTCTTTTATATATAGCATTAGAATATTCTGACACAGTTCAAATGTTAATATAACACTATAAAGGCCTGTACACACCAAACTATAATGATATAGTTCTAATTTTAAAAGAATAGCACAACTATAACGATAATGACACAGAGGAACAATATCGTTGGAATTACGTTTTTTTCCAGCTGATGAACGATAGAAACATTGACAGCCAATCAGAATTCATCCTGCTTTAAAGAGCTCGCGCATTTAAAGTGGCAGACGGCAAAAACGCAGCATGTGCAAAATAATAAACAGAACGATTGTGCGTCGGTGTGGACGCTTTATAGTTATCGTTCTTGGTGTGAACGGGCCTTAAAGGATTAGTTCTCTTCAGAATGAAAATTTCCTAATAATTTATTCACCCCCATGTCATCCAAGATGTTTATGTCTTCTTCAGTCGAAAATAAATTAAGGTTTTTGAGGAAAACATTCCAGGATTTTTCTCCATTTAGTGGACTTCAGAGGGGTCCAACTTGTTGAAGGTCCAAACTGCAGTTTCAATGCAGCTTCAAAGAGCTCGACACAATCCCAGCCAAGGAATAAGGGTCTTATCTAGCAAAATGATCGGTCATTTTCTATAAAAAAAAAGTTATATACTTTTTAACCACAATGGCTCGTCTTGCACTAGCTCTGCGATGGGCGTCCACGACTTTACGCATTAACGCAAGACGAGCATTTGTGGTTAAAAAGTATTTGAATTTTTATATTTCGTAGAAAATGACCGAACGTTTGGCTAGATAAAACCCTCATTCCTCGTGCAGAGCTCTTTGAAGCTGCACTGAAATTCCATTGTGGACCTTCAACCCGTTGGACCCCATTGAAGTCCACTATATGGAGAAAATCTCAAAAACTTTAATTTCTTTTCAACTGAAAAAACGAAAGTGAGACATAAGAAAGACATAAACATCTTGGATGCCATGGGGGTGAGTAAATGTGAAGTGAACTAATACTTTAACACAAATTTCTGATGTCATTAATTATTAATTTGCCAGTATTGCTGCATTAAATGTTTAAAATTCTGTCCATGAAAGAGAACAACTAAAACTCCACTGGGTTTTGTTATTGATTCCCTCTGAGGTTAAACAAACTAAAAGTTTGGGTTTATTTATCTATACATTTAACTATAAAATTCAAAGGAGGACAATGATATTTCAATGTTATAATTTATGAATAAACAATGTTTATGTAGCATTTGTTGTATTACCTTAAATTTATAAAAAAAAAAAAATTACCAAATTTTACCAAACTTCTTGTGTCCAAACTGGAAAAAAATTTCTTCCTTAACTGTCATGAAAATAATGTCACAACTTTCATGGTTTTGATACTAATTTTGATTTCAAATGTGTTCAGAGTTGCTACTAAACACTTTTTAAATGTGTACCTATTTCATGTAACTGTGAAAAGTTAAATATTGAATAAAATGAATAAATATAAATGAATACATTAAATACATTTTTTATATAACCGTCAAGTTTTTTTAACTAGGTAAACACTGATTAAAAAAAAAAAAAAAGTAAATGAAAAATGATTTAAAACCAAGACCATTTTGATAATCCAGTTCTTTTTTTCTTATAATATTGGGCTGACACATCTTCAGTATTTTGAGGTTAATGAAGCAATGTAGAAAGCAAGCAAAGAGTACATGCAAATACAGAAATGCTCTAACTACTGCTGAAAAATAAAGATAGAATTAAGCTAAAGTAAAGTAACCTCATAAAAGACAATCAAAGACATTCATCACAGAAGAAACACTGAATTATTCTTGAAGATGAGCAATGATTGGCTCGTCTGGAGTCTCTACAGTAGGTGAACAGTGAATAATACTGTGAGTAATAGGCTGTAGTTTGCAGACGGTATGCGACTGTAATTACATTACGAATATAGAAAATTAGATCTGAGCCAAGGAAAAGAACAATAATGGAGTGAATAATAATGTATGAAGAGAACAAATGGAGTGTTGGAGACTCGAGGAGCGCAGTGCAGGGGAATGTCACACGATCAATCAGGGCTGTGCGCCATTCAGAAATGAACTGAGGATGTCTTTTAAATTACAGTCTCATTCCTGAATTTGAACTGAGGTAGCAAACAGGATGCAGAATTCCTATTCAAATTAAATTAGGAATTAAAAAGGCCTGCAATTCATAGACATTCACATAAATGTTTTTAATTAGAAAAAGAAAGTTTGCTTGACAAAGCTGATTGCAACATTTCTGGTTTTGTCTTATTCTGCCCCTATTATGCTCTAATTTTGTTTTGGAGTCTCCTACAATAGGTTTACATCAAAAAACATTTTAATATTCTCATAATATCCATTGCCGCATCAGCTCTTTTCTCTCAGTGTCTGAAACGGTTCGATCAAGGATTCGGTCTCTCTAAACCCCGCCTTTCTGAGAGCCTGCTCTGCTCTGATTGGTCAGATGGCCCAGTCTGTTGTGATTGGTCGACCGTGTCAGAAACCAAACGCTCATTATCATATCTGAATCTCAGCTCTGGATCTTCCTCAGCTCTTGACACTCAGTGATACGAACAGTAACGATGGCGTGGGCTTTACCGTCTCAATCTCATCAAAGTGGATTTGCTTTGGCAGCAGAAACAGCGTCTTCTCCACATGAACAACACCAACCAAACTCTTCCAGTCTCAGCTACAACTACAGCGCTTGAGGGGCAAAGTAGACGTTGTTCATGACAGCCAATGAAGACCATAGACTGGCATTATGCAAATCTGTTACAAACCTACATAGATTCAGCAGGAAGTGAGACTGGAATTACTGACGACTGGTTTCAGTTCAGAATCACTTCTTACTTTTGGGAGACAAAAACTCCATTTATCTGCACTTTGATCTTTGAAACTTTTGAGATCTTTTACAGTCACAAACAGCTCTATTACACACTATATGAAAAGGAATATCCCAAAAAGCATAACAGGGGCACTTTAAGAACTCCTTGTTTTAGTTATATATATAAATTAGGGTGTTTCTTAGATTTATTAGTTGTTTTTAGTGTAAATGTACAACACATACACACAAGTTTGATTATGTCACCATAATTGACTCTACATTAAAACTTTTAATATTGAACCTTGTCTTAAAACATTACTGACCAATCCTACCTTAATAATTGTTGCCTATATTATCAGACAAGGTTTTTCTTATTTCTAATGCACATCTATAGAATGTGTGTTTGGATAGTTTTAAACATTATTTTACAGAAATTATTAAAATATATAGAAAAAAGTTGTTAGTTGGGCACTTACTGCATAATAGTGACACGACTCAGATGTGTGTGTTTTTTTTACGTAGCTTAGGGTAAATTGAGTTCATAGTTGCATTTGTGCTAGATACATGTGACGTGACTCACTTAAAGCCTTTATTAAGGATGCACAGTATATCGGCCACCATATTGGTATTGTCATGTCTGCCTTGTCTTGTTTAGCACATGTTGTGTTTTTGTTATTTTCTAGCCATGTGCTTGGGTTTTTCATGTTTGGTCTTACGTCATGTCTCCGGTCTATTGTCAACCCCACCCAACTTGACAAACTAAACACGAGGCGCAGGAACATGAAGCACAACAGGGAACAGAAGACATCAGACAACAATCCAGCACAGGACTGCAAACACAAAGAGGTTATAAAGGCAGTTAATGAGGGAGAACAGGTGGGGCAATTAAACCAATAATGAGATAACAAGATGGGCGGGGTTGACAATAGACCGGAGACATGACGTAAGACCAAACATGACAAACCCAAGCACATGGCTAGAAAATAACAAAAACACAACATGTGCTAAACAAGACAAGACAGACATGACAGGTATCGGCTGGTATATGTTCATTTTTAATGTTATCATTATTGACCTGATAGGAACATTTGTCCAATATATTAAAGCCGATAAATAATGGATGATTTCCATCAGCTGAGACAATTCAGATGCACACTGTTCGCCATGATGATGGTTTGAATGAAATTATAATAAGAACATTATAATTGTGTGTTTGGGACATGGCTTTAATGGTATTTGTAATCAGGCTCTCAAAAATTATATTAAAAATTTGGATTAAGATTTATCAGCCAATATATCGGTTATCGGCTTTCAAATATAAATAATTATCGGTTATCGGTTATCGGTATCGGCCAAAATGTTCATATCAGTGCATCTCTAGCCTTTATATAAAATGCATCACAAAAGTATTTTAATGCATTAATTATGCCTTGTAATGAACCTAATAATGCATTGTATGATCTCATAAATAATTATAACCACAATTATACTACATTAGAATCTTATCTATTCATTGTTACACCTCTAGAAAATATAATGCATAAGACAAACAACCAATTTCAGAAACTGCAAATATTATAATGCAGTTTGGTTACAATTATTTATGACAAGATGTAATGCATTATAACGTACATTATGAATACCACTGTAATGCATTATAAACAAAGGCTTTAAGTAAAGTGTTACCAATGCGACTTTTTGTTAGTAGCTTTTAGCCAACTAAGCCACACAATTTGATTTCCTACAACTGCCACACGTCTACAGGAGACATTTCCTGCATGATAAAGACAATGCCAAATTGGATACAATACACCAGAAATGGAGGAAAACACAAAACAATAATTCAATTGAATCGCAAGTACGTGCACACACGTCAGATCCACAGGAGAGCACTGGGCTGCAGCTCTGTGGCAAAATAAAATAGCAATAACATCTTCCGGCGGCCTGAGTAGGTGTGGAAAGCAAACAGTTCTTCAGTGTTGAAGAAGGTTCATGCCGGAAGGTGCAAATAATCTTCTCTTGAAGAAAAATCCCCATTGATGCTTAACAGTAATTGTGGGCGGCATGACCAAATATCCTTTAACATGTCACGACTCATTTGATATTGACATTATCTTTGCTAGAAATAAAGATAGATGCAAATTTGTCAGTTTAAATCTACATTAACGCTATTTTAAAATTGTGGGATTATATGGTTTATTTAATCTATAACATTTCTGTAGAATTTGGCATAAGTATTTTTATTTAAGACTGATATGAGCGGGTAGTAAATATATTATTGCAGATGGTGTTGGCCTTTTGGACAACAACTTTTTTATTTAGCTCTGTCCCTTAGTGCTGGGCGATTGAATAGTCATGATATATTCACAATAATTTTGCTGGCAATATTAAATATAACATTTAATTTAATGTGCTTTTTATTAGGGCATTAAGTTTGCAAAGGATCATTAGATTAGATGCTTATAGATCGTCTCTCACATGTTCATTGCACATGGCTTTTTTATGTCTAAAATGTTTCTCTGAAAAAACAATCATTTAAAGCCATTTAAGAGCACATTATACACATTAAATACACAGTGTTATGAGCCAAAATTCAACATATAGTTTTTCAACGTATGGCAAGTTTGATAAAATCATTTACTGACTTTGTCTGGACAAAATTACAAGCAATCTTTGAACTTCATTGTCATGATAACATTTTGAATTATATGCGCAAGCATATCAGAAATGTACTGTTTACATGGAGCAAACTTCAGCCAGAAAATTCAGCCACCAAAAATTGTATGGAAAAATTAATATATGTGCAGTAACAAAAATTTAAACTTTCAGTGGACCAATTTATGCTTAAAGGGATAGTTCACCCAAAAATTAAAATTAGCCCCTGATTTACTCCCCCTCAAGTCATCCTAGGTGTATGACATTCTTCTTTCAGACGAATACAATCGGAGTTATATTAAAAAAGTCCTGGCTCTTCCAAGCTTTATAATGGCAGTGACTTGTTGGGTCATTTTTGAAGTCCATAAAAGTGCATCTATCCATCATATAACTGCTCCACACGGCTCTAGGGGGTTAATAAAGGCCTTCTGAAGCGAAGTGGCGCGTTTGTGTATGAAAAATATCCATATTTAAAACTTTATAGACTAAAATATCTAGCTTCCGGCGGTCAGCGGTACGCAAGTCGACTTACGGCGAAAGAATAACCCCTGACGCGATGTATAGGAGCATCGCAAGCTTTGACGCCTCTCACGGATAGGGCTAGGCAACAAACTCAAGCCCCTCTTCTCTTATATCGAAATCCTCCGCCATTTCTCTTTAAAAATTCTCGTTTTAGACTTCTAATTCATGACCGGTGTTTTGTTTTGCTCTATCCTCTGCGCTTCTGCGTTCATCAATATGCATGCGTCAAGGGTTCAAGGGTCAAGGGTTACTCTTTCGCCGTAAGTCGACTTGTGTACCACTGACCGCCGGAAGCTAGTTATTTTAGTCTATAAAGTTTTAAATATGGATATTTTTCATACACAAACGCGCCACTTCGCTTCAGAAGGCCTTTATTAACCCCCCGAAGCCGTGTGGAGCAGTTATATGATGGATAGATGCACTTTTATGGACTTCAAAAATTAACCAACAAGTCACTGCCATTATAAAGCTTGGAAGAGCCAGGACATTTTTAATATAATTCTGATTGTATTCGTCTGAAAGAAGAATGTCATATACACCTAGGATGACTTGAGGGGGAGTAAATCATGGGCTAATTTTCATTTTTGGGTGAACTATCCCTTTAATGCTGTTGATAGAGCTTAACTTTTATTGAACACCATGAAATCTGGTGTTACATATACTAATATGGACTCTTATTTTTAATGTTCAGTAATAAATACAGTCCATAAAGGAAACAGAAGATTACTGACTGTAAATTACATGCAAGTGTCTTTACGTCAAGATTTTGCTGCATTTCCTGCTGAACATCTTTCATTTCTATTTCATGGCTTGTTAACTTTGACTCTGGGTTGGGAAATGTTGTAAGTATTCCTGTGATGTTATTTAAATTTTTATCTGTATGTAAATGTAATGCATTCATTTAGTACAATTGATTTCATAAAAAAAAATTTTTTTTTTTACTGATGACCTGATTTTCCTACCACTGGAGAACCACCTTCATGTTTTTGTGAGTCTAAAGTCAGCGCAGAACCAGCTGGTACTACAGGAAACACATCATGCCAAACCACACTGAACGACAGCAGGCATTGCACAGGACGCTTTCTCGCGTTCAAAAGCAGACAGGCAACGAGCAACAGAATGGAAGAGTTTTTGAACAGTTTTAGTATATATGAAAGCACATATGAAATTGGAGCTGTGATGCAGAACTGACATTTCTGACATGTTCCTGTCTCTATGAAGTCCCTCCTTCTGAAAAGCACAATGTGCTCTTATTGGTCGGCTGGAGCAGTGTGTTGTGATTGGTCAAGCGCTTCCAGCGTGTTTGGGAAATGTCCCGCCCCTTACCATAACTGCCAGTTTCAACACACTACTAACTAACTCAACCAGGCCCCGCCCCTTTATTCTGTATGAATTATTTAAATGAGGAATATTGTGACGTGTTGGTTCCTGGAAGAAAACTCAAGACTACAATGGAGGCGTTTTCAGGGAGTTCAGAAACAGAGACACTGATATAGAAAAGAATTTGAGAATTTGTTCATTATATAATCACACATATGTGTCACCACATGGAGAACTCTAAGGCATTTTAAAAAGTTAGTCATTCGAAAGTGCATGAGTCGTGACATATTCCTTAGGTAGGCGGTTTGTATTGTATGCTATTGATCTGTTCACGTCTCTGACATCAGTGCGGGTCTATCATGTATAATTTACTATTTTTGAAAAGGAAATTGTGCACTCATAACGGGTCAGGATTTTCAGTTTTAAAGCTTTATAAAAGTTTACAAAATGTAATATCCACCATATAAACAGAATCTGAGACTTATTTCGAGCAGTGTGATACTGTATATTCAGGCTGTCTCAAACACACATTATAGTCTAGTCAAGCATGACAACTATTCACTGGCAGTTTCTATACTGGAAATTATTTTAGCTTAATGGCATACATTTGAATTATCAAGATTTCATGGCGCTGTGCATTCAAACAATAAAGCAAACACAAAGCCAAATTAAAAATGCAACTTATTTAAGCATTGAACTTCAGGTAGAGACAGAATCGTAACGCAATTGTAATGGATATCTCCACTGTGCATCAGAATTTCAGTTCAAAACTAGGACATTTCACACATTTTGAAGAAATCAAAGATTTTTTCAACTTAACATTTCAATCAGTTGAAAAATGAATGCCTTCCACTAAGATATCCACCACAATCAACAGGGTAAGAACAACCAGCATCTGTAAACCAGATGTTACCAAAGCAACTACTGAGTGTTTGCTCTTTCCAATCAGAGGTAGTTTGAGGAATCAATACCCCCTACCACGACCCAACAGAAGGCTTGTGTCTCATCTCCAGAAAGGAAGCGGCCTTTCCTCTACCCTCACCTCCACTGTTTTGACCCATTTCCAAAGGAAAACTTTTCTTTCACTGAGCACGTTTACATGCACACCAATACACTGACTGATAACTCACATAAACCAGAATTCACCTGTTGTCCTAGTTTACATGCAAACAAATATCCTGGGAAAGCAAGCTGTTATGAACCACTGCTCTGAGCGATCCAAGTACAGCATTTATTTAAGACAATCCATAAGAGTAGTCAAAAACAGGCAAACAGTCAAATACACACAGCAATCAAAACAATCCAAACTAGGCAGAGAACATGAAACACACTAATACAGGTGCTCAGAAATGCAGTGGTAACACTATCAAGATTACATAACAAAAGCAAAGGAGAACACAGCTTAAATAGGCAAACACAAACAAGCTAATGATCCACAGGTGGGAGAAATCAAATCCAAATGAGTCCAGGCAATTAATTATGGGGAATGTTGGGGAATGAGAGCAAATGAGTCGGGAGGAGTGCCCTCTGGTGGTAAACCGCATTTACAAGACTTTATTAATAAATCAGGTTGGTTAGTCCCAGGTAGTGACGTCAAAATGTAATCATTCGTGTATCTGCCTCTTGAGTAGTAGCCTATGTTATGTCAGTTGTGATCATTTTACAACTGGCGAATGGTCCATCCAAGACAAATTCCTTTTGTGTGTAAACATACTTGGCAATAAAGCTCTTTCTGATTCTGATGTTAAATAAAGCATTAAAACTCAGAGAGAATTCCAAAATGTCAGCTGTCGCGCTCAGGACCGTCTGCCGAGGCTGTGGATTACAGGTAATAATGTTTTAAATAATGCTCAGTTTCTTGCACAGACCGGTTGTTTCGCTTCATAAGACCTCAATGCATCATTCATTTTGTTTTGCCTGAATACTGTATATGTTTTTTGACTCTCAAAGCCATTGACTTGCATTATATGAATCATCAAGAACCACGGTTTCAATCAAAAGTCTTCTTTACTGTTCTACTGAAGAAAAAAAGACCCAATACATCTTTGATGGCCTGAGGGGGAGTAAATTAAAAGCATATTTTCATTTTTGGGTGAACTATCCCTTTAAGGTGCTCTAAATGGGCAAAAATCTAGCTGCGTCAATTGATTTATGATTAAGCCGTTTTTGACTTTACTCCAATAAAGGAAAACGGGTTAACGCATTTACATAACCACATGCATTGTCAGCGTATGCATAATCTGGTTAAGAATGCGTGCGTGTAAACGCACTGTCCCTGCACCAACAAATTCAGTTCTCAAACTCTTTACGTCTCACTGCATGAAAGTTCCCTCAGCTCTTCCTTCAGTGCTGTTTTCCTCCATCTGAGCCTGCTGGCGGCCGAGCGAGCGTCTGAGTAATGTGACAGCTATGGCCCTGTGAGCTCAATGTTTCCAGCCCTGCGAGCTCCAAGAACAGCTCTGTTGTCATGAACACTGGTAAAACAGTCTTCACCCTCACTAACACGTTAAAGATGGCAAACACTGTCTATGGGCTAAGATGGTCATCACAGAACTTCTCAAGTATAGAGTGCCTCGCTCATTTTTTAATGAATAAAAACATCTTAAACCAGATTCAACTGGTTTGCTGCTCTTAGTTGGTCTCCCAGGCTAATCGGGCTGGTCTGTTGGCTGGTTTAAAGAGATTTTGGGCACTTTTCAGCTGATCCGACAGGGAGACAAAAGGCAGCTAAACACTGGCTTGGCCAAAGCTAGGAGACCAGCTTAGGCATTTTCAGCAGGATAGTTAATCCAAAAATGAAAGTTCATCACGATTTTATATTGTGATCAATCTTGAAGACATCCACGTCCATCTACTTTTCAAGCGAATCGCAGAGATTGTGATCTTCTATGTCCTCGTAATAATGTTAAAGGGGTCATGAACTGAGAAATCAAACTTTCCTTGAGCTTTTAACATATAAGAGGTCATCATACTATAAGAATATCCTGTAAGTTTCAGAACTGAAAACTTCCTTGTTAGTCCAAAAACAGCTTTTATTGTTACCAAGCCCAGGGAAGGAGTCGTTGTGTAATGTGCCTATAATAGATGGTGAAAGACCGCCTGTGCAAAAGAAGATCAACGCCCACTTCATCATCGCAACTTTGGCCCCGCCCACTAGTGTGTTAGTGAGATGACGAGGAGAGACTAACAGACTAAAAATAACATTACCTTCCAAAGGATCCTAATGCTAGGAATGTGCTTATTTTATTTATTTTCAACAATGTGAATGTCTCAATTGAGCATTATTTATTTGTATTCTGCACATTTCACTGTGGATTCTTTGGTAAATTAGGCTTTGCAAACAGACTTTTACGATATGGACTCGACAGTAATGCTACAACATGCAAGTAACCGGGTTAATTCTAATGCCTGATCTGTGACCAGTGATTTCTGATATGTAATGATTCATGTACAGTCAGATGTTCTTTGTCTATGTGTCAGTAAATCAAACCAGTAACTAAACGCTCAACTTCTCATTGTTTCTCTTAGTAGGATGAAAATAATCTGTTATTTAAACTGTGATTAAATTATATATAGAAAGCGATCAAAGAACGCTCCCTTTACAATCGATGGAGATGTCAATCAAGCATTAAGCATTCGTTAATGTGCAGAAATCGACGAGATCACTGCATTCATGCGCTCAACATGTCTGTGATCGGCTACAACTCACATCACTGCAACCTTTCATGCCACAATCTGAATGTAATGCCATAGATCTAAATATAATTCTATAATCGACACTTTTCACGATTAGCTATCCTTGAGAGCTGTAACAGTAAAAATGTGCTAAAAGTTTTCGAGAGAGTTCCACATGTAATACTTAGATATTTCATGTACAAAGATGTCAGCCAATCACAGCAATGGGCGTTTACACTGAAGTCTCACAGCAGCCAATCACAGCAGTGGGCGTTTACACTGAAGTCTCACAGCAGCCAATCACAGCAGTGGGCGTTTACAATGAAGTCTCACAGCAGTGGGCGTTTACACTGAAGTCTCACAGCAGCCAATCACAGCAGTGGGCATTTACACTGAAGTCTCACAGCAGCCAATCACAGCAGTGGACGTTTATACTGAAGTCTCACAGCAGCCAATCACAGCAGTGGGCGTTTACACTGAAGTCTCACAGCAGCCAATCACAGCAGTGGACGTTTACACTGAAGTCTCACAGCAGACACGCACCTTCAAACAGAGCGTTCAGATCAGAGGGCTAAAATCAGGGTAGGAAAAATGCCTTTATTTCTAAATTATGAAAATTTTTGAATCATTCTAAAATCATTCTAACATTACAAGTGCACCACAGGAAACATTATAAAACAATGCAGTTCATGATCCCTTTAAAATACAGCAATGACTGCCTACATGATGGCTGTGCTGACTGGCCAAATTATATCATGTGTCTCTATCATGTGTCTTTCATGCGTGGTGATGCATTTGAAAAACAATTTAACAGCAGTAGGGATGTGCGATGAATCAAATTATAGTTTCAATTTTGGCTTCCAAAGATTATGAAAATGTGATAATCAAGATAAAATGATCACTGTCCTGCATACCATTCCTTTCCTTAAAAGCGGTGTGTTTTCGCCCCTCCTTAAAATCCTAAACTTAACGTCCACATCAGTCTAATCATGTAATGTGACTGTCGTAAAATGCAGTGTGCAAGACGGAGCAGAACATGGACGAGCAAAGAATACTTGGGGTTTCAGGTGTGTGCCTAAACGGTCAAATATACACAAAAATATGTCAAAATGTCCGTCTTGGCGAGTATTTACATAAAGACAGTCAGTTATGTCTTAAGTGAATAAACAGTTGGGAAAGAAATCAGATGTGTGTCATTATATTAGATCTATGCATTCGGTCTTAAAGCCTAATGCAAATACCTGCTGCTGTCTGTGTCATTAATGTTAGGGATGGACTGATATGAACATTTTGGCCGATACCGATAATTCTTTATATTTAAAAAGCTGATAGCCGATATATTAGTCGATAAATCTAAATCCAAATTTGGATATAATCCTGATTGCAAAATCTAAATCCTGATTAAAAAAACAAAAGTCTCACCATTAAAAGCCATGTCCCAAGCACACAAGCACATAATTTTAATGTTCCCATTATAATTTTATGTAGCCTATATGACAGACTTGCGCAGCACAAGTTGCACTTAACTGGATTTTCCTTTTTTGAAGTGATTCCAATCATATTTCAAGCAATTCATAACCATCATGGTGAACAGTGCGCATCTGAAGTGTCTCAGTTTTGGTGGTTTTGGTCTATACAGCTAATTTGGCTCTTCATGACAACTGTGAAGGGGGTGAAGGAGTGCTCATCCATTTAAATTATATTAAGCCTTAAAGTTCTGCATAATTAAGGGCGTGGCCACTTGAGTGACAAGTGGATTGCCACTACGGTTGAGCTAGGTGGGCGTGGTTTGAACTAGGCACCTCAGCTCCACCCACGTCCCGCCTCTTTGCCCATTTTCGGTTATCCGGGAGTGATGCGCGGTGATGCTGCCAAGATGGCAACGGCCGGCTCCGCACACTTCAAAAATGCTCTTCAGAAACCTACGGGTATACACTACGGTGGACACTACATCCATATTTTGTTACAGTCTATGTGCATCCCTAATTAATGTTAAACAAAAGACAAAGACAAAATCACTCACTGCTCTTTAATTCATATAGTGGAGACTATGCTGTGTTTTAACGTTTAACTCAGGGTCTAATGACTATTTTGACAACTCATTGTTTAATGTAATACTGTTTTAAATTGTGCAAATAGAAAAGTATATGGCTTGTTCCAGTCCAGTAGTAAAATTGGGAAGATTGTGATTCAGATCATGGATCGTGATAGTTTGTCATAAGATAGTGATATGAAATTTTGGGACGATCATCCACCCCTATCACTCACTCACTCTCATGTTGTTCCAACCTTGTATGGCTTCATTTTGAAAGAGGAACACAAAAGAAGATATTTTGAAGAATGTTTGTGCAGCTCTCACCCTCCGCAGTAGCGTTCATGCACATGTATATGGGAACCTATATTTTTTTCTCATAATTTTATAGTGCTTTTTGTCCTTTTTGGAGATTGACAGCCCCTGGTCACTGTTGCTGTTCAAGATCAAAGTAAACATTCTTCAAAATTTCTCCTTTTAAGTTTCTGCGGAAGAAAAACAGTCATACAAATTGAGTAAGTGATGACAGATTTTCCATTTTTGGGCAAGCTTTAAACCTTTAGAACAAACAAGGCACCCTAATCACAAAGTGAAACAAATTACCTAGTTAAGATCATTAAAGCACAAGCACATCATGCAACATTATCCACATAGCCAAGGGGGCGGATGGATAAAAGAGGGGTCTTTCTCCTGTCATCTTATATTAGCCTAACTTCCTAAAATATACCCCTCTCCAATCCATGTTACTTCCTTTCTGTCGTTGATATTTCAAATGTCTGGGAAAGCTGACGCAAGTTTCTCCACCAAACGTCTTGTTCAAAACAAAGCGGGGCTAAGCGATCAATGTGTAAAGAGTGTTTGAGAGAATATCCACCCTCATTCCCACCCTCTCCTCATGCATACTTCCAAACAAATGACCTTTCCCTATCCAGATGTGTTTCACAGTTGAGTGAAGGAGACGTGAGGTTGGGGGTGGGGAACACACTGTTTATTTCCTCCTCTCTCTCTCTCTCTGTCTTTCCTGTGCTATACAGTACGTGTCTCATATCTCTTCAGCTCTCCTTAAAGGAACACGCCACTATTTTTGAAAATAGGCTCATTTTCCAACTCCCCTAGAGTTAAGCAGTTGAGTTTTACCGTTTTCAAATCCATTCAGACGATCTCCGGGTCTGGCGGTAGCACTTTTAGTATAGCTTACCATAGATCATTGAATCTGATTAGACCGTTAGCATCTCGCTCAAAAAAAGATATTTTTCCTATTTAAAACTTGACTCTTCTGTAGTTACATCATGTACTAAGACCGACGGAAAATGAAAAGTTGCGATTTTCTAGGCCGATATGGCTAGGAACTATACTCTCATTCCTGCGTAATAATCAAGGAACTTTGCTGCCGTACCATGGGTGCAGCAGCCGCAATGATATTACGCAGCACCTGAAAATAGGCTAACTTCCGTCAACATAACCAACGTGACAACCTGCTTGCACAGGGAGCGTGCCTTGTAACCATGGAGACATTTATGTGAGACAATTCAGAAGATATTTACTTTGGTGCAGATCCTGAACCGTATCTATTTGAACCGGAATACACTGAAGATTAGGTTGTCACGTTGGTTATGTTGACGGAAGTTAGCCTATTTTCAGGTGCTGCGTAGTATCATTGCGGCTGCTGCACCCATGGTACGGCAGCAAAGTTCCTTGATTATTACGCAGGAATGAGAGTATAGTTCCTAGCCATATCGGCCTAGAAAATCGCAACTTTTCATTTTCCGTCGGTCTTAGTACACGATGTAACTACAGAAGAGTCAAGTTTTAAATAGGAAAAACTCTTTGGTCATTTTTTGAGCGAGATGCTAACGGTCTAATCAGATTCAATGATCTATGCTAAGCTATGCTAAAAGTGCTACCGCCAGACCCGGAGATCGGCTGAATGGATTCGAAAACGGTAAAACTCAACTGTTTAACTCTAGGGGAGTTGGAAAATGAGCCTATTTTCAAAAATAGTGGCGTGTTCCTTTAAGAGTTTCCCATCAGTTCAAACTCTTGAAATGTCAAACCCTCAGGGGGTAGGTTACCTGTCAGGAAATATAAAGACATTGGTTGCACACAATACTGGCTGAATGGACTCGAGAGGAAGCTTGTTCAACCCAAGCACAACAGTAAAATTGTGTCTTTATCTACTCACTTGGTCGGTTTCTCACACAAAGCAATCGTATGGCTTCAGAAGATTTGGAATACAGCACATAGGTCGTATGGACCAGTTTTAAGGTTTTAGTCGCCATTCATTGTAACTGTAATACAAAATGCCATACAAGGGTGGATCTACAGGAGGGTGAGTAAAGGCCAGTTCACACCAAGAACAATAACAATAAAGATAAAGTTTAAAAAAAATAGCAGAATCCACAGCACAACTATAATGATTATGACACAGAAGAACGATATCATTGGAATCACTTTCAGAGTGTTTTTTCCAGCTGATGAACAATAAAAACATTAAAGTCCCCCTGAAGTCAATCATTTTATCCCTTAAAACTCATCTTTGATCACCAAAATGACATATTTAAAAGTTTTTTCCTGTGAAAATAATTCCTTCACGCCTTAAAATAGCTTGAATGTAACTCTACACCCTTGCTTCATTTAGTATACGCGGATCCATGAATATGCAAATTAGACCCGCCTCCACTCACTCGTACGAGCTCAGAGAATGAATACAGGCTCATCTACAAGTTGATGTATCAGAATGGTAATGCATTTTATCTATCGCTCTTTACAACTTTGGACACATAACGGTAATTTATATGATTAGCCTTTTAAAATTGCTTGATTACGTTATCAAACAGCTAATAATGTGTTGCTAATGTTACACAAACCATGTTCCCGTTCACCGTCTCAGTCTGCCTTCTAAAAATCAACATCCTTAGAAACGCAGAACATCAGTGGAGAAAGGCATATAGTTCATCATATTCACATAATAATACACATCATATACATAATTCCCCCGTTATATTGCTAAATGTGCCCGATTTTTCATATCGACAGAAAAATATACTTGAGAATCCCCTGCTTCGTAGCACAGTTAATGATATGCTAAAGCTCTGCCCCCCTCATCACGGGATTGGTTGCAACATATTTGTTAGGTAAAGAGCAACTGTGATTACTCAGCAATGGTGTTAAGATATGAATTTACACATGGTGAGTCTTAAAGCATATTAAAAACACCACATAGACATATAAACAACATTAAAACTTGATTTTTTAAAAACCAATCAGAATCCATCCGACTTTTAAATGCTTGAGCATTTAAAGCGGCAGATGACAAAACTGCAGCGCTCGCATACTAAACATAAAGTTATCCTCCATTTGTGTGGTTGCCATTATAGTTATTGTTATAGTTAATGCCCTTAAATGATGACAGAACTGTCATTTTTGGGTCTCTTCTCAATTACAACCAAAACAACCACTATAATGCCACATTGGTCAGGTAAACTGAGCAGTTCTGGTGGACCAATGCCAGTTTCCCTGAGAGCATATGGCTGGATGGCCTATACAATGGCAAAATATACATAAAACAATTTTAATAAGAACAACAGTACTGTACACTAAATTGCTGAAATCACCAAATGATGTGCAATTTCTGCACCACTAACGTCACCAAATGTGACTGCAAAAACTATTTTCAAAAAGTCCCCCATCTGCTGAGACTCAAACAGATGGTCCTGGCCCAAACTCATGGTTGAGCCAATGTTGGTGTTTAGCTGTTCAGGATGTTTAGACAGTCTTACAGAGTCACAGTGTTGCACTTTTCAGAGGACTCAAGCTATGCATGGCTTTTTTATAGTTAAACTGGGATATAGTATTTTAACATTACACAGTCCAGCTTCACCCAAATGCCAAATGTCTGCACTCAGAAATATATTATCTGTTTATTATCTAAGGCTGTTGACAGATTTTGGACCTGATACATGGGGAAATTAACACTTATGACCAAGCATGGTGACAACTGATCATCATCATGTCATCTCAGGGCATGCTTTATGTAGGACCATATTCTGGCAAAAACAAAATGGTATTTTAATTCCTTGTTTTATATAAAGAGGTTGCTTTAAGAGGGAGACGACAGTGTGTGTCACCTCAAAAGACCCAGGAGAAAACAGCGACCTTCTGTGCAGTTCTCTGATAGGGGCCCCTTAATTAACACCATTGATGAGCTCAGCCAGCGACAGAACTGAACATGTCTTTCAGCTCGCTGAGAATGCATATTCTATACTGCGGTAAAAGCCATTGTGAGAAAATGATGTGTTATTATCATAGCGATTTTAATTGCACACTGCACTCTGTGAGAAACATAGAAATAAAACTATCACAAGGCAATGTAACCAAGCAGATAAGTATGTATGTAGGTTAGTATGTGTGTGAAGATACTTAGTGGCAGTGAATAGGGGGCGCTGGGGCGCCGCCCCCTCAAGTTAGCCAGAGAAGAAGGCTACTTCAACATGTTAAAAATAAGTTAAATATATATTGCAAAATAATTACGAAATAACATTATTTAGTCATACTATTCGATTGGTAGTCATGTTAGCACCTAATCTAAATTGTATTTCGTTTGTTTTTGCGTGCAGGGGCACCGGACAAATGGGTGTCTATGGCTGCGTTCCAGTCCAAATTGTTATGCCCTTCACTTGCTAACTTCCCTCCGTCTCGTTCACTCTCGTCATTGCTTACGTTGCACGAGTGCCCACTACTGGCCCACTGCCCACTACTCAAGCATAAGGTTTAAATGGAACGCCCTTAATCACTTGGAATTCACTATGACTGATTTATTATTTAAACCCCTTTTTTAGTTATGAATTTGTTTTATGTGCCATTCTACATGCATATAAGTTGTTTGAGAAAATATGTAAAATCCTATAGACATATGAGCTGTTGGAGAAAAATAAAATTACACAAACGAAAAAAAAATATCAATAGTATAAACTTTGACTGTGAACATAAGGTATTTATAAGTATTATGCGATTAAATCTCCACATAATTAATATATTATACACTATTATGTGATTCATTCTCAAAATAATTAATATATCATACAGTTAAGCACGATCTGCTGTGACGTCACAATCAAGTTGAATTGTGGGATATAGAGCTGCTTGAAGTGTACATCGGAGTAAACTCGCTCCCTCTGTCAAAATCGAGGGGACGAGGGTCTGTCCATATAAACTTCCCTCGCCCACTTCACGAAGTGGAACGCACTTCAAAATGGCGGCGGGGATTCCTCCGAGGGGAAGTGCTTAGGGAAGTTTGTGAGTGTATGTCTAAAAGTGAAGTGGAACTATTAGGCGTGTAATTTTGTTAAACACGTGACTTGAGGCTGCGCTCTAATTGGCTTGTTTCAGACTGTCCTCAGACTCTCCCACTTTTGATTTTAGCGAATCAATATTGTTTTTATATATTTTGGCCTGGTGTGATTGGACTGTTCTCGACTTTCAAGTAGGAGCAATATCTCTTCCGAGATGAATTTAAATTCCGTTTTATCTTTACAAAAAATCCTTTCACAAGGCGTTCAAATGAAGAAATAAATAAGTATCATGGAGCTTGGATGGAGTTTGCTAGCTGGATGCGATGTAAGTCACGCCTTTTATTGTTCTCCCTGTTTGCTATTTCAAAGTCCTGTCACCAAAGCATTGTGGGCAACAACACAGAAGGTCAATGAAACAATGCAGTTTAACTTAAGGCGATCATCGAGGTCCAAGCACAATGGACATGTCTCTTTTCAGATAAAATAAGTGTCTCTTTATGGAAGTATTATTATGTAATATATTAAAATAGACAAATAATATAGTGTCTGTTCTTGGACATAAATTCAGTCATATCTGCAGCTTCACAAATATGTTGTCAATATCATTAAAATTAAAATTAAGATAAAAAAAATTAATGGTCTATAAGTATTTTGGAGATCACAGTTTTTGCAAACTTATTATTTTGGGCTTTATTAAACTTTGTGAAACTATAATGAATTCCTATGCTATTTTTACTACAAGTCAATTTATTGAACAATTTTCATAGTCTTTAAACTGATTTGCTATCCTGTGGCTCCCTCTGGTGGACAACATTAGTATTGATCTCTGAATCGCATTGATATAAATGGCTGAATGATTACACATTTTTTTGATTATTTTATTACTGACAATATACCCACATCAAACTCAAATTCACTGATTCGTGGTACCTTATTTCATGCTTTAACAGTTTCAACTTTTTTAGCTAAGCAGTAATGATACATTATTATATCACTTGATAAATGGTAACAATTACATTCAGTCCTGCATTTACAGTGTGACCCTTTAGCATTTTGAGCGCTGTTTAGAGTGCTTGACGCTGCATTCACACGAGGCGTCGGCGTCCACGCTTGACAGAGGGAGTGTCTGAAGCTGGTGCTGACGCAACCGTCAGTGACAACAGCCAATCATATTACTTTTCCGGTGTTGCATGAACGCAATTGGTTAGCATATGCGCTAGGGTATTTGCATATGCGATATGCGTTGACGCCTGCGTTGGCGCTTGAAAAGTTGAAAACTTTTCAACTTTTGCCGTGAGCAATGCCAGTGACGCGACACAACGGAACCTACAATTCAGTTCGGCAATGCATGACGTCTCCTATTCAAAGTAAATGAGAGGCGTTGATGCCGACGCCCCGTGTGAATGCAACGTTAGAGCACTGGATTCTTAAACACCTCTGATTGGCCATTGTGTCCACACGCTCAACATATATGTCTGTGATTGGCTACAATGATCAACACGCTTCACCGATCGCTTACACAGACATTGGAACGTTTGAAGGTAGGCGTCTTTCAGCTGATCCCTAATATATCCGCTGATAGACACCTGCTTTCAAACGCTACCTTGTGTGTAAGTGCTCGGTGAAGAGCGTCAAAGACGTCTATTTACAAAATGTTTTTGAAGCGTTGCTCATTGTAGCCAATCACAGACATCGTGAACAAGATGGCCAATCAGATGTGTTTAAGAATCCGTTCAGCAGCGCTCAAAATGCTAGAGGGAAACGCTGGTATCGTCACATTTTTAACATTTCAGTAATTGGTACCAAGTCAGTACTTTTGACAACACTAGTCCTCAATGTCAAAATAATTCATAAACAGTGTTATTTTTTTTTTTAAATTGTGAAAAAGAGTAAAGTATTCCTTTTGTTTCATGGATAGTCTGTCGTAATTATCAGGAGCTTTATATAAAAACAAAGAGTCTGTGCTACGTCCTCATTTGCAGAGCTAAGTAAACAAGTGTGTAGTTGTTTCCAGAGTTAGGATGTACTTGCACTCAAAGCAGTTTACTTAGTAGATGGCTTGTTGCATTTACTGCACACACACAGAGACACACACACACACACACACACACACATTATACAATACATTATGTTGACTTCAGACTAGCATCTACAGCGCTGAATGTAAACCTTGACAAGATAACAGTGTGATACAATTCTAGATGGTTATCCAGATCACAAAGCTTAGAGCTTGAAGCTCATTTGTCCACTCAAATCACTTCAACTTTTGAGCTTCATTACAGACTGCATGCATGTAAAAAATAATGTGCAAAAGACAGACTGCAAAGCTTTCAGTGAAGGTGCACATCATGCATTTCAGTCCAAGATCAGCACTCCTTCCTTTCCTTTCCCTTCCTTTCCCTTCCCTTCCTTTCCTTTCCAAACCAAATCCATCTATAGGTTATTGATGGAAAGGGCCTGCTGAACTGCAGATTGCACACAGCCTACTCACGAGAGCTGTTCTGATTCAACATAACACAACTAAACAAGCAATCTACTTCATTCACCTCTACAAAACTCACAAGAATCCAATCCTATTCGCATCCCTTAACTGTGAGTAACATGCATGTTGTTTGGTGCAACACGCAGAGCTGATGTGGAAAAGTTGCATGTGTCATGTTGTATTCTGGGCATGTGCGCTGATGGTTCATCCACAGATTATCAATGTATCTGCACTCCTGAGCTGGTTATGTGATGCATGAGCTGCTACTTCAAGGTAAACCGTTATCTAATGCATTATAAGACCTCACACATAACCATTCCTTTATTTCTACGTGGAGACGTTTTATATTCGGCTCAGATAGCAATTAACTGTGCATCAAAGCACCAAATTAAGACCGTCTTGAATTGATGGATAATGCATGGCAACAGCTGCTGAATTGTGGGTGTTGTGTGATGATACATGTACCAAATGAAAAGCCAAGCCATCCTAATGCACTCACCATCTATTGCCCTTGCTGGAAGCACCACCTCCAAACTGTGTAAAACCCCCAAAAAGAACAATCCGACAAGCAGCCTGTCAGCTGCGAAGCGCAACATTATATTTCACAGAAAGAAAAAAAAATCCAGAAACAAAAGAGCAAATAAAATGCAAACGCAAGGTCCGATGATCCAGCAGAACTGCAGTCTGATCACGGCTGATGCGCCTCTCCAAATGCGCACACTGGCGCAAAAGGCTTCTTCTGGCACGCACGATTCACGTATTCCTTGAATGCATGGCACAACTTATGGATGATATATGTCTGATACACGGCATCACCATGGAGACAGTGCGTTCAAACCATTCCTTTGTTGAGGATGACAGCCAGCGCTCCGCTCTGTGCCAATGACACCTCTGAATGTGAGCGCGATTCGCTCTGTTGCTGCTGGTAACACAGATTGGGCGAAATGTGTGGTCCAATCCTGAACTAGTGATGTTCGACTCGTGAACCGGATCACTTGTGCATGAACCGCGAGATGCGAGTCGGAGATCCGACTGTATAGGGAAATATTATATATATATATATATATATATATATAGTATACGCTATATATATATATATATATATATATATATATATATATATATATATATATATATATATATATAGTATACGCTATATATATATATATATATATATATATATATATATATATATATATATATATATATATATATATATATGCTATATATGTATATATGTACATATTAGTATTGCCCAGATTTCGTGTATTTATTGCATTTAATGTGCCTATATGACTGATTAGCTACTGTGATAAAATAAAAGTAATAAGTCTGACACAAAATGAGCCAATAACTGATAAGTGACATGATTATTGAAGATTAATAAACATATGTTTGTCAACGTGTATAAAGCGTGTAAAATGTCACGGGGCGTAAAAGAACCGATGAACTGGTCAAATGAAATAAACTGTTCAAAAGAACCGATTCGCGCGAACGAGTCGCACTTCCCAACATGAGCCCCGCTGGCTGCTGTGTGACGTCAGGAGGAGAGCTCCATCTCCGTGTTAATCGATTGAGAAGTGCGGAGCTTCGTGATTGGCTGATGTGATGTCGGCAAAGTGTATCAACCAATCAGCAACGCATGCGTTGAGTCGACGCCGAGAAATACGACACCTACAATGCGTTAGAAGAATTAGAGATTTATTATTGCGAAACGGACTACTTTGAGAGTTTTAACGACGTCATTACATCTTACGTGGAAACACGAACTACCTGTGAAGTTATATTGAACTGGGGATAGTATTTAGTTAAATTAGGAAGATGTTTGCATTGCAAAACACAGAGGCAATAGGCTAGAGGAGGACTCTAGCATCCTCTTACTATACAGTTAATTCTCACATACTGTATGTTTAGTTCCTGTTCTGATCAGTGTTTTGAGGATTTAAAGAATAATTAATAACACATAAACAACAGTGTGAAACAAAACGTGAGGCATATCTGAGCTGCTTGTTTCTCCTAGGCTGTGTGGGGGAGTTTAGAAACATCTAAACTAAAACTAAGTAAGACACAAATAAACACAGGGATAATGTGCATGGGTTGAGAGTCAGCCTTTATTCTGCTCAAGGCTCACAAATAGAAAATACTTTGAATGACTTCCTAAAAAAAAAAGGAAACACTTAGCTGGCAGCATTTGCAACAATTATTCCTTTTCTCCAAGAGGGTAGAACTGCTTACTGTGCAGTCAGAGCTCAGCTCAAATCCTGTTGTGTAACTAAATTAGTTTATCCAAGAATCTCACTGTGACCAACTGCGCAAGAAAATGACAACTTTCGGTCTAACACACTAACAGATGGTCAAGAACACAAAATACTGTATAATACCGAAGGACACTGCGACAGAGAAAATATTCTTATCCACACTGTAAGAATTGTCCATAAACATAGGGCGTAATGTACTGTGTTATAAAGAATTTTAGGTAGGCCTATAGATTTTATAGATTTTTTCACAGGTGTTTTACTCGTATTTTGAATTACACATTGCATTGTGTTTTAGGGTAAAACGAAATGTCCATAAACAGACAGAAAACCACCAGGCCTCCCTTTTCCATTTTTCTAAAGAGTTTTTTTCTAACAGTGCATATTTTACCACAGAATGCAAAGGTTGCAAAGACTGGCCTTATTCAGGGCATTTAGAATCCATAATGCTTCCATATAAGCTTCTCAACAGTCCGTAACTTTTTTTTGTTAAAAATGTCAATTTTTAAGCAAGTCCATAACCAGCCAGTGTTCAAAACGATCTCCTTACCGTAGCCCGATTCACAACGGTAAGCTTGTAATAATGTTTTATAATTTGAGTGGTACTGGTGGATTTCCCGGGAAATTCGAGCATATCTTTGTGTGATTACGTCACGTCTGTATACATAAAGGAGGAGTCCGGCTAGTAGTAGTATCGCATGTGAGGATGCTGCAGGTGGCGGATCATTTATAGCCTTTTCTCACAGCAGCTGGAATAATTAAACTTATCATTTTGATGGCGGATGTAATCCAGAAAGGTCCAAACAACAATCATCAGTGACAACTGGAGATTCACCCGGAGTCAAAAGCAAAAGATTAGACTGTACAGAAATTGAAATCTACAGGTAACACTAATACACACTAAATACATATGAGCTAAGCGATTGTTAGATTTAATCACCGCTGGTAGCACGATTTATTGTAATGCTTTTTTTTCTCAGTTGGTCAGAATAAAAGTGGCAGGCATGTTACTTACTTGTTCAGATGACATTTTCCGGTGAGACTTATTATTTTGGACGTAGACGTAGAATCTGTGATTCTGAAGTACAGTATCCACACCGTTGCGGTGAATGAATGACAGCCACACATACTACTCAAAACATTAGATTCATCCACGCTGATGCACAACCCACGTAAAGATGATAATTCCGCAAAATAACTGCAATTGCAGGTTTCAAACAGAGATGGCGACAAAGAGGCAAAACTTATGGACTGCAGCTTTAACTTTCATTGCATTTTATTTTCAGGCAGCAACTGGATATGTTTATATTTGGACCATAACATTCAATATCCCAAGAAAAATCTTGAATCTTTGAGCTGTGCTTTGGGATAAAAATGTTAGTCTGGTTGTAAACTATAATTCTTTGCAGCCTTGGAATGACTTGATATGGCATTTTATGTTTGTTTGTTTTTTTCTCCATGCACAGTGCATCAATGTAGACAAAACATGATAAATAAGAGAAATTGTGCTGTGAATTCCAACAGATGTGAAGGTTTTTAATGGTTTATTTGCATGAAACATCAAATAAGAGTATTGCATACAGTTATAGAGAACTTCCGTTAGGAGTGACAGCAAAAAAATGAGACATGCTAATGTTAATATAATGATAAATGTTCAAATGACAAAAAAAAGCTGTTATTTTGTATGCTCTTTTTTAAAGATGCAAAATCATAGAACAGATGGGCTCAGTACCTTTATGTAAACAGGAAAAACAGTAATAATAACCATAAAAGGTATTACAAAATGATTTGAAAGGTTTTTTATGTATAGGTTTCTAATGTACATTCAAAGGGACAAATTTGTTCTTTGAAGCACAGTCTTTTGTACCTTTTTATTTGAGAGTGCATAAGTCTACGATTACATAATAACCATCATCATTAAGCCATTAGAAATCTTTTGAAGCACACTTTCTGTAGTTCTGCATTCATTTTTGCACAATAAATGCACCATGTAACAGCAGTCTATGAGCCTGATTCTCCAGGACTCTCTTCTTCAGGAAGAAGATTAATTCTCTTCTGAAGAGTTTTATTCTCTTCATATTCAGTGGTTCACATCGACAAAGTATTTATGATGCTGCCTTGTAAGTGTGTGGCTCCGTGTCTATGTGTCAACACAAGCAAAGACACACATAATAAGTGTTACGTGTCTCGGTTTCAGTCAGGCTCAAGCCACATAAACAGCTTTAATTCGCTCACACTTTGAGAATTTAAAGATGAAGCTTAAACATGCTTTCTTTCTGAGGAAAGAAAGCGAACTGGCTCTCCCCGTGTTGCTCACACATGGGCTGGCATCCTTCAGAAATGCCCCCTTGTGGAAATCATGGACTACTCTTCCATCCAAACCCTGTCTGCTTTATTGGCAAGTCTCATATGGCCACTGGTCAAGCAGGTGCGGCGCTGCACACGTCAGTTCTGCGGGCGTACAGGGACTTCCTTGGGGAGATGGGTAACCGTTTGACCCCTGAGGTGGTCAAAGAGCTGAGTAGGAGAACAGATTTAATGCTTTGTGCTAATACTAAGTGTGAACAAGTCCTGAAAAGTGAAGCCAAAGCGTTTTGATCGCCCCCAGGTGGCTGGATGCAGTATAGTTCATAAACCCCACCCTCTAACATGTAATCTAATGGCTCGTTTCCACCCTGATCTGGCTAGCATTTCCACCGCCAACAGTAGGGGCTAGTTGTAACACACATGGTTTAAAACTTTCCACACATGCCAGGATGACGAAACTTAGTGTATTTACTAGTTGCCATATCAACACTATTTAGAGAAAAAATTGCGCCAAAATTAAAAAATCTTTGGAAGATATCACTGAACATTTACTTAACCATAGCAAAAGTAAATTTCTTTCTTAAGTTAACTTTTCATCTCTGTTTTTTTGTGTTTACTTAAAATAAGACAAATCTGATATTATTTTAATCTTATATTAGTTATTTAACAGCTGAGATAGTTTATTTAATGCTGATCTAACCAGCAGAAGACACGAGCCAGGGTTAAATCCCAGTTGCATAGGTGGGGCATGTTGTCACACTGAGTTACAATGAGCCCCTATTAGAACTACACTATTATATTTTATACTTTTATGAATTCTATTGAGAAACCATGAGAAAAAGGTGAATAAAGACTGAGAGTCAATGTTCAGAAATTATTCATTATTATTATGTTTTGAACTATGCTGTATAGCTGTATTTAGCGATGTGTTTGTTGTCAAACTCAAAAATGTGTTTATTTTTAATGATTAAAAAATGCCATTATTTTATTTGAAAAAGTTAATTGTATTTTATTGACAAAATATTTTAGTTTATCTTGGATATTTTTTTAATTATATCAGATAACATTTTAAGCTGTCATATAGTCATGTTACAATGTGCCCCTCACATATGTACCACACCTATGGGGCATGTTGTCACATTTCACTTCCATTCTTTTGGGGTAAATCAAGAAAAAAAGTATACACTGTATTAATGAAACAAAACCACATAATTGTACTAGACATGTGTGAAATTAATGTGGGGGGAAAAATACTCTGAACCCCAAGTGGATTTACACAAACTGAGAAAGTAAAAAAGCGTTAGGTTGTGCCCCGCTCTCCCCTACGCTTATGATAGGCGTGGTGTAGCAGTCAGCGTCATTCTCGCGCAAAGAAGAAAGCGACACTGGACAACAATGGACGACATACAGCAGATCTTGTTCTTGCTTCTCGGCATGTGGCTGTTGTCACAAGAAGAAGACACGCTTTGTTTGAGCCAAGGCTGCAGACTGCAAGGAAAAACACAGCCGAAAAAGCACGGCAAGTGACGATTCTCTTGTCAACCAATCAACATTCTGCAGTGAGTCTAGCTCCACCAGACATGTTCACAAGTCCCTGTGGTCCAAGTCAAGTCAAGTCTCAAGTCTTTAGGGTCCAAGTCAAGTCTCAAGTCAAGTCTTTGTTCTATTTTTAGCAATATTTTTTTCAGCTAGTTGTTATAATTAACAGTGTATTGAAATATCAAAACAGATTACTTTTACTTTAAAATTGCCTAATAAAGCACACAAAATACTACTTAAATCATTACTATTACTTTCCAACTTTATACAAAATTATACCATTTAGAATCACCCCAAGGGAAAAAAGTGCTGTATATTTTGAGCCATTTGAGTTGCCGTAGTTTGCTGTAGATCTCAAGCAATGCTGGATAATGTAGTCTTCCAGTGAGCACCGGCAGTAACAAAACCTGTATATAGACAAGCGTTACAGTAAACGACACAAAGAACAACATTTCCATCTGCGTGTCTCGTTTGTGGAAATGAGTCGAACAGGGTCATAAATTGCATATGAAAGTGTTTGTGCAATCCAGATGCAAATTAACTTGTTAAATCTGGATTAGGCCCTATATGCATATGTTAGCAAATAGCCTACTTTGGGGAAAAACATGAAAAGGACATAGAAATGTGCAACACCACAGCTTCCCTTCGGATTAATTGATTGCTTTTTAAATTAAATGACAAAGTTTATCGTAAGGTAAGACTTGGCTATATTGTTACTATTTGTTGCTAATTTATTTAACAGCAGTTTTCTAATGGGTGATGAATTCGTGTGACTTCAGATGCGTCACGCGCTCGCTGGCTTGGTGTGTTTAGAAATGATTTGTGATATTTGCTGCTGCAGCACATATTTGTGAACGAATGAATAGTAAAATGTGGTGTTTCGTGCTGTCATGTGGGGTAGTAAATAGAGAACGTAATCGGGAATGCCGTGCCAAAAGACTTGATTTTTTCCACAAGTCTCAGTCTTCAAGTCCAAGTCAAGTCCGAGTCAAGTCTCGGGTCAGTTGTTCGCGAGTCCAAGTCAAGTTGCAAGTCATTTTTTTTTGCGACTTAAGTGCGACTCGAGTCCAAGTAGCAGACTTCTTGCAGACTCCATCGCTGAGCTCCACCCTTTAGTACCGAACTACTGTGCTAGGTACCCCAACGGAAGGGTGACAAAAAGTGGTACGGTACGGTTCGGAATTAGGGTACCATTCACAACTTCTGACAATGGAAACGACAAAAACTGTACTGAACCGTACCGCTCAGTGGAAACAAGCAATAATGGGATGTGAGACAAACTAAACAGTCAAATTACACTTCAAATCATTTTTTTTAAACAGTCAAAAAACACTTTCATTTTCTCATAATATTGCACATCACCACATTGTTCAATGATTCTGATTCAATGAATCAGTCACTCTAAATCCCTCCTTTCCATGAGCTACTCTGCTCTGATTGGCCAGATGACCTAGTCTGTTGTAATTGGTCTACCGCGTACAGAGCACGTTGGAAACAAAATGCCCATTACCATAAACTTCAGCTCCGGAGGCTTCCTAAAGATGACGTTGATTTTACAATATCAATCCGAGCACGAGTCCGATAATGAAATATTGGAAGAACTAGTTATTCAACCCGAACCTCCATCGCAAGGACGACTTGAGCAGGACGTTTCTCAGTGATACGCTACTCATCTGAGATACATCATGAGATGTTTCAACTGTAATTCCTCACCATCAGCATTAACAAGAGTACATCCATCAACAAACCCATGTGTATATTTCTCATTTATTGCATTTATTCACATGCGGGAACTGTATTAATAACAGCGCATACGTTAGCCCAGCACTAACGTGAATGACTGATGTAAGACAGTAATAACGTGAGTTAGCCGGTTAGCCGGAAACGTACACAATATAAAACACAAAACTACGTAATTTGAATACTCAGTAGAAAATATATACATCAATAATTATTCATAATCACAGGTTGTGATTCTGAGGTTGGTCCAAATAAACTGGTACTGACCCATCTTTCAAGAGCAAGCTTTTTGAGAATCCTGCGTTGAACTCCGAGATTTGAGAAGCAGTCTTCAGTAAAATGACGTGTTTGAAGGCGGGTCAAGTTGTTCGCGGGCAGACAACGTACAACAAAGGCGGGCATTATGCGAATATCTTTTCTGGTGACGTAGAACCGTCACGCAGTGGGATTCTAATAAAAAAGGACTCGTTTAGGTGGTTCAGAGTCGATTCTTTCTTTTGGGAGACAATGGGCCCTATCATATACCAGGCGCGACAGCCCGACACAGTTATCATTTTCACCTCTGATTGGTTTATTGCACGTTACGCCCAAAACACACCCATGACTCATTAAGAGACTAGGGACAACCCTTTTGGACCATATGTGACTGGCACGCCGTTAATCTAGCAAAAGTGGATTCGGACACGCCCTAAGTGCACCTGCACCATATGCTTCAGACCATGCGCTCAGATCGTTAAAGTAGGGCCCAATAACTTTATTTATTGTGCACTTTTGACTTTACAACTTTGCAGAATGTTTATATTCACAAACAGCTGTATTACACACTGCATAAAAGGGAATATTCGAAAAAACATAATAGATGCACTTTAAATAAGTTTGGTTTTAGTTAGTTATTTGATGCTATAAAAACAGGGGTGTGATGTCATGATTGACAGCTGAGATTGACAGCTTCTCTGAGCGAAATAGTCACTGAGGCACCAACAGTGTTTATTTGATACCGTGGCTCCACTTCAAGCTCACTACTGCGCAGACTCGGGCTCCGAGATCCTGTCAGCGCCATATTGGGACAATGCCAGCTTTATTGGCTGTAATTGCAACAATGGAAGAGAGTGAAGGTGCATCGTCCATCTTTTTTTTTTTTTTACAGGCTATGGCCACTGCCCTGCTGAAAAAGCCAGCATTACTGGTCACCCGCATAAGATATATTTTTATGCTGGATTTTTTCAGCACAGCTTGTGCTAATGGTCATTCGTTGGCAGGTTTAGTTGCAACCGAAAGCCATCTCTGGCTGAATTTAATGGACATCCGTGAGAAAGATAAAACATTCCTGCTAGATGTTCTGATTTCGCAGTCTGAGGTGTTTGGCGATACAGTAACTGCTGTCTTTCTGCTTTGGATAGAAAACAAAGATCTCAGCAACGAGCTCAGAAGGACAAGGTCTGTCTTTTCATAGTGACCCCATTTTGGCCATCACACATATGGTTTTCAGATCTGATCTCTCTTCTGAAGAAACCTCCTTGGAGAATCCCAATCATAGATAATCTCTCTCATGTTCGGGGTTTGCTATGGCCCTACTGTCCAGAGATATGGAGACTATGGCCTGTGAACAGGGGACTTTGATGGATTCAGGCCTTTAATCTGATATCGCTGAGATCATTCTGAATGCTAGAGCCTCCTCTACGTTTTGTCTCTATGGTTTAAAGTGCCGTTTATTCACGTCCTGGTGCACACAACACAGAGTGGAACAGTGGGTTTTACTGCTGGAGCAAGTATATGTTCCTATTAACAGCGTATATTTAGGAAGACACTCACTCAATGTTTCGGTGCATGCATGGGATGAGATAGTCCACTGCAGGAGAGCTGGATGAACCCAAGTGCAGTTTTATTAATTCAAAAGTGCAAAATAAACAAAGACTTGGCTCGACTAAACTTTAAACATGTAGTAAACAAGAACTTAAACATGAACAGAAACTCACCAACAGCAGGTACAAAAAAAGCTAGACAAAAGACAATGGAAACATGAAGGCTATATATACACAAAGACAAATTATTTAACAAGACACACCTGTGAATAATCAAAACGATCAACCAATCAGAACATGACCAAAGACTTTATACATAGGAAAACGGTGCACTCCGATTATTAACGCCTAATATGGCGAATAAGCCCCGCCTTCTAAATAAAAGAGCCAATCGTTGATTAGTAAAGTCATCGCGTCACTGCAGCTGCCGTTAGAAGCTCCGGTTGCTATAGAAACAGGCAGTGTTCTGAGACGTGCGTTTAGGATTGCGCATGCGCATTAGCTTTGTCCAGGCTGAAAAATTCATTTTTTTATCATGATTTTCAAATATGAAATTTAATCGTAAGCTTGGCGAACAGTTTTGGAGAATTTGATGTTTCCCCATTCAAAGAGATAGGAGCTGCACTTGCATGCCCGAGAGGCGTTTCAAAGATGGCTGCCGAGTGAAAGGGACTTTGACATAAGACAAGGGAAGCACAAGACATGATCACATGAGGTCAAGGAAGTCACATGACAAGAAACCAAGAAACATGACTGTGAAAATTACAATATAAAAGACATGAAACTATAAACATGAAATAAAACCCAAAACCACATGACACCTGTATTCATTCCATCTTGGGACTTCTCTGTGATACTGGAGGACTGCTTTGGACCTCCTTTTGAGCTGCTAGAGTCCGCCTCAGATGAGCATTTGACTGTTGAGATGGTCCTCTTGCTGGCCCTCACTTATCTTAAGACAGGGGTGTCCAATCCTGCTCCTAAAGGGCCACTGTCCTGCAAAGTTTAGCTCCAACCTCAATTAAACACACCAGAACCAGCTGATCAAAGTCTTACTAGGCATACTAGAAAATTATAGGCCGGTGTGTTGAGGCAAGCTGGAGCTAAACTCTGCAGGACAGTGGCTCTCCAGGACCAAGTTTAGACACCCCTGTCTTAAGAGAATTGGGGACTTGCAAGCTTTGTTCACGAGCCCTTCTTGTTTGGATTTTGATCCCTGTCAAGTTAAGGTCATGCTGAGAGCAAAACTAGGTTATCTTCCCATGGTAGTTTCTTCTTTGCTTAGCTTGCAAGCTGTTGTTTTGAAGTCTTGAAGTCTTGAAGTGGCCTGACTTTGCCTTTAAGCGTTCATGCCCACAGGGAGGATTTACAGAAGAAAATCCTTACTTACTGAGAAACTCACCTGAGTAAAATAGCGCATGCATCCAGTCCGTAGAGTGGAATGGGCGCAGCAAGCGATGACACCTGAGCCTGTCCAGTTACTGGCCATTTGGAGCGAGAGGACACAAGAGGACACTGGCTCTACACGGAGATTATAGAATCTCGCAAAAGTGTTGGGTGTCGCCCAGCCTGCAGCTCTGCAGATGTCTGTTAGCGAGGCGCCATGCGCTAAAGCCCAAGAGGAGGCTACATTCCTGGTGGAGTGTACCTTAACCCCTAGGGGGCATGGCATGGGGGCATGAACCTGATATGCCAGGACAATGGCATCCACTATCCAGTGAGACAACCTCTGCTTGGAGAGAGCCTTCCCTTTCTGCTGCCCTCTGTAACAGACAAAGAGCTGGTCTGAGGTCCTGAAACACTGTGTCCTGTCTACGTAGGCGCAAAGGGCGTGTACTGGACAGAGTAGTGCCAAGGCTGGGTCTTCCTCCTCCAGGGGCAGTGCTTACAGGTTCACCACCTGATCTCTGAAAGGAGTGGTGGGAACCTTGGGCATGTATCCAGGCCGGGGTCTCAGGATCACGTGAGAGTTAGCCGGCCCGAATTCCAGGCATGTTTCGTCAACCGAAAAGGCCTGCAGGTCCCCTGCCCTCTTGATGGAAGCCAAAGCAATCAAGAGCGCCACCTTCATAGAAAGGAACTTAAGCTCAATGGACTGCAGTGGCTCAAAGGGAGCTCTGCAGGGCAGATAGAACCACTGCGAGGTCCCAAGAGGGCATATGCAGAGGGCAAGGTGGGTTTATCCTCCTCGCTCCTCTAAGTAACCTGCTGACCAGGTCGTGCTGTCCTACCGTTTTTGAGTCCACAAGGTCATGGTGCGCAGATATCGTGGCCACGTAAACCTTAAGGGTGGAAGGAGACAGCCTTCGATCCAACCCTTCTTGCTGCTGGGGCCGGGCGGGAGGGGCGGGAGCCGCAGGAGGGCGTCCTCGACGGGGAGCAGGCTGAAGCGTCTGAACCGGCTGCTGGGTGGAGGCAGCAGCTGGCCGCCGGGGCAGAATATGTTTTATCGCCTCAGTCTGCTTCTGTGCGGCCGAGAACTGTTGGGCAAAGTCCTCGACCGCCCCGCCGAAGAGCCCAGCCTGGGAGATAGGAGAGTTGGAGAGTTAGGAGAGTTCGCTCAGCCTCTCGCATATCCACCAGGTTGAGCCATAGACATTCCATTGTGCAAACAAACGTTGTATAAACAATAAATTATGTGTTTTTTTTGTGCTAAAGTTTTGAGAACATTTTTAAAGGCCAGATAACCTTGAAGGGACATTCTATTAACATTAATGGAAGAATGTTTGTTTATGTAAACTTTAAAAGAACCTTGCCAGAACGTTAGCCAAAGACAATATTGCCAAGACATACAACCTGCTGTTCTTCTGTTCAGGATTGCCATTCATTAGACTTCTCTGAATCTCAGTCTAATGAAAATGGATCTTTTCCTAATTAAATACAGAAATGAACACATTTGAGATGTTTTGTATTAAAGCTCCTTTTAAAAGGAAATTTATGGTCATCAGTATTACTTGGGGCAGATGGTTCATAGTGCTGAAAAAATGCCATGTTATGAGTACAGTGTGTTCTATATCGCCCTTATTTGACTACAAACTGTGAGATGTTTCAGGCATGGGAAAATGCACAATGCACTCTTTGTCTCAACAACTTTAAGCTCCCTTGGATTTGTTGGTTTTGGAAAGTGCTACCTGTCTCCCTGAGTTAGGCTTTTGTGAGTCCTTGTCAAAACAGGATAAAGGGTCGACAAGTGCAACAAAAGTGAGGAAGTGCCTTTGAAGTCAGTTCAATGTTAATGACCATTTAATAAAATAAAATAAAATAAAATAAATAAATCATTGTAATTGTGGCAGCTACAGAGCAGACCTGTGTTGTCCATGGAGGATCTTCACCTAATATAAAGCAATGGAACAAAACATTGTATTAATGTAGATTTTTGCTACATAAGCATTACGTAACTGTCTGCAGTATTTTAGTTATGGTGTTAGTGTGAAACTCTTGGTATATGATACTGCCATCCAGTGGACAGAGGAGGTAAAGCAGACAGTACAGCCTGATTGTCCACTTAAATTTTAAAATCTTGCTTATTACTTACAACGCACTAAATGGTTTAGCTCCCTAGTACATTCTTAAAAATAAAGGTTCTTTGGCGGGGTGTATGGTTCCATGAAGAACCGTTACTATCCAAAGAACCCTTCCATTGCACAAAAGGTTCTTTATAGTGTAGAAAGGTTCTTTAGACTATAAAATGGTTAGAAAAAAATGCTTCTTTAAAGAACCTTTCACAAAACGGTTCTTCAGGGAGCCAAAAATGGTTCTTCTATAACATCGCCGTGAAAACCCCTTTTTGGTTCTTCCTGGCACCTTTATTTTTAAGAGTGTACTTGAGCGAGCTCTTAACGCATTATACTCCTTCACGTCTATTGCGGTCTCAAAACTCTGGCCAGTTGATAATACCTAGTGTATCAAAATCAACTGCTGCCGGTAGATCCTTTTCCTAATTAGCACCTAAACTCTGGAACAGTCTTCCTAGCATTGTTCGGGAAGCAGACAAACTCTGTCAGTTTAAATCTAGACTAGAATCTCTTTAACCTGGCATACACAATCAATTTCTATTATTCAAATCAGTTAAATGATTGTTAGACTGCATTAAAATACATTTTGAGATTAAATCTTCAAATAAAATAAAGTATCACACATAACAACATTTTATTATATAGTTTTTCAGTAAATTGCTCAAGGGTCTGAATACTTTTGAATGTTACTGCATAATATCTGCTTAATTTGCATCTGCATGCTTAGATGTGTTTTTATTTCTACAGAACATATAAATCAAATCCTCATTCAATGCCTTTGGCCTTTAACTCATTTTTCACTCTCTTTAGGTAGTCAGGATCTGGATAGCCATACCTGTGGACAGAAAAGAGATAAATAAAAATTCAAGTACAGTGATATATTACATGAAACCCAAGTAAACATAAAATCTTTGATTAGTGGTTTTGCAAGAGATGATGGACAATTGAAAGCAGAATTTAATGAACTCGTACCTTTTAGGCCCACCCAACATGTTGGTCTTATGATGGATATCATTCCAGGTGACCACATTATCTGCACCCGTAGTTGTAGATCTCCCGACAGTAAAGATCAGTTTCTGATCAAAAGCTCTCTGCAGCAGTGTGAGCACTTCATTTCCTTTATGGTTGTCAGGCAAGTACGCTCGACAATGTGTCCCAAAATAACGTCGTCCCGGGTTTGGATGCTTCTTCTAAAAATGATCAGAAAAATTATGTATTACCAACACCTTAAACTATGTAATAAAGCGAAATGATTGCAAACATTATAAACACTATAAACATAGCTATAGGCTATTTTAGCTTTTTAATTTATAATTTTTATAATGTTTGTAAACATTTCACTGTATTTACTGGTATTGTACATTGTTTCCTAATGTAATAATAAAATGCCACTTATCATTTTTTTCCTAAAAAATGCAATTTTATATGTGTTGTGTATTTTTTAACCATGCAGCAAACGTTTTAAAATATTTTAAATATATTACTTAACTGATAGTATTAAACAATCAAAATGTTTACTGTTGATTAATGGTTAACCAGTTAATTATGAGCACCCTACTGTGTATGATTCTATATTAAAGTCTCAGTTTACATGTGCACACTCGCAACAGATAAACTAGTGCCTACTTTAAAGTTTTTGCTGCCAAGTTCAGATTTCTGCAGTACTGTGTGTGTGTCCATTTGTGCAAAGTATTTTAATTGTTGTCTCATCCATTATTCATATTCAGGAATATGAGAAAATATGCATTGTGCCTTGATGACTGATTTGTTTACTAAGTGATAATGTGCAGTCAGACAGTGATTACCACAAAACAAACCCTGACAGAATGCAAGATTTCAGTAATATTAATACTGAAGGCTTCTGCTGTCAGTGATAACTGAGACGCAAGATGCCTCCAGTTGTGTTTGAATGAAGCGAGAGAGCGAGTCTGTGTTGTGATATGAGAGACATGAAAGGACAAACTAAGAAATTTATAATAAATATTAATAAAAAAAAAAGTGTGCTTTTTTGTCTTTCAGAGCAATAGACCAGCACTGTATACAACAGCGTCCTCTGCTGGATAATAACCAAGAAATAGTTTGAATGCTTGAAAGATGTCTGTCTCAGCAATTGCGCAAGATGTAACAGCATGAGAAAAACTATAAACAATGTGGGAAAAAAAATACCGTAGCAGTAATAAAATATAGAGGTTTTACAATAGGAACTACAACAGAGATTTTTTTTTCATCAGCAGTATTATGTCCCTGTGTAATCATAAACATTATGATGTGTATGTATAATGTGACAAGTCAAGTTTTTATCAAATAAAAATTCAGTTTGACGTATTCTTACCGTTTGAACACCATCGGGTATGTTGTAGTTGATTTCAATAGTGCCACAAACTGGATATCCAGGGAGACTCGATCTGCTCTTTGTTACAGTCATTGTTCCATCCGGTTGGTTTCCCTTCAATATCCCATACACTTCCTTACACACAGGACAGATGGATCCCAGACTCTTCTCTGACGCTCCTATACAATCCCGACAGAATTCATGTCCACATTTCAGTTTTTTCTTGTCGATGAAGCTGTCCATACAGATAGCACACATCTCCTCTTCAGCATGAGCGTCTTTACTCTCATGTCTAGAACTGTCTTTTGATTCTTCATTGAATCCAGTGTCTCCTTCACTTCGCCTTCTAAGATTCACTCTCTCATCCTGTACGGATCCTCCCACTGCTCCTGATCCATAATCAGGCGTCTGATGCCATTTGATTCCTCTTGTGTGAGGAATGTCCCCTAAGTAACCAATCAATTTCTCTCGTCTTGTCATCTTGTCATCAAACAAACTGTTCTGAAGTTTGTTCTTAGATTGTTGTTCCAGATTTGTTGTCTCTCTTTTAATCGTGTCTGTAAATTTCTTCGGTCCAAAGAACAGGCAGTTTCTGGCAGACATGGTGAACATCATCTTTGCCTCCTCTGACTGGATGTGACGTAGGGTCTCCTTCACAATATTTGAATCCATTTGATTATGATTAATGGCAGCATCACTAAAACTACCCACACATCCCTGAACAAGTTTGTTAAAGTCCTCAGTGGCTTTAGACACAGAATCAGGGCTTGAGCTCTGCAGATGTTTGAGTGAGACTGACACTTCTGCACAAATAGAGACTCCATGATGTTTCTCATATTCTTCTAACTCCTTTCTGTAAGCGTGATGCATGTACCAGAACTCATAGAGGGGGACAGTGAATCCAGCTGGTGTCTCAGGGGTCATTTCAGCAGTTTTACTGGTCTCAGCTTCATTTGGAGCTCTATCAGATGCAGACACGTCTTCAACATTATTTGTGTCTTCTGATGCTGCAGTCACAGGCATAGAGCCAATCACCTAAAACATAGGATGGGATTTGATTAAAGGACTTTATACCCATAGTGAAATAATTTACCAAATTATTACCAAATTATTGCTAAAACTTATGGATTTGTTTATTATTATTCATTACTACTACTACCACCACTACTAGTACTACTGTGATAAGAGTCCGAACAGAAATTATTGCATTAGTCAATCTTCTCCAGGAGGACGAGGACAATCATGGAAGTGTATTTCTTGGTGTGATGTTTTGAATCTCAAGCTAAAAATTTCTAAAGAGATGTATATAGATTTTAGGAAAGAGTCTTCAGTGAGTGTAACCACTACTAAATCAGAGCCTATTCAGAGCATTACGGAGTATAAATACCTTGGGGTTGTCTTATATCATAAATTGAAGTGGGATAAATGGACTAAAATCATAAACAGGAAGACTATATTCTCCCAGGAAGTTGGTGTCAATGTTAATGCTTTAATATTAAAAGAGTTTTAAAATGCTTTTATTGAAAGGGTTATGACATTTTGCATTACTCGCTGCTTTGGAAATGTTACTGTGTGTGGAACAAAAGAGTTCACTTAAAAACTATTGCAAGTAAGTTGTCTGGTTTTCCCTTGACATGTTTAGAAAAAAAAAATATCAAACTAGATCTCTTAGTAAAGCCATGAAAATCATTTCAGATCACAAGCACCCATTGTCCAAACTGTTTGAGCTTTTACCTTCAGGTCAAAGGTTAAGGATGCCAGTGTTTTTAAAAAAAAATAGGGAAAAACAATCCTTCTTGCCACAGGCAATTCAATTTTTAAATAAAATATAGTCTCCTTTTTTCATTGATTAAAACTGAGCGGGTCTCAGTGATGATGAGTATGAGTTGGCTGTATTAGGTGATGGATGTGTTATGTTTTTGTTAACTGATTATATGTGAACGCCATGTGTATTGAAACACACTGAAACAATTTTGTTTCACAGGGACAAGGAAAGACAATAATTGTGTTGTCATAATTCTACACAAAGTAAACATGATACCTTTGATGAGGGAATTCCATTCTCGTACAGCAAGGACGTCGGGCATGGTACAGTCACACAATGTGTTTCATCCGGACAAATCCATGCAGTCCCTTCCTTTTTTTCATGTTTAAACAGCAAATGTATAGACCTGAGCTTTTTTAAAGCTTCTAGAGCTACAGAGAAAACAAAGAGTTCATTTAATGCTGAGCCTTAAATACAATAAGTAATAATAATAGTTATTATTAAAAACTTAAATAAAAATTGCAATTGGCAGTCTCTGGAAATGTTTCTATAAAATAAACTATAACATACAGACGGTTGTTATGCAGAATGAAACAGTGCAGCGTATTCAAAAGACAGCTTAATTAAATCAATCAGTGGATGTATATTAGCAGTAAGAAATCATTTTATTTAGTGATTTTACTGGAATGTATAGTGAAACAGCAGAAAAGCAATAGAGAAGTGAACTGTGCTGTGTGTGAGAGAGAACAGTACTGCTTTTGCTTTTAATTATTGATGATAAGCACCACAACTTAACAAAACATTAAAAAAGAAGCAATTCCAATAACGCCATTTAGTAATACTGGCATAAGCGCTTTTAGAAAGCACAAATATAACTTCTATACACAGCAAAAAGAGTTAAATCAACTCTGCTCAGAGTACATTTGGTCCCACTCTACAGAGAGTTAAAATAACACTGATGCCGCGTTAAAGATAATGAGATAATTAAGAGATTAATTAAGTGATGACCGATCATTAGTGATGAACACCTGCTGTAAAGAATCACTGAAGTAAAGAGAAACACAAGAACTACAACTGACTTCAGCCACAGCCTTAAAAGAAAAAAACCCGAAGATAAAAGAAGACATTAAATCTCTCAAGATCTCAGCAGAAGAGGATTAAACAACTCCACAAACAGCATTACCAGCTTCACTTATTACTAACCAGACTGACTTTATTTCTGTCAGACTTCTACAGAAGCTCTTATTGAGAACTAACACAGGTTTAGATGTTACTGTTATAAGATGTTTGGTCACCATTTATTATTAATAGATCATTTTCACCAACATTACTTTATTGTCACAGATCATACATTCTGAATTTTAAATTTTAAATACATTGTGGGGATCTTTTTTTTTTTCTAGAATCAGCATATGAATCTCAACAATGGTGACATGCTTAATGCCGCAATGCATTCTGGGAGCCACCATAGTATAAAACTCATGGCTCCCAGCATTGGAGCTACATATTGCCTGAGAACTTTACAATAAGCTTTCATTTGTTAACATTAGTTCACTTAACATGAACAGCAATGAACAATAAAAAAAAAAAACATTTTATATAACAAACATATTAAACTAACAAAGATGAATAAATGTTTTAAATGTATTGGTCATTGTTAGTTCGTTAACTAATGCATTTACTATATTTATAAATGGGGCCTTATTGTAAAGTGTTACCACATTTCCTATATAGTGAACAAGTGACCAATTTCACATGCAGTGTTGGTCTGATGCATGTGGTATTTGTAATTTAGAGCAGGAAGTTCATAACCCTTGAAGTGCTTAAGCTATAAGCTATTAAGCTCAAAAGTACAGTAACACTGTGATCATTACTTTGTTTATTGAAAAGTAATCTGATAAGGTCATTTGTGTTATTAGTATGGTGTTACCCCAGCAGTTTTACCCTTGTGCATTAATATGGAGAAATACTGTAGTTTAGCTATTTGAGATAGTAACATGAGATTTAAATAGAAAAAAAAAGTATTGTACGTGAATTATCATAAATCATCATATCACCTGTTGATGGTGTTATCTGCACCTCTGCACAGGATGGAGGATCCAATAGTTTAAGGCGATGGACAGATGCGTTTCCTTCCAGTCTTGACAAACAGCTCTGAAGAGCTTTCTGTAATGTTGCTCTCCATCTGTCTGGAAATGGTTCTGTCCAGTCCACTTTGATTTTAAATTTGGCAATATCCAGTGGTGCTGAAGGTTGTGGTCTTTCATCTCCAGCTGTATAAATGTCCTGTTATAGGGAAAATAGTTAAGAATGCAAACTTACATGTATGAATTTCTGAGTGAAAAAAATACTGACTCGTGACTGAGTATGTTTATAGAATATAGTTGTGTAGTTTATGTGTCAAATTCAGCCCATTAACTACATCATAGAATTTCTAGTAATTTTATATTGTATTTATTCAGAATATGTTCCTCAGAAAATCTATGGCTCAAACTCTACTATTTATTCAATACCTCTTCTGGCTGTAAGTATAGCCGATCCGATGTGAAGTTTTGATGCTTCATGTCATCCAGAGTTGTTTTAGAGTCTTGACCTTCAGTGCCTGCTGTATATAAGTCCTTACATTCAGGGAAAAAACATTTTGAAACACAATTTGAAAAAAATCATTTTAATAATACATTAAACTTACAATTTATATATTTTGTCTTTGTTTCCATTGCTGCTTTTTTTGTTTCCACAGTTACCCTTGTTTGTTGCCATAGTGATTCATTACCAACACCTGTGCCTTGTTTAGCCTCATGTGCATTTGGCAAAACGAATCAAGCTCCGATACAGTGCTTTAATGTGAAATGTGTTGTTCTTCTGTTTGACACAGAAGCTCTGAAGGCCAGCGACCTCAGCCATCTTGGCTGCCATACCAGAATCCATGAAAGCCATCTCAAGGCATTTGGGACTGGCATCCAATGTGGTGGACCCTCCAGTGATGGTAGCCCCTCCGTCTATGAAAACGCTGTCGGTAGTTGCAGCGCTTTCTAGCCCGGCACTTCCATGTCCAGTGGCCTCAGCTTTTCCAAGTCCGGTGGTCCTGGAGGTCTTCCCACTGCTGGCTGTGCTCTCCGTAATGGCAAGAGCCATCCTGTGTGTTTGAGCCAAATACACATCAACAGCTCCTCCCGAGGTTGTGGCGTCTGATCCTGAACTCTCAATCTGCCATTTCACGGCCAAGGAGGCTGCCTCTGAACTCTCTGCCTGTCCAGTAATGGCCAAGGAGGCTTCCTCTGAACCTTCTGTGCTCCAGCTACGGCCATGGAGGCTGCCGTTGAACCCTCTGTGCTTCCTGTCACGGCCACGGAGGCAGTTTCTGAACTCTCTAAAGAAGGTCCACGAAAACTGAAACTAAACTGAACGTGACATAATGCCCCTCCTGGCAAGGTGCGTCCTTGCGCCGTAGATGAGTGATGGCAGATAGAGGTCCAACAGATGCGGTGAAGGGATGATGGAAGGATGACGATGATCCCCTGGCGGCGCTGGTGGTGGCCGATTGCGTGGACCAAGAGCCTGGCAGTGACGACAGCCCACAGTGGAGACGCCAAGGCGTAGATGGGACTGTCGACATCTGGGGGACGACCGACGGCTGCAAACCTCCAGCAGAGCCAGGGCTGGAGGACTGGCTGAGAAGGTCGGCGACAGAGGCAGATGGAGACTTGGCAGGGTTGAAGGTAATGAATAGTCCATGCAAGTCTCTGTGCTACTTAAAAACAGCGGTGAAGAATTGACAAATGGGGTGGGATAGGGTGGGCGATGATACCTCCGTATGAAAATCCATCAGCCAGTCTTCAGTTGCTAATTCCACCAGTACACCCTCTGGCACCGATGTCGCGGGCTCACACCCCTGGTCAGACTCACTGGGGGGCTCCTCTTCCAGGGCGAGGTTCAGCACTGTCCACTTGTCCTCGGGTTGTAGGGGCAGGTGATGGCAAGACGAAAGAACTGGTCGCTAAATACAAAAAAATCTAGGCTCATTTGAGCCACCACAGCAAACTTTGATGTATAATCCATATTGGTCCGGTATTCTGTCACGTATGGTTGCTGGCAAACAGACGAGGAAGACGAATATAATCCAATACGAAGTTTTATTAACAATAATCCAACAGAATGGCGAACGGGGGAGCAACACACACACTTAACATAGACGTTACCGGTCAATGAACTGAAAACAGGCAGGAACTTAAATACACAGAGGGAAAACGTCGAACAGCTGTGATGATTGATAGTGTCCATGGTGACTGATGAGTGGCGGTAAATGAGAACAGGTAACACATGTGACTAACGAATACCAACAGAAGGTCCATGAAAACGGAAACTAAACTGAACTGAACGTGATGTATTATATATCCATTTAAATGTCAGCCTTTTGTGAAAATGACGCCATAGAATCTGTGTAGAAGGTGTGGCACAATAAAGAAAACAGAGAACAGCCTCTGATTCACAAAATGAGTTTCCAAACACAGAGATGGTTCAGTTTAGCTTTGTGGTGTCCAAAGCCCTCACTTTAGGCCTCTGCCCTAGACACATAATATTGTACAACATAATAATGCACAATATTTTTTATTCATTGTATGTCATCATATTTTTTTTTATTCTAAGTTTTTTTTATTTTTTATCCCAGGTTTATCCCAGGTTTTTTTTTTCAGAATTTTGTTCCCCCAGTGTGTGTATTTTAGAATTCTGGTTCAAAAATCATGTATAGACATCTTAAAATTTAATCTAAGTGTACCGTAGTGCATGTTTTCTGTGTGAGGGATCATTTCCATGAATTGATAAATTAATTCTAACACCAAACTTCAACAGCCAAAAACTTCTATCTCATCGACCACACATCCTTTATATGAGGGAATTTACCAACAATACAGGACGCTTCATCTACATGTAATGGTTCTGCCCTGACAGCCTTGTCTGTGCTGTCTTTGTTTCATGTCTCTATGTTTGTGTTATGTGTCAGCACATGGCTTTGTCTTTGTTTGTGTTTGCCATGCCCCACCTCCTTATTTCCTGTTACCACGCCCCCTTGTTTAGTCCTTGTCAAGTCCTTCCCTGCATCCCAATGTGCATACTATCTACCCTATCCGCCGCACAGTGTTTAATATAACTAATGTCACATACTATTTAGGATGGATAGTATGCACACTGAGGGTGCTTCTCATTTCTTATTTGTGCATCCTTGTTTCCTTTCCTCACTTCCTTTCCTTGCGTCTCAGCTCCACCCCCATAGGCTGTAAGGAAAGAAAATGAGGATGGAGGAATCGAAGGAAAGCTTATTTGTATATTGGAATATTCTTGATCACTCGAGCGTCACTTTACAGCGTCATCAGCTGTGCTACAGGGGATCTGCCTTTATGTTGTTGAACTTTGGTTATTTAAGAAATTCATAAATAATAATCATAAAGCAAGATGCCCTGTTGAAATATGTGCGATATACACATGGGTGTACATGGTCTGCAACACTGCTTAGGTAGGTGGTACATGTCAAAGTAACATCCACATGGATGGCAGGACCCAAGGTTTCCCAGCAGAACATTGCCCAAAGCATCACACTGCCTCCGCCGGCTTGCCTTCTTCCCATAGTGCATCCTGGTGCCATGTGTTCCCCAGATAAGCAACGCACACGCACCCGGCTATCCACGTGATGTAAAAGAAAACGTGATTCATCAGACCAGGCCACCTTCTTCCATTGCTCAGTGGTCCAGTTCTGATGCTCACGTGCCCACTGTTGGCGCTTTCGGTGATGGACAGGGGTCAGCATGGGCACCCTGACTGGTCTGCGGCTATGCAGCCCCATACGCAACAAACTGTAATGCACTGTGTATTCTTTCTATCAGAACCAGCATTAACTTCTTGAGCAATGTGAGTTACAGTAGCTCGTCTGTTTGGTCAGACCACACAGGCCAGCCTTCGCTCCCCACGTGCATCAATGAGCCTTGGCCATGATCCTGTTGCCAGTTCACCACTGTTCCTTCCTTGGAGCACTTTTGATAGAGACTGACCACTGCAGACCGGGAACACCCCACAAGAGCTGCAGTTTTGGAGATGCTCTGACCCAGTCGTCTAGCCATCATAATTTGGCCCTTGTCAAACTCACTCAAAACCTTACGCTTGCCCATTTTTCCTGCTTCTAACACATCAACTTTGAGGACAAAATGTCCACTTGCTGCCTAATATATCCCACCCACTAACAGGTGCCGTGAAGAAGGGATAATCAGTGTTATTCACTTCACCTGTCATAATGTTATGCCTGATCGGTGTATGGTCTATTTAAACTGCAAAGGTAAAGCATAAATTAAAATGATTGTGACATATGTGAAGGGAAAGGAGAATTTATACGTGCATCAGGCTTCTCAACAAGAAAGATTTCCGCATATACACCTGTGCATCCTCGCTCATAACTACTCTGTAAGCTTCTTCACTCCTCGTTCCTCGCCTCCTCTCGGTGCAATTAGAGAATTGAGATGTCCTTCAAGATGGCTAACTCTGATCGGTTTCTGGGTGACAGGCTGGAGGATGGAGGAGCGAGGAAGCATCAATGGGTTCCGGCAACGAAACAACGTCCTCATTGTACAACATCATTACTGGTATTTATGAACAACAGCAGAGCTCATATCTTTCTGACATTACTTGTCATGTTATTTAAAGTACATTATGATAAATACTTTACTTGTTACATATATGTGCAACATTACAGATGTAAATAAATTATAAATGCTAGCTAGACTGCATTCATGATCTGTCTAACGTTGTATGTTTATCCTGAAATATAATAAAATGATGCTTTCTATTTTTAAACATATTGCGTGTCATTATTGGTCGTTAAGTGTAGTGAGCTGGCTCACATAATTTAAGTTTCGTGCTTCAGAACTTCCATTAAGGGAACATAGTGAGCATCGATGCACCCTGGGTTTTGTGGTGCATTGTGGGACTTTTTAGAGAGCGAACGTTTCAGTGCACTGGAAGGATTCTGCAATTGAGACAGCCCTTAAAATGGCCGACTCGCTGATCAGTGCCCTGACTACTGAACTAGGGAGCTGATTGAGACGCACCCAATTTAACTATTGAAAAGCACCCTGAGATGCAGGCCTTGTTTCACTAATTGTGTTCACCTGGGGCCTCATTTATAACCGTTGCGTATGCACAAAACAGGCCCTGAAAGAGGCGTACGCCACTTCCGATGCATAAGTTGTGATTTAGTCTGAAATTTGCTTTGTTGTCAAATAACACCCCTCGCTTATTCTGCATCTGGGTCCTCCCTCTCAGAACTCTTGACACTACATGCACCTCAGAAAACAATATGGGATGGACCTTATAAATGCTTAATCATTTCACAGTTTGATTAATATCCGTCAGTTGTATACAAAAATTATAGCTTATCAAACTAAATATACAACTTTTATGATACTTTGTTCATAAGATATATAGGGCCAGATTTACTAACAGCTTGTGCCAGGCAAACCCTCTTTTGGCGTTAAAAACTACTGTCAGGATTTACAAAAGACACGCAGTGAGAAATTAGCGCTGAAAAGGCGTGGTCAGGGTTATTTTTGCAGCTGACCTTATTGCATATGCATTTGTAGGAGTTTCCTTTTCAGATGCAAAATTTATGGGAGGAGAGAATTTAAATGAATCACGCAAGGTGATTTACTAAGGTTTGCGCTTGTCAATTTACTGGTGTTTGTGCCATTATTTACCACACAAAAAAAGAACGTCTTAAACCAGACGCTAACGGGTAGATTGCGTTGGTCATTATGGAAATGATCCGGCTGCGTCTGTGTTCTTTAATTTGTGTGTCGTCAGCAGATCACACGCTGAACTGTCCACTCCCATCTGCACTTTTTTGGAATAGCGCTCTCACGCTAATTTGCCCTGTTCAGTAAATCTGGCCCATAAACTATATTTATATAATCGTTTATCGTTTATAAATGAGTTCTAAAGTTACTTACATATTCGTCAATATCCATTGGCTCCTGTTCCTGTGACATGGCTGTGAGAAAACCTCCAATCAGCAGCTGGAAGCAAACTTTGGCTCTAAGTAAATAAAGTAAAACAAACCAGGGGCCTCATTTATAACCGTTGTGTATGCACAAAACACGCCCTGGAAGAGGTGTACGCCACTTCCTATGCATAAGTTGTGATTTTTAAAAACAGATTTGACAGGAAAATTTGTGCACATGTGTGCAAACTCTGACCCATGCGTACAAACATTTTGGAGACAGAGCAGTTTGGCAACACCGATGGTGAGCTGAGGGGCTGACGGAAGATAAAGGAAAACCACTTTAAATCCTCATTATGAGTCCTAATCATAAACACAGTGCATGTTCACAATAACAGTTTAAAAGAAATAAAAGAATGATATAAAATCTGTTTTACATCTAATATACACATATCATTAACGGAGTTAAGCACTTAAATTACATGAAATCATTATCCAGAAGTTACAACATTTTTTATATTCTAATAAATAGGCATATTTGCGATGCTTTTGAACACTTTTCCTGTGGCATGCTGTGTTTTAATGTTTTAACTACAGCTTGGAGTATGATAATAGCTGAGAAAATATTTTCACGTGAATAATGATCAATAATGCACAATAAGGCCTATCTGTTTCCATTCAAAATATAAAGCAATTAAAAATACTATTTGGCCAGTGGAAAAGATTGAGAAAAACTTTTTTTTTTATACTATTTTGATTTACTTCTTGTTTAAAAAATAAGGTAAGGATAGGCTACTGAATGATTTTTAGCAATGTAATGTGATGGCACATTCGTATCTCATATTTTCCTCATGTCTTGTACCATTAAACATGGTATCACGTGGATGAATAGGCATATGTAAATGATATGCAGATGAGGATATGCATAGTAAAACTAGGCGTTGTAAGCTCCATATATGGTTATTTCAGGGAGGAGACGTAGTGGAGACGCATGTACGCACAGTCTTCCGCTGACTGGGAACATAAAGGGAATTTTGAGCAGGTTCTGGCGTACACATGGTTTTATAAATCTGAAAACTTTTACGCAAAATCTAGCTTTTGTGCATACGCACACTTTTAGGATGAAATCTACGTAAAGTTTTATAAATGAGGCCCCAGATCGTCAGATTTCTTAAAGGAGTCATGAGACAACATTTTTTCCTGATATTTTGACATGTTATTGTACAATAATAAACATACTGTGAGTTTCAAAACTCAAAGATTCCTCTACAGTCCAATAAGCGCATTTATTGTTTTTTATTATGCAACAATGTCTTATTTCCAAGAACATTTTTCAGAGAACTTAACATACAAACCATAGAAATCAATGGCATTGTACATAAATGGAAGAGCATGTCTTGGCGAAGAGACTGCAACATTTAACAGCAATTAAATTAACAATAATAAAGAGATTACTGTCGTAAGAACAGCCAATTGATGACTGATGCCATGCTGCAGGGATGAATATGTAGTACTACACCATGTAACGTTTGGCTCTCTATTGGTTGAAGCGTAAACCTTAGGAACATTGTTTTGGAAATGACTTCAGCTCTGCTGTTTTGTGTGGATGAATCTGATTGCTTGAGGCGTACTGGTGTGCAGTTTCACACTAAATATGTCCCGACAGCATTAGAATAAATAATTATTATAGGCTTTCCATAGAGAATTATGATTATAGAAGATAGATTTATGATGTATTCGCTAATTATTTACATTTTGTTCTTTTTGATCAAAAAAGTTACATACTGTAGCTTTAAGAAGCATGTGGAAATTCAGAATCAGAGTCTGGCTTAAACTCACTAAAGCAAAGATGTGAGAGACAGTCCAAACATTGGTGTTTACTTTGAAGCTTTATAGGACAAGTGAACCCAAAACTGAGCAGAGGGACAAAGAGAGGGTGGAAACGGTCATGCATTACTATATTTCAAATCCTATTACATTATAAATAAACCTAAGGGAACTTTTTAATTAAAATAGGCATTTCATAAAAAAACCCTAAAACTTTAAAACTAACACAAAAATGTCTGTTAAATTGTAAGTCACTTGGCAAATGATTGATTTGTAAATAGACCATGATTTTATGTAATAGTGTACATGAACATGTTACTGCTACATGAAGACTGAAGCAGTTTTTAGTTTCATTTTCGTTTTGTATAGTTTGTACAGAGCTATGAAAAGAAATAGACTACAGATTTCATTTAACTTTGACGGATCTCTATGTTTGTCTTCATACCTATTTTAACTTTTTATTATTTGGACTGTAGACGGCGGTTGTTGACAGTCGAAATTACGGTAGGTATATGGTTATTAAATTTACTGCGCATTTATTGTCGACAACTAGCTACTGATCCATTAGAGAACAAATAAAAGGAAAAATCTGTCTTTTAGTCTTGTACTTACCGAAAACCGTGAGCTTTGTGAGCGTTCAACCTCTGTATTGCACAATGTCAGCTGTTTCACTTTCAACAAGGTGAAACCTCTCTCTCTCTCTCTCTCTCTCTCTCTCTCTCTCTCTCTCTCTCTCTCTCTCTCTCTCTCTCTTTCGCTAAACGCATTTTGGTGTGCTTTGAAATGTTACCTTGTGAAAGAGAAGAAAATGCAACATTGTAACAATTTAAATCCCTGTTTCGAATAAGTCTGATAATAACTATATTGTTATGTTGTAGCCTAGGCCTACTACACAGACAGGATACGAAAAATATTAATATCATGTATTATATATAATACAGAAAAATGCTCAAGCAAAACCTGGACAAGCACAAAATAAATGTATAAACAATTGAAACGTCCACTGACTGAGGTTGTCTGATCAGCCAACAAAAGTTCCCTTGTTTTTGTAGGCTTTTGGATTTATTCTTGTTTTTATTTTATATGACTCAAGTGTAAAAACACACCAGTTTAAAATCAGCTGAAATACAAATACAAGCAGGCTACCATTGAGTCCTGGTGTTGTTCAGTTATCTGTAAACCAATAAACCTGCAATTGGACATTTTTTGAAAACTGGAATATCTGTTAAAAATACAAATTTAAAAAAAAAGTACAGGGTTCAAGAATTAATCAATAAGTTAACATCTTGTTTACTGGAAGAAAAAAAAAAACACCCTCACTGTTACAGTAAGGCTTGCATTTACCATAGAAGTAATAGAGCCAATCTATAAACGTTAAAATACATTAAAGTGTTATAGCCACAGGACAAACATGTTAACATGATTTTAGTGTGGGGAAAAAAATCACTTAACCTTTTCTGTGTAAAGTTATATCCAATATTACAACTTTGTTGCCATGATGATAAGGAGGTTTCAAGTAAACCCAGTAAGCAATTCTATAACAATAAAATTGTGTAGAACACAGGTTTCATCGCACTAAAATCATGTTCACTTTATACAGACCCCATTCACTTCAATAATACAAACTTTACTATAATCATGATTTTGTAACATTATTTTTTAAATAAATTCTTGTTACTTGTCCTTATTACACGTTACATGTATTTACCATAGTAATAACAGTAAATTATGCATAATTACATGCAACTAACCCTAAATCAAATCCTAATCCTTTCCCTAACCCTATAGTAAGTACATGTACTTAATTAATATTACCCAGTACTTAAATATATAATTACACTGTAACAATGACAACTTAAAATAGAGTGTAACCAAAATATTTTATTTAGTAATCAATATTATGGTACAAATTATGTTGACTGAGCTAAATGAGGGTTGATGAGGGTTCATCATGATGAGGGTTGGTATACGGCCTGAAGGAGTTTGAAGGCTGGACAGAAACACTGGGAGAGGAAAGACAGGACTGGACTGGGACATCAATCCAGCCAGATGGGACCAACAGAGGATGAAGAAGTTTGAGGATGGAATTGGCTCAGCATTAAAGTCTATTAACAGCTCCTCACTTGTCTGTTTTAAGGTCAACATGGCTACAGACTCTGGCTCCGGGATGGACATGGTGGCCGACTCTGGCTCTGAGATAGACATGGTAAAAGTCTCTGGCTCCATATTGAGGGTGGGCTCTGGGTCCATGGCTGGCATGGGCTCTGGCTCTCTGTCCATGGCGGGCGTGTCTAAGCTGATGTGGTACTCAGGGATGAGGGCTGATGACACAAGAAGGATAGGAGTGGGCTGGGGGGGGCTGTGACCGAATGGCACCATTCCCTTCATCCACCTCACTGACGACATAGGGAGAGCCATGCAGCCACAGTGCATAATCCACATACTGAGCCAGGGTACAGGTGGTCGCTCCCACCGGCATTAGTTGGGCCAGATACACTGTTAAAAAAACTTTTTTGATTTTAGTAAAATCAATAAATTTACTGTTTACCCAACTGATTTGTCAAATGTATCTTCTCCTTATACACTACATCCCTGGGACCCGTTATACAGGCACATGGTCTCTCCTACTATGCTATGCTAATGACACACAGCTCTACTTTTCATTTCAAAAAGATCCCACGGTAGCTGCACGGATCTCAGACTGCCTGTTGGACATCTCGGCATGGATGAAAGAACATCTGCAACTCAACCTAGCAAAGACAGCTTCTCGTCTTCCCAGCCACTTTATCAGTACAGCACAATTTTACCATCCAGCGAGGCTCAGCAACAATAATCCCATCGGGTTCGGCCAGGAACTAGTAATTTTTAATGACTAGCTGACCTTCAAAGACCACATTGCTACAACAGCACGATCATGTTTGCACTGTACAACATAAGGAAGATCAGGCCCTTCATAACTGAAAGTGCAACACAACTTCTCGTCCAGGCCCTTGTCTTTTCTAGGATGGACTTCCATCATGTGCAATCAAACCTCTTAAAATGATTCAGAACGCAGTGACTCGACTGGTATTCAATGAACACAAAAGAGCCGTGCCACACCGCTCTTTATCTCTCTTCATTGGCTTCCGGTTGCAGCTCACATCAAGTTTAAGACATTGGTGCTTGCCTACAGGACGGTCACGGGCTCTACACCCTCCTACCTCCACTCTCTCTTACGACCACACATGCCCTCCAGGAGCCTGCGGTCAGTGATTGACTCCTCGTGGTACCATCACAGAGAGGCACAAAATCGCTCTCAAGAACGTTTTCATTCACTGTTCCTTGCTAGAATGATTTTCCCAACCCTATCTGGACAGCTGAATCCCTGACCATTTTCAAGAAACAGCTGAAAACTGTGCAGCAACTGTGAGCACATTTCATTATCTACTGCACTACTTCTTCTTTCTATGCTCTCATTATTTCTTAATCCTTAGCTTGTACTATCCTGAGCGATGGCTGAGACTTTGTATTACTAGCACTTCTTGTGTTTATTGTCTCTTTAAGATGAATTGCTTGTATTCCTCAATTGGATAAAAGCATCTGCTAAATGAATAAATGTACAATTGAGTTGATAAAATAAAAAGTTCTCAACTTTTGGGAGTAAGAAAAACTCAAAAAAGCCCATGCTATTTTTTTTTTTTTTACAGTGTCTTGATCAGGAATTTCCAATGGCCTGTTTGGTAAGGAAGAGGTGGTTATAACAGGAATACAAACTCTGTTTCTTAATTTTCATCCCTATAAGTGAAACAAATTGTAACAAAAACTTGTAAATGATTAAAAGTTCATGCTTTTTTAATTTGTGACAATATGTTTACAATGTCTTACAAAAAATATTTCCAAAAGTTAGAACTCTAAATCATTTCTCTAAATCAAGTTCAAAACAAAAATCAAGATTTATCATTGGAATCTGAGATGCAATTGTCTTTTTCTTTCTGAAATCAAGAGCGAAAACATGGAGATATTTACTGGGAAAAAGCAAACATTTTAAAAGTAAAAGCAACATAACATTACAAAAGACAAGATGAAACACCAGACTGAACCAACTTACTATCATTAATCAAATCTTCCACCAGTAATTTGTACTTTTTATAATTTATGAATTTACCCGGTATAATCATATTAATGTATAGTTCCCTTTCAGTCGGTCACGTTCGACGTACGTCGGACGTCACCGACGAAGTGGGATGACTTCTGGGAGCCCCTATCAGCTTCGACTGTATAGAGAACGGGCCAATGGCCATTGGTGTGCGAGATTTGCATCTCGCGCTCCGCCCCGCATCGCGGGTATAAAGCGGAAGCGGATGCCGCGCACATTTGTTTTTCACTTCGGAGCCGAACGGCGTTGAAGAGCATAGACTGTTCCTGCCTATCAAGCAGAGAGAGAGAAAGAGAACGAGAGAGAGAGATCGATCGAAGGTGCTGGTGAAAAGGCACACTGCAGCGCGACCGCGTGCACTTCCTGGTTTGGAAAAACTGCTGTTTCCACAGCATTTCCTGTTGGTTCGGTGAGGGCGTTCCATACAGTGAGAGCAGACACAGGCTGCACTATCCCCTGTGATTCTGCCGCGGTTGTCCCTGGGTGCTTCAGCACTATTAAAAGAGCGGTTTCCTCTAAAAGAGCAACATGGGTGTGACACTGCGTCTTTTTCAAGATGTCATTCCACCCGTGCGTTTCTGGATGCGGTCGTTCCCTGTCACCAGCTGACGGTCACAATCGTTGTCTCACGTGCCTGGGCATTCAGCACGCTGAGGCAGCTTTTGTGGATAGTTCATGTACCCACTGCAGGAACATGACTATCTCGGCGCTTAGGTCGAGACTCGCCTACCTTCGGGAGGGTGGAGTCCCCTTACCTATGCCTCGATCTAGTGCTATTCCTGCGCAGCAGAATAGACCTACTTCGACGAATAGCCAGGGTGACCTGAGGATCACGTTTAGGGCAAACCCGCCGAGCCAGCCTCAGCGGGCCCCTATTCCCTCTGAAGCGCCGCAGCCGGTAGAGTTTCCGGAGGAAACCGCTGGCCCCTCCCATGGGCGTCCAGTGGTGACCTTCGGGGCTCCAGCAGACAAACAGATGTCGATCGCTGCATCGGAGGGGGAGTTCCAGTCCTCGGAGGATGAAGACTCGGCTGCGCTGCCTCCCTCTGGGAGAGTCACGGCGGCCGAGTCGGACCCTGAGTTGACGGCTATGCTTTCCCGGGCCGCCGAAAAGGTCGGGCTCGTGTGGAACCCTCCACCGTGTCCCGAGCCTTCTAGGTTGGATGACTGGTTTCTCGGGGCGGGTCGTGGACATGCACGAGGGTAGGCCTGACCCAGAGCTCCTCCGGGAGCTCCGGACGGCGACGGACCTCGCCCTCCGGGCGACGAAAGTCACCGCCCGTTCCATCGGTCAGGCGATGTCCACACTCGTGGTCCAGGAGCGACACCTCTGGCTCAACCTGGCCGACATGAGGGAGACCGATAAATATCGGTTCCTGGACTCCCCATCTCCTCGGCCGGGTTGTTCGGCGACGCGGTCGAGAGCTTTGCCCAGCAGTTCTCTGCCGCCCAGAAGCAGACGGAGGCCATCAAGCACATCCTGCCCCGGCTGTCAGCTGCTGCCTCCACCCAGTCACCGGTCGCAGTGCCTCCGCCTGCTCGTCGCCGAGGGCGTCCGCCCGCCAAATCCAGCAGCAGCCTACACCAGGGTGTCGGCATGGAGCCGGCCGTGGGAAGGACGACCAGCCCGCTCAGGTCACTGCCAAGCCAGGTGGCAAGCGCCGTCGTAAGAGACCCTGAGACGGGTCGCCCAGAGATGGAGGGAACTGCTCTTCAGGAGGTGGTAGCAGCACCACTCCTTCTCCCGGAGGAGGGCCGGGAGAGAATCCTTGGTTTTCATTTAATTTCTGTTCCGCCGCTGACCTTCGTGCCAGCGGTACCCAAATTTTCACCAAAAGAGCAGTTTCCAAAATCTCTGGGTGCCAAGAGAGCGCACTTGGCAGTGTACGACGCTCCGATGCCTTGTCACCCTCCGGCGCCTCTCCAGTCGCCAGCAGGGGGTGCTGGCTGTGCTCAGGACGCACACGAGAGGCCTCTTCACACCCGAGCGCCCCCTCAGCGGAAGCAGGTAAGTGTTGCACTGCACACTCAGACTCCACTTCGGGCCGCTATGCCGTCCGAGTCGGGTCCCTGCACGCTGCTGCGCTGCCCCGCTGCGGGTACGTCTGTGGTGCCATTAGTCCTGCTTGCACGGTCGCTGGGAGCCTGGTTAGCGCTCCCCAGCCCGTCGCGCTGGCTTATCCGTACTATCACACTCGGCTATGCGATTCAGTTCGCCCGGCGTCCCCCCAAGTTCAGGGGCATTCACTTCACCTCCGTGTCGAAAGAGAACGCCCCCGTGCTCTGGGCGGAGATCGCAGTCCTACTGGCGAAGGACGCGATAGAGCCGGTCCCTCCAGCCGATATGAAGATGGGCTTCTACAGCCCGTACTTCATTGTACCCAAGAAAGCCGGCGGGTTACGGCCAATCTTGGACCTGCGGTTCTTGAATCGGTCCCTTCACAGGCTGCCGTTCAGAATGCTAACGCAGAAACGCATCTTCAGGTGCATCTGTCCCCAAGATTGGTTTGCAGCGATCGACCTGAAGGACACGTACTTTCATGTCTCAATTCTCCCTCAACACAGACCGTTCCTACGCTTTGTGTTCGAGGGACGGGCATATCAGTACAGAGTCCTACCCTTCGGGCTGTCCCTGTCGCCCTGTGTCTTCACGAAAGTCACGGAGGCGGCCATTGCTCCCATGAGAGAGCGTGGTGTTCGCATCCTCAACTACCTCGACGACTGGCTGATCCTGGCTCAGTCGTGGGCGCAGTTGTGCGAACACAGGGACATGGTGCTCAGTCACCTCAGCCTGTTGGGACTTCGGGTCAACTGGGAAAAGAGCAAACTCTGCCCCGTGCAGAGGATCTCTTTTCTCAGTATGGAGCTGGACTCGGTCAATCTGACAGCGCAACTCACAGAGGAGCGCGTCCAGTCGGTGTTGAACTGCTTGAATTTGTTCAAATGCAGGACAGCGGTACCACTGAAACATTTTCAGAGGCTCCTGGGGCATATGGCATCCGCAGCCGCGGTGACGCCGCTCGGATTGCTTCATATGAGGCCGCTTCAACACTGGCTACACGACCGAGTCCCGAGATGGGCGTGGCAGAGCGGCTCGTTCCGTGTCTCAGTAACACACGAAGTGCCGCCAAACCTTCAGTCCGTGGTCGGACCCTTCGTTTCTACGGGCAGGAGTTCCCCTAGAACGTGTCCAGGCATGCTGTTGTCTCCACGGATGCCTCATGCACCGGCTGGGGGGCCACATACAACGGGCTTGCAGTTTCAGGTCTGTGGACGGGGCCTCAACTGCAATGGCATATCAATTGCCTCGAGTTGTTAGCAGTTCGTCTTGCGCTGGGCCGCCTCAAAGGGCCGCTACGAGGCAAGCACGTTCTGGTCCGTACGGACAACACTGCGCCCGTTGCGTACATCAACAAACAGGGTGGTCTACGCTCCCGCCGCATGTCACAACTCACCCGCCATCTCCTCCTCTGGAGTCAGAAGCATCTGAGGTCGCTTCGCGCCACCCACATTCCGGGCCTGCTCAATCGTGCAGCCGACGAGCTCTCACGACAGCAAGTGCTCCCGGGAGAGTGGAGACTCCATCCCCAGGTGGTCCAGCTGATCTGGAGTCGCGTCGGGACCGCACAGGTAGACCTGTTTGCCGCCCCGGACACGTCTCATTGCCAGTTGTTCTATTCCCTGACCGGGGGGACCCTCGGATCGGATGCGCTGGCACACAGCTGGCCCCGGGGCCTACGCAAATATGCGTTTCCCCCAGTGAGCCTTCTTGCGCAGACACTGTGCAAGGTCAGGGAGGACGAGGAGCAGGTCTTGTTAGTCTTGTTACTTATCTCTGGTGCTAACCGTACTGCAGAGGGCTCCCTTTGAACCTTTGCAGTCAGCGGAGTTAAAAATCATGTCTTGGAAGACAGTACTCCTGGCTGCATTGGCTTCCATCAAGAGGGTAGGGGACCTGCAGGCGTTTTCAGTCGACGAATCGTGCCTGGAATTCGGGGCAGGTAACTCTCATGTAATCCTGAGACCCCGGCCCGGATATGTGCCCAAGGTTCCCACCACTCCCTTTCGAGACCAGGTGGTGAACCTGCAAGCGCTGCCTTCGGAGGAGGCAGACCCAGCCCTGGCTTTTCTCTGTCCCGTTCGCGTTTTGCGGACTTACGTGGACAGAAAGCTTCAGGACCTCAGAACAGCTCTTCATCTGTTACGGAGGCCAGCAGAAGGGAAAGGCTGTCTCCAAGCAGAGGATGGCTCACTGGATAGTGGATGCCATCGCCTTGGCGTATGAAACCCAAGGCGTGCCTTGCCCGCTCGGGTTGAAGGCCCACTCCACGAGGAGTGTGGCCTCTTCCTGGGCGCTGGCGCATGGCGCCTCGCTGACAGATATATGTAGAGCTGCGGGCTGGGCGACACCTAACACGTTCGCTAGATGCTATAGCCTCCGTGTAGAGCCGGTTTCTTCCCGTGTGCTCGCTCCAAATAGCCAGTAACATCGAAGTGCCCGTTCTAGTGTCGGCTTGCTGCGCCACTCCCCTCCTCATGGACCGAATACGTGCGCTGATATGCTCCAGTCAAGTTCCCCAGAACGGCGAACCCTGTTGAGTCCTCCGCAACCTGCGGCAGTCAGACGTGGCGGAGGGTCCGACGAGTTCGGCTCCTCAGTGAAAAACAAATGTGCGCGGCATCCGCTTCCGCTTTATACCCGCGATGCGGGGCGGAGCGCGAGATGCAAATCTCGCACGCCAATGGCCATTGGCCCGTTCTCTATACACTCGAAGCTGATAGGGGCTCCCAGAAGTGATCCCAATTCGTCGGTGACGTCCGACGTACGTCTCCGTTCCCTCCTTCAGGGAACGAGGGTTACATACGTAACCGAGACGTTTTTCCATAGTCCCATTGAAAAGAAAAAAGCTGCCATGGAAAAAAAAAAACTTGTAATATGATGTTATATTTCAGCTGTGTAAACATGGAGCTCCAGAGCAGAGGGGTTGCATTTTCTGCAGACTGTTTTAAATTTTTAATGAGTTAAAACCAATGTCACTTTCAAAAAAAATATTTTTGAGAGAAAAACATTTAAGATAGAGTTTCACACTAGGCTTAGATGTGCATTTGGGAACATATAAATCAAATCCTCATTCAATGCCTTTGGCCTTTAACTCATCTTTCACTCTTGTCAGGTAGTCAGGGTCTGGATATCCATACCTGTGGACAGAAAAAAATAATAGAAATACAAGTTCAAAAATACTGCTGTTCTACATAAAATTCAAGTAAATATGAAATGTTTGATTAATTGTTTTGCTGCACATGATGGACAACTGAAAGCAGAGTTTACATGAATTGGTACCTTTGGGGCCCACCGTATTTACTGGTCTTATGATGGATATCATTCCAGGTGACCACATTATCTGCACCCGTAGTTGTAGATCTCCCGACAGTAAAGATCAGTTTCTGATCAAAAGCTCTCTGCAGCAGTGTGAGCACTTCATTTCCTTCACCATTGTCTGGCAAGTATGCATGACGATTTGCTCCATGATAAGGCTTTCCCGGGTTTGAATGCTTCTTCTAAAATTGATTTTAGATGTATTACTGTACCATAACATTAAACAAAACTATGTACATACAGAAAAGGACCTACAAGGAGGTCACATATATCAGAGGATGTCTGGTTTATAAATAACAGCTAATTGGGAGAAAAGAGAAGTGTAGAAGCTATTTAAACTTTATATTGTGTGTTTGTGTTTTCAAAGTGCTTCCTCTATCTACATCAGGGGTGTCCATTTGTGCTCCTGGAGGGACGCTGTCCTGCAGAGGTTAGCTCAAACTCCAACCAAACTCACCTAAACCAGCTAAGCAATTTCTTATTAGGCATAATAGATACTTCTAGGCAGGTGTGTTGAGGCAAGCTGGAGCTAAACTCTGCAGGTTAGTGGCCCTCCAGGAGCAGGTTTGGACATCTCTGGCCTAGAGGAATGATTTATTGGGAACGCAGTCTGCAGACCTTCTGCAAAGTGCTTTTCATATTTTGTACATTGTGATTTTTTTATTAATCACAGGTCAATCACAATTCAGTTTGACGTATTCTTACCGTTTGAACACCATCGGGTATGTTGTAGTTGATTTCAATAGTGCCACAATCTGGATATCCAGGGAGACTCGATCTGCTCTTTGTTACAGTCATTGTTCCATCCGGTTGGTTTCCCTCCAATATCCCATACACTTCCTTACACACAGGACAGATGGATCCCAGACTCTTCTCTGACGCTCTTATACAAACCCGACAGAATTCATGTCCACATTTCAGTTTTTTCTTGTCGATGAAGCTGTCCATACAGATAGCACACATCTCCTCTTCAACATGAGCGTCTTTACTCTCATGTCTAGAACTGTCTTTTGATTCTTCATTGAATCCAGTGTCTGCTTTACTTCGCCTTCTAAGATTCACTCTCTCATCCCGTTCTGATCCTCCCACTGCTCCTGATCCATAATCAGGCATCTGATGCCATTTGATTCCTCTTGTGTGAGGAATGTCCCCTGAGTAACCAATCAATTTCTTCATCTTGTCATCAAACATGCTCTTCTGAAGCAATCTCTCAATGTCAGCAATGGCAGGACCGAGATGTTCTGGCAGTCCAACGAGCCTCCAATGACTCAAAACATCTGCTGCAACAACACGATGATGATGCTGCTGCTGAAGTTTCTCTAGTGTTGATGCCACAAGAGTTTCGTCTGTAGGGTTTTTGAGTTCACAGGCGACAATGGCTGAGGCGAGTTTCTGGTAGAGTTGTGTTAAAGCTCTGATGGCATGACTTTCAAGATTAACATGTTGATCTCCTTTGGATCGAGCTTGAACTTTAATAGTTACATTGTTCTGCAGTTTTTCTTCATGAAATGACACTGCATACTTTGTTTCAAGTTGTGATAATTGCTCCTTATAGGAAAGTTTCATCAGATCCCAATGAACCGTGTCCATCCCAAGATGAGTTGGAAGGTACTTTGTGTCCATGTCCAATGAAGACCTGCTTTGTGGAGAAAAGTTGTTGTCTTTATTCATTTGACTTGATTAGTCATTGAATTGGCTTTCCATTCTTGTTTCTTCTATCTGTCTTTTAATCGTGTTTGTAAATGTATTTGGTCCAAAGAACAGGCAGTTACTGGTAGAAATCATCATCTTTGTCTTCTCTGACTGGATGTGACGAATGGCCTCCTTCACAATATCTGAATGCATGTGACCAAGCAAATAAATATAGTAAACAATAGGATAAAATTATTTCCATGTTGTTTTTTTGCCACAAAATTACATTTTATTATGTACTGAAAGCACATACTCTTTGTCCCACTCTCCTTCCCACTCAAACGAACACACATTCAGTACGGACACACACTCGTGTTGTCAGCGCTGCTCTGAGGATTTTATCTGTAAAATACTTTAACAACTTAAAAGCTACATGACATTTCTCACTAGCGAGGTAATAATGGCGCTGTTGTTGAAGCAGATAAACAGTTTCGCTATTATAGAGACGCTGCTGCCAAAAACTGATGAGAGACGCACAGACTGAGGTAATTTACATACACTTTCTCTTTCTCTCTCTCTCTCTCTCTCTAATAACTCACTGCATTAATAACTGGATTAGTCTGCTATCAGTGGCTCAAGCCTCTCCGTTAAATTGGAGTCAGATCTAGGGCCAGATTTACTAACAGCTTGCACCAACGCAAACCCTCTTTTGGCGTTAAAAAACCACTGTCAGGATTTACTAAAGACACGCAGTGAGTTATTTTTGCGTCTGACCTTATTGCATATGCATTTGTAGGAATTTCCTTTTCAGACGCAAAATTTATGGGAGAAGAGTATTTAAATGAATCATGCAAGGTAATTTACTAAGGTTTGCGCTCGTCAATTTACTGGTGTTTGTGCCATTATTTACGTCTTAAACCAGACGCTAACGGGTAGATTGCGTTGGTCATTATGGAATCTGGCTGCGTCTGTGTTCATTAATTTACATGTCCAGTAGATCATGCGCAGAACTGTCCACTCCCATCGGCGCTTTTATGGAATTGCACTCTCACGCTAATTTGCCCTGTTTAGTAAATCTGGCCCTAAACGTAGATCTAGAATCAAATTGAAACTAAATTCTAATAAATTAAGTAAACTTTACAGAAGCTGTTGGATTCATTCCGTCATTAGGTCAGTGTGTGGTCCTTACAAGCCAAATGGATTTTGAATGCAAATTCCAAAAGTCACAAAAACCCAAATATTTTTAATTTGATAATTAAGTTCCATGATTAGGCTATTGTACTTTCAAAAGTAATAGTGCCCGAAAGTCACCACCTTTTGGTAAATTTAGCTGTTTTGAAGCCAAAATATGTCATTTAGTCAATGTGATTACCAAATATTAAATACAACACAGTCGAAGGGTTTTAGCATTTAATGAGATCTGTATTATATATCCATTTAAATGTCAGCCTTTTGTGAAAATGTAATCTGTGTAGAAGGTGTGGCACGATAAGGAAAACAGAGAACAGCCTCTGATTCACAAAATGAGCTTCCAAACACAGAGATAAGGTTAAGTTTAGCTTTGTGGTGTCCAAAGTCCTCACTTTAGGACTCTGCCCTAGACACAGAATATTGTACAGCAGAATAATGCACAATATTTTTTATTTATTCCGAATTTTGCTTCCCAGTGTGTGTACTTTTGAATCCTGGTTCAAATATCATATATACAAATCAAGTGTACAATTTTTTAAACAACACCACCCATAAATGCATGTTTTGTATGTGAGGATCATTTCCATGAATTGATAAATTACTTCTAACACCAAACTGCCGCAAAACTTCTATCCCATTGACCACACATCCATACGAGGGAATTTAACAGCGCAGGATGCTTTATCATGCACCTCAGAACACAATATGGGATGGACCTTAAAAATGCTTTATCATTTTACAGTTTGATTAATATAATCGTCAGTTGTATAAAAAATTACAGCTTTTATGATACTTTGTTCATAAGATATAAAAACTATATGTATATAATCTAAACTCTATTTGGTTATATGTTAATCATAAAAGAGTTCTAAAGTTACTCACATATTGATCAATATCCATTGGCTCCAGCTGTTCCTGTGACATGGCTGTGAGAGACCCTCCAATCAGCAGATGAAAGCAAACTTTGGCTAAGTAAATAAAGTAAAACGAATCAGATAATCAGATTTATTAAAGGGGTCATGAAACTGGGAGTCAGGTTTTTCCTGATATTTTTACATATAAGATGTCATTGTGCAGTAAAAACATACTTGTCAGTTTCAAAACTCAAATCTTCCTCTCCAGTAAAAGAACTTAACATACAAACCACAGAAATCAATGGCACTGTACATAAATGGAAGAGCATGTCTTGGCGAAGAAACTGCAACATTTAACAGCAATTAAATTAACAATAATAAAGATATTACTGTCATAAGAACAGCCAATTGGTGATTGATGCCATGCTGCACACCATGAAAACATGTAAAGATCAAGAGGAAATGACATTGTCTTTCATTGCTCATTTTCCTGCTCAGTCCCTCCATCTGGAGTCAGTATCATAGGAATGCTCAATTCCATTGGAATTTGCCCAGTGATGAATATGTATAATTAAGTCTACATGTAACTTTTGGTTCTCTATTGGTTAAAGCATAAACCTTAAAGTCATTTGGACAGGAATCTTGTTTTGTTTTGGTCTTCAGCTCTGCTATTTTGTGTGGATGAATCTGATGGCTTGAGGCGTAGCCTTATAAGTGTGCAGTTTCCCACATGTCCCGACAGCAGTAAAAAAATAATTATTATAGGCTTTCCATAACATAAGCGACCCCAAAACTGAGCAGAGGGACATTGCTGCATTAGCTACTGAAGCGACAGTTTTTAGTTTCATTTTCGTTTTGTATGCTAGGCTAGTTTGTACAGAGCTATGAAAAGAAATAGGCTACTTTAAAACATTTCATTTAGCTTTGATGGATCTTTATGTTTGTCTTCATACATATTTTAACTTTTTATAATTTAGCCTATACTGTAGACGGCGGTTGTTGATGACGGTATGTCATATATGGTTATTAAATTTAGCATACTGCACATTTATTGTCGACAAGTAACTATCTAGTGAACAATTAGAGAACAAATAAAAGGAAAAATCTGTCTTTTAGTCTTGTACTTACCGAAAACCGTGAGCTTTGTGAGCGATCAACCTCTGTACTGCATGAGTCAATCTCAGCTGTTTCACTTTCAACAAGGACGCGAGCGGAGCAACGCGACGCGTGGCGACAGATCCCAGACAGTTTTAAAACACTATAGTATTTACTAGAGTCATTTTGCTATAGCTAATATACTATTTTTTCATGTGGGGTCCACTGACTGAGGTTGTCCGATCAGCCAACAAAAGTTCCCCTGAGACCGTTTGGTTCTCATTTTTATTTATCCAAGTGGTTTTTGGACTCATTATTACTGGGGTTTTTCGCGCTCTTAGTGAGCTTTCCCTTTGTGTTCTGATTACATGTTTGTGAGATGATGCACTTGAAGTTATTCACCTGTATCAGTTTGTTGAATAAACTCCTGCATTTGAGTCCATCTCTCCCCCTCTCTCTTGTGTTTACGTCTGTGTTACATCCTGGCGTTTAAGTTATCTGTAAACCAATAAACCAGAATTTTTAGAACTGGAATAGCCTATCTGTTAAAAAAAATATCAATTTATAGGAATGTTCAGGGATCAAGAATCAATCAATAACATCTGTGGATTTCTTTTTTTCAGTGGCCCTTGTTTATTAAAAAATAATAATTTGAGAATGGAGACATCAAAATCTAAGAAATCTAAAATTGTGTAGAACACAGGTTTCATCGCGCTAAAATCTTTATGTGTAAATGTTCACTTTATACAGACCCCATTCACTTCAATAATACAAACTTTACTATAATCATGATTTTTTTAACATTATTTTTTAAATAAACGGGAAGTGTTATTAACTATTTTAGTAATCAATATTATGGTACAAATTGTGTTCATATGTAACATCATGATGAACCTGAAGACCATGAACCATCAAAATCAAGATAAATTTTTAGACAAAGTACAACTTTACGTTTCACATGTGTAAACCAATGGATCAAAGTCAGACAATCTGCATCAGCATGCGATTGAATAAAATAATTTTTGCATATGTATGTCTGGACAAATTTTTACAGCCGAGGCTCATTGCCAGAAAGAACAATGCTATTTTATTTGTAAAGATTCTAAATATTGCCTAGCATTTGAATCCTTGAAGACTGTCCATCCTTCAAATTTTATATAAGAGGAAAATTTTATGTCAGGGTTTGGGTTGATGAAAGGAGTGAGGACTCAAATGCAGAGTAACGGGGTTGTATTAATAAAAATGAAACAAAACAAACAAAAACTACCCTTTAGAGGAAACATGACAGGCAGCAAGACTTAACAAGAACTGGGCTTGACAGGAACAGGACACGTGAGGGTACCTTAGGCCTAGTCCACATGTACACGGGTATTTTTATAAACTGAGTTAACACAAATAGAACAGTCATATGATTACCTTAGATCATTACGAACCAATCACCGGAACAAATCACAGTAAAGGAAACTTGAGTGACATTGATTTTTACTTAACTGTAAAGTTTAAATGTACACGTTTCTTTCTGTTCGAGAAACTCATTTTGGTTGTTGTGACCAGTGATCTCCTGGCCGTGAATAAAACTTCATTTCAGCAAAGAGCAACTCTGGAGTCGTGTCAGGTATATATGCTGCGCAGCTGAGGAATAGAAGTACTAAAGATTCTACGCTCAAAAGATCACAGCAGAGACAGTGATAGTGTTGGAAGACTATAGAGCCGTTCTCGGGGTGAGGCTGTAATACGTTAGTATTAAAAAAAAAAAATCTCGTCTACACAAGAATGGTTTAAAAACATCTCTGTCCACATAAAAACGTGCTGTCAAGAGCATGCCAAACCAACAGGTGGAGATATAACCCAAACCGTAAAGACATGTTGGCCAATCAGAAGCCTGAAAAAATGTTATTGTCATAAGCAGTGACCTGCGTAGTATTGCATTCTGACGCCTCTGTTCCACAAAAGAATGGGTGAACTGTGCATTTATTTATATATACATGTTAAAAGCCCTGTTAGCACAGTTATTAGCAGCAATATTTTGGCTATGTCCACCATTGCACAGACTCGCCTCAAGTAAACAAAGGAGATATACACAATCTAACGTCAAACAAAGAAGATAACAGCACGCACTCCGACGTCACAAGCCAAAATCTACATAAAAACACTGCAACCGGAGTTTCTGAAAATCTTCACCCTGGCAGGAGTTTTCAAAAACGTTCAGTTTCAGTGACCTGATACTGCATTTGCGAACGACCAAACCGCATAGAAAAGCTGCTTGTTTTGAAAATACCTGTGTTCGTGTGGAAAGGGCCTTAGACAACGAACTCGCACAGGACTGCAAACACAAGGAGAATAAATAGGACAGCAAACAAGGCAGATAATGAGGGAGGACAGGGCAAATGAACAAATAATCAAGTATGACAATAGTATGTCAATGGTAAGACAATAGACACAAACAAAAAAAAACATAAGCACAAGCACAAAACATGACGACAAGAAAGCATGCGACCATTGAAAACGCGAACCGTGTGCTACACAGAACATAACACGTGTGCCTGGCCGATGAAAACATAAACCAAGTGTTTACAAAACACACAAGACAAGAGCGCATGGTGAGTGAATGAACAGAAAACCTGTGCACTCACACAAGAGACAAGATATCGAGCATGAGTGTCCGACCACGCTCCGAACAAGAAACAAGGCACACCGATGATATGATTGGCTGGTAATTAACAGCCAATCATAACAGCCTTCAACATCCTCCTGCCTCTGCTCTCTCTTATGAATGTACATGCCCTCCAGGAGCCTGCGGTCAGTGAGCAACGCCTCGTGGTACCATCACAGAGAGGCACAAAACTGCTCTCAAAGACGTTTTAATTCACTGTTCCTTGCTAGTGGAATAATATTCCCAACCCTATCCGGACAGCTGAATCCCTGACAATTTTCAAGAAGCAGATTTTCTCGGGGGAGTATGCCCACAAACCCCCCTAACTACCTTACATTTGGGATCTCAGTGATTATAAAACCCTGCCTACATTCCTGGGTATGATTAAGGGATGTACAATATGGTCATGCAGAATAAGGCATTAATATTTTCTTTTTTAAGTAATTATAAACAGCCAATATCCTAGTAATATACATGCTAATAAGCTACTAGTTAATAGTGAGAATTGGACCCTAAACTAAAGTGTTACCATTTTTTTCATACCCTCACTGTGGGCTGAGCCCTCCTAAAATGAAAATCCTAAAATCGCCCCTGGTTCAGCACATCCCACAGATGCTCGATTGGATTGAGATCTGGGGAATTTAAAGGCCAAGTCAACACCTCAAACTCGTTGTCGTGCTCCTCAAACCATTCCTGAACCATTTTTGCTTTGTGGCAGGGCGCATTATCCTGCTGAAAGAGCCACAGCTACCAGGGAATACCGTTTCCATGAAAGGATGTACATCACATTCACATTTATTTTTGTTTAGCGCTTTTACATGGTCTGCAACAATGCTTAGGTAGGTGGTACGTGTCAAAGTAACATCCACATGGATGGCAGGACCCAAGGTTTCCCAGCAGAACATTGCCCAAAGCATCACACTGCCTCCGCCGGCTTGCCTTCTTCCCATAGTACATCCTGGTGCCATGTGTTCCCCAGGTAAGCGACGCACACGCACACGGCCATCCACGTGATGTAAAAGAAAACGTGATTCATCAGACCAGGCCACCTTCTTCCATTGCTCCGTGGTCCAGTTGGCACTTTCGGCGGTGGACAGGGGTCAGCATGGGCACCCTGATTGGTGTGCGGCTATGCAGCCCTATACACAACAAACTGCGATGCAGTGTGTATTCTGACACCTTTCTATTAGAATCAGCATTAACTTCTTGAGCAATTTGAGCTACAGTAGCTCGTCTGTTTGGTCGGACCACATGGGCCAGCCTTCGCTCCCCACGTGCATCAATGAGCCTTGGCCGCCCATGACCCTGTCGCCGGTTCACCACTGTTCCTTCCTCTGAGCACTTTTGATAGATACTGACCACTGCAGACCGGGAACACCCCACAAGAGCTGCAGTTTTGGAGATGCTCTGACCCAGTCGTCTAGCCATCACAATTTGGCCCTTGTCAAACTCGCTCAAATCCTTATGCTTGCCCATTTTTCCTGCTTCTAACACATCAACTTTGAGGACAAAATGTTCACTTGCTGCCCAATATATCCCACCCACTAACAAGTGCCGTGATGAAGAGATAATCAGTGTTATTCACTTCACCTGTCATAATGTTATGCCTGATTGGTGTATCTTGCAGTGGTGAAAGTATTAGGGTTAGTCAGTGCTGTTGAGCCATAATAACATCATGATCTACTGACCTTAGTGGGTTTTGTTTTTACTTTGTTAACAGGGGAAATACATTTTTTGTTAGTTTCAGTTAACTCACATTTTTTTTGTATGGACTTTGTTTGGAAATGACTTCCGTTACATCTGCCCTTGTATATTAATTAAGTGTACTATAATCTAAGATGTCAAGTCCCTCTTGCTTACAAATTACCTCATTTTTTAAATAATGTGGCTTTTTTCTCCATATAAATTCATAAAGTATCCTTAATCATCTTAGGAGGCAAATTTAATGATAAAGATGTATATACAGATCTAGATATACAGTACCTTCCACCTTTGATAATTATTGATACATTCACAAATTACATTTCTTTTTTGTTTTCTCAATAAGCTAAAATTAACTTCTCCATCTTCCCCCTGAAACTCCTCTAACAAGATGTACTGACAGAGCACTGATAGCTGCTCCTCATTTTCTTAAAGGTAAACATACAGATAAATTGCTACAATCATGAAATCTTTTGTTTATCAAAGAGAATAATGAGAGGAAAAAAGATCCTTTGAAAGATTTATTTGCTTGACAGAAGTTGAATCTGAATCTTAAAAAAACAAACAAAAAAAAGCCCTAAGCACTCTAGTTTTCTGAAGTTTACATTGTGAACCTAATCGTACAATCAGACAGTTGTGATTCAATAAAACAAGACAATCAAGGGTTAATAACAGCAAGAAACATGCAGTAACTACAGGTTAACTAAACACATAACAAAATAATATTAAAATACATAGCCTACAACATTAAAGAAAGCAACTGTTTGATGCTACTCTACAGTTCAGGTCACTTATTTTTCCAGAGCATCTCAAAGTGAACACCAGAGATGTTTATCATATTTTTGGTCCTGGTTGGTTCATTGAATGGAGCACAGTTCAGGTCACTTCTTATTCCAGTGCTTTTCAACACAAACACTGTCTGACACCAGAGATCTGGCTGATCAGCTCTTGTCTTGATATCAGTGACATTAAACTTCTCATATGGAGGAATCAGCACCTCTTCCTCAACAGGATACTTAGAATATTTTGCCACTTTAGCACCTTCACAAGTGTGGATTTCAAAACAAGACTTGGTTCCAAACTTTTCTGCTATGCTGCGATTAAGTGAAGATGATGTAAATGAGCCAAAACAAATGTCTGTAAAAACACGCCCATTAAAGTCAACGTCTGTACCACGAAAAGTGTCAAAGCATCTATTTTGTTTTTTCTTCAGAATCTGTATTGCTTCTGTTAACAGAAAGTGAAGTGAAAGTGACCATTTGTATGTCATGCCTTTGTAGTTTTGTTTGCCATTACGAGTGTCACTATTGAATTGACTATATACTTTATCATCAGCGTACACATATATGGCAATTTTATGTAAAGATCACATCATCAGTTGTAATATTCATACTGAAACACACGCTTATGACAGCATTGCCCATACCTTCACATTATCATCGATCAGACACCTGGGCTGCTAGAATGTCATTAAGTTTTACCTCAAAATGTAAAACACAATGTAAATAACGTTTTCAGTTTATATACTATTACATTGGAACCTAGAAATAACAATTTATAAATTTGTAATCCCACAGTTCCCCCTTTGAGAGTTCTAATAACTCTCACAAAATACAAATTTAGACACTTAAAAGTTTCATTCTTGTAACCTGTGATCGTTACAGGCACATAGTATTTGCTCTGTGTTGACTGTCTGTAGTGACGAATGGCATGCTGACACAGAAACAAACATGCAGCTAGGGTCCGTGTAGTTCTTACGGGTAATAGTCTTTTCTGGTTGGAACGGTCCTTTCCTCATGGGTCATTTGTTGAATGAAACACCTGATACTGTGGACGCATAGATAGTACACCAGTAGGAAAAACAACAGCAGAATTGCTATTTCCTGGATCCACAGCCAGGGTTTACCTAACAGGTTTCTGAACCATGAAGAATTATCTTCAGTCATCTGGTGTAATTTTGCTGAAAGATCAAGAATGTCTTGTTGGATTTTGTTCAAGTTCTCTGTTGGATCTATTAACCCGGTACAGCACTAAGGTCCGATAATGGTGCATGCTCCTCCTTGCATTGCAAGAATGTAATCCAAGGCCACTCTGTTCTGTATAATCATTATCTTGTGCGAAGCGAGAGTGTCCGTGATGTTACCCAGGGCCAAAGCCGTATCATTGGCCAGTTTCTGTACAGAATTCAATAAGCTTCTGACTTGATCAAGGGCCTGCATGACACCATAAGACGGGATTAATGCTCCAAGAGTTCTTGACCACCAATCTTGATCATGTTGATGGATGACTGAAGTTCCCGTATGTGATTCTCTGCGTTGTGTTTTTTTTTTTGTGAGAGTTGGCTCGGTAGTGGGTCTAGTTGTCCTTTAGAGGTTGTGGCTTCATATGCAGGTGAGGAGGTCTGCGCGTATGGGTCTGGGGACAGCCATCAAGTGGTATCTGCACAGAGTAAGAAAGAAAACAAAATACAACAGAACAGTATTTGTTGTAAAAGACTGCAAACATTAGGGTTGTATCCTCTGTTCAATCTGAGTCTGCTATTGCTGTTCCTTCTTTCTCTATTTCTTAATTCCTGCGATACCTAAAGAACAGTGAGGTAAGGATGGACTAGTGGGTGGAGGAAGGCCTATGAGGGAATCTTCACCACAGGATTGGCCCCCGAAGCCTGTTGCATTCGGTTCTTTCCCGGGCTCCTCACTGGTCCGTGTGTCCTATCCTATCCCTTTAGGTGGGGGAACAACTTTACAGTGTGATAAATGAGTCCAGGTTTTCCTTCCCTGACACAACACTGCAGCTGCTGTAATCAACATCACTTGATGCGGTCCGTGCCACTTAGGCTCTAACGGCTTGTTTCTGAATGACTTTATCATCACCCACTGACCTGGGATGATCGTGTGTCCACCTTCTGGTGGTGTCTGCCAACACGACTCAACTCTCTCTCTGGCACTCTGTACTGTCTTTGTGAGGTTTTCACAGTAAGTGATCAGGGCATCTGAGGCAATGTGTACATCAGCATTTCTAAGATCAATCACACCTGGCATCTGCATTGGGCGTCCTGTAATAATCTCATGAGGGCTCAGTCCTACTGATCTGTTAGGTGACGCTCTCATACTACACAGTACCGCTGGCAACGCCTCAACCCATGATACTCCTTCCTGATGCATTTTGCTTAGCCTGGTTTTGATTGTTCTGTTTGCTTGGTCAACTGGACCTGATGCTTGTGGCCTGTAGGGGCAGTGAAGATTCCACTTAATTTTCAACATTTTAGACACTTCCTTGACTACCTGTCCTGTGAAGTGTGTACCTTGATCTGAGTCAATGGAATCTGGTAATCCCCATCTGGGAATGAGATCAGTGACAAGACATTTAGAAGTATGTGCAGCTGTAGCACGCCCTGTTGGATAAGCTTCTATCCATCTCGAGAACTTGTCTATTACTACCAAAACGTCACTTTTTCCCTTACAAGGTGGCAACGATATGTAATCAACTTGCAAGTGACGAAATGGTCCTGGTGGAGCTGGGGTATGTCTTGCTGCTGTAGTTGCTGCTGGCACATCATTTTTCTGACATGTAACGCATCTCTTGACTGTTTCGGTGGCTACGTTTCTGAATTTTGGATTCCACCATTGATTTGAGAACCTGTGATTCATTGTTGCTGGACCACTGTGACCCAAATTGTGTATTTGTTGAGCAAAATATGGCAGCAGTGATTCTGGAGCGACATACTTTCCCCCTTTGGTCCAGCAGCCGGATGAATCCACTGTGGCTCCTTTGTCTAACCATGTCCATGCTTCATATAGAGGAACGTCTTTGTACAGATCAATGATTGATTCAGGAGGCAGAATTGTCTTCTGTGCTATACTACCTGAACACACTTGTACAGCTGCATAGGAACAAGCTTGTTTAGCAACTACATCAGCAAGAGCATTACCTTTAGCTTCCATAGTATTAGTTGTGAGATATGCTTTCACTTTGATCACTGCTAATTTCTTTGGAAGTTTTATGGCAAACATTAGATCTTTTACTAATCCAGCATGCTTAATGGGGGATCCAGCAGAAGTTAGAAACTGTCTACTTTGCCAGATGACACCAAAATCATGAATTACCTCAAAAGCATACCTGGAATCAGTGTAGATATTTGCAACCAATCCTGAAGCTAGCGTGCATGCTCTAGTTAAGGCTACTAGTTCTGCAGCTTGAGCTGAAAAATGATCTGGAAGACGACCTGAAGCTACCACTTCAGTGGTGGAAGTGACTGCATAACCTGCTCGTCTGTTACCTTCAATGACTTGAGCAGAACCATCAATAAACAACTCCAATTCTGCATTCTCTATGGGAGTTTCTGCTATTTCACTCATAGTTGTATATGTAAGCGTAACACAGTCGTGAGTCATTTCTCCTTCATCCTCTAACACAACTTCAGTCATTGCAGACATCATACATGAGGATGGGTTCATGACTGGCGCACACTGTAAAACAATGTTCGGGGCTGTGAAGTCTGTTTCCTGTAGAGTCCGTTTCCCACGTAGAATTGCTCAGATGACTCTTTGTCCTCATGAAGTCCTTTCATGGATGTCTGAGGTGATGCTTTACACCAAGGCGCTCTTAAGAAGACATCATGGCGTATATACATACCTGTAACACAAGAAAACAACGAAACAGCAGACGAGCAGTATTCTTGCATAGACTTAATTCATTCATACGTCTGTTGATCGTATAGTGGTTTTACATCTAACTTAACACAGTAAACTTCTTTAATTATGTAATTATGAATCTCCACATTTCCCTTTTCCAGTGAAACATCAGTCATAGTAGACATCATAACAGAGGATGGGTGTCTGACTGGAATATTCTGTAGTATAACATTTTAAGGCTGTGAATGTACTTAACCAGTGTCCCCCAATGGAAGAAAGAGACAGTCACTTTCCTTTTGTTCTATTTACAAAGAGTCTTTCATCATTGTTGTAAATTACTAGGGAGATTAAGCACTCACAGCCCATATGGTTAACACCTCAGCAAGCTGCCCCACAAGTTTAATGACGAGGGGAGGGGCTGCTTCAGAGTAGCAAGCAGACTGAGTAGGAGTTGAGTAACATTGTTAATTTCTCTTAAGTTCTTTTTGTTTTTTCTACACTCTTCATTCAATGTCCAGATTTACCACAGTAATGACAACTGCCCTCTCTCTTAGGACATTTAGGTTTCTGTTGATTCTCTGTGTTTACCTTAAACGATGCTGTGCAATCTTTACTCTTACCTTGACATTAGAGTCTCTTTCGTTATTTCGCAGAGTTCCATTGGACCATGTAAGATCTTGGAAAAGTAGTGCATTTCTGTATTCTGGTAAAAAGCCATCAAACCATGTGCGAACTAGTGGTCCATTATCATCTAGCACCTTCTCTGGAGTCTCAGCTATTCCACTGTATGCTGCAGCTGACTGACAAAATCTTTCAGTGTACTCACTCACAGTTTCATCCTTCTTCTGTACACAACTAGTGATCTTTGACCAGTCCACTTTTGGTCCAACAATGTTCTTTAACACTCTCAGAACTCCCTCTCTCAATTCATCTTTACTGGCATGTTGAAACTCAGAATTATTTACAGCACTTTCGAAATCATTGAATTCTGACTCTGTGATATTAGCTGGATGACTTCAGCTAATGACATATCATAGAGCCGCATCTTTCTGAACAACTTTCTCCAAATTCAGAAAAATGTCCATGCACTGATGGCAAACTCTCAGCAAGTCTTTCTATGGCTTCAGGTCCTAGAGTGTTACTGACTGCTTGTAACTGCACTATTGGGGTTAGAGATGGAACAGCGTCAACCCCTTTTACCCTACTCTGAGCCTTTTGTCTTGCTCCACACACTTCAACTGAATTTACATCTTTAATCATCAATCCAACATTGCTTTTGTCTTCTATTCTACAGAAAGACTGTAAGTCAGGATAGCGTTCATCTGACTGATGGTCACATTTGGTTGAGGCTTTGTTATGGCCCACATTTTTCGTGAGACAGGACACTTGACTGTGCAATTGTTTGTTCTGTTCTTTTAACTTAGCAATACACTGAGCTTGTTCTTATGCTAAGGATAAGGTAAACTCTCTGTGGCAGCAGATAATGCCCTTTATGTTTTTCTGTCTGATACATGCACCCAACACCTTGCATTCTTCAGTAGACCATACTTTTTCTGGATTAATAGCAAATTTCTTTGTCAAATCCAATCTGACTGACTCAGTCACTATTGAGTCCATGTGCTCTCCTAACAATGATTTTAATTCACTGTCTGTCCATGAAGGGGTAGCTAGTCCACTTTTCTCTGTTGTTGGAATCAGTCTAGCATTCCTTCTCAACATTTTGTAATGTCTTTCTGTCACAACAGGACACTTCCAACACCTCCCTGACAAAGCTGAGGATAAACTTGTAAATGTGTTAACAGAGTAACTGTTAACCTTCTCTGACAGAGCAGAGTATAACCTAGGTAATATACATCATAATGTATTCAACCTCCCTGGCAAACAGATGAGAACCAACTTGCTAACACACTGTAACAGTTGTAACCTTCTCTGACTACACAGAGGATAACCACTTCTCTGGCAAAGCAGAGGATACACCAATAACTTCTCTGACAAAGCAGAGGATAACCTAGTTAATACATTTCGTAATGTATTCAACCTTCTCTGGCAAGCAGAGGATGAACCTTCTCTGACTACACAGAGGATAAATCACCTTTTCTGGTAAAACAGAGGATAAATCTCTAACTTTACAGAGGATAAACCTTCTCTAGCAACGTAGAGGATTACTATCATTAACAAAACCCTGCAGCTGTTTGTTAACACTTCTCTGGTGGAGCAGAGGATAACTACATGTACATGGTCTACATGGTCTGTAGCGGTTCTTTGGATAGAGTGAAACTCACCAAATCGTGGTTGAGATGGAAAAAATCAGTCTTGAGCGATGTCAGGTGAGAAGTTCTATTCGGGTCACGGCACCAAAACTGTTGGAAACTCAGAAGCGAAGACCAGGAGACTTGGATGTATCTTCAGCAGGATTCTTTATTGAGAACATGTGCTGTCGATAGCTGCAGTCATCAAGTCTAACTTAAGCAGAAAGACTTTGTAGTTTATATACATTTTAGGGGGAGGGATACACACAGTAGAGGCGGAGACAATCTAAACAAAGCATGCAAATGAAGTATCCAGGTAAAGGGACCCGCCCCAGAGTGTCACCAGTCCTAATCCAATCAGCATAACAGTGTCATTCAAATGCATAGGTGCTAATCCAATCGCTCTGACAGTATTGCCCATACCTTCACATTATCATAGAGACAAAGGCACAGCTATGACTGAGTTTATATACTATTACATTGGAACCTAGAAATAACAATTTATAAATTTGTAATCCCACAGCGCCCACCGCTTTGACAGAGCAACCCGCCACTAATTCTGGGCATTAAATTCTTTAAACAGAGTACCTAAATATAAATGTTTTTAATAAAATGTTAACATATGGAAATTGGTGGATCAGCGACCAGCGTATTCATGTTGTTCTCAAGCAAATCAGAGCTGGTGAAGCTGGTTCACCATGCAGGGTTGGGTGAGAGTAGACCAGCTGTCTGTATGCAAGCGGTGTTTTAGGGACAAGCATTGATTTTGCTTGCATATTTCTATATTTAACACATTAATGATGTAAAGGAAAACGTCTCAGGTTACTTATGTAACCATGGTTCCCTGAGAGGGAACGAGGCGCTGCATCAAAGCGCTGTGGGAACGCCTCTGCGTGATTGCGTCGTGAAGCACATGTGAAATCAGTCCAATGGCGTGACGGAACGTCATAGGCAGGTGACGTCACTGACCAGGAAACTATAAAGCACCCCTGAACCAAACAATGTTAGCTTCAAATAGGTTAAAGCAAGTCGGTCACAGGCATGCTGGGAGTATGGCAAAGCGACAGAGCGTCTCCTTTCCTCTCAGGGAACCATGGTTACATACAGTGGGGAGAACAAGTATTTGATACACTGCCGATTTTGCAGGTTTTCCTACTTACAAAGCATGTAGAGGTCTGTAATTTTTATCATAGGTACACTTCAATTGTGAGAATCCAGAAAATCACATTGTATGATTTTTAAATAATTAATTTGCATTTTATTGCATGACATAAGTATTTGATCGCCTACCAACCAGTAAGAATTCCGGCTCTCACAGACCTGTTAGTTTTTCTTAAAGAAGCCCTCCTGTTCTCCACTCATTACCTGTATTAACTGCACCTGTTTGAATTCGTTACCTGTATAACCTGTCCACACACTCAATCAAACAGACTCCAACCTCTCCACAATGGCCAAGACCAGAGAGCTGTGTAAGGACATCAGGGATAAAATTGTAGACCTGCACAAGGCTGGGATGGGCTACAGGACAATAGGCAAGCAGCTTGGTGAGAAGGCAACAACTGTTGGCACAATTATTAGAAAATGGAAGAAGTTCAAGATGACGGTCAATCTCCCTCGGTCTGGGGCACCATGCAAGATCTCACCTCGTGGGGCATCAATGATCATGAGAAAGGTGAGGGATCAGCCCAGAACTACACGGCAGGACCTGGTCAATGACCTGAAGAGAGCTGGGACCACAGTCTCAAAGAAAACCATTAGTAACACACTACGCCGTCATGGATTAAAATCCTGCAGCGCACGCAAGGTCCCCCTGCTCAAGCCAGCGCATGTCCAGGACCATCTGAAGTTTGCCAATGACCATCTGGATGATCCAGAGGAGGAATGGGAGAAGGTCATGTGGTCTGATGAGACAAAAATAGAGCTTTTTGGTCTAAACTCTACTCGCCGTTTTTGGAGGAAGAAGAAGGATGAGTACAACCCCAAGAACACCATCCCAGTTGTGAAGCATGGAGGTGGAAACATCGTTCTTTGGGGATGCTTTTCTGCAAAGGGGACAGGACGACTGCACCGTATTGAGGGGAGGATGGATGGGGCCATGTATCGCGAGATCTTGGCCAACAACCTCCTTCCCTCAGTAAGAGCATTGAAGATGGGTCGTGGCTGGGTCTTCCAGCATGACAACAACCTGAAACACACAGCCAGGGCAACTAAGGAGTGGCTCCGTAAGAAGCATCTCAAGGTCCTGGAGTGGCCTAGCCAGTCTCCAGACCTGAACCCAATAGAAAATCTTTGGAGGGAGCTGAAAGTCCGTATTGCCCAGCGACAGCCCCGAAACCTGAAGGATCTGTAGAAGGTCTGTATGGAGGAGTGGGACAAAATCCCTGCTGCAGTGTATGCAAACCTGGTCAAGAACTACAGGAAACATATGATCTCTGTAATTGCAAGGTAAGGTTTCTGTACCAAATATTAAGTTCTGCTTTTCTGATGTATCAAATACTTATGTCATGCAATAAAATACAAATTAATTACTTAAAAATCATACAATGTGATTTTCTGGATTTTTGTTTTAGATTCCGTCACTCATAGTTGAAGAGTACCTATGATAAAAATTACAGACTTCTACATGCTTTGTAAGTGGGCAAATCTGCAAAATCGGCAGTGTATCAAATACTTGTTCTCCCCACTGTACGTAACCTGAGACATTCCCTTTCAAGGGAAATCGCGCTGCGTCAAAGCGCTGCGGGAACTCAATACCCACGCCGCCATAATACCAAGTGCCTGCCTGTGTGAAATCATAGCGCACACTAGGACATAAGCACCCAAGACCCTGGAGTCGAGGCCACATTCAGGTTATAAAACCTCACAAACGTGTGCGGTGAGGACCACCCTGCCACATCACACACTTCTTGAAGAGATACTCCAGAAAGCAAAGGCAGCCATACTCCGAGTTGAATGGGCTCGGACCCTTAAAGGTGAAGGTTGACCTGCCGACTCACAAGCAAGTTGATATAGCCTCAACTATCCACTTACTTAATGTCTGCTTAGATGCAGGGTTCCCCTTAGGAGGGGACCCGAAACACACAAACAGTTGATCAGTTGTATGCCACAGGGCAGCTCTGTGGACATAAGCATCTAATGCCCTCACTGGGCAGAGCAGATTTAATTTCTCTTGGTCTGGGTTTTGAAATGGAGGCGGACAAAAGGCCTGCAGCATTATAGGGCCACATTAGTGGGGACCTTAGGCACATATCCTTCTTTAGGAAATAAGAATGCTTTCACCATGCCTGGTGCAAATTCAAGACAAGAGGGAGAAACCGACATAGCTTGCAAATCCCCAACTCTTTTAAGAGATGAGATAGCCAAGAGGAACACCGTCTTGAGAGTGAGAAATCTCTTGGGAACCTCTTCAATAGGCTCAAAAGGAGCTAGAGATAGGCCTTCCAAAACTATGGCCAGATCCCAAGTCGGCACCCTTGAGCGTGCCACAGGCCTCAACCTCAGAGTACCACAGAGGAAGCGAGTTACCCACGGGTGTCTACCCACAGATGCACCCTCTAAAGGAATATGGTAAGCAGAAATAGCCGCCACATACACCTTCAAGGTGGATGGAGATAACCCTGAAGAGAATCTTTCTTGTAAAAACTCTAGTACTGAACCAACCGGGCAGCTAGCTGGGTTCAACCTACGGCCCGTATACCATGTAACAAACACTCTACATTTAAGGGCATAAAGCCTCCTCGTAGAAGGAACTCTGGAATGGAGTATGGTCTCTACTACCTCAGTAGAGAGACCTGAATCTACAAGCTGGGCCCCCTCAGAGGCCAAGCCCACAGCTTCCATAACTCCGGGCGTGGGTGAAGGATTGAGCCCACCACCTGAGAGAGAGGGTCCCTCCTGACCTCCTGACAGGAATCTCCCATGGAGAGCCGTCGAGGAGAGACACTATATCCGAAAACCATACTCAGCCCAGCCAGAACGGGGCTATTAACAACAGACGGACCCCATCCCGGCGCACTCTCTCCAGAACTCCCGGGAGCAAAGCAATCAGGGGAAAGGCGTACAGACGCAGCCTTGGCCACGTCTGTACCATGGCATCCAACCCCAGGGGGGCTGGATATGTGAGGGAGTAAAACAGCGGACAGTGAGTCATCTCTCGAGATGCAAACAGATCCACTTGAGCTCGCCCAAAGCGCTCCCACAGGAGCTCCACCACCTCGGGGTGAAGTCTCCACTCCCCGGGCCTCAACCCCTGCCTCGACAGGAAGTCTGCCCCCTGGTTCAGGCACCCTGGAATATACACTGCTGACTGACAGCAGTTTCTCTTGGGACCACAAGAGGATCTGGTGTGCCAACTTGCATAATGGGCGCGAGTGTAGACCCCCTTGATGATTTATATATGAGACTACCGCTGTGTTGTCTGCACGGACCAACACATGGTGACCCCTCAGGTCTGGGAAGAAATGTCTGAGTGCCAGAAACACAGCCATCATCTCCAACTGGTTTATGTGCCAGGAAAATTGATGGCCGCCCCACAGACCCTGAGCTGAGCGACCACTCATGATCACCTCCTAGCCGGTGAGGGACGCATCCGTCGTTAGCATTACGCGACGACAAGGAGCTCCTAATACCGGTCCTTGGGAAAAAACCAAGGATCTTTCCACACGACTAAGGCACAAAGGCATCGCCGCGTGACCTTGATCATGCAAAGCGGATTTCCTTTCGGGGAGAACCCCTTGGGTTTGAGCGACCACTGCAGAGGTCTCATGTACAGCAGGCCAAAAGGTATCACATTGGATGCAGCTGCTATCAGATCTAACAGTCTCTGAAACTGTTTTGCAGTAAGTTACTGGCCTAGCTTCACTTTGTTTACGGCTATGAGAATCGCTTTTACCCGAGCGGGCGCTAGCTGAGCCCTCATGGTCTTTGAATCCCAAACTACGCCTAGAAAGGTGGTACTCTGTAGTGGAGATAACACACTTTTCTTGGCGTTTAGCCTTAACTCCAACACTTTCATGTGAGCGAGAACAGCATCTCGATGCTGAACCGCTAACTGTCTCGACTGTGCCAGAATGAGCTAGTCGTCTATATAGTTCAAAACACGGATGCCCTGGAGTAGCAACGGAGCCAGAGCTGCATCCATGCATTTCGTGAATGTGCGGGGAGATAACACTAGGCTGAACGGAAGAACCCAATATTGGTATGCTTCGCCCCCGAAAGCAAACCTGAGGAACTTCCTGTGCTGAGGAAGGATGGAGACATGAAAGTATGCGTCCTTTAAATCTATTGTGACAAACCAGTCCTCGGACCTGATCTGAGACACAATCTGTTTCAAAGTGAGCATTCTGACAGCGCAATTTAATTGGCGCAGATCTAGAATAGGACGTAACCCTTCATCCTTCTTCGGAACTATGAAGTACCGGCTGTAAAACCCCGACTCTCTGCTGGGAGGCGGGACCCTTTCTATAGTCTCCTTTCGCAAAAGAGTCTGTACCTCTTGTTCCATGAGCAGAGCCTGCTCGAGGCTGACCACTGTGGATACAACCCCGTTGAATCTGGGCGGGTGTGACCCGAATTGAATTCTGTACCCGTTTTCTACTGTCTGCAGGACCCAACGAGATATATTTGGCAGAAGTTTCCACGCTGCCAAAAAATCTACTAAGGGAACCAGCCTCTCAAGGCTGGCCTCTGGTATATCTTGAGTGACCACCTCGGTGCCCTGAAGCGGCGATTCGGCAGGGAACAACCGAACTGGCCCCTCTAGAGCCCTCCTCGGAGGGAGGGAACTTCCCTGTGCCGCTACGTTTCCGGGCGGACACAGAGAGATTTGTTCGCTGAGGACCGCTGCGCCCTGAAGCACATGAAGTGGCAGGGTTGGCAGAACGGCCCCCTGATGGCACCGAAGGCAGATGGGCACCGTGTAATGTAGAGGGGACTGCCATCAAAAGCCTGACAAACACACTTTTTAGACACACGATTTCAACAGAGAGCGCTTGCTGAAGACACAGAAGTTAAAACTGTTTGGTTCAGGGGTGCTTTATAGTTTCCTGGTCAGTGACGTCACCTGCCTATGACGTTCCGTCATGCCACTGGACTGATTTCATATGTGCTTCACGACGCAATCACGCAGAGGCGTTCCCGCAGCGCTTTGACGCAGCGTGAGTTCCCTTGAAAGGAAAACAATATTAGGTTAAAACATGATTTATTGAATTATATGATTATAACTTTGTAATTTATTTAGCTCACAATTGAAACTAATTGTTTTAGTTATGATTACATTATTAATCAAAGTCACTGGTAAAACATTTCAAAGCATCAGTGGTCTCCGTACACAAATCAGTTAAAATTAAGTTAAAAAGAGCTTGTGTACATTGCATAACAAAAACATTTAGAGATATGAAAACCAAGAAAAAAAAGCCTAATAAAAGCATAATCATAAGCAGTTTGTTCAATAACCGGGATTATGAGAAGATCTCTTTCAATGGGACAGTAAATAACAACTTGATTATGAAAGTTCAAAACTGAAAGTTGCTGTTTTTAAAGACTTTCATATTTATTTGGGAAGTCAGATATGTCAAAATCCAGCTGATTCCAAAAAGTGCACATAGTAAAAGGTATGTCAGTGCAGTCAGGAGCATGAAATAATGTTGAAAATGGTGATAGCATGCACTTTCAACAATAGCTGAAAGAGAATTAAAGGATTAGGTCACTTCAGCATTACAATTTCGTAATAATTTACTCACCCCCATGTCATCCAAGATGTTCATGTCTTTCTTTCTTCAGTCAAAAAGAAATTAAGTTTTTTGAGGAAAACATTCCAGGATTTTTCTCCATATAGTGGACTTCAACAGATGACGATGCATTAGGTTTGACTAAGGTAGACCTTGGATTTTCCACAGACAGATCTCTCAGACAAATGGTGGGGAAAGTGAGTGAAAAAAGAATTTTGGAATTCAGAAGCGATGCAAAGCTGTGTTTCCTTCAACTCTTAAAGAGACTTTTGGACAAAACCCCCATTCGCTCCAGTTTTGTGAGACAGACTACTGCCTTAACCCCAAGGCCATGGTCCATGATCCTGATGGATGTGAACGAAGGTTCAAAGGGCTTCTGAACCATTTATTTGATGCAGTACACAACCTTCATTAAAGAAGAAGTGGCAAGAAACCTGTCAAAGTTTAAGGACTCTAATATATACGGTCAAACACTCTTGACCATTTCTTCTCAGAAACCTTGCAGGGAAAAGCTGAACTCAAATACCTATGGCAGGTAGTAAAAATTGTGCTTCTTTTGTCACATGGTCAGGCTACTGTGGGATGAGGATTTTCTGTGAATGCAGCCATGAGCACTGAAAACAAAAAGGAAATCAGCTATGCATCACAGAGACTTGTTTGTGATTATGTCTCAAGTGTTGGAGGAGTTAAGAAAGTTCAGATCACTCCCAGAATGATTGCCAGCTGTAAAGCAGCTCGACAAAGATATGAGGATTCTCTCATCAAGCAGAGAGAAAAGAGAGCTGAGAAAACCAAATGCAGAGACCAAGAAGAGGAAAGAAGAAAAAAAAAGAGGAGGCTTGAATCTGACATTGCCCACTTGGAACTAGAAATAGAAAAGGCAGCCACTGAAGCTGAGACCTCCTCCAAACCAAGAGAAGCATAATTAGATTTAATAGTCTTAGAAAGTCCCTGAAAGACAAAAAAGATTAACTTAAACATATTTGTTAAATCTGCCACAACCTACACCACTTTGACAGGGCTTCTACACAAGACAAAGAGAAATACCAGTACAAATTACATAAAATAATTAACTGTTAGACAAAACTCTGTTGAATACTTCTGTAAAATGACTCCTGTTTAATTGGGAGAAATTTAAATGTTCTTCTTTCCTTCTGTTATAACACTTTGAATAAGAATCGAATAAGAAGTTTATGACCTCTTTGTTTATGACGTGCTTTTTTATGCACAGAAAGTACTTTGACTTTGTTCATGTTCTCATATTTAGAGTTGCCACAGTCATTGAGTTCATTAAGTAATGTGCTGTACTTAATTTGTACCATCTTGTTTTATTAGTTTATATGTATTTATCTATTTTACTTTTTTTAGAATTTAAAGTAAATAAAGTATGTTTGATAAATGAGATCTCTGATTGTAGTCCTTGAAAAACCAAAAAATAGTGCTTGAAAAGTCCTTGAAAGTCCTGGAATTTAATTATACAGTATCTGTATGAACCCTGTTTCCCTTTCAGTCAGTACACTACGAGTTACGTCAGTTACTGACGAAATGGGGGTTTCGCTTAGAAGCCAATCGCCTTTGAGCTCTACAAAAACGAGCCAATGGCATGAAGATGCCATGGGTCTGAGGAATTTGCATAACGCAACCCCGCCCCACCGCGTGGGTATAAAGGGCGTTGCGTGGCAATCTCGCATTATGTATCTGCTTCAGAGCCGAGTGTTACTGCCTGAGCGTTTTCTCTCTTCAAGACGAGTGTCTCTCCAGAGTGTTGGTGTTACGGCGCGTTCCAGCGAGTTCCGCATTCCTGTCTGATCTGTGCAGTGATCTAGCACAGCGTGTGTGTTCTCCCTGGGCGCTTCAGCATTTCTGCAGAGCAAAAACTCCTCTCTAAAAGAGCTGCACGCGGCACGTCTTTTTCAAGATGTCTCGCCCGTGCTCCGTTTCTGGGTGTGGTCGGCTGGTTCCTCCGTTTGACAGGCACGATCGCTGTTTGGCGTGCTTGGGCCTCGTGCACGCCGAGCGCGCGTTCATGGATGAGCCATGTTCCCACTGTGGGAACATGGCCATCGCAGTGTTGCAGTCAAGACTCCATGATCTCTGTACTGGAGGTAGGGTCCCCTCTGCCACACCCCAATCTATTCCCTCCACGAGAGGGAATACTTTGGCTGGTGGTCAGGGTGACTTGAGGGTGACGGTGTGGGCCAACCCAACGAATCCTCCTCGGGCCACACCCCCTTCTAGCACACTGCAACCTGTGTTTCCCGTCCTGGGCCCTGCGTTTCATTTGGCGCACCGGCGGAGGATACTATGTTGATCGCCACATTACAAGGTGGGCTGGATTCCTCCGGAGATGACGATTCGGCTGTGTTGCCTCCTTCGGGAGTTCCAACATTGCCCGAGTCTGATCCAGAGCTCACAGCCATGCTTTCCCGGGCGGCCGAGGCTCTTGGGCTTGTGTGGAACCCTCCACCATGTCCCGAGCGCTCTCGGCTAGGTGATTGGTATCTGTGGGCGGCCCGTGCCAAAGGCGCCGTCAGCCCCCAGTGCCCTTCTTCCCGGAAGTGCATGAAGAGGTGTCGAAGTCGTAGAAGTCTCCCTTGACTTTTCGCGATTGTTCGGCAGCCACTTCCACCTTCACTGCCCTCGACGGCGGCACGGTGAAAGGGTACAATGGGGTTCCCCCGTTGAGCGTTCTGTTGCGATGCAACTGTGTCCGCAGAGCGCTGCGACATGGCGTGGTGACCCAAAGCACCCGTCCAAGTCTACTTTGAAGACCTACAGAGCTGCGGGCCAGGCCGTGTCCGCCCTGCATGTGATGGCCACCCTTCAGGTCTACCAGGCCAAGGTGCTCAAAGAAATGCACGAGGGCAATGCTGACCCCGCATTAATGCAGGAGCTGCGGGCGGCCACCGCCATGTGCTCTCCTATCTATTGTGTAACCCGCCCATCTTGTTACCTGATTATTGGTTAATTTACCCCACCTGTCCTCCCTCATTACCTGCCTTGTTTGCTCCCTATTTATTATCCTTGTGTTTGCCGTCCTGTGTGAGTTTGTTGTTTGATGATTCCTGGTTGTGCTCCTGTCCTGCCTAGCACAGTCAGTCAAGTTGCCAGTCGTGTTCTTCCCCCACAGGGTAGTTTTTGTTGTTTGTTTTATTTTTACTAATAAAAAGCCCATTTCTTTCCTGCAATTGAGTCCTTGCTCCATCCCTTCACCCAACCCTGAGGGTGTTTGACTAAGTCTTTGCATGTTTGCTTTGTAAACACTAGGTCGGTACTTCCGCCTACATCACGCATGACCTTTCCAATTTGTGGATAAAAAGTATATAAATATTATTATTATTTTTATAGGAAATGACAAGTTGTTTAGCTAGATAAGACCCTTATTCCTCGGCAGCCCTTTGAAGCTGCATTGAAACTGTAATTTAGACCTTCAACCTGTTGGTTCCTGTTGAAGTCCACTATATGGAGAAAAATCCTGGAATGTTTTCCTCAGAAACCTTAATTTCTTTTCAACTGAAGAAAGAAAGACATAAACATCTTGGATGCCATGGGCGTGAGTAAATTATCAATAAATTTTAATTCTGAAGTGAACTAATCCTTTAATTCAACCAAAGTCAATGGCCAAGGGGCCAACTAAAGGGAACACTAATCATCATAATGGTGAATTCAAACGGACTTTAACAACCTTTGTACGTGTACCATATGAAAGAAATATTTTTTATATTTTTGTGGTATTTTCCACCAAATAGAAAATGTGTATATTGATATATTGTACATTTAACTTACCCCCAGTATTTCCTGAGAATATTGTTGTTTATTTATCTTTATTTTTCAGGAGCTCAGTGATAAGAGAAGATAATCAGAAAAGGTCGCCACTCACAGCCAGACGACAACGACTCTGGTGGCTTTTGTATATGGCTGAAATTGTCTGTGCATGTATACTGAGACAGTATACGTAGTGTATCAGCTCATATTGCAGCTGAATTGTTCAGCTCTTCAATGCAACACCTGTGAAGCTCTAGTTGATGTGTGGTTTCACGTGGGAGTTTGAGAAATAATTATTACAAAGGTCAGATGTGTCTGAGAAAGTCTTGTGGCTGACTGAGAAGTCAGTGGACAAACAACCTTCTCTCAAACAACAGATGGCTGCGAAAGACCAAACTAGATATCAAACCATTAAGAGGTGTGAAATAAGTATGTCACTTGGATGCTTCTTGCCTCTGGGAAAGAGTTGATTGTCCTTGGAAAATGCTACATCTTGCCTCTGAGAAAGGGTGACCATCAATTGGCAGGATTCTACAATTAGAGAGAAAGGTGAGAGTAAAAATTAATTGTGGGAAATAGGAGGGGTGAATCTAACAAGTAAATTAAGGGTGCTTTCACACTTGGTTCGATTGCCTGGAACGAACCCGAGTTCGATTGCTCCCCCCTCCCCCTGCCCCCGCTGGACTGTGTTCATATTATATTATTTGGGTCCGAACCAGGGTGCATTTGCGTCATCAAAGCAGCAGCTGTTTACCCGGTTGCTTAGTAACAACAGCGAGCGTGAAGGCGGCAAAATGCATAGCGTTGCTCACTTCACTTTTATATTTTTGTTTTTGAACCATTGGTTTTGTTTCCAAAGCTTCAGTATGTAATGGCACTGCCGCGAATGTACTGCAAATGCTCTAAAGAACGCTGAAGACGAGCAGAAATGAGATCTACAGCTCTCTGCTTGCAGTACGTCAGTCACGGTCGCCAGGAAAATGAGTGGCGCACAAACACACACAAACACACATTTTTATCAAATCATACGTCATTAATAGCGGTTCACTTCCGCGATTTAGTACGATTGCGTTCACATCAGCAGCGAACTGTACCGGAGTTCACATGAACTGTACCCCAGACCACCCTTTTTAAGCGGACTCGGGTACGGTTCACAGGTGCGCACCCGAGTTCAGAAGACAGCGTTCACATCCAAACGAACCGAACTCTGACGTCAATCGAACCCGGGTGCGCACCAAAACTGCTAGTGTGAAAGCACCCTTAGTTGCTTGGTCATTGCGAAACAGATAAGAAAACTGTATAAGAATAGCGCCCTGGCTAGAGACAAGTCCTGCAGGCATCTCGGCTTTGTTGCTTTGTTCAATAAAGTCTTATTTTGACTTCTGGAACTCTGCAGTGATCAGAGAAAGGGCTTCACTAAATCAAATCTAGAAAAATGAATGATAGAATAGAGGATAAGGTGTTCCAGATTTTAAAAGATGCACAATCGTAGTGTAGATTAGGAGTACTCTGGCATGTAAACAGCCAAGGGGAGTAAGGAGCCCCTTGGTAGGAGATAAGGGTGGCCTTACAGTGTTTACCACATAAGAGTGTAGCGCAGCCACATAAATAGGAATCTTTATAGTGCACAGCTGTGACTCTGTTTCATCTCATTGTGGAATTATTGTACCTTTTAGATTATTTTCCTTTGGGATTGCGTCACAGGACAACGCTGGTTCAGATTGAGCTCCCGGACCCAATTGTTTCACTTGGTGAGGCCGATTCAACACACACACACTTACATTACATTACACTGGACTACTACGGACGATTCAAATGCACACATACACATTTTTTGTACATTGTGTGTACAGTAAATGCTTGTTTTTAGTTTCAAAGCTTCAAAAGAGGGTAAAGACTGTGTTGTATTTGTGTATACTCTCCTAGAAGCTAGTTAAATGAGAAAGTCAAATGAGGAAATTGAGACTCACTAGCACTCCCACACTCTCCAGGTTACAGGCCTACTTGCCAGATTCCTCCCACTTTTCCTCTGTCCATTGTCCACAGACCCCAGTTCCAGTATCTAGAGAGAAAATTCCAACTCATAAAACTCTCAATGATACTTATGACATTTAACATCCTGCTCACCCACCTAATGTGCTTACCTCCTCAGTAATGGCTGATTCATCCTCATTCTGTGCTCGACCTCCCATCCGCCTCGAATTCTCCTCTTTTGGTGACTCTTGAGAGACAGTGGATGTGCTTAACTTCCTCAAGCAATATGAAAACTTCCTGGAGATCAGGCCCCTTCCCAGCATCAAGCTCATTGGAACCTTAAGCACGGTCCTGAGGGGACCTGCTCTGAGCTGGTGGAAGGCGAAGGCCAAGGTAACGGACTGGAAATCCTTCAAAAAGGCATTCATGCTTTTCTTTCAGACGATTATCTCTCAGAAGTGGAGGAAAAGCTGAGTCGCTAAGACAACGCCTGGGGGACTTTGCTTATGATTACCAAGGCCCTCTGTCTGAAGTGGAAGCCAGAGATCTCCGAGGAGGAACTGGTGAACCAAATTCTGAACAACATGAACCCCAGGTTTGCAGGATGTCTGAGGTGGATAGTCCACACTGTGGAGCAGCTGGTAAAGGTGGGGAAATTAGTGGAAAAGGACTGCATGGGAGCAAAATACTATTGGCAAATGGCATTTAGAGCAGCAAAGAAAAGACCTACAAGAAATCTTCAGAATGTAACATCAACAAAAACCTGGCTGGAGTAACCCTAGGACAACCCCATCCAATGTCATCTCTCCTCGTTGTGCCTGTAAGGGTGAATGGCAAAGAAGTGAAAAGAACTTTTACACATTAATGCAAGAAAGCCTGTGGAACCAGTTTTTAGTTTCAAAGCTTGAAAAGAGGGTAAAGACTGTGTTGTATTTGTGTATACTCTCCTAGAAGCTAGTTAAATGAGAAAGAAATTGAGACTCACTAGCACTCCCACACTCTCCAGATTACAGGCCTACTCGCCAGTTAAACGTTGAGACCCCATCAGTCATTACCTCCACCCCTCAGAGATTCATTATGTCGGATGGAACAATTCACCAGTCCAGAGACCTGAAAAAGATTTAAGTTGCGTGGCATGACCAAGAGTGCACTGTGGATACATATATCGTGAAAAACATTCACCTCGCCTTTCCCCTTATCGCCGGTCTGGACTTCCTAAGTGCCACTGGAGCTGTGCCAGTGGGACAAAGCAGGTATGGGTTAAGATCTGAAAAAGGATACACCTATTACCCCTTCCTGCCATCATGGGGCCGGATTCACGAAACATTCTTAAGAATAAAATTCTTCTTAACTGCCAATTTCTTCTTATTTTCTAACTTAAGAAAAAAAGATCTTAACGCATTTCCTTCTGGAGCATCAGTGAATGTTTCAACCTTTTTTAATAATTGTGTTTGAGTCCCTCAATTGTCCTCAGTGTCCATTTTTTTTTTGTCTTGTGGACTGTATGTAAACATTTTTTATGTAAAATATCTTATTCAGGACAGTACTAAATAAAAAATAACATGCATTTTGTATGCTCTCTCTTATTTAGTTTAAATTATTCACATTTTCACAGATTCTGCAAGTGGTTCACATACTTTTTGTGAACCAACTGTATATTACTACTAGTACCATGAATGTGGACGAGTACTCTGAAGTGACAATGATCGATCATTTACACGTATATGCTTTCACTCAAACTAGAACTAGCGAGGCAGCACAACACACATACCAGACGCATTTACTCTAGATAGAGTGCAAGAAAGATGGAGCGCAAATGAATGGGAAAGACCGCTGCATCTTGAGACACGGCACATTAAAAACACGATGCTGAGTGATTAACTCCCGTCGAGCCAGTTGCTTCGAAAATAGTCTGCACACTTATTACGATATCTATGGTCATCTGCAGGCAGCGCAAAAAGACAGACTGAAGAAGGTGTTTTTCATTCAGCGAGTATTCAGAAATACCCGCTTTTCAATCTAATAACACCAAATAACACCTTTCATTTTCTTCTTAAGTAAAAAAATTAAGATGTTCTTAAGAATATATTTGAGAACTTCTTAAGATTTTTTTCAAGAATTGCACTTAGGAACATTGTTACGAACTTCTTAGAATTTATCTTAAGAATTTTGTTAACTTCTTTCTTGAGAAGATTTTCGTGAATCCGGCCCCAGATTCCAACAGGTCCAACTACCCCTTCTGGTCAAGCAAAGCTGAATCTATACTACGCCTTAACTGGCAGACTTCCCGAACTTGCTCTTCACCTGTGGTCCTGGTCCCCGGTCCCCAAACCTGATGGCTCATACCGGTTCTGCGTGGATTATTGGAAGCTCAACAGCAAGACCGTACCCGACGCTTACCCAATGCCGCTGATTCACAACATCCTAGAATCCCTGGAAGGCGCCACCTGGTTTAGCTCATTTGATCTGCAGTCCGGGTACTAGCAGGTGGAGATGAAGGAACTGAGTAGAGAGAAGACTGCTTTTATTACCACCATAGGGCTCACATCGAGCTCCCGGACTCAATCGTTTCACCCGGTGAGGCCGATTCAACACACACACACATACATAACATTACACTGGACTACCACGGATGATTCAAACACAGTTATACACATGCACATTTTTTGTACATTGGGCCTCATTCATGAAACACTAGCAGAACAATTTTTTGTGTAAATCATTCTAAAGCCGTTCTGACGTAAATTCATGAAATTGTTCGTATTTTCAAAATATTAGTTGGTACGAAAGAAATTTACACCTGCTCCCTACCACGTGTAAATGGTGCGTAAAACATTTGAAGGTTTTGTGTTCTAATTTAGGCAAACTGATGACATTGCATTTTGATGCACTGTGTACCATAATAATATTTCACGAATTGATTTGTCCTGTCTTTTTTTGTTTTTTTTTTAACTGTTCAACTTTGGGTAATAGGCAGCTCTCGTCACTGTCACTTTTTACTCAGCCGTCCAATCACAGTGGAGGAGGGGCGGGACAAATACTACACCGACCAATCTTCCTACTTGTACAAAGACTGAACAATATTGCTGGTTACTGCATTTTTATATTCAGTAATATTCTTCAAAATTAGATACTAGTAACCCATTACTGCCATGGATATTCTGTATCATAGCAAGCAAAGTATCTCAGCTGGAAAAATGCTGCGCTTGCAAAGCGCTTTCAAGCGCCACCAGCTGGCCGTTTTCAAAAGAGCACCAGGCGTTTTTTAGATGGCTAAAAATGCTTTGGTGGACACACGATAATTGAATATTTATTGCTAGGCATATGGCCAATTAGTCTCTTTAGCATTTATGCAATATACTGGAGCCAAACCTGAGAAGGAAGTCCACAGCGTTCCTGGACACGTAATTTGCGTAGTTGTAACTCATGGGCGGGGATTATGCTAATTATGAATGAGCGTGCACGCGTGCCCTATTTACGAATGTTTGGAATTCATTAATATACACACGTTTAACTACTGAATCCGTGGTATACGAAGCGTTTATGAATCTGGAGGAGAGTTTTTGTAAAGGTCCATTTTACGCACAAATTACTCTGTGTACTCTGTGTATTAATTATACTGTGTATATATGTTTGTTCTTAGTGTTTTTCTTCCACTTAATTTATAATACTGCTCTGTATTATAACTGATCTGCTGCACTCCATTATACAGCGCTCTGTATGTTATTAGGATGACAAAAGGGTTTAAAAGTTATATTTTTAGTCTGCTCTGCCTCAGTCAGCGGTCTAACAGCGCTCATTAATGTCAAAGTGATTGAGATGGCCAATCAGATCAAAGAAGGCGGGGCTTACTGTTCAGAGAAGCAGAGTGTGAATTCCACCGCAAAGCATCAGTTTAACGTTGAAAGAGAGTGAGGTAAGATGTAAATAGCTAAACATTTATTAGTTAAAACTGCTTTGCGATAGAAATGTTAAACGGCCGACAGTAACATCCAGGGATGCCAACGACTAGACTTTTTTTCTCAAAAATGAATTGAAAATGCATTTGCATGATTCATGTAATTCCTAAATAAGTGTGACAAGAAACGTTTCACATTTTCAACATATTAGGCATACAAATAAAAGTAAATCAGTGCAAATTTTAATGCAAATGAAAGCAAATATTATTTGCAAATGGTTCAAAATGATTATTTGCCAACTAGAATTGGACCTAGAATTTCCTTCAGTTCTATTTCTTTATGCATTATTAAAAAAAAATTGGTCCCCCCCTCAGTGTTCAAGACATGGTTACGGCCTTGACTCACATGTGTGAAAACACCAGCAGAGAAAAAAAAAAAACACTTCCAGTGTGGGCGCGACCACTTCCAATGTGGCCGCGACCACAGAAGTGAGGAGGTCTGTCCCACACAGGGAAGGTCTGCATTGGCAGGTGCTCATGAGCTGAGAAGTTGAACTGTTAGTCTATGGGCCCGAGTTTGTCTAGTGTTTGTTTAAATTTTAAAAAAGCGTGTGATATTGAGTGTTTTAATGTTGGGTGCTGTGCGTGTGATGTCAGTTGTCTTAGTGTTGGGTGTGTTGTATTAACCATTTGTCTAAAGTACTAATTGAGCTGGCTGTGTTGTGTATGCAATTAAGTGTTTTTGTGACCGCTTAAGGATTCTGTGGCATGAAATTGTAAATTTAAAAAACTATTGGCTTTGCCAACGCTGTGATCTTGTCACAATCTCTGCCTGTGTTTCAGGTGTCTGTAGTTTTTTTTTTTTTAAGTTACGTTCTGTGTTGTTGCGTTGTTCACCATAGCCGAACCTGTTCACCTCATGTCTCCCTGCTACTCCCTGCTACGGCCTAACACGAGGGCTGACCAACCGGGCATGCACTCTGGTGTCGGCGTCAACAGTGCTGGAGGAACTCAGGGCTTACTGAGAAACTCACCTGAGTGGAATAGCGCACGCATCCAGTCCATGGAGTGGATGACACCTGAGCCTGTCCAGTTATTGGCCACTTGGAGCGAGTACACGAGAGGAAACTGGCTCTACACGGAAATTATAGAATCTCACAAAAGTGTTGGGTGTCGCCCAGCCTGCAGCTCTACAAATGTCTGTTAGCGAGGGGCCATGCGCTAAAGCCCAAGAGGAGGATACACTCCTGGTGGAGTGTGCCCTAAACCCAAGGGGGCATGGCAGGCCCTGAACCTGATAGGCCAGGACAATGGTGTCCACTATCCAGTGAGACAACCTCTGCTTGGAGAGAGCCTTCCCTTTCTGCTTCCCTCCGTAACAGACAAAGAGCTGGTCTCAGGTCCTGAAACACTGCGTCCGGTCTACGTAAGCGTGAAGGGCGCGTACTGGACAGAGCAGTGCCAAGGCTGGGTCCGCCTCCTCCAAAGGCAGCGCTTGCAGGTTCACCACCTGATCCCTGAAAGAAGTGGTGGGAACCTTGGGCACGTATCCTGGCCGGGGTCTCAGGATCACAAGACAGTTAGCCGGCCTGAATTCCAGGCACGCTTCGTCAACCGAAAATGCCTGCAGGTCCCCTACCCTCTTGATGGAAGCCAGGCCAATCAAGAGCGCCACTTTCATAGAAAGGAATTTCAACTCAATGGACTGCAAGGGCTCAAAGGAAGCTTTCTGCAGGGCAGATAAAACCACTGCGAGGTCCCAAGAGGGCATCTGTAGAGGGCGAGATGGATTTAATCTCCTCGCTCCTCTAAGGAACCTGCTGACCAGGTCATGCTGTCCTACCGTTTTAGAGTCCACCAGGTCGTGGTGAGCCGATATTGCGGCCACATAAACCTTCAGGGTGGAGGGAGACAGACTTCACTCCAACCCTTCTTGGAGGAAGGAGACCACGGACACAATCGGGCATTTCCTGAGGTCTTCTTGGCAAACCCGAATGGGAGTACCGTGTACTGGTATGCCTGCCCCTCGAAGGCAAACCGTAGAAATGGTCTGTGTCGAGGAAGAATGGAGACATGAAAGTACGCGTCCTTCAGGTCGATCTCTGCAAACCAATCTGACGGACGAACGCATTCGAAAATGCCTTTGGCTGTCAACATCTTGAATGGAAGCCTGTGAAGGGTTCGGTTCAAGACGCGCAGGTCCAGGATTGGTCGTAACCCACCGCTCTTCTTGGGTACAATGAAGTTGGGGCTGTAGAAGCCGGACTTCATCTCGGCTGCAGGGACGATCTCGACTGCACCCTTCGCCAGTAGGGTGTCGATCTCCGCACGCATGACGGGCATTGCCACCCACCATGGTATAGCGGACTCCCCGAAACGGGGAGGAGACCATGCAAACTGAATCGCATAGCCGAACCTGATGGCTCCCAAAACCTGAACGAGCGGGGTCATGCGAACCACAGGTGTACCCACGATGGGGCAGCGAAGCGGAATGACCGGCCCAGACATGGGAGGCATGGGAGCGTCCCGAGGTGTGGGCGGGGTCGACTTCCGCGCCCTGACAGAGGAGACCAAGAAAGGACCAGCGTTCCATGGGGGTCTCGTCTGACAGGGGGCTGGTGACAGAGGGGGCTGAGAGTGGCGAGGCTGTGCGTCGCACACTGCCAGCCGCACCCTCTTGGGGCTTGGAGGTGAATGAGTCAGCTCTTTCATTAAGGAAAAACAAAAGATTCTCCCCCGGCCCTCCACCAGGGGAAGGAGTGGCCCTGTTACCATCTCCTGAGAAAGAGCTGAATTCACCTCCGAGTGGCTGGGCGGTCTTCCTGCGGCTTCCTCCGCGCCCTGGCCCGGGTGTAGGCTGCTGCTGGGGCTGGGCGGGAGGGGCCCCCAACAGGGAGCAGGCTGAGGCGTCTGTGCCGGTGGCTGGGTGGAGGCAGCAGCGGGCCTCCGGGGCAGAATATATTTAATCGCCTCAGTCTGCTTTTGTGCGGCTGAGAACTGTTGGGCAAAGTCCTCGACCGCCCCGACGAATAGCCCAGCCTGGGAGATAGGGGAGTTGAGGAAACGTGTTCGCTCAGCCTCCTGCATATCTGCCAGGTTGAGCCATAGATGACGTTCCTGGACCACGGCAGTGGACATCACCTGACCGAGAGAGCGTGCAGTAACCTTCGTCGCCCGTAGGGCGAGGTCGGTAGCCGCACGCAGCTCTTGCTCGAGTATGGGGTGAGCACTGCCCTCGTGCATGTTTCTGAGCACCTTCGCCTGATAGACTTGAAGGATAGCCATAGCATGCAAGGCGGACATGGCCTGGCCCGCGGCTCTGTAGATTTCAGCCACCAAAGTAGACGTAAACCCACAAGCTTTGGACGGGTGCTTTGGGTCACCATGCCTCCTCATGCACCTCCGGGAAGAAGGGCACTGGGGGCTGGCGGGCGCTTTCAGCACAGGCCACTCCCAGATACCAATCATCCAGCCTTGAGCACTCGGGACATGGCAGAGGGTTCCACTCAAGCCCGATGCTCGCAGCTGCCCGGGAAAGCATGGCTGTGAGCTCCAGATCAAACTCGGGCAATGCTGGGACTCCCGAAGGAGGCAGCACAGCCAAATCCTCATCTTCGGAGGAATCCAGCCCACCTTGTGATGCGGCGATCGACATGGTGTCATCTGCCGGCGCTCCGAATGAGACGCTGGGCCCAGGACGGGAAACACCAGCGCTTTCTCCCGGCAACACCACGGGTTGCAGTGTGCTAGAGGGGGGTATGGCCCGAGGAATATTTGTCGGGTTGGCCCACACGACACCCTCAGATCACCTTGACCACCAGCCAAAGTACTGCCTCTCGTGGAGGAAGTAGATTGGGGTGTGGTAGAGGGGACCCTCCCTCCTGGACGGAGATCATGGAGTCTCGATCGCAACACCACGATGGCCATATTCCCGCAGTGGGAACATGAGTCATCCATGAACACATGCTCAGCGTGCACGAGGCCCAAGCATGCCAAACAGCGTTCATGCCCAACAGACGGACTAACCAGCCGACCGCACCCAGAAACAATGCACGGGCGAAACATCTTGAAAAAAACGTGCCGCATGCAGCTTTTTTAGAGAAGAGAAAGCTCTGCAGAAATGCCGAAGCGCCCAGGGAGAACACACACTGTGCCAGATCACTGCACAGATCAGACAGGAATGCGGAACTCGCTGGAATGCGCCGTATCACCGACACTCTGGAGAGACGCTCGTCTTGAAGAGTCAAAAGAAGCTCAGGAAGGCAAGTGAACACTCGGCTCCGAAGCAGAAACATAATGCGAGGTTGCCGCGCAGCTCCTTATATACCCACAAGGTGGGGCGGAGTTGCGCTATGCAAATTCCGCAGACCCATGGCATTCTCATGCCATTGGCTCGTTTTGTAGATCTCGAAGGCGATTGGCTTCTAAGCGAAACCCCCATTCCGTCAGTAACTGACGTAACTCATAGTGTACTGACTGAAAGGGAATATAACATTCCCGATACTGCACACCTCTGTCTAATACCCCAAAAAAACTTAAAAGGAGCACTCAAACCACCATTGATTTTCAAACCACTTTCAATGTCCTGGTATACTGTACATAACTTTGATCATATTAACATGCAAAACACGATGTGATCGCAACTGGCCCACCTTTACAGGAACTCTGCTCTGCCCTGCCCTGTAAGCCAGTGGCAACGCTCTCTCCTCTCTCCTTCTCTCCTTCTCTCCTCCTTTCAAGCACCGTCCTTCTCCCTAAGCCTTGGCTATATCTCTCAACTGTATAAGAGTTTGGTAGCTACAGCAGGTCGTCAGATGGGCACCCCTCTTCCTTGGTGTTTCGTCAATTTAAGCCCACGACACCTCAGGAGGGCTCAACAGCAGATCCAGCATCCCGGACCTGCTGACCACCACCCAACTCTATGCCGTAGCTAGTCCTTCAACAGATTGGCTCTGCCACCGCTCCTCCCGTTGTATCCAAATCCAATGAGATGCTGTTTCTGCCTGTTCGGTGACATTGCCTACCAGTCATTTCCTGGCCATGCCTTCAATCCCCAACAGTCCAAGGGTTCTCCAGAGCGACTGCCCAGCAAAACCCCTGCAGCCGACCTCTACTTGTAGATTCCAGGCCTTCCATCTCTTTTACTGGCTCTCGAGGATAAAGCCTTGATATTTTTTTGAGCTTGCGCTCATGTGCCTCCTCCATCCTCTCTTCCAGGGTACTGTTAACTCTATGAGCACCACCTGCTTTGTACCTCTGGACCAGAGGACAATATCTGGTCTGAGGCTAGTGTGTGCTATCTCCTCTGGGAATTTGAGCCGCTTCTTCAGGTCTGCCTGCATCTCCCAGTCATTTGCTAAGGCCAGGACCCCTGCTGCAGTGCTCTCTCCTGTCCTGACGAAATGGATAAAGTGGTGCCTGTCGGAAAGTTGTTTAACCTTTTCCTTGCCTGTTCCACACACATCTGCCAACTGAGGCAGGACCTTATCATGACGCCACCGGAATTTCCCATCTGCCAAGCTTGACTGGCATGCTGAAAGGACATGCTCCAGATTGGCTGGCTTTCCACACAGCATGCAGCTGGGGCTCTCTGCCATCCCCCAAATATGGAGGTTTGATGGATTAGGCAGGACATTGTAGACAGAACACATCAAGAACTTTATCCGGCATCCTTCCATGGTCCTGATGTCCTGCCACATCAGGGCCCTTTCTCGTACGCCCTCCCACCTTTCAGCTTACCTGTTTATTCATGGCAACAGCCTTGACATGCCAGGTTTTCTCCTCTGCTTTGCACACCTCCCTTGGCACCATGCCATGGCGTTCCTATGGGTCAGCTTTTTTCCAGCTCGTTCTAGTGGAGCAACCCAGTCCAAACCTGCCCTGAGCTACTGTCCCAACAATGTCAGCATGATGCAGTCGATCCTCAGCCTCCGTCAGTGCTCTGCTGGCTGACCATTTACGACCTGTCCTGACCACAATACCTGCCTGGTGTACTCTTTCATCCTTGCTGTCTCGCAACATCATGGCCTGGTGTGTCTTTGTCGCTTTATACATCTCAATCACTGATGTCACTGTACAATCCAGAGGAGCAGAAGCTCTCCAATCCAAAAAAAAATCCAAATCCTAAAAGCATCTAATGTTTTCCAAAGATATCTGTGCTCGACTCTGTCAAATGCTTTTTCTTGATCGATGGCAAATCAAGACCCAAATCAACACTAGAAAGATTGCAAACATTTAAAATATCCTGTATAAGGCAAACATTATCTAAAAAAGATCTTCCCGAATACAATAGGTCTGGTCAATATGAATGGTCCATCACCTTTTTCAGAGTTTTAGAGAATATTTTCAGGTCAGAGCATAGCAGTTTCACTGGTCTCCAGTTCTTTATATCTAGTATATAATCACCACTCTTCTGCAGCTTAATGGCAACAACCCCTCAGTTAGGCTCTCATTGAGAACTGCCAACAGGTCTTTACCTAAAACTGCCCAAAACTCTATGTAAAACTCTACAGGGAGTCCATCTATGCCAGGGGCTTTATCCCCCCTCCATTTCTTTCAGAGCAATGAAAAGCTCCTGCTCACACAGGGGCCTCTTCAGCTCCGCTTTTAAGCTCTCTGAAACACTGGGTAGACCTTCGTAGAAGTAAGCAGACAATTCATCATCCTCAACATACTCACTGCTGTACAGTCCAGCATAGAACTGTATGGCTGTCTTTCTTATTTCAGAGAGTTCTGTTTGCTTCCGCCCATCTTCAGAGCATAAGCAGTGAATGCAACTTTGCTCTGGCCTGATCGATTGCTCCTGTCTGCCTCCTGTTTGTCTTGCTGCCTGCTGTGCTCGCTTGTGCTTTGCTTGCTTTTGAATCTTTATTTGATATCATTCCCTGTTGTTTAAACTGCTAAATATAACTTACCCATCACCATATATTGTCTAATATTGCCTACCACATTAAATCTGACATCGCTAGCTTTTAATCTAAATCACTATCACGTGTTAGCATTTCGCTAGCATGTTAGCTTGCCATCTCTGCACTTGGGTCTCTTGTTTTCTGAGTTCATTAAACAACTGTGGTGAGTTGGATTAGTAAATAGACTCCATCAAACAACTGTGGTAAATTGGATTAATCAACAAATACGGTAAGCCATGTCTTCTTCTCCTGTCATTGTCACTTGCACTGCATGTTTCATGTTTAGTACAGTGGGGAGAACAAGTACAAACCCGATTCCAAAAAAGTTGGGACACTGTACAAATTGTGAATAATTTCTACAGGAATGCAATAATTTACAAATCTCATAAACTTATATTTTATTCACAATAGAATATAGATAACATATCAAATGTTGAAAGTGAGACATTTTGAAATGTCATACCAAATATTGGCTCATTTTGGATTTCATGAGAGCTACACATTCCAAAAAAGTTGGGACAGGTAGCAATAAGAGGCCGGAAAAGTTAAATGTACATATAAGGAACAGCTGGAGGACCAATTTGCAACTTATTAGGTCAATTGGCAACATGATTGGGTATAAAAAGAGCCTCTCAGAGTGGCAGTGTCTCTCAGAAGTCAAGATGGGCAGAGGATCACCAATTCCCCCAATGCTGCGGCGAAAAATAGTGGAGCAATATCAGAAAGGAGTTTCTCAGAGAAAAATTGCAAAGAGTTTGAAGTTATCATCATCTACAGTGCATAATATCATCCAAAGATTCAGAGAATCTGGAACAATCTCTGTGCATAAGGGTCAAGGCCGGAAAACCATACTGGATGCCCGTGATCTTCGGGCCCTTAGACGGCACTGCATCACATACAGGAATGCTACTGTAATGGAAATCACAACATGGGCTCAGGAATACTTCCAGAAAACATTGTCGGTGAACACAATCCACCGTGCCATTCGCCGTTGCCGGCTAAAACTCTATAGGTCAAAAAAGAAGCCATATCTAAACATGATCCAGAAGCGCAGGCGTTTTCTCTGGGCCAAGGCTCATTTAAAATGGACTGTGGCAAAGTGGAAAACTGTTCTGTGGTCAGACGAATCAAAATTTGTTCTTTTTGGAAAACTGGGACGACATGTCATCCAGACTAAAGAGGACAAGGACAACCCAAGTTGTTATCAGCGCTCAGTTCAGAAGCCTGCATCTCTGATGGTATGGGGTTGCATGAGTGCGTGTGGCATGGGCAGCTTACACATCTGGAAAGGCACCATCAATGCTGAAAGGTATATCCAAGTTCTAGAACAATATATGCTCCCATCCAGACGTCGTCTCTTTCAGGGAAGACCTTGCATTTTCCAACATGACAATGCCAGACCACATACTACATCAATTACAACATCATGGCTGCGTAGAAGAAGGATCCGGGTACTGAAATGACCAGCCTGCAGTCCAGATCTTTCACCCATAGAAAACATTTGGCGCACCATAAAGAGGAGGATGCGACAAAGAAGACCTAAGACAGTTGAGCAACTAGAAGCCTATATTAGACAAGAATGGGACAACATTCCTATTCATAAACTTGAGCAACTTGTCTCCTCAGTCCCCAGACGTTTGCAGACTGTTATAAAAAGAAGAGGGGATGTCACACAGTGGTAAACATGGCCTTGTCCCAACTTTTTTGAGATGTGTTGATGCCATGAAATTTAAAATCAACTTATTTTTCCCTTAAAATGATGCATTTTCTCAGTTTAAACATTTGATATGTCATCTATGTAGTATTCTGAATAAAATATTGAAATTTGAAACTTCCACATCATTGCATTCTGTTTTTATTCACAATTTGTACAGTGTCCCAACTTTTTTGGAATCGGGTTTGTATTTGATACACTGCCGATTTTGCAGGTTTGCCCACTTACAAAGCATGTAGAAGTCTGTAATTTTTATCATAGGTACTCTTCAACTATGAGTGACGGAATCTAAAACAATAATCCAGAAAATCACATTGTATGATTTTTAAGTAATTAATTTGCATTTTATTGCATGACATAAGTATTTGATACATCAGAAAAGCAGAACTTAATATTTGGTACAGACACCTTTGTTTGCAATTACAGAGATCATACGTTTCCTGTAGTTCTTGACCAGGTTTGCACACACTGCAGCAGGGATTTTGGCCCACTCCTCCATACAGACCTTCTCCAGATCCTTCAGGTTTCGGGGCTGTCACTGGGCAATACGGACTTTCAGCTCCCTCCAAAGATTTTCTATTGGGTTCAGGTCTGGAGACTGGCTAGGCCACTCCAGGACCTTGAGATGCTTCTTACGGAGCCACTCCTTAGTTGCCCTGGCTGTGTGTGTTTCAGGTCGTTGTCATGCTGGAAGACCCAGCCACGACCCATCTTCAATGCTCTTACTGAGGGAAGGAGGTTGTTGGCCAAGATCTCGCGATACATGGCCCCATCCATCCTCCCCTCAATACGGTGCAGTCGTTCTGTCCCCTTTGCAGAAAAGCATCCCCAAAGAATGATGTTTCCACCTCCATGCTTCACGGTTGGGATGGTGTTCTTGGGGTTGTACTCATCCTTCTTCTTCCTCCAAACACGCGAGTGGAGTTTAGACCAAAAAGCTCTATTTTTGTCTCATCAGACCACATGACCTTCTCCCATTCCTCCTCTGGATCATCCAGATGGTCATTGGCAAACTTCAGACGCGCCTGGACATGCGCTGGCTTGAGCAGGGGGACCTTGCGTATGCTGCAGGATTTTAATCCATGACGGCGTAGTGTGTTACTAATGGTTTTCTTTGAGACTGTGGTCCCAGCTCTCTTCAGGTCATTGACCAGGTCCTGCCGTGTAGTTCTGGGCTGACCCCTCACCTTTCTCATGATCATTGATGCCCCACAAGGTGAGATCTTGCGTGGTGCCCCAGACCGAGGGAGATTGACCGTCATCTTGAACTTCTTCCATTTTCTAATAATTGCGCCAACAGTTGCTGCCTTCTCACCAAGCTGCTTGCCTATTGTCCTGTAGCCCATCCCAGCCTTGTGCAGGTCTACAATTTTATCCCTGATGTCCTTACACAGCTCTCTGGTCTTGGCCATTGTGGAGAGGTTGGAGTCTGTTTGATTGAGTGTGTGGACAGGTGTCTTTTATACAGGTAACGAGTTCAAACAGGTGCAGTTAATACAGGTAATGAGTGGAGAACAGGAGGGCTTCTTTAAGAAAAACTAACAGGTCTGTGAGAGACGGAATTCTTACTGGTTGGTAGGTGATCAAATACTTATGTCATGCAATAAAATGCAAATTAATTATTTAAAAATCATACAATGTGATTTTCTGGATTTTTGTTTTAGATTCCGTCTCTCACAGTTGAAGTGTACCTATGATAAAAATTACAGACCTCTACATGCTTTGTAAGTAGGAAAACCTGCAAAATCGGCAGTGTATCAAATACTTGTTCTCCCCACTGTATATCTTTCTCCGTTGGCGAACAGGGCTTCACATGTGATAAATGTAAGGAGATAGTCAGGCTGACGGAAAAGATTTCAGAATTAGAGACACGCATCCAGACTTTATTTGAGAGTAGTGAGAATGTAACAGCTTTAGACACTGCTTTGGATGCGAATATCTTAGTGAGCTCTGTACATTGTTCGGTTCCGGCTGTAGAGCCCGTGCAGCAGGGCAACTGGGTGACGGTGAGACGGCATAGTCGCAGATCAAAAAAACACTCTTCCGTTCCGATTAGAACATCAAACAGGTTCTCCCCACTCAGTGATGCACCCACTGAGAATCCTGTTGAAAGTACCCTAGTTATTGGCGATTCTATTACACGGAACATGAAAATAGAGACACCAGCCACCATAGTCACATGTTTACCGGGAGCCAGAGTGCCTGACATCAAAGCAAATTTAAAAGTGCTGGCTAATGCTAATTGTAAATTCTCTGAGATTATTATTCACGTCGGCACTGTAAGCTCCACCTGCTTGGCCCAACGTACGAATCCAGCAGCTGGTTGAAGGACTTCTGCATGTATGTCTTTTCTAGCGCTTCTGGAAGAATCACTTTAATGTGTTAAAATGTGAAGATCCCATTTTCAATCTGACTCCATGAATAATTTAATCTGACTCTATTTGTATGTGATTTTCGTTGCGTTTGTTACGTTTATAAATTAACGGCTGATCAAATGATTAGTTGTGATTTAATTTGGATCGTTGATTTTCTTAGTATCTCTTATTCTCAAATATTCATTCATCAAGGGACCCGATATCGCACAGAAACAGACGCGTCGCGAGTCGTGCGTTCACGAACACAAACTGGCCAGTTCTGATATTAGTCAGAGGATTGCAGAGTGAATATTTTACCTTTAAGTGGTCGCACCTGCTTACTCAACAAAAAGTGTAATTTGATTAATAGACATGAGAGCTGCAACGTGCTAATACAGTAATAGTCAGAAATCGGATTATCCCGCATGCTGCGCTCCATGCTTCAGTCATGAGGTCCTCGGTTTGATCTATTCTGGCAAAAGATTTGCGGAAATAAAGGACTCCACATTGATCCATACTAGAATAATGATTTCAGAATAATACAAGATAAATCAAGATTAATGTTTATTTTAGCCAGGCAAAAAACAAATAAAGGAATTAAAAAGAATCCATTATACACAACTGATCAGCATACAATATACAACACAATTACAAAATAATATAAAAAGAGTTTCCAAGAGTCATCTTTACCTGGCAATAGAGACACACCGCAACAGTGTGGGAAGTTCTGAATACAGATGCTTCCCTGAGTGGTTTGCCAATTCCCTTTAAATACTCAACCAGAACAAAGAACAATAAACATTTAGCACCCAAATATTTATGCAGCTTTTGGTTGAACTTTTCTCGTGCCCAAATGGTCACGCCTATCTTTGGGGGATGACAGCAAAGGTTTATCAAAAGATCTTTATGAGCATCTCCCACACCAGGGGAACAAGCCCTGTTTTCTTTATGATGACCTGTTCTACTGATGTGGGAATGAAACCTAACACCAAACGTATTTATTTTGACCACAAAGAAACAGCTTGTGGCAGGATCTGTGAGATTTGCATGATTGTGTGGGCCCTGAGACAGAGAGGGTGAGATGGTCAGGACTCGCTGGGGAGGGAGATAAGATTGACCAGGTGGGGTCTTGTTTTCTCTTGTAGATCGCCTATTCAGATGACAGAAGTTTTATTGTCTTATTGCAGATTAGACTTCTTGAGTTCATGCTCAGGTGAAATCCATTCTTACAGCACTAATGATGTTCGACTTCACCAGTCAGAGATCACCAAAATTAACATTAAAGAGGTGTGTAAACTCGCAAGTACGATGGCAGATGACGTTTTTTGCTCTGGTCCCCTCCCCGTTAAAAGGAGTAATGAGATACTTAGCAGACTATCATCACTCAATGGCTGGTTGTCTAAGTGGTGTCCGCAAAATAACATAGACAATCATAGACAATTGGAAAAGCTTTTGGGGCAGACCTGACCTGTTGAAAAAAGATGGCATCCATCCTTCCTGGGATGGTGCTGCTCTTCTCTCTAGTAATTTGGCACAGTCTTAGAGCTAAACCTTGACTAACTGGGGCCCAGGTCAGGAAGCAGACGGACTGGCTTACCCGACCGCCTGCTAGCTGTCTCACGTCACAGAAGTCAGATAAATCCCAGCACATAGAGACTCTTTCACCTAGATATTATCACATAGAGACTGTGTCTGTTCCACGAATTAGTAAATACAAAAAACCATCAAAACCATTCAACGGTAAAAATTTAATTGATGTCCAACAAATAAACAACAGATATAATACAGATGATCAAATGATAAAGCTCAGGCTGCTGAATATTCAATCCCTTTCCTCAAAAGCACTTATTGTTAATGATATGATTACAGATAATAACCTAGATGTGCTGTGTTTGACAGAAACCTGGCTAAAACCTGACGATTACATTACTTTAAATGAGTCCACCCCCCAAGATTATTGTTATAAACACGAGCCACGTCTGAAAGGTAAAGGGGGAGGTGTTGCTGTAATTTATAATAATATCTTCGGTATTATATATAATTCCTTTGAAGTTTTGGTGCTTTATGTAACGTTATGTAGTGAAATTGATAAATCCCGTTTTACATTTGTGTTGGCTACTGTATACAGGCCACCAGGGCACCATACAGACTTTACCAGAGAATTTGCTGATTTTCTATCAGAGTTAGTACTGGCTGCAGATAAAGTCCTAATTGGTGGTGATTTTAATATCCATGTAGACAATGAAAAAGAAGCATTGGGATTGGCATTTAGAGACATTCTAAACTCTATTGGAGTAAGGCAACACGTGTTAGGACCCACTCATCGCCGTAATCATACTTTAGACCTAATACTGTCACATGGAATAAATGTTGATACCACTGAAATTCTGCAGCAGAGCGATGACATCTCAGATCATTACCTAGTATCATGTACACTTAATTTAGCAAAGGCTGCAAAGCCGTCCCCTCGGTTCAAATATGGCAGGACTATCACTGCTGCGACTAAAGATTGCTTTGTAAATAATCTTCCTCATCAGTTTCATCTTCTCAGCATCCCAGATAGCCTAGAGGAACTCGATGTTGCAACAGAAACTATTGACTCTCTCTTTTCCAGCACTTTAGACACAGTTGCTCCCCGGCGCTTAAAGAAGGTTAAAGAAAATAGTCCAACGCCGTGGTACAGCGAGCACACCCGGGCCCTTAAAACAGCAGCCAGAAAAATGGAGCGCAGCTGGAAGAAAACAAAACTGGAAGTTTTTCGCATTTCGTGGAAAGAGAGCATGACTGCATACAGAAAGGCCGTAAAAACTGCTAGATCTGCTTATTTCTCGACTCTCTTAGAAGAAAACAAACACAACCCTAGGTATTTATTCGATACAGTGGCTAAATTAACCAAAGATAAAGCTTAAACTTCTGATGTTTGCAAACAGCACAGCAGTAATGACTTTATGAACTTCTTTACTTGTAAGATTGATAATATTAGGGAAAAAAATATAACCATTCAGTTGTCTACTACAGTATCACATCAGACAGTGCATTGTAGTATCACTGAGGAAAAATTACATTCATTCACTGCTATAGGAGAAGAAGAATTGGCTAAACTCGTTAAATCATCAAAATCAACAACATGTATGCTCGACCCTATACCGACTAAACTACTAAAAGAGATGCTTCCAGAGGTCATAGATCCTCTTCTTAATATCATTAATTCATCCTTGACATTAGGATATGTACCGAAAACTTTTAAGTTGGCTATTATTAAACCACTTATTAAAAAAACGTAACTTGATCCTACAGAATTAGTCAATTACAGGCCAATCTCAAATCTACCCTTTCTGTCAAAAATACTATAAAAGGTAGTGTCCTCACAATTATGCTCCTTTTTAGAAAGAAATTGTATCTGTGAGGATTTCCAGTCAGGATTTAGACGTATCATAGTACTGAGACTGCTCTCATCAGAGTTACAAATGATTTACTCTTATCATCCGATCATGGTTGTATCTCTCTGTTAGTGTTACTCGATCTTAGCGCTGCATTCGATACTATCGGCCACAACATTCTTTTGAATAGACTCGAAAATTATGTTGGCATTAGTGGAATTTCATTGGCATGGTTTAAATCATACTGTTATGATTTAAATACCGTTATCAGTTTGTAGCAGTAAATGAAGAGATGTCACACCGATCACAAGTTCAGTATGGAGTACCGCAGGGCTCAGTACTAGGACCGTTGCTTTTCACCCTGTACATGCTACCACTGGGAGATATTATTAGGAAGCATGGCGTTAGTTTTCATTGTTATGCTGACAATACTCAGCTCTATATTTCTTCACGCCCTGAAGAAACTTACCAATTCACAAGATTAACGGAATGCATAGCTGATATAAAAAATTGGATGACTAGTAATTTCCTGCAACTCAATTCAGAAAAAACAGAATTTTTAATCATTGGACAAAAAACTCCACAAGTAGTAACCTAGAATACTGTCTAACACTCGATGGCTGCTCTGTCAAGTCCTCGTCGTCAGTTAGGAACCTGGGTGTGCTCTTTGATACCAATCTCTCATTTGAAAGCCACGTTTCTAGCATCTGTAAAACTGCATTCTACCATCTTAAAAATATATCTAAATTACAGCACATGCTTTCAATGCAAAATGCTGAACAGTTAGTTCATGCATTCATGACCTCAAGGCTAGATTATTGTAATGCTCTACTGGGTGGTTGCCCTGCTCGCTTAATAAATAAACTGCAGCTTGTCCAAAACGCAGCAGCTAGAGTTCTTACTAGAACCAGGAAGTATGACCATATTAGCCCGGTTCTGGCAACACTCCATTGGCTCCCTATTAAACATCGTATACATTTTAAAATCTTGCTGATTACTTACAAAGCACTAAATGGTTTAGCTCCCCAGTACTTGAGCGAGCTCTTAACGCATTATACTCCATCACGTCTATTGCGGTCTCAAAATTCTGGCCAGTTGATAATACCTAGAATATCAAAATCAACTGCAGGTGGTCGATCCTTTTCCTATTTAGCACCTAAACTCTGGAACAGTCTTCCTAGCATTGTTCGGGAAGCAGACACACTCTGTCAGTTTAAATCTAGTCTAAAAACATATCTCTTTACTATGGCATACACATAAAACATTTTTAATTTATATTATTCAAATCAGTTAAATGATTGTTTTAGGCTGCATTAACTAGGTCAGCCGGAACCGGGAACACTTCCCATAACACCTGATGTACTCGTTACATCATAAGAAGAATGGCATCTACGCTAATGTTAGTCTCTCTGTTTATCCCGAGGTTTACTGCAGTCAACCGGATCCGGGCCGTATCCGGACCAGATGGTGGACCTTTGCCTGGACATGACGAACGCATGCCTGAAGTGTCTGCAGAGACCGTGTCAATTAAACTCCCCCCTGTAAATGCCACATCGACAGGACATCCTCATTAAACCCGTCCCCGGCGTGACGACTCCAATCTTTCGAATAACCCTACGAATATCTATTGATCTAATATGACTTCTGACCTGTAATGTTTCCAGAATCATAATCATACACTATTTGTTCGTCGGCCAGAGGAGAACTGGTACCCGACTGAGCCTGGTTTCTCCCAAGGTTTTTTTCTCCATTCTGGCCCTGAAGGAGTTTTGGTTCCTTGCCACCGTCGCCTTTGGCTTTTGGCTTGCTCAGTTGGGGACACTTAAATTTCAACTATATTACTGATCCGCCTGCATTGACACTATATGATAATTGAAATGAGCTGGATGACATCACCGTTTTCACCAGAGCGGCTGTACAGCTGAATCAAATTCTGTTGCATTATTTTCCTGTTACCACTGTGAAGCTGCTTTGAAACAATTGGCATTGTAAAAAGCGCTATATAAATAAAGGTGATTTGATTTTGATTTGCAACGACTCTGACCATTCTTTCTCTCAAGACTGAAAAAGAACTTAGATGGGGCATCCATTTGCGAAAGGTTTAAAAATCGAGATCAAACCAATGCTCCTTGTGCCCTAATTCGTAATAGATCTATGAGAATAGATTTTTTTTTTTTTTTGATTTAAGAGTCTCCAAATATCTTTGATCTTTGGTAACATTAGCCAAATCCTGTAATTCAACTATTTCAGTTTCTAACTTTTTCATAGATTGTGTTGTGTCCAGGGTAACATTGAAAGTGTATTGTTGACAAAGCATCATTTTAAACTTTTGCCAACGTCCCACCACTGCCGCAGATTTTCAAAATCCTGTTTTCTCGTCTTAAAATTGTGCCAAAAATAAACAAAAAACATCTCTAAAATTTTTGTCATTTAGCACTTTTGGCCTTTATGTTTGCTATAAAAACTTGACATGTAACTAAACAGAGATCCGAAAAACCTACGGGAGCAATTACACATCTTTTCACAATAGAAAATTGTGCTTATAACACTAAAACCTATCGATTCTGGCTAGTGATATAACATTTTCTATTGCATGTGCCCATGTATACAGTCTGACATCATTATTAAGACCCTGCCATATGTCACATAAACCATAACTCTCAACCAGCGCACATATCACACAAGCTGAAGCTGCATGTGGTTCTAGATGTAATATTATACCATGATTTTCTGTGCAATTAAAATCTCCCCTAAGAATTTTGCTTTTAAAAGCATAAGTCTACCTGGTATTACCTGCTTCAATTCATATGAAATAGGCAAAAAGAACAGCCACCCCTCCTCTGACTGAACTCATATGAGTAAGCGCTACTTCCCCTTCCCACTCCTTTTTCCAATCAGCTTCATTTAGACTGTCAATGTGAGTTTCTTGAACAAACATAACATCCAAGCTCTTTTGTGTGATTAGTTCAAAAAGTAATGCCCTTTTCTGTATATCCCTTGCACCATTCAGATTCAGAGTGCCCATCCTTATTGCGCTCATTAAACAGTATATTATCAAAAAACATGATGCAAACAGTAGCTTAAAAGAACAAAATAACTTATGCAGTTTCAAAACCATCCTCAGTTTTTTTTGTTTTAATTTCAACTTCGAAATAAATTTCTTCAACCTGAACACTTCCTGGGCAGTAAAATGTTCCTCACTGTCACCTCATCATCATTACAACTGAATCAATGAACATTCTGCAATCAGGAAAATAGTCCTCAACCTGAACGTTTTTCATATTCTTTGTTTTTTTGGTGGGCTTGTCTGCTAAGCGTTGCCTCAACTGTGCTGCATTCAGTGTCATAATTTTTATTAGCTGAGTTTACTATAACCTGACCAGTGCTTATTTGCTTTGGGCTTTTCCTTAATCTTTTTCTTTTAGTACAGGGAGTTTTTAAAAGTGCTTCATCCCTCATCATCTCAGTGTCCAAACTCTCTTCAGCCTTAATATCTTCATGTGATACATCAGTTTCATTTTCTACATTGCCTGCACCTATTATTGTGCCACTGACATGTTTCCCTACACTCTCCGCAGCTTTCTCATCCTCAGCAGTCTCACTTCTCCCACCTTCCACATGCATATCTTCCCCAGCAAAAGCGGCTCTGGTGACTTTCAAAAGTGTAAAAACCTTCATTTTTTCCCAGGTAGCAATTCAGTGACATTTCACACAGTAAAATCACAATGTATTTTAGATTGTGGCATCCCATCCATGTCGCCGTTCATTTTTCAACAGATCCAGCAGCACTGTCAGGGCCTCCCTGCAGGTTAAAAAACCTGTCCAGCACTGAGACGTTCAGGTTTATCCTGCAGTCTGGTCTGATTTAGAGAAAGAAGAAAAAGAGAAATTGTCTAAAGCTATGATTGGTGGAAGAAATATTGAAATACTTTAGTAAACTACTTTTAGTAACTACTAAAACCACATTGGGGAAAACGTCTCGGTTACGTTTGTAACCCTTGTTCCCTGAAGGAGGGAACGGAGACGTACGTCGGAACTGACCGACGAATTGGGATCTGTTTTCAGAGACCAAACTACTTCGAGTGATTAAAAACAAGCCAATGGACATTGGCATGCGGTTCACACATTCCACGCACCGCCCCACAGCGCGGGTATAAATACGGAAGTGGAATACCGCATCATTGCTTTTCAACTGAGGAGCCGAGACGAGTGACTCGGACTTCAGCTGAAGCACAGCACCTGGCGACGGGACGTACGTCTCCGTTCCCTCCTTCAGGGAACGAGGGTTATATACATAACCGAGACGTTCCCTTTCAGTCGGTCACGTTCGACGTACGTCGGAACTGACCGACGAATTGGGATCCCTACCAACACGCCAGGGATGCTGGCCCTTCCAGCGCCCTGCCTGAGCTCGCTGGACCACACCTACGTTGGAGTGGGAGTCAGGGCTCCTGGCAGGGAAGGTCAGTCACTGCTGTTCCTGCAAGACCCACTCAGTATGACTATTGGATAACGCTGGGAAAGCGTGCCCGTTTCGGGAAGATGGTATGCTGCAGAGCCACGTCCTTCAATGGAAGGAGAGGTGGCGAAATACACATAAGGACTAACCTATCAGGGTAGTGCTACATATGGCAGTCTCTGGGGTGGATCCAACCTGATCCAAGGGGTGAAAGAACACCACCAGAGACGACAGAGCGGGCTCTGTCAAGGGAAAGACACGGGGCTAGCCGAGTAGGGTAGCTGGTACCGTGGAGGATACACATATGGGGTTGCCGTTAGGGAACCGCTACATATGGACCCCAGCCTATACACACGTTCCACAAGCATACGGGTGCAGGCCTGGCATCAGACGGCCGCAACATCTGACACCGAAGGGGTAACTAGGAGCTCGACAAGGTTAGCCATTTCCAGGGAACACAACTGGAGACAATAGACGCACGTATCCGGCCCAAGGGGCGGGAGTGGCGTTGCAAGCCGACACTAGAATGGGCACTTAGCGCTACTGGCCACTGGGGGCGAGGATGCGGGACGATACCGGCTCTACACGGAGGCTATAGAATCTAGCGAACGTGTTAGGTGTCGCCCAGCCCGCAGCTCTACATATATCTGTCAGCGAGGAAGGAGGAAGCTACACTCCTTATGGAGTGCGCTCGCAACCCGAACGGGCAAGGCACGTCTTGGGACTGGTAAGCCAAGACGATAGCATCCACTATCCAGTAGGCTAACCTCTGCTTGGAGACAGCCTTTCCCTTCTGCTGGCCTCTGTAACAGACGAAGAGCTGCTCTGAGGTTCTAAAGCTTTGGGTCCGGTCAACGTAAGCGCGAAGAGACACAACAAAGCCAGGGCTGGGTCTGCCTCCTCCGAGGGCAGCACTTGGAGGTTCACCACCTGGTCCCGGAAGGGTGGGAACCTTGGGCACGTATCCAGGCCGGGGTCTCAGGACAACGTGAGAGTTGGCCGGCCCGAATTCTAGGCACAATTCGTTGACCGAAAGTGCATGCAGGTCTCCTACCCTCTTGATTCAGGAGCACTGTCTTCATGGACAGGATGTTTAACTCTGCAGACTGTAAAGGCTCAAAGGGAGGACCCTGAAGTGCTCTGAGCACCAGGGCTAGGTCCCAAGAGGGTACCGAGGTTGAACAAGGAGGATTCAGTCTCCTCGCACCTCTGAGGAACCTGACGATTAAGTCGTGCTTCCCTAAGGACTTACCTTCCACTGCATTGTGATACGCCGTTATTGCGGCGACGTACACTTTGAGGGTGGAGGGAGACAGCCTTCGCTCCAGCCCATCTTGCAGGAAAGAAAGCACGACATTAATCGAACACCTTCGGGGGTCTTCCCGGCGGGAAGAACACCACTCAACGAACAGGTTCCACTTCAGTGTGTAGAGGCGCCTCATAGAGGGGGCTCTAGCAGAAGTGTAATGTCTACCACTGCTTGTGGCAGGTCACCTAGAACCTCCGACATTGAGTTTCCAGAGGTCTGGACGCGGGTGCCATAGAGTGCCCCGCCCCTGAGAAAGCAGGACCTTCCTCAGGGGGATCGGCCAGGGAGGGGCTGTCGTGAGGAGTGTGAGTTCGGAGAACCAGGTCCGGTTGGGTCAGTAGGGCGCAACCAACAAGACCTGCTCCTCGTCCTCCCTGACCTTGCACAGTGTCTGTGCGAGAAGGCTCACTGGGGGAAACGCAGGGGAAACGTGCTTGCCCTGTAGCGGCTTTCTGAGGCGACCCAGGGCGAGACATACTGCCAATAACTCTAGGCAATTGATATGCCAATGCAGCTGGGGCCCCGTCCACAGACCCAAAACTGCATGCCCGTTGTACGTGGCCCCCCAGCCCGTAAATGAGGCATCCGTGAAGACCACAGCATGCCTGGACACCTGTTCTAAGGACACTCCCGCCCGTAGAAACGAAGGGTCCACCCACGGGTTGAAAGTTTGGCGACAGTAACTTAAAGTAACTGAGACCCGGTACTTGCCGCTCTGCCACGCCCATCTCAGGACTCGGTCGTGAAGCCAGCGTTGAAGCGGTCTCATATGAAGCAATCCGAGTGGCGTTACCGCGGCTGCAGATGCCATATGCCCCAGGAGCCTCTGAAAAAATTTCAGTGGGACCACTGTCCTGCCTTTGAACGTATACAAGCAGTTCAACACTGACCGGACTCACTCCTCTGTGAGGCGCGCAGTCCGGATGACCGAATCCAGCTCCATACCGAGATAAGAGATCCTCTGTGTGGGACAGAGTGACCCGAAGGCCCAACAGGCTGAGGTGACGGAGCACCAGGTCCCTGTGTTCGCACAACTGATCCCGGGACTGGGCCAATATGAGCCAGTTGTCGAGATAGTTGAGAATCCAAACGGCGCATTCTCTGAGTGGAACAATGGCTGCCTCCACGACTTTTGTGAAGACGCGAGGCGACAGGGACAGCCCGAAGGGCAAGACTTTGTACTGATATGCCCTCCCCTCGAAACACAAAGCGTAGGAACGGTCTGTGTCGAGGGAGAATGGAGACATGAAAGTACGCATCCTTCAGGTCGATCACTGCGAACCAACCTCGGGGACGGATGCATTCGAAAATGCGTTTCTGCGTTAACATTTTGAACGGGAGCTTGTGCAGGGCCTGATTCAGAATGCGCAGGTCCAAGATTGGCCTTAACACACCACCTTTCTTGGGTACAATGAAGTAAGGGCTGTAGAACCCCGACCTCATATCGGCTGGAGGAACCGGCTCGATCGCGTCCTTCGCCAGCAGGACATCGATCTCTGATCGCAAGACATGGGCATCACTGCTCCGCACGGTGGTGAAGAGGATGCCCCTGTACTTGGGCGGCCGGCGCGTGAACTGAATCGCGTAGCCGAGTCTGATGGTACGGATGAGCCAGCAAGACGGCCTGGGGAGACCTAGCCAGGCCCCCAGAGACCGAGCAAGCGGGATCAACGGCACCACAGACGTACCCAGGGGTGGGGCAGCGAGGTGGAGTACGCAGACATGACTCGGGAGGCCCGGAGGCTGCCCGAAGTGTTATCTGAGTACTCCATGGTGGGGCAGAGTGTGGGTGAGGAGGCCCGGGGGCGTCCTCGGTGCCCACACTGCTGCCCCCTGGCGAAAGGGAGAGGGGAGGAAAGGAGTGGCAAGGCCAGGGGGTGTCGCACACTGCCAACCTGGCCCTCTTGGGGCCCAGGGAGGGAGGAAATTGCTCTGAGAATGTGGGTACCGCTGGACTCCGGAGAGCCAGCAGCAAGACCGAAACCGAAAAATATTCTCCCGGGAGGGGTGCAGACACTGTCTCCCAGAGAGCAGATCTCCTTTTCACTGGGCTGCCCGTTTCAGGGCCGCTTGCCCTTGCGCTTGCAGGGGACTTCGTGGGACCCTGGACAGGTTGGGTGCCTCCCTTGCACCCGGCCACCTGCTGCCTGGGTGGAGCCTGCTGCTTGGCTTAGCAGGGGCGGAGGCAGACGCAGAGGGACGCCCTCAGCGACAAGCAGGTGGAGGCAGCAGCTGGTTGTCGGGGCAGGATGTTTTTTAAACCGCTTCTGTCTGCTTCTGGGCCACCAAGAACTGCTGGGCGAAGTTCTCGATGGCGTCGCCGAAGAGGCCAGCCTGACAGACAGGGGCGTTGAGGAACCGCACTTTGTCGGGCTCACGCATATCTGCCAGGTTTAGCCCCAGGTGACATTCCTGGACCACTAGTGTGGACATCGCCTGACCCAGGGAGCGTGCAGTGACTTCCGTCACCCAGAGAGCGAGGTCCATCACCACACACAGTTCCTGCATAACCCCTGGGTCGGGACTACCCTCGTGCATTCAGGATAGAGGGTAGTGAGAGAGGGAAAACTTATACAGATTATGGCCCTTTTGATGTTCCATATTTTGACACCAAATAGTTCCACACTGCTAAATTTTTCTGATGCACATCCGGGAAAAAAAAGGCACAGGGGCAGGCAAGGCGATTTACGCGTTGCACTACGCCTCAGCCACCCAGGAAAGCATGGCTGTCAACTCTGAATCTGATTCAGCATGAGCACACACTATTATAGTGTAAAACTCAGCATTATCATTTCCAGCGCATAACAGCCCTCACTCCGATGCAGCAATTGACATCTGTCCTCTGCCAGAGCCCCAAATGAAACGCTGGCCCCTTTTTTTTTATTTTTTTTTTAGGACCAGCAATCCCATCTGTAAGCTACCAGCAGGCATGTGAGACAGTGAGCGTGGCCGTCAGACTCAACGGCACACGGCGTGCTGAACACTCAAGCCCCCATGAAAAAGACAAGATGAACAACGCGCCGACGTGGCCATGTTCTCCTGAGAGAACATGAACCACCCACGAACAAAGTCTCAGCACGCTCGTGATGCGATAGAGGAGTGGGGGCCCGAGGAGATGTACCCGGCGGGGAAGCCCCACTGTAATCCTCAGGTCACCAAGGCTTATTAGGCGAAGTAGCCCTTTTCTGGTGCACCAGAAAATAAACTAGATCGGGGAATAGGCGAAGGGACTCAACCCCGTTTGAGGTTTCATAGTCTTGACCGCGCATCTAGAGCGCCGAGTGACGTGCTGGGTTGCCGTGACAACCCCCGCTGTCAGCAGGCGCTCAACGGCACACGGCGCGCTGAACACTCAAGCCCTTGCGAGAAAGGTGAGACGAACAACGCGCCAACGTGATCACGTTCTCCTGAGAGAACATGGATCACCCACGAACGCAATCTCATATGTTTATATGCGAGAGAGATCGTGGCCGTCAAAAGAGGACAGGAAACAACCACATCCAAAAACACATGATTTGAATGACATCTTGAAAAAGACGCAGAGTCAAACCGTGTTGCTCTTTTAGAAAGAAATGCTCTTTTAGAAGTGCTGAAGCACTCAGGGAGATGGCCACGGCTCACAGCCGCGGGTGAGCACTCAAGAACGGAAACGGCCAGCCAACCAACACAGGAACAAGTGTATGTTGCAGCGGCCACTCGCTGACTCGCGCCGTCACACCAGCACCCAGGTAAGAGAGCAATCCTCCTCGAGACTCGTCTAAACACTCTTCGTAGAAACAGCTTGATACAGCAAACCGTTCGGCTCCGAAGTTAAAAAGCAATGATGCGGTATTCCACTTCCGTATTTATACCCGCGCTGCGGGGCGGTGCGTGGAATGTGTGCTCGTTTTTTTTCATTTTGAAAATGAAGCTAACAAAATTTATTGTCACAATATTAACAAATTGTTGCTAACTACAGCTGTGTCCCATACCAAAGGCTGCAGCCGACTCGGACTGGTCTACTCTAACCTACAGAGGACTGTTCTTGTTGCTTAGCAACTGTGACAGCTGCCGTTGATGAGTGGCAGTGACGTTTGTACTGGACTTTTTTATATTCAACTGCCTAAAAACAAGACAGGGTTGAAAACCTGTCTAAATATGTTCACCATGGTCCATTTATGTACATAATAAAGAGAATAGCAAACCAGTTTAACTTACCTGGCCATGGTCTTGGCTAAGCCTGAGATACATCCCCACCATCTCCTCCATTAAGGTAAAATAAAAAGAAAAATGAACAGTTCAATAGTTATTTTCAATTTCATTAACAAATAATGTCAGGATGGCAGCTCTCCTCTTGCACCATTGCTAGGCGACAGGAGCGGTAATCTGGAACACCTGGTGGTGCAAGGCTAGACCATCCCATTTAACAAGTGTCGGTGCAGCCTTCGAAGGCAGCGTCGCCGTGTCCTTCCTTCGAAGGGTGCAGTCTCAGAATTGGCACGCAGCTAGTGACTGTAGGCATTTCTCAATACCAAGTACGCAAAGTTCGGACTTGCGTCCTTGGTAGTTCAGACTTGCCAATTCCGACTCAGGAGAACGAACTCCTGAGGACGGGAGGACACATGTCCGGTAATTATGCAAATGGTTTAGCAGCGTTCTTGATAGTCTCAGCCTCAGACGTCATGCCCACAGACCATTGGCTGAATGTCTCATGCATATGGCACACTTTTCTGGAAATACTTCAGGGGCACGTTCAAGCCAAGCCTGCAGCAAGAAACAGAATCCTCCGCTCCTTGATCGCCCCCAGGTGGTTGGTCCCAGTATAGGTCATAACCCCCGCCCCTCCATGTATTCTAATGGACGCGAGACAAATTAAACAATCAAATTACACTTCAAATAATTTTTTCCCAAAGTTGGTTTCTGTCATTTTAGGCAGTTTTTATCATGCTGATTTAATTTCAAGTGTTCGTTTTTTAAATAAGTTTAGTTTTAGTTATTTAGTTATTTGATGCTATAAAAACGGGGGGTATGACGTCATGATTGACAGTTGAGATTGACAGCTTCTCTGAGTGAAGTTGTCACTGAGGCACCACCGGACTTTTTTCTGGATTTTCGGGAGGAGATTGGAGCTTTAGCTTTAATTTCTACATTTACATAACTGTTTATTTCACACCGACATAATGAATTGTTCTGTATCTGCGAGAGTGTGGGCGGGCTTTTGATATCGCGCCTCTACTTCCTGCTCTCGTTCCCAAATCTGCGCAAGATGTCAGCACCATATTCAGACCTCCGGAGGCTTCACTTTTCCTAAGCAGAAGAGAATGAAGTCGCGTCGTCCATATTTTTTTACGGCCTATGGTTCAAGCTCAAACGTGCGCAACGTTTTGCTATGGTTTCCGGGTTGAACAACGTTTCCTGGAAACGGTGTGCAACGGTGTTTGAGATACGTTTTCTCGTTTGGTGGGTGTGTCAAAAATGTCAGTCCAATCAGCAGCAACATGTATATAAACCACATGGTATTAGAGAGACAGCTCACACAATGGGTCCAAGTAAAGTCGTTTACAAATGTGTCCGCTGCAGCTCGGTATACGCAACAATTGAAGATATTAGAAGACATGTTTGTCTTTTCATCCTGAATTATGAGGCAAATGTTGGATCACAATAATTAGGAACCAGAGTTTCCACAAATCACTCAATTGGGATGTTCTTTTTTATTCTGGACAGCAAGGGCAGTGACTGTAACATTGAGCGTATTTTGCAGTATTAAACACATATTTATACAGATTTCATCAGGCTCCAAAAATTCTTCAAAAACAACACAAAGAATGGCCTTCTCAGCTGCCATAGTTGCTCTTGTGTCATCAGAAGAGGGTGTTCAACGCACCACCATTTCCGTTTAAAAAACATTTTGCAATGTTTTGTCAGGGCTGAACGCATCCCTGGAGTTTCAAAGTCGTCATCTGATTGGTTGAATTCTACAGGATGTCCACGAGACGTGTTGCATTCTTTAACGGTCTGCCTGGAAACAAATGCCGTGACACCAAACTCCCTTGTGGAAGAAGAACGCCGTCGTGTTTACAACTGTGACAACGAGCGCTTACCAGGATCAGCTAAACGCTGGATTTTCAAAAGTATGTGAACCTGCACAACGTTCTTGAATGAATAATTTATAGATGCACGCCGGTCTGTTATTGCAGGGACATCGACTTTACATGATCACGCCCCTAAACATGACGCGGAACAAAACGAACTGTGATTGGTTGCATTACATGTCAGTCAAACGTGCTCTTGGGCGGTCCTTGACAATGCCGCCCTCTTCCCGCGAAAGAACGGGCCCTCCTTTAGCGTCAGGCTGCCGCAGCAGGTCCTTAGCAAGCTGCGCCGCAGATTCAGTCCCGGCCGGCTCTCACTCTCCACCCCCATCGGCTCAACCACGTAAGAGCACAGCTCAAATCCTTCTCGTTTTCTGTCCCTGGTTGAATTTAGCTTCGCTTTCAGTCGCTAAATCACGAGCACAGTTTATGCCAACTGGATACTCAATTTTGATCAGGGGAATATACGTTTTAAAACTGCTTCTGTACAAGCGATTTGCCGTTCTATATGAACGTGCTGCTTCCTTGTAACGAACAAACAGTAGCTCGCACATTACGTACAGATCGCATGCATAGTGGCACACAGAATCATTAAGAATTTATTGTCAACGCTGCCCTGTAATTTATCAACAAACCGCTTAAAACTGAAAGTCATATAGCATGTATTTCGGTTTGAAGTAATTTAAACATACAGATTCACTGTTGGTAAAGGGACACCACACAGACTGATAGGACAAATTCATACATGCAATCATTCTCACGCTAGTGACGCAAGCCCAGATAACACTTCCTTCTCCTCCCACTGCCTCTAACCTTTTTTCCTTACCAGTGGCATACAGCTCCTTCAGCTGACCCTAGCGTGAGGATGCCTCCACTAGCAACGCAGGCTCTGATAACACTTCCTTCTCTTCTCGCTGCCTCTAACCTTTTTTCCCTACCAGTGGCCTACAGCTCCTTCAGCTGACCCTAGCGTGAGGATGCCTTCGCTAGCAACGCAGGCCCAGTCATCAGTCTCAATCTCTTCTTTGTCCTAGGCCTATAGCTCCAACCACGGTCCCTAGCGTGAGCCTGCCTCCGCTAGCGACGCAGGCCAGGATGGCTTATTGTCCACCCCAGCCTTCCTCTTCCTTTACCTTCCCCATTACAACCCAAGCCCCAGGGGCTGACCCAAGCATGAGGCTGCCTCCGCAAACAACTTTGGCCCCGGAGCTTCCCCCTCCTAACTCTCTTGCCCAGGCTCGGTCATTCTTCCCTCTTCTTCAGATTCAAACATTCAGTCATTGGTCATCAGAGGTTTTTAATAACTATCTCAAATATCTGATCCAATTGCTTCCACATTAAAGAAGCTCAACGAACCCTTATCAGCTAAATTCTTAAGCTCCAGCTTGTTCTCTCACTCAAACCTACAAGCTCACCATATCCGCTTTAATTAACACCATCAATCCACTAAAATAGTGAAAATATTCTACTTCACTGCCACAGCAGTGTCTTCCCATCCGCTACCGCAGGAGCCCACTCTGTTCTTGCACAGTGTTATCTCCTCTGCTCCCGCAGGAGCTCCATCTCTGGATAACCTTCTCCACTATCGCAGAAGTCTCCTCTGCTCCCACAGGAGCCCAATTTCTCTAACCTTTCCGCTAACCTTTCCTTCACGGCCGCAGCAGTGTTATATCCCTGCTCCCGCAGGAGCTCAGTTTTCTGGCAAAATTCCCTCCACTGCCGCAGCAGGGACGTTCCCTCACGCTCCCGCAGGAGCTCAGTTTCTCTGGAAAAATTTTCTCCACTGCCACAGCAGTTATGTCACCTCGGCTCCCGCAGGAGCTCAGCTCTTCTGACTAATTTCTCCACTGCCGCAGCAGTGACATTTTCCTCGGCTCCCGCAGGAGCTCAGTTCTTCTGGCCAATTCTTCCACTGCCGCAGCAGTGATGTTTTCATCCATGACGAGAACTCTCCCGGTCCTTCAAACTAACCCTCCAAACAGCACAATCAGCCTACGCACTGCAATTTTTGGGGGTCATCAGTAATGTTTCTGGCTGCTGTCCTGTATTGGTTTGCTTTTTTTGGGGAGTACTCTGGGTTCAGGCCAAATACCGAGCTCGGAGCCCTCTCCTTGGACAGCACGCCAAATACGCATACTATTACGCATACTATTTACTATCTGATTATTTTTAAGTGTGAACTCGACTACAGCATTTTAATGTTTCAAAAAAGTACCTCAGCTGTTTGTAAACTATCTTTTAAATTCTGCTGATGATTACATTACTGCTCTGACAATGCTTAATTTCATAAATAATGTTGTTATATTTATTAAAAAATAAGCATACAATTTTATGAAGAAATTCATTATTTTTTTCTGCTTAGTCTCTTTCACTTCCACTAGCAGTTGATTTGTGTAGGCTATATAGCGCACTGCAATATCTAGGATATTGGTTCAATAGAAGGGTGAAATCCTGTCAATGTAAAATAATTATGAAAGTTTCATTTATTTTTTCAGTGCATTTGTTTTACAATATATGGCTATTACTTTCATAGGAATAATATTACATAATATTATAGCCTACATAGCATTATTATTATTATTAATATTAATATTATTATTAGCATTATATAGTATAATGTAGACTTTATATCACAACTAAAAAGAGGTTTGAGTCCCCTTTAAAGTTCAGGTACAAGTCAATGCACTGACTTTTTCTTTGTTCAATTTGCATGCTGAACATGGGTTGGAGCTCTTAATTTTGAACTCTCAAAGTGCATCAGATTGATGAATTTATCTTTAAAATGTACAAAATTTTCTTACGGTGGGGGCATACCCCCGTACCCCCCTAGAAGGACACAGGTCCACCCACCACAGTTTCACCAGATCCTGTGGGAAACACATTTCTATTCTCAACAAACAAATCACCTTAACGTTTCATTAATATGGACATACAAGAAAAATATTTACTATTTTAATACCAGATGTTGTATAGATAAAAAGCATTAGGAATCATATTTGTTTCAAATGCTTTTTATTAGGAGGGGTGTGGTGTGGGGGGCCTCTAACATAAATTTTGCCTAGGGCCTCCAAACGTCTAGAACCGGCCCTGGATTCATGAGACCAAAGATTGCCAGTTAGATCTACTCTACACAAGACAAATTATATCTCATGTTTAACCACTACAGAGACATCAGAGCCAGAGGCAAACATCAGAAGGACTAGCCGAGGTAAGTGCCTGGTGATCGCCTGGATCTCACAACTCCAAAAAGTCAGATCAAATTTTCAAATAGGCGCTATCTTTATAAATAAACCACAGATTTGAGCTTTAAACAACTACTTTCTTGCCTGAAAATTAAAATTACATTTTGTGACACAATAACAGTAGTATTTTTAATTTACGCAGGTTTTCTCATCCGCTATTGACACTTGGTAGGTGTGAGATGCATTCTGGGAATACCTGGCTGTCTCAAGTCCGCACAAGTCACCTCTTGATGTATCCTCGATAAAAGAGGCAGATCAAAAACACATCTGGGGATTTGAACTGTACTTGGCTAGATGTGAACTTTGAATTAGAACAGTACTTGGGCAGCAACTGATGACGTTTCACAAGAACACGAGAACACAAGTACAGACAAGAACGCATATTGAGAAATGGCCTGTGTGTTGGTGCTGGGTATTTAAGCAGTCCCTTGATTGAAGTGCTAATTGAAAACAAGTGCGGGTGATCAGTCCAGGGAGCTTTGCAGGGCAGAGGTGACACCTAACCAAGGCGGATCCAGAGGGACGAGGGAGACAAACCACCGTGGAGCCAAGGGAGATGGGGATTGGTCAACAGGCTGAGGTGGAGTCATGGGCTCGGAGGCCCAAAGTGTAGCCAAGGAATCTAAGCACCTGGGACAAGCTGAGGAACGGGAAGCCCAAGGGGGAGCTAGATAGAGCCAGTGGAAGGGGATGAACTAAGGAGCTGGACAGAAGCAGCGAGGGCTTTTGGCGACCTCCAGAGTTGTGACAAGGAAACTTGGGCCAGCCTCTGTGGCTGAGATGAAGGAGCTTGGAGGCTGGACAGAAACACCAGGAAAGGAAGGATTTTGGACAGGACTAAGACATCAATCCAGCCGGATGGGACCGGCAGAGGATGAATAAGTTCGCATTTGGAAACTATGGTGAGAACTGGCTTAGCATCAAAGTCTATTAACAGCTCCTCACTTGTCCGTTTCAAGGTCGACATGGCTACAGGCTCTGGCTCCGGGGTGGATATGGTGGAAGACTCTATCTCTGAGACAGCTCTGAGAGCAACTTTGGCTCCATATTGAGCGTCGGCTCTGGATCCATGGCTGGAAGGGATCTGGCTCTATGGTGGGTGTGATGAGGAGAGGGGACAGACTAGGGAGTAGTTCCGAGCTGATGTGGTACTCAAGGATAAGGGCCAAGGACACGTGGGATGGGGAGGAGGCTGCAAAAGAACAGCACCACTGTCTTCATCCACCTCACTGACGGTGTATGGAGAGCCATGCTGCCACAGCACATAATCCACATACTGAGCCAGATTCAACAACAACAATCCCATCAAGTTCAGAAAGGAATCTTGGGGAAATTTTTGATGACCAGCTGACCTTTTTGACCACGTTGCTACAACGACACAATCCTGCAGATTTGCACTGTACAACATCAGGAATATCCAGCCCTTCATAACTGAAAGTGCAACACAACTTCTCGTCCAGGCCCTTGTCATTTCTAGGCTGGACTATTGCATTGCCTTTCTGGCTGGACTTCCAACATGTGCAATCAAATGATTCATAAAGCAGCAACACGACTGGTCTTTAACGAACCCAAAAGAGCCCGAGTCACACCTCTGTTTATCTCTCTTCACTGGCTTTCAGTTGCAGCTCACATCAAGTTCAAGACATTGGTGCTTGCCTACAGGACGACCACGGGCTCCACACCCTCCTACCTCTGCTCTTTCTTACGAGTGTACATGCCCTCCAGGAGCCTGCAGTCGGTAAGTGAGCAACGCCTCGTTGTACCGTCACAAAGACGCACAAAATTGCTCTCAAGAACGTTTTCGTTCACTGTTTCTTGCTGGAATAATCTTCCCAACCCTATCTGGACAGCTGAATCCCTGACCATTTTTAAGAAGCAGCTGAAAACTCATCACTTCCATGAGCACGTAACTGCAAAATATATATATATCTTTCACTATCTACTTCAATATTTTACTTTGTCTATGCTCTTACTATTTCTTAATCCTTAGTTTGTACTATCTTGAGTGATGGCTAAAACTTTGTATTTTTTACAGTGTCTAAGCCTTGATCAGGAATTCCCAATGGACTGTTTGGTAAGGAAGAGGTGGCAATAAGGAATACAAACATTCTTAATTTTCAGTCCTAGAAGAGAAACAAACTGTAACAAAAACTTGTAAATGATTAAAAGATTATGCTTTGTTTTATTTGTGACAATATGTTTACAATGTCTTACAAAAAATATTTCCAAAAGTTAGAACTCTAAATAATTTTGTACTATAAAAGTTGCGTAATTTCATCATGACTGAAAAAAAAAATCAAGATGTATCATTAGAATTTGATTTGAGATGCAATTGTCTTTTTCTTTCTGAAATCACGAGCTAAAAACATGGAGATATTTACTGGGAAAAAGCAAACATTTTAAAAGGAAAAGCAACATAACATTTCAGAGACAGCTTACAAAAGTTACGGTCCGACATTATATTAGGTGGCCTTAACTACTATGTACTTGCATCAAAAAATAAGTACAATGTGTTCATATTATATTGCAAAACACTTTTGCTGATATCGAGGTGGGATACGGGTAAAGTTAGGGACAGGTGTGGTGGGATGGGTAAGTTTAAGGGTAGGGTTAGGTGTAAGGGAAGTGTCAACAGCGTAATTATAAACGTAATTACAGAAATTAATTACAGATGTAATTACATGCAGGTAATTTTTAAAATGTAAGTACAGTGTAAAAACATGTATGTACACAATAAGTGCATTGTATCAAATTATTAATTTAAATGTTAGTACATAGTAGTTAAGGCCAACTAATATAATAGCTGGGTCCAAAGTTACTACCTTCCACTACTAATTTATACTTTATGAATTTGACCATTACATTCATATATGAATTTAATACATATATATATATATATATATATATATCACATTAGGTTTTCCCATATTAAAATAAGTACTAAACATATTTTATTATTATTTGAGGATCATGACAAAAACACAGGTGCCTTCACTTGTACTTTATATGATCAACTTGACTGTTCATATTTGCATCATTATAACTTCAGCATGAAAATCAAAGACAACTAGGCTAAAACATTTTATTACAATTAAACATCATGAAAGCCCATCACCTAAATTAAAAACATATAAAGTGCCTGGCAAAAGTATTTAGACCCAATGAAAAATTGTTCTCAACAATTTTTTATTGCATATTCATCTGCTGTAAGTGAAGCCAATATGAGGTGTTTCTGAGTAGATATTTAAGAAAGTGAAAATCTGAAATATTCTACTTGCATAAGTATTTAAACCCTTCATATTAATATTCGATCTAGCCCGCTTTTGTTGTAACAACAACTGTAAATTGTTTGGGTTAAGTATCTATCTGTATTGCACACTGACTGTAATATTTTCCCATTCTTCACAGCAGATTTGCTCATGGACGTTCAGGTTGGTTGTAGATTACAATTTTAAAATAGCACCACAGATTGTCAATAGGACTCTGATCAGGACATTGACTGGGCTACTGGGTAGTAAATAACTGGGTGCGATATTCATCATTTGGTTCAGCCATTCCAATGTGACTTTTGACTTTGGCTTCAGATCACTGTCCTGCTGAATGGAAATTTTCTCCCAACCTTCAGATTTTTAGCAGAGTAAGGCTCTCCTGCAGTGTTGCTGTGTATTTTGTTCAAAATCAAAAAAGTCCTTGATGTTATACTGTATTTCACCTGTGTAAACATGGAGCTCCAGAGCAGAGGGACTGCATTTTTTGCAGACTGTTTATTTTATTTACATTTTTTATTAAATCCAATGTCACTTTTAAATTTATTTCAATTATTTTTGAGAGTAAAACATTTGCATATTGAGTTTCACACAAAATAAAAGTTCATTATATAGATTTTAGTAAACTGCTCAAGGGTCTGAATACTTACGAAAGTCACTATATATAAAATATGTATATTAAACTTAGATGTGCTTCTGGGAACATACAAATCAAATCCTCATTCAATGCCTTTGGCCTTTAGCTCATCTTTCACTCTCTTCAGGTAGCCAGGATCTGGATAGCCATAACTGTGGACAGAAAAAAATAATAGAAATACAAGTTCAATACACTGCTCTTTTACATGTAAGCCAAACAAATATTAAATGTTTGATTAGTGGTTTTGCAGGACATGATGGACAACTGAAAGCAGAGTTTACATGAATTGGTACCTTTGGGGCCCACCGTATTTACTGGTCTTATGATGGATATCATTCCAGGTGACCACATTATCTGCACCCGTAGTTGTAGATCTCCCGACAGTAAAGATCAGTTTCTGCTGAAAAGCTCTCTGCAGCAGTGTGAACACTTCATTTCCTTCATGGTTGTCAGGCAAGTACGCTTGACGATGTGTCCCATAATAATGTTCTCCCGGGTTTGGATGCTTCTTCTAAATATTATTTTAAAAAGATGCATTACTGTACCATAATTTTAAACAAATCTATGTAAAAATAGAAAAGGATCTTCAAGCTCATAGATATCAGAAAGGATTCTGGTTTATAAATAAGAGGTAATTGTGAGAAGTGTAGAAGCTATTTATACTTTCTATTGGGTGTGTATATTTGTATATGGAGCTTACAACGGCTAGTTTTACTACACATATTGTCATCTGTATATAATTTCCATATGCATATTCCCATCCAAGATACCATGTTTAACGGTAAGCAACAAGACATTAGGAAAATATGAGATACGGACTATAAATGCAATTTGTGCCGTCAGATTACATTGCTAAAATCAGTCAGTATCCTTGTCTTGTTTTAAAATAAATACTATATCAAAATATGCTGTTTATTTATATTTTTTATAAATCCCAATATGTACGTTTAAAATAGCCAACGCACATTTCAATGCATTTTTTGTGCATACACAACATTTATACATCAGGCCTCAGGTCTTTCAGCCTAGAGGAATGGTTTATTGGGAACACAGTCTGTAGACCTTCTGCAAAGTGCTTAGATTTTTGCAATCACAGTTCAGTTTGACATATTCTTACCGTTTGAACGCCATCGGGTATGTTGTAGTAGATTTCAATAGTGCCACAAACTGGATATCCAGGGAGACTCGATCTGCTCTTTGTTACAGTCATTGTTCCATCCGGTTGGTTTCCCTCCAATATCCCATACACTTCCTTACACACAGGACAGATGGATCCCAGACTCTTCTCTGACGCTCTTATACAATCCCGGCAGAATTCATGTCCACATTTCAGTTTTTTCTTGTCGGTGAAGCTGTCCATACAGATAGCACACATCTCCTCTTCAGCATGAGCGTCTTTACTCTCATGTCTAGAACTGTCTTTTGATTCTTCATTGAATCCAGTGTCTCCTTCACTTCGCCTTCTAAGATTCACTCTCTCATCCTGTACGGATCCTCCCACTGCTCCTGATCCATAATCAGGCATCTGATGCCATTTGATTCCTCTTGTGTGAGGAATGTCCCATGAGTAACCAATCAATTTCTTCTTCTTGTCATCAAACACACTCTTCTGAAGTGTCTTCTCAATGTCAGCAATGGCAGGACCGAGATGTTCTGGCAGTCCAACGAGGCTCCAGCAACTCAAAACATCTGCTGCAACAACACGATGATGCTGCTGCTGAAGTTTCTCTAGTGTTGATGCCACAAGAGTTTTGTCTGTAGGGTTTTTGAGTTCACAGGCGACAGCGGCTGAGGCAAGTTTCTGGTAGAGTTGTGTTAAAGCTCTGATGGCATGACTTTCAAGGTTAATATGTTGAACTCCTCTGGATCGAGCTTGAACTTTAATGGTCAAATTTTTCTGCAGTTTTTCTTCATCAAATGACACTCTGTACTTTGTTTCAAGCTGTGATAATTGCTCCTTATAGGAAAGTTTCATCAGATCCCAATGAACCGTGTCCATCCCAAGATGAGTTGGAAGGTCCTTTGTGTCCATCTCCAATGAAGACCTGCTTTGTGGTGAAAAGTTGTTGACTTTATTCATTTGACTTGATTTGTCATTGAATTGGATTTCCAATCTTGTTTCTTCTGCCTGTCCTTTAATCATGTCTGTAAATTTCTTCGGTCCAAAGAACAGGCAGTTTCTGGCAGACATGGTGAACATCATCTTTGCCTCCTCTGACTGGATGTGACGTAGGGTCTCCTTCACAATATTTGAATCCATTTGATTATGATTAATGGCAGCATCACTAAAACTACCCACACATCCCTGAACAAGTTTGTTAAAGTCCTCAGTGGCTTTAGACACAGAATCAGACCTTGAACTCTTGGTAGGATTGATTGAGACTGACACTTCTGCACAAATAGAGACTCCATGATGTTTCTCAATTTGCTCCAACTCCTTTCTGTAAGCGTGATGCATGTACCAGAACTGATAGAGGGGGACAGGGAGTCCACTGTTAGTTGCAGACACGTCCTCAACATTGTTTTTGTCTTCTGATGCTACAGCTCTGTTCACCTAAAAACAAGCAATGGGATTTTATTTAATCTTCCCACAGTGGCAAAATGCCAAATTATGGTTACATGTCATAAATGAGTTCTCTCCAGGGGCGGATGCCACCCCAGCATTTGGTATCCCAATGTATAAAATATATAAATGTAAGCAGATGGAATTCTCCGATTGGGTCTCGGAACTCGATCGGGAGCCACTAAAATAGGCTGATCTCACCAACCGATCGCAAATTGATAACGTCAGACTTTAGCGCAGCAGTCATGTCATCACCAGTGTGTTAGAGTGTTAGTAGAGTATTAGTAGACTGTTAGGTTAGGGTTAGAATAAGTTGACGTAACTTATAATCAGTAGAACGTCTGTTGGAGGAGCATCAAAATAAAGAGTTAGCAGATATTAAGCAGACAGTCTACTAATACTCTAATGACTGCTAGTTGACATATAGTTGCAAAGTTACTTAGTCAACAGAATGTTCAAAGGGGACCATCAAAATAAAGTGTTACCATAATCAGTATCGGCTGCAAAAATCCTGATCGTAGCATCCCTAATAAGCAGTATAAGCCTCCGTCCATCAGTGTCACTTGCTCAACGTCTGACGTGGTATAACTCTGAGGTCCTCTGAGATATCTAATCCCATCCAGACAGGATGTCTGTGCTTGTGACCTTTGCTGACTACCATAACTAGCATTTTCTACTGGCACCCGGATTCTGTGACCGCTCTACTTTCTTTATGAATATAGACCAAGGGTGCCCAATCCTGTTTCTGGAGATCAACCTTCCTGCACAGTTGAGCTCTAACCCTGATCAAACACAACTAAATTAATTAATAAACCAGCTAATTAAGATCTTCAGGAGCACTTGATAATTACAGACAGGTGTGTTGGAGCAGGGCTGGAACTGAACCTTGCAGGTAGGTAGATCTCCAGGAAGTGAATTTGACACCCCTGATATAGACCATTTTGCCATCTGACAAAAAAATAAAATGAAAGCAATAAGAATACCTCCTGAACCTCCTCCACTGTTAGGGAGGAACCAGTCAGCCACAAAGCATACTTGATGTATTTGAATAGCGAGCAACTAGAATCTCCTATGAACATCAACTGAATGAGGTGGTTGTCTAACGCAGTGTTTCCCAACGCTGTTCCTGGAGGCACACCAACACAACATTTTGGATGTCTACCTCATCTAACACACCTGAATCAACTCATCAGCTCATTAGTAGAGACTGAAGGACAGGGGACGTTTCTCAATACCAAGTATGCAAACTTCTGACTTGCTTTCCTTGATAGTTCAGACTTGCCAAGTACGACTCAGGAGAACGAACTCCCGAGGACGGGAGGACACAAGTCCGGTAATTCTGCTAATGGAACAGCAGCGCTCTTGATAGCGTCACTCAGCTCGCTCTCACTCCGGTTATTTCTGTATGTATATTTTAGGCTACAATAAAAAGAAATATGTCATAAAACGCCATCCGCCTCCTTTCATTTTCATTGAAAAAAATCTTAAACATATTAATAGCCACACAAATGTGGTTCAGGCAACGTGTACATTGATTATCTTCACTGCATGTATATTTACAACAAAACGAAATATAAAACACAACCCTGCCTCTTTTCATTTACATTCAAAAAAATATTAAACATATTAATATGTGGTTCAGACAGCAAGTGTGCATATATATGATTATCACTGTAATAAAATTAAATATGACATAAAACACAACCCAGTCTCTTTTTGTTAAATGTCAGTTTATGTATGATCAATAATAGCCATTATAAAAGTATAAGTAAAAGGTATAAGATGCTATACAAGAAATAAAGCAAACAATTCAGTCAAACATACAAGTCAGCTCTAGTAGCTACAATGGTAAAGTTAAATAGCCTAAATATATAAAGTTATGAAACTTCACTTTGCCCTCAGCCAAAACGATTTGCCAGGGAACAAATTATAGATTCATGAGACCAAAGATCGCCAGTTAGATATACACAAGACAAATTATATCTCATGTTTAACCACTACAGAGACATCAGAGCCAGCGGCAAACGTCAGAAGGACTAGCCGAGGAAAGGCTGCTCTCGGTGGGGTTAACGAGCACTGAGCGCCCGGTGATCGACTGGATCTCACAACTCCGAAAACGCCAGATCAAATGTTCAAATAGGCGCTATCTTTATAAATAAACCACAGATTTGAGCTTTAAACAAGTACATTCTCGCCTGAAAACTCTTAAAACTACATTTCGTGACACATTAACAGTAGTATTTTTAAATTATGCTGGGTTTCTCATCCGCTATTGACACTAACTGGTAGGTGCGAGATGCATTCTGGGATACTTGTCTGTCTCAGGTCCGCTCAAGTCACCTCTCGATGCATTGTAGGAATTGTGGCACAATTCCTACAATGCATCAGAATTTCTACATAATCAGACACAAATGAATCTCCCAGATGATTCGTTCAAACATAATTTCACACAAAAAGAACAATTCAACACTCCAGACACCCAAAATCAACCGTCCATCACCAGAAAGACGTAGGCTCCAGTCTGTCTGGAGAAGATACCAGCTAAGTACTTTATTGCCCTGCAAACTTTGGTAACTCTGAGCAACCCCAAAGATAACAACAGACTTTGTTTGATCTACACGACAAAGAAACAAACCAGATCTTCGTTTTTTCAATGACCTTTAAATGAACTCTGAAGTGACACGGTTAGAATCCACAGGAAAAACCCACAGAAATTGTTTGTTGCATATAAACTGCATCAAATCGTTCAAAGGATTGTTCGTCGGACTTACAGTCAAACAGCCAAAAAGATGGTTTAATTGAATTTTGTTTAGAATGTATCATGTTCTTATAATAAGAAATCAGGTCTAAATTTACTCTCTGCTTAGAGCAGGAAAGTAAGAGACCACAGATAACATAATTTATATAATTTTACATAGTTTTTTACATAATTTTTTATAACATAATTTTACATAGACAGTTACCTCTGAACCAAAGATGATTCCCAATTGGTCAACCCATCCAGGAGGATGGGCAAACAAATTTGAGTTTAATCTCAGAACACGAACAAAGAAATCAGTACAGTTGAGTTGAAGTTGAAATCAGTTCAAGAAGTTCTAGAATGTTCAAGTCAGTCTAAAAGAGAGATAGGCGATCAGACGATCGTGGCAGACCAAGATCTGAAAATGGGTTAACGATTTCATTTAAGCCATCTAAAACTCTCCTCTCACTTTCCTTTCTTTTACTTAAGTTTATTTTCTTTCCGTTGAGTCTCGTGTTCTAAGTTAAGTTTCGCCGCAAAGTTTCTCTCGACGAACCTACAGCAGAGCGCGCTTCGACTTCAAACAATACCCACAAGACTTTCCATCTAGCCGCCAACACGCCACGTGATTGGCTTTCCAAGACGTCCATCAAAGACAGGCAAGACCGTCAGCGAATCACCGAACCGGGGAAACCCCTGCAGCCAAGACTGAAAAGAGAATCCCCAAGAAGACACCAGATACAAACGCAAGTAACCTCCAGATTCTAAACTGAACTGGTGCATTGATATCAAATTGAATAACCCTGCCTAAGCAACGATAGGAGGGTTAAGTTAATGATTGGTGGTTCATTCAGGTCATGTTTTAAATGCATATATTGCTAGAAACTTGGGACTTCATCATTCCTCTCTCTTAAAACTCATTCTTTCCTCACTTTCTTCCCTTCTGCAACGCGTGTGAATGTGTGTGTGCGTGTGTTTGTGTTAGATATTAGTTTTACGTATTAGAGTAATCAATAAAGTTTCGTTTGTATTTAAAGATGGGTATTCTTGTGTTATGTGCTAACGAATTTAATGTCTTAAACTGCTGATCTAAGTTACCTGGCTGTTAAATAGTGTTTCACTATTGTGTGGATATTAATATCCGCTGCAGAGTTGATAGTTACGGCCTGTTCAAATGAACGCTAGACGAGTTATTTGCTCGGTCGTAAAATAGACTCTTTCAAAATTCCCTATGAATTAATTAATTCATTAATTTGAGCTAAATAGACCTGTTTCCCTTATACAGAGTCCCTACAGCATCCTCGATAAAAGAGCCGGATCAAGAACACATCCAGGGATTTGAACTGTACTTGGCTAGATGTGAACTTTGAATTGGAACAGTACTTGGGCAGCGACTGATGACGTTCCACAAGAACACGAGAACACAAGTACAGACAAGAACACATATTGAGAAATGGCCAGGGGCTGTGTCCGAAATTGCCCCCTATACCCTTAAACAGGGCACTATTTGAGGGGACAGCCATTTGTAGTGGTTTCTGAAACCATATTGCACGTTATCAAGTGCACTCATTCAATCCCACAATGCACCGCAATAACAAGTGTACAGCTGATGTACGCTCAACGGCTAGAGAATACCCATAATGCACTGTTGGAGTTGAAATGAATTCCCGCATCTGACCAGAAGATGGCGCCCGCAGCCGAATCATCCATCCATCCATCCATTTTCCAAACCACTGGTCCAATGTGGCTACAGCGTAATATCATACAGGTATAAATTCCTTTTTAATTGATTATTAAATTGTTTAATTAAGGTTTATACATAGTTTCCATAACAGAGTTAAAGATGAACATTTTCATTATTACTGGAGCTGCCAGTTTGCTAAGTTTTAAATTATTACAGCAAACAAACTATTCAAAAGTGGCAGCCCTTCCGGCGCACTCAGTGTCTGAATTCACTCACTCGTTTTCATTCACTCCCTCAAGTGGACTATATTAGTGGAGTAATGTAGAGAATAGTTTATGAGGGTATAGGGTTATTATAATTGTTACATTTAATTTATTGCCACACTTTAATATGTGAATTATATTATCAGAAAACTGATAATATAAGCGTTGTCAAGCTTTAATTTGTGCTTAATGGATAAAACAATGGAGCTGCGCTCTCAGCTACTGTAAATTTAACCTGCCACAAGATGGCAATGTTTTCGACACTCCTGATGCTTCGAAACACTCCTGCAGGTCTGAAAAGTCGCTAAGTTGGCAATACTGACCAAGATCAATTGAAAATGAGGACTCTAAATTGAGCAACTTAACTAGACACAGGTGATCTCAATGAGTAACCAGTGTGAGAACATTCTTATAAACAGTGGCTGCATCCAAAATTGCATACTTCCCTACTATGTAGTAGGCGAAAAACAGTATGTGACAAAAGAAGTATGTCTGAATTTACAGTTGTTCTAAAGAGTAGGCAGAAAGTACCCAGATGATCTACTTCTTGAACTGATGCTGGTAGGTCACGTGCTAAGGCAACATGGTATATGTAGTACGTCCAGATTCATACTACACACACTCATACTATATAGAAAATACTTTTTTAGTGGCCATGAAGTATTACTTATTCAAAATAAGTATCTACTCAAGACAGTATACGATTTTGGCGCAGCCCTAGGAAACAACGGAAACAGGAAATAAGCACAGGAAACTAGAAAACAGGAACAACAAAACAAAAATAACATCAAAATAAGAGTCCTCTACAACATAGACATGCCCTTTGCCATAATTCTAGATTAAGTAAGCATGATACCTGTGGTGACGAAATTCTGTTCTTGTCTGTTCTGTTCTTTTGTGGTCCAGTCACAGAATGTGTTTCATCCGGAAAAATCCATGCAGTCACTTCCTTTTTTTCTTGTTTAAAGTTCAAAGGTATAGACTTGAGCTTTTTTATAGCTTCCAGAGCTACAGAGAAAAATAAGATTACATTTAATGCACAGTCTCAAAAACGGCATGGACTAAATACCATGACTTATAAACTAACAAGGAACACCTCTTAACAAAACTAGTGTAGCAGAGCACGATAATGTCTCGGTTACTAAACGTAACCTCGGTTCCCTGAGAGAAGGGAACGAGTATTGTGTAAGTTAGCTTACGCTATGGGAAAAACTCCTTTTCTCAAATATACTGAAGCCAAAATTATCCTTATAATTTTATATATGTAAAACGCAGTGCAGCTGCACAGCAGACCCCAGTAGAGCATACTAGCGCGCTGATTGGCTGTGCTGCGGCAACTGCACGAACCTATGGCGAGGTGGCTGAGGCGCGTGAACCAATCAGGTCGCTTCGTGCCCTAGCACGTCAGTGCCCGCCAAAATGGCGTGGCCTACGGCTATAAAAGTCCCCCTTATGCCATAGGATTCAGGTTAAATCGACTGAAGCGATCCCCTGATCTAAGCACAATAGCACGGCGGGTTACGCAATACTTGTTGCCTTCTCTCAGGGAACCAAGGTTACGTTTAGTAACCGAGACGTTCCCTTTCGAGAGTACTCTCATATTGCGTAAGTTAGCTTACGCTATAGGAGCCCAATTTAAAATGCTGTGCGTGCTTATAAACTTCGCCCCATACTATGGCCTGGGGCGAGAGCCCGAGACCCATAGAAGAGTAAAAGTTATGATTCCCAAAAAGAGGCCAATGAATGGTGAGCCTCATATAAGGGTATATTGCAGAAAATGAATATTCCTGTGTCATATAATTTAGATAAAACTAGACTGGACAGCGTCGGGCCTTATAGTTGTTGTAGATGTGTTATACATTTGTCTATATGGAAAGCAAAGCGGGAACCTCCAAGTTATAAAATGTAATAAATGTGGACGGAGAGGCACAGCCTGCCACCACACAGATATCTTCAAATGGTGTTCCACTGGACCAAGCCCATGACGAGGCCATGCCTCTAGTGGAATGAGCTCTAACGCCTATGGGGCAGCAGAGACCTCTTGACTTGTAAGCCAGCGAGATAGCATCTATTATCCATCGCGACAATCTCTGCTTCGTGATCGCGCACCCTCTGGTGCGACCGACAAAGCATGCGAAGAGCTGCCTAGATGCGGCGGAACGCCCTAAATAAACTCTAAGAGCCCTGACGGGACAGAGTAGATTCGTGTCTCTTTCGTCCTCAGGCGAGGGAAGAGCTAGCAGCGAAATGACCTGTGCTCTGAACGGAGTGGAGAGCACTTTGGGTACATACCCATGTCTTGGTTTGAAGACAACTCTGGAGTCGTAAGGCCCAAACTCAAGGCAGGAAGCGCTCACCGAGAGCGCATGTAAATCACCAACTCGCTTGACTGAAGCTAGTGCAAGCAAGAGAGCAGTTTTGAGTGAAAGGTGCTTCAGGCTCACAGACTGAAGCGGCTCAAATGGGGCACCCTTCATGGCCTCTAGGACTGTGGAAAGATCCCATATAGGAACCGATGGGGCTCGAGGCGGGTTCAGCCTCCTAGCTCCTCTGAGGAAGCGCACGACTAGGTCGCTTCTCCCCAGTGACTGTCCGGCCACATGAGCGTGAAACGCTGCTATGGCCGCCACATATACTTTGAGTGTGGAAGGGGAGTGACCCGTGTCCAAAAGCTCTTGAAGAAAGGAGAGCACTTCTGTCACTCCACACGAGTGTGGGTCCAGGTTCCGAGCTGCACACCAGCTTGAGAACACTGACCAATTTAGAGCGTAAAGCCGACTGGTTGAAGGCGCTCACGCTTCAGAAATAGTATTCAGCACCCCTTTTGGGAGGTTCCCGGGTATCCGTTGATGGGCCACACTTGAAGGGCCCACAAGTCGGGACGGGGATGCCAGATCGTCCCCTTCGCCTGCGTGAGGAGGTCTCTCCTCAGCGGTATCAGCCATGGGGCTGTTTCTAGCAGCTGAGTCAACTCGGAGAACCATAGTTGGTTCCTCCAGAAAGCACTGCACAGTTGCTCTCCCTGATCCGTTTGATGACCTGAGGTAACATCGCGACCGGAGGCAATGCATACAGCGGGTGGCTGGGCCAGTCGTGGGCCAGCGCATCCCTGCTCTTGGAGAAAAATGTTGGGCAATGAGCATTGTCTTCTGAGGCGAAGAGATCGACCTCTGCCTTGCCGAAGACGCTCCAAATTAACTGAACCGTTTGTGGGTGAAGAGACCAGTCCCCTGGGGAAATTTTGTCTCTGGATAGCATATCCGGGCCCTGGTTCAGAATGCCTGGCACATGCGCTGCCCTAGCGAGCGCAGGTTGTGCTGAGCCCATAAAAGCAGGCGTTTGGCCATGGTGTGCAGGTTGCTTGACCTGAGTCCACCCTGGCGATTTATATAGGATACCACTGACATGTTGTCCGTTCGGACCAGAACGTGGTGACCCTTTATGTATGGGAGGAAAGCTCTTAGCGACAGATTGACCGCTCTCATTTCTAGATAGTTTATGTGCAGCCGCCTCTCCGAGCTTGACCAAAGGCCGGAGATGGGCCTGCCTTTGTGCAGGGCACCCCAACCTAGGTTGGATGCATCTCTTCCCATTTCGAGACCGTGCCCATACTCACGCCAGACTGGTACCAGTCGGCTGCTTTCTAAGGAGCCAGGGCTTTGATACAGCCATGGTTCACTTTGATGCATAAGTGGCCTGACCGCCACGCGCGAGCCAGGGCGTGGGGTTTTAACCAGCGCTGGAGGGGGTGCATATACAGTAGGCCCAGTTTGAGTACTGCTGATGCTGAGGCCATGAGGCCTAACATTCTCTGAAAACATTTGAGAGGAGTATAAGTGCCAGCTTTGAACAATGCCGCTAGGTGCTGGATGGCGAGCGCGCGCTGTGACGTAAGCCGAGCTCTCATCTGTATCGAGTTCATGACTGTCCCCAGAAAATAAATATTCTGGATGGGAGACAGCACGCTCTTGGCAGTGTTGATCCTGAGACCCAGACATTCTAGATGGCAGGACCTGTGAGTTATTAACGGCGCCTCTGATTGGGCTATAACCAGCCAATCGTCAAGGTAGTTCAGTACTCGCACTCCCTGTAGTCTCAGGGGGGCGTTGGCCGCATCCATGCACTTCGTAAATGTACCGGGTGCTAGAGATAGACCGAATGGTAGGACTTTGTATTAATAAGCCTGCCCCTCGAAGGCGAATCTCAAGAATGGCCTGTGGCGGGGTGCTATCTGAATGTGAAAGTAAGCATCTTTCAGATCCACTGAGAAAAACCAATCCCCTGGGCGAATTTGCGTGAGGATTTGTTTCGTTGTCAGCATTCTGAACGAGCGCATCATAAGTGTTTTGTTCAGATGTCTGAGATCTAGTATGGGTCTGAGACCGCCATCCTTCTTTGGAATGAGGAAGTAGCGACTGTAAAAGCCCGACTCGCTTATTGCTAAGGGGACAGTTTCTACAGCCCCTTTTGCTAACAGTTTCGACACTTCGGTACGAAGCACGTGACTCACGTCGCTCTTCACCAATGTCTCGACCACGGCGCGAAAGCGCGGGGGTCTGCAAACAAACTGTAGCGAGTAACCTCGTTTTATTACGTTCAACACCCACTCTGATATACCGGGGATGGCCTCCCAGGCCTCGGCCCGCATAGCAAGGGGTTGAATTAAGTCTGGGGACGGGCCGCTTTGTAATAGGGACTCGCACTTCGGGATGCAGCGAGCGAAAGGCTGTCATCCTCGTCTTCCTCCGCTTCTGGTCCGCTGAAGGAAACAGGACCGGCCGCTAACTGAGAGGGGCGTTGGTCATCCTGGGTGATTCTGAGAGCGAGACACGTGGGGAGTGCTCCGGCGTGGGCTCGCTCATCTGCTCTGGCATTCTCTGTCCACGGCGCTTCTTTCTGCGTGGCCCAAGCAAGGGAAGAGGGAGAGCGGAGGGAACGGCATCCTCATTGAAGCTGGCGAGTCGAGCCCGCAGGGTCGACAGCACCATTTCGTCGCACTCCGGGCAGCCGCTTCAGCGTGGTCACGGCCTAAGCACGCAGTGCAAAGGATGTGACGATCCCCGCCGAAGAGAGGGCCTCTGCACGAGGCACAGGATACACGAGGCATTTGAAACAACGCCTTGCTCTTTTTGTGAGTGTGTGTGTTGCAGCGGCGAACACACACACAGCTTATAAAGGATATAGCACACCGGATGGTGCAGCAGAAACAGCGGGCTGAAGGCAGTGTCCAGTGAAGACAGGAACCGGCATCCTCAGAACTGCAAAGCAGGTGGCTCGTTTCGCTGAAGGCCTTTTTGACGGCGGCGACTTCTCAATCCGGAGGTCAGCGAAGGTACGCGAGCTGAAGGAGATTAAATCTGAATCCTATGGCGTAAGGGGGGCTTTTATAGCTGTAGGCCACGCCCATTTTGGCGGGCACTAACGTGCTAGGGCGTGAAGCGATCTGATTGGTTCGCGCGTCTCAGCCGCCTCGCCATAGGTTCGTGTAGTTGCCGCAGCACAGCCAATCAGCGCGCTAGTATGCTCTGCTGGGGTCTGCTGTGCAGCTGCACTGCGTTTTACATATATAAAATTATAAGGATAATTTTGGCTTCAATATTCTCGAGAAAAGGAGTTTTTTCCCATAGCATAAGCTAACTTACACAATACGAGAGTACTCTCGAAAGGGAACAAAGATCACTCAACTTAAATTCACACAATATAAATGATTTGTGATGATTAAGTTTTAAAAATCGCTTAAACTCTAAGAGAACAGAAGAGTCCACACCACAACTATAACAATAACCGCACAGAAGAAAGATATTGTTTGGAATCACTTTCAGAGCTATTTATTTCAGAGCTATTCAGTAATGAATGATAAAAACATTGACAACAAATCAAAGTCTGACTTTAAAGCAGTTATGTTCACAGAATGTAACTGAAGTGCATGTTTAGAATAAAGATAATGTTATCATTATCGTTATTTTGGTGTGAAAGGGGCCCTAACAGTTGTTGTCATTCATAACTTTGAAAAGTAGCATTTTACATAATACATTACTCATAATTTCTAAGGATGTAATCTGTAATTGCTAGTATTTCAGATGCTAGCAACCATGAGATTTAAGTTGAACAAGGCATTAAAGGATTAGTTCACTTCAGAATTAAAATTTCCTGATAATTTACTCACCCCCATCTCATCCAAGATGTTCATGTCTTTCTTTCTTCAGTCAAAAAGAAATTAAGTTTTTGGAGGAAAACATTCCAGGATTTTTCTCCACATAATGGACTTCAATGCCAACCAACTGTTGAAGGTCCAAATCAATGCAGTTTAAAAGGGCTTCAGAAGGGCTTCAGAGGCTCTGCACGATCCCAGCCGAGGAATAGGGTCTTGTCTAGTGAAACCCTCGGTCATTATCAAAGAAAAATAAAAATGTATATAGTTTTTAACCTAAATTGCTCATCTTGCGCTGCTCTGCGGTGCGCCACGGATTACGTAACTGCGTCGGAAAGGTCACACTAGACGTAGGCAGAAGTATTTTTTGAAAATGACCGATCGTTTCGATCGTTTTGAAACTGCATTGATTTGGACCTTCAACCAGTTGGTTGCCATCAAAGTCCATTATGTGGAGAAAAATCCTGGAATGTTTTCCTCAAAAAACTTATTTTGACTGAAGAAAGACACGAACACCTTGGATGAGATGGGAGTGAGTAAATTATCAGGAAATTTTCATTTTGAAGTGAACTAATCCTTTAAAGTGAATTATCATAAATCATATCACCTGTTGATGGTGTTATCTGCACCTCTGCACAGGATGGATCATCCATGAGTTTAAGACTGTCAACAGATGCTGTTCCTTTGCTTTTGGTCAACCAGCTCTGAATGGCTTTCTGTAATGTTGCTCCCCATCTGTCTGGAAATGAGCCTGTCCAGTCCACTTTGATATTAATTTTAGCAACATCCAGCGGTGCTGAGGGTTGTGGCCTTTCATCTCCAGCTGTATAATTGTCCTGTTATATGGAAAATAGAATGCACATGGATGCAGTCATATTTCTATGTGAAAAAGAAACTATACTTGAGTAGTGTTTATAAACTATTTTATGTTAAAGAATACTAAATACAGACCACAAACTACACCATAGTGTTTTTTTTTTTGTTTTTTTGTAGTTATTAATTGGACACCCGGCTGCAATAATTTAAAAAAATAAAGTAAATTTAAATATGACATAGTAGTTCATGATAATTTAATAATGAATGACTATAAACTCTACTCTTCAGTCAATACCTCTTCTGTCTGTGAATCTGATTTGTGTGTTTGATCCATTGTGTTCTTTTGAGTCTTCATGACATCCAGAGTTGGTCTAGAGTCTTGCCTTTTAGCTCCTGCTGTATGTGAGCCCTAAAATTCAGAGAAAATCTCCATGAAAGACCATGTTAAACGTAATTTAAATAATACATTTGTTTTATATTTTTAAATAAAAAAGTAAGCAAAATATAACAAATAAATATGTAGTTTTTTTGTTTTGGCATCAATAAAAAGTTTTAGTTGTAATTGATTCTTTTTTCAGAGTTTTTATTTGTTAGCTTATTACATTTGGCGGCCCTGTTTAGACCTGGTATTCAGATGCGTTTTGGTCGATCGGATAACAAGTAGACGAGGGAGACACATTCCCGTTTACACCTGGTGTTTTAATCCGTCTCTTTTGTCCACATTCAAAAACTTCTGTCCTGATTTCTTCGGGGGGAGGGTCTATGGGCAGCTAAATATGTTTTTTTTAAGATCTTTGGATCAAATGGATGAAATAAGCTCGCACAATTTACATATGAACGCGACCGGAGACGTCGGAAAAACATACGGAGAGCAGCAGCTTTAGTTTCTGCTCTGACAGCCGCAAGACCAGCCGAACGCTGTGAGTGTGTGTTAGAAATCAGGAATGGTGAGAGAACATTGTGATTGGTACGTTTTTCATCTGCAACCCATTTTAAATCCCGTCTGGCTAGAGCGCTTCCCATAATATTTACACATTAGGTCAGTAGACGGAGAGCAGACGGTCTTTTGTAACTGTTCAAACACATTCAAAAACATGAGCATCTACACTACGAAAACAATCCGGTCAAATGCGTTTTCGACTGCCTTGACATATATTTCGACTGGTTGAAAGTGGACGAGCTCAAAACATTTTAGACCCGTTTACACCTGTATTTAGCGTTGTCCACTTGTGATCCGACCAACCAACATGCATCTTAATACCAGGTGTCAACAGGTACTTACATTGTATTCCAGATACATTTTACATTTTACAAACATTTTACCTGTTCTTGCATTTTCTGTGACTCAAACCTATGACCAAACCACGTGACATCATTGTCATATCTGTGACTGAGCTGGTTATTCCCCCTCCCGCCACATGAGGGAGCTGGTAGGGGAGTTTGATTAGGGTTTGAGCTAAAGTTATTGGATGCCTGATCCCTTGCTGTTAGTTTGTATTTGTGATTCTTGCCTTCTGTTTGGACTATTATTTGTTTTAGTTTGGACCCTCGCTTGTTTTCCGACTGTCCTTCCGATTAGACCTTCTCTGTGTCACAGTCATGAGCTTGTGTACTGACACTGCAGCATGGCTCAGAGATAATGATGGTTCTTTATAAAATACAGATATGACATTTCCCACGATTAAATTTAGACCAGTATTTCATCATCCCATAGAAAACATTATGTACAAAATGAATAGAACAAACCAGCTGGAGTATTTGACCATCTATAAAGTGGATTCTGCTACTTGAGAGTTGCAAGGGACAGAAATCACCATAGTTTCCTACATCGTTTCATAAACAAGCACCTGACAGGTGTATCAACATAGTTCTCACTCTCAATCAGTTTTTCCAGACTTATAAACTGGTGATGAGAGAAGCATCATCTGTCAAGAGGAAGATCCTGACTTTAATACTGTCCCACCAAACAACCGGCTGTGGAACCGGTATGGCCAGTAGGGTTGAGGTTCTGCCTATTTTGGCATGCACAGGATGCACAATACATACAGTATCGCGAGAGGCTACCTCTCTTTTCTATTGGCTGACAGGTTGACTCAAGTCATGTGACAGTTTAGTGTGAGGGGAAAAAAATCCCTCTTACCACAAGTACCCATTTGTTCCTATAGGGGCAAAATTATTTGGGTGTGTTTTAGAAGAAACACAAGTCTAAAAATACATTTTTACAAAAAAAAAAAATTTTTTTCACCAAATAAGCACGTGAAATTACACTAAACTATAAACTCTTCGTTTTGCTAAAATATGATAAAGTGTATATTTCAGTTGAGAATGTTTCTGTTACTCACCTGACCATTAGGAAACGGTCCATCACTGCTTGATGAAGGTTGGGTCTGCTGATAAAAGAGGAATGTTCCCTGTTTTAATAATACAATCAATAATATTATTCATTTGTTCTTATTGACTGCCCCAACCATTCTTATTATGTCATGAATGTATTTTGCTATTTAATGGGATTATCTACGTGCCAATTTCTGCTCTTTAGTCAGTACCTCATTTCGCTGTGAGTCTAAACTGTGTGCCCGATTCATTGGGAAGTTTTGAGTTGGTCTAGAGCCTTGATCTCCAGCGGGTCCTGTATATAAGTCCTAACATTCAAAAAAATAATTTAAATAAAACATTTTAAATTAAAATGCAATTTATACATTTTAAATCTTTTTTTTTTGTTGGTAAAATTCATAATGCTCAAGATTCAATGAGATCGCCCTCCCTGGCGAACCATTGAACAAGTGTCTATGGTTTTTACCTGATCTCTGATCAGTTTTATACATTTTAATGAGACCTCTATACACTCACCTAAAGGATTATTAGGAACACCTGTTCAATTTCTCATTAATGCAATTATCTAATCAACCAATCACATGGCAGTTGCTTCAATGCATTTAGGGGTGTGGTCCTGGTCAAGACAATCTCCTGAACTCCAAACTGAATGTCAGAATGGGAAAGAAAGGTGATTTAAGCAATTTTGAGCGTGGCATGGTTGTTGGTGCCAGACGGGCCGGTCTGAGTATTTCACAATCTGCTCAGTTACTGGGATTTTCACGCACAACCATTTCTAGAGTTTACAAAGAATGGTGTGAAAAGGGAAAAACATCCAGTATGCGGCAGTCCTGTGGGCGAAAATGCCTTGTTGATGCTAGAGGTCAGAGGAGAATGGGCCGACTGATTCAAGCTGATAGAAGAGCAACTTTGACTGAAATAACCACTCGTTACAACCGAGGTATGCAGCAAAGCATTTGTGAAGCCACAACACGCACAACCTTGAGGCGGATGGGCTACAACAGCAGAAGACCCCACCGGGTACCACTCATCTCCACTACAAATAGGAAAAAGAGGCTACAATTTGCACGAGCTCACCAAAATTGGACAGTTGAAGACTGGAAAAATGTTGCCTGGTCTGATGAGTCTCGATTTCTGTTGGAACGGGAGCTTCGTGCCCTGGATGTGCATCCCACAAATCTCCATCAACTGCAAGATGCTATCCTATCAATATGGGCCAGCATTTCTAAAGAAGGCTTTCAGCACCTTGTTGAATCAATGCCACGTAGAATTAAGGCAGTTCTGAAGGCGAAAGGGGGTCAAACACAGTATTAGTATGGTGTTCCTAATAATCCTTTAGGTGAGTGTATAATATATGGCCGGTTTCACAGAAAAGTCTAGTCCCAGACTAAAATGCCTGTTTGAACTATCTTCACTGAAAACAACTTGCACTGACATATCTTTAAATATGTCAGTGCCATTGTTTTGTCTCAAGATGCACATCAGTAATATTTTTTTTCTAAGGCACGTTTATAAAAGCTACTTAAACTTAACTAAGGCCTAATCCTGGGCCTGAGCCCTGTCTGTGAAACTGGGCCTGAAATGATTAGTTCAACCAAAAATGAAAATTCTGTCATTAAGACTTTCGTTCATCTTCGGAACACAAATTAAGATATTTTTGATGAAATCCGAGAACTTTCTGACCCCACATAGACAGCAACAGTGTTGGGTAAGTTACTCTAAAAAAGTAATTAATTACTAGTTACTAATTATATCTTTAATAGTGTAATTAGATTACTGTACAAATTACTTTCTCCAAAAAAGTATTTAATTACTTATTACTAATTACTTCCTAAATCTTATATCAACCTCGACTAGTTAAGTGATTCAAGGATAGACATGAAACGGCTATTTTAATTAATTCAAATAAATAATATAAAACTACAGAAATTATTCTTATTAACTGACCGAAGTATTACAAATGTAAGAAGGATACATAAAAACATGCATTTTAAAGTTAGACTTTAAATTTTGATGTTAATTCCACTATTGTATTATAATTGTTCTATACACAGTATTTAGTTCAATTACATCAGAAGTAACTGTAATTAAATTAGAGAAAAAATAAGAGTAATTCCTTACTTTGCTTTTTCAAGGGAAAAGTAATTAAATTACAGTAACTGATTACTTAGTAACTAGTTACACCCAACACTGGACAGCAATGTCATAACCACTTTCAAGGACCAGAAAGGCAGTAAAGACATTGTTAAAATAGTCCATGTGACTCCAGTGGTTTAACCTTAATGTTATGAAGTGACGAGAATACTTTTTGTGCGCAAAAATAAAAACTTTATTTAACAATTTCTTCCCTGTCAGTCTCCGTGCTGTTCACGTGAGCACCACGACGCATGCAAGTGGTGCTGATGCAGGAGCTGACCAATACTGAGCCAGCGTTCTGACGTAGAACCCGGAAGCACTGCACTGTGTTTACAACATCAACAGCATCGGAGACTGACACGGAAGAGAAGAAATTGTTGAATAAAGTCATTGTTTTTGTTTGTTTTTTGCGCACAAAAAGTATTCTCGTCACTTCATAACATTAAGGTTGAACCACTGGAGTCACATGGACTATTTTAACGATGTCTATACCATTCTGGACCTTGAAAGTGTTAATTAAATTGCTGTCTATGGAGGGGTCAGAAAGCTCTCGGATTTCATCAAAAATATCTTCATTTGTGTTCCAAAAGTCTTAAGGGTTTGGAACAACATGAGGGTGAGACAGAATTCATGACATAATTTTCATTTTTGGGTAAACTGTCTCTTATTGGCCTGTTTAGCTGAGCCATCCAAAGAACAAACAAAACAAGCCCTGAAAATTGATAAAAGAACATATTATGCAGACACTTACAACTCAACACAGTTAGTCTTATTGTTTGAATTTCTTGTTTTCATGATTTTCCATGAGTATAACAGGTTTGTACCTCAGAGACAACACTATTGTCAACAACAACAGTAATAAAGCATTTTCTCCATCATGCAATATATTTTAAATTTAACTGCATGCCATTCAGTAACACAAGTAATCCAGCTTTTATTAATATGGTATTCTTAATATCGATATAGCTTACTGCAGTGTGCAACAAGTGACATACACTATATTGCCAAAAGTTTTGGTACGTCTGCCTTTACATGCACATGAACTTTAATGACATCCCATTCTTAATCCGTAGGGTTTAATATGGAGGTGGCCCACCTTTTGCAGCTATAACAGCTTCAACTCTTCTGGGAAGGCTTTCCACAAGGTTTAGGAGTGTGTTTATGGGAATTTTTGACCATTCTTCTAGAAGCGCATTTGTGAGGTCAGGCACTGATGTTGGACAAGAAGGCCTGGCTCGCAGTCTCCGCTCTAATTCATCCCAAAGGTGTTCTATCGGGTTGAGGTCAGGACTCTGTGCAGGCCAGTCAAGTTCCTCCACACCAAACTCGCTCATCCATGTCTTTATGGACCTTGCTTTGTGCACTGGTGGGCAGTCATGTTGGAACAGGAAGGGGCCATCCCCAAACTGTTCCCACAAACTTGGGAGCATGAAATTGTCCAAAATGTCTTGGTATGCTGAAGCATTAAGAGTTCCTTTCACTGGAACTAAGGGGCCAAGCCCAACCCCTGAAAAACAGTCCTACACCATAATCCCCCCTCCACCAAACTTTACACTTGGCACAATGCAGTCAGGCAAGTAGAGAACACGTCTCCACTGCTCTAGAGTCCAGTGGCGGCATGCTTTACACCACTGCATCTGACGCTTTGCATTGCACTTGGTGATGTAAGGCTTGGATGCAGCTGCTCGGCCATGGAAACCCATTCCATGAAGCTCTCTACACACTGTTCTTGAGCTAATCTGAAGGCCACACGAAGTTTGGAGGTCTGTAGCTATTGACAGCATGCGCTGATCCCGCTCAGTGATTTTACGTGGCCTAACACTTTGTGGCTGAGTTGCTGTTGTTCCCATTTGCTTCCACTTTCTTATAATACCACTAACAGTTGATCGTGGAACATTTAGTAGTGAGGAAATTTCACGAATGGACTTACTGCACAGGTGGCAACCTATCACGGTACCACGCTTGAATTCCAGTGTTGGGCAGTAGCGAGCTACAAGTAGCGATGCTACTAGCTTAACTACATTGTTCAGTAGCTTGTCAGTAGCTCAGTTACTTTTAAAACAGTGTATCTTATCCAGTAGCTAACTACTTTATCCAGTAAGTAGCGGTGTAGCGCGACCAAAAGCTACATTCTGTTTTGGGTTCTGACGAGAACGAGCCTGTAATGAGCGAAGCGGAGCGGTGTGACGCTCAGCTCAATAATCCGCTCTATGCCAGCGTGCTCCACTCAATCGATCACCGGTAAAACGACGTTCGCTCAAATCCCGCTCCGACAGGAAATTTATCTGTACTGTAGCCTACTATACTTGTTGTAGCTATAAAACAATGCATTTTGTTTCATATTTATGTTTAAATATTATAATGTTATTTTTAAATTCCATCTAGGCTATATTGATTATGAAAAGTGCAAAGATGCGCAAAGATGCGAGTGGGTCAGAAATGATTTTGACCATTTCATTAAGTTTTGTTTTGTAGAAAGCCTTTCTTTAAAGTGAATTTCATTTTGTATAAATTGTATCTTAATTTTAATCAACGTTTCATCAGCCAATTGCCTGGATTTAATAAATAAGAAGCAAATAGGCTATAGCAGACAATAATCGTGACATGGAGGCGCCGGAGCGATCACTTGCATTGCTCTTGAACATGTCTCATAAATAAACCGCAACTCAACAGGCTACTTGCCTCACAGACATGAGAAATATGTGTATAGAAAGCTTGAAATGTCTACTTTTAAACGAAACAATTCGAAACTAAAAGAAATAGTCAAGCAATGTGCACTGTTCACGTGAGCAGCTCATGACTACTCAGAGCGTTTCTGTTCAAAATGCTGCGCTTCATCACTGCATGTGCTGTGAGTTTAACATGCATTTTTAGACTAATCCTGACTCCTGAGTATTTAATTTAAGTTGCATACATTTTGTTCTTGCTCTGATGTTAAATTTGTAGCAATTTTGCACTTTGACAGCCAGTTTGAGATGTAGGCTATATTTGAGTATTGTGTGTATCGGATCGTTTACAAAATCAAATGATTCTGACAGTTTTTGCCATTGAAATGACTGGGAAAAAAGTGTCCCAATCAACCTGAATTCACCCTATACTCTTTGAAATCATAATTACATGGCATTATGTTGCTTGAAACCCCAAATATTATAACATTCTTCATCAACAATTATTCAGTTATTTGTAACAATGTCATAAAAAAAAGAAAAGTAGTTTTAATGTAGCTAGATATTTTTTGATAAAAAAATGTAATGTAATGTAATTTAATGTAACTTATAGTGTAGCTAACTACTTTTTCAAAAGGGTAGCTTGAATGTAACTTAACTACTTTAACTTACAAGTAGCTTGTAAAGCTACAGTTTCAGAGTAGCTTGCCCAACACTGTTGAATTCACTGAGCTCCTGAGAGCGACCCATTCTTTCACAAATGTTTGTAGAAGCGTCTGCATGCCTAGGTGCTTGATTTTATACACCTATGGCCATGGAAGTGATTGAAACACCTGAATTCAATGATTTGGAGGGGTGTCCCAATACTTTTGGCAATATAGTGTACTAGCCACAGAGCAAAAGCACAGAGTAACGTAAACATAACTTTCAACACATAATGAGATAAAATAATGTGAATTTAAGTGATCAAATGTAACTGTAAGTTCAAGTTCAGGGAAAAAGGAGGTGGACGTTAAACATGACTTTAATCGTAACTTTAACCATAAAAAAAACATAAACAGAATGAAAGGAGTGGCCGAGTGCGGAATATAAGCATAAAAACAGGCTTTCGATTGGCCCTGTTTTATACCACAGTAACATTATCAAAACTCTAAAACGAGACGGGATTGAGATTATGACTCAAACACGTCATCATGAGTTTGTGAACTGCCTATGCAGCAATGTTCTCAGGTAATGTTGGTTCTTTATAAAATACAGACACGTGATTCAATTTAGACCTATATTCAATGTGTATAATACTAACAGAAAACAGTATGACCAAAAATAAAATAAAAGAAGCACATGAAATTACACTAAACTATAAACTCTACATTTTACTGAAATATGTGTTAGAGGTAAAAAAGTGTATATTTCAGTTGGGACTGTTTCTTTTACTCACCTGACCATTAGGAAACTGACCATAATGGCTAAATGAAGATGGGATCTGCTGAAAAAAAAACAAATGTTCCCTTTTTTAATATCAATACAATCAATAATAGCAACAGTAATTTGTTCTTATTTTGTTCTCTGCCACAAGACTCATTATCTACGGGCCAATTTCTGCTCTTTAGTCAGTACCTCATTTCGCTGTGAGTCTAAGCTGTGTGTTCGATTTATTGGGAAGTTTTGAGTTGGTCTAGAGCCTTGATCTCCAGTGGGTCCTGTATATAAGTCCTAACATTCAGGAAAAAACACCATTCAAAAAATATGCAGTTTATATATTTTAAATCTTATTTTTAGTAAAATTAATATTTCTCAAGTGATACTTTGGAATTAAACAGTTTTATAGATTATTTTGTTTGTTTCAAAGTTTTTTTATATTTATTGACTGCCTTTAGATTTATGCATTTAACAGGCACTCTCATCCAGAGCAACTTATGCATTAAAGGAACACATTTTATCAGTTCTTGTATTCTTGAATCAGGATATTTTTACTATTATCTCATGATTTTTTATCTCACGAAAAAAAGCATAATGCCTGCTAATGCTGCGGTACGCAGGGAAGGAGACCAGAGGTCATGGAGGAGAGGCTTCACTACGCTGAATAAACTGCTTTTGTGGGAAAACGGCTTATCATTTAATCAACCGACAGCCCACCGGCTAATTTTCAACATGTTTGTTCTTAAACATTAGTTTTGGATTGATCTATTTTTAGAGTTTACACCGAAAAAAATGCTGTTTTATAAGAGAAATCACAGACAATTGCATGACAGGTATGATTCAGTTTACGGCACTTCTCATTCATTTCTATGGTATCCGCAAAGAGTGACTGACTGTCACACAACTCAGTGACGAAATTCAATCAACAAAATTCAATGACGTCAAGGCTGTAATATGATTGGCTATCAAGGCACACATGATCCAAGTTAGCCGCTATGCTTTCTCCAATGGTAGAGCCACGGACCTTAGTATCTCCCAATAATTAGATAATAAGACCAGACAGTCAAAGCAGCACGAAAGTGTGGACTCAGAGAAAGAGGAAGACTGCGAGGGCTAGGGTGCCATTTGGGACATTGCCTCACACGCATGCATTTCTTAATCAACTGTTTACTTTCACTTAAGATATAAACGGCTGTGTTTACATAAATATTTGCCAAGACGGGCATTTTGTGTGTATCTAACCATTTAAGTGCAATAAGCCGAGAAAAAGAACTCACTTGGGACTCGCAAGCTGTTTCAGAGGCGGCTTTTGTGCGCACGCTTTGGGTGTGAGCGTGAAACCTGAGGGAATGAGCCAAATTATGTGCATACACGCAATCCCGCATCGAAATTCAGGCCCTGTGACGGTGTGTGCACACTGGTGCAGAGCGAGTGTTTTCAATTCATTCCTATGGAAATTGTGCTTCACACTCGTGCCATGAACTTCTGGGACTGACAGTGGACCGGAGAAAGCGTTGAGGGTGGCCGAGAGCGTCAAATGGTTGGGCAGCTCTCGACTTTATGCAAATATCAAGCAAAAAACGCGAGTGGCAGCCAATTTCTGAGGTACGGGTAGTGACGTCTGTCTTGAGTGTCTAAAAATATGCAGATTATACTGGAGTTTTAACTGGATTTAGTGCATACATAATATTGTTTACACATTGGACGCTTTACAGTTATGTATGTTAAATATTGCACTTTTGATGCTTTTTTATTGTGATTATACCAGGGCTGTAACCACCATAGACATTGAGGGGGATAAGCCCCCCCCGAATAATTAGAAATGGCCAAATTGTCCCCCCAATATTTGATATTCTTGATGCTGCTCTGCTGTCCTCCATTACACACTGCTCCGTTTGTTGCTAGGATGAAAAGTAAAAATTTTACATTTTTAGGTTGGTCTGCCTCAGCGATCTAACAGCGCTCGTCACTGTCAGAATGAGTGAGATGGCCAATCAAATCAAAGAAGGCGGGGCTTAACTGTTAGTGCGAGTTCCAACGCAACACTTTAGTTATAGCAGTGAAAGAGTGTGTTGTAAGATGTAAGTAGCTAACCGTTTAATATTTGACAACTGTTTACAATAAAACCGTTCAGCGACCAACAGTAATATCGAGTGACGCAAACTACTTGACATTTTTATGAAATTTCACCGTTTTGAATCAAAAATATGACATTTGTGTAAATCATAACTAAATATGACATGACAAGAAACATTTTGCATTTTTACATATTAGGCAGATGAAAATAAAAGTGAATGGGTGCATGTTTAAAAAAAATATTTTTTTCAAATAATTTACTTCATAACTATAATAGAATTGGAACTTTTACTGTTCTTATTTCTTTTTCTTTATTTCTTAAATCCCTTTTAATCCTTTTATAATTTAATTCCTTTAAATAAACCAATAAGACCAATACACCGACCCCCCCCCCCTCCCCCTTCCCCATGCAAAAAAACTAAAACTCTAAGACATGGTTACGGCCTTGGATTATACTGGCTGGGTTTACAAAAGTTTATAAAACTGACAGCATATCTTTACTTACGGAAACAAAGCTTGCCACTTTCCAACTGAAGTTGCTTGTTTCTTTGATGTGTATATATTGTCCGTGTTTTAAAAAAAAAAAAAACAGATTAAACACACTCGCTACAGGCGGAGAGAAGAGATGTCGGAGAGAAGAGAAAACGAGAACACTGTTATCGGTGTAACAAATACGGCGGAAAAGGAGTATTGGAAAAGTTTTAGATATTTCAGTATCGGTACGTTTTGAAAAATGGATATTTTGACAACACTGCAGGTATGTGGAGAGAGAGAGGAATGAGATAATGACTCAAACATGTCATGAGCTTGTGAACTGCCTATGTAGCAATGTTGTTTCCCATTCAGTCGGTCACTTCCGACGCCACGTTGGAGACCGACGAATAGGAATCTCGCTAGCGAGAGCCAATCTACTTCGAGCGTAACTAAACGAGCCAATAGACATTGGCATGCAATGATTGCACCAGCTGCTTATACCACACAGCGTGGGTATAAATGAGGCACAGGTGCTTGCATCAAATCAGCTTTTTGCTTCGGAGCCGAGTGGTGGATGGTTCGTCCTGAAATCACTCTCTACAAAGCAGTGGAACTGACTGAGCCTGCCTTTTTGAAAGTGGACGAGGAGTGGACGAGTGGACGCCACGTCCCGTCGCCATTTCCTCTGTACCCTGCTGGGGTGCCAGTTCACCTACTCGGCTCCTCAACAAAAAAACTGATTTGATGCAAGCACCTGTGCCTCATTTATACCCTCGCTGCGTGGCATGAGCAGCTGGTGCAATCATTGCATGCCAATGTCCATCCATTGAATTGACTCTATCACCCTCTCTCCTCTCCACCTATAGCTGGTGTGTGATGAGCACACTGGCACCGTTGTACTGTGGCTGCCATCGCATCATCCAAGTGGATGCTGCACACTGGTGGTGGTTGAGGAGAGACCCCTGACATGAGTGTAAAGCGCTCTGGGTGTACAGTAGTACATATGAAAGCACTATATAAATGCCTCATTCATTCATTCATTCATTGGCTCATTTAGTTACACTCGAAGTAGATTGGCTCTCGCTAGCGAGATTCCTATTCGTCGGTCTCTGGCATGGCGTCTCCATTCCCTCCTTCAGGGAACGAGGGTTACATACGTAACCGAGACATTCTTTTTAAAGTACAGATATGATATTGTTTCACATGATTAAATTCAGACCTGTATTCAATGCATACAATACTAACAAAAACAGTATTAACAAAATGAATATAACCAACCATTTTCAGTAGATTTGGGTATTCTTTAGATAGAAACATGTCTAAAAGTTAATGTGTGTTGTTTTGCACTTCAACGCAAACATTTTTTTCCACCAACCAATATTACAAAAAAAAAGCTAAAAGAATCATGTGGAATTACACTGAACTATAAACTCTACATTTTACTGAAATACAGTATGTGTTAAAGGTGATGAAGTGTAAATTTCAGTTGAGAATTCTTCTGTTACTCATCTGGGGTCTCATTTATAACCGTTGCGTACGCACAAAACAGGCCCTGATAGAGGCGTACGCCACTTCCGACACATAAGTTGTGATTTATAAAAACAAACTTGACGGAAAAATTTGCGCACCTGCACGCAAAGTCTGACCCATGCGTACAAACTCTTTTAGAAAGAAGTAAGTAAGTAAAAACTATTTTAAACTCTGTTTTCATTTTGATATACACATTTACATTAATGTTCCAGTTTCATTAATGGCGATATGCACTGAAATGACAAAGTCATTACTCAGAAGTTAAACAAAAATTATATGAATTTAGATAGACATGTGGATGTGCTACTTTCTATCACTTTTCCTGTGACACGCTGTTTTAACGACAGCAAGGATTACATATAGGCTAATTCCAATAACTCCTCTTTGAACTAAACTGCAGATCTCATGTTATGACAAAATATTTTTAGTGAGAACAATGATCAGTGATGCACACTTACTTCGATATTACAGACACTGCAGGATTCGGTGGTCGAACGGTCCGTTGTCCGGTTTGAATAGGTCCAATGATAATAGCTTACTGTACAACCGCAGCTGCACGGTGTGTAGAGACGCGCTGAGTCAGACAATTGTATTTACACTGCAATAAATAGGCCTGTTTCCATTAAAAATAGCCTACACATCCTAAAAGATATGTTCACATTACCAGCAAAACTGCATGAATTTGATTTGATTTGAATTAAAATAGCCTAACATTTGGCCCGTGGAAATGAATGAATCAACTCTATTCTAAAAACTTTATCTGAGAAGTATTTCATACAATTTATTTTTTTATGGATATTTTGATAGCTTATATTTATTCTAAAACATAAAAAGGATATTGGATGATCTTCAGCAATGTACTGTGTAAGGCACAAATGGCATTTATAGTCCGTATCTAATATTTTTCAATGTCTTACACCTTTGACAGTGTTAAACATGGTGTCATGTGGATGGGAATATGCATGGAAATGATATGCAGATGAGGATATGCATAGTAAAACTAGGCGTTGTAAGCTCCATATATGGTGATTTCGGGGAGGAGACAGGGTGGAGATGCATGTACGCACAATCTTCTGCTGACTGGGATTTATAAATGGATTTTTGCGCAGGTTCTGGCGTACGCATGGTTTTATATCTGAAAACCTTTGTGCATATGTACACTTTTAGGATGAAATCTATGGAAAGTTTTATAAATGAGACCCCTGACCATTAGAAAACTGACCGTCACTGCTTAGTGAAATTACAGGTAAAATAAATATGTCAGTAAATTTAGTCTGATGGGATGGGTTTCAGTCACTACATTATAAACGCTTTCAGTGGCAAACAAAGACTTTATAAATTAACACTGTGTCCATACAGAAGTCCTACATTCGAAACCTCAAATTAAGCACAAACATCTAAAGATGAGGGATAAAATAATGTATCCTAAAGAAATACCAATCACTTTTGTTCAAAATACTGTAACAATACAGTGCACTTCATATATGATTTAGTCATCTATTCTAGGACAGACAGGTAATGAAAATTATTTGACTCATAAATGATAGAAAACAAAAGTGGAAACATATAAGCCCAACCCAATTCTAGCTGTCTTTGTGATGCATTTCAATAGTAGCTGCATGTCCTAAATGAGCAAATAAACACCAGTATTTACCGGATGATCATGTCTCATCTTGGAAGGGTATTGTTCATTGGAGCTGGTGGGTTGTTTAGTAACTATAGCATCATTGACACCCTGAAAGAGTGAGAATATTACTCAGTTTGTGGAATTACAATGACTATAAAGGAAACTTTTTAAGAACGACTTCATACATATTTCATTTAATATAATTTCTTTCTCATGCATTTTACTAAAATATGTGTTAGAGGTGATAAACTGTTTATTTCAGCTGGGTGCCTGGTGCTCACCTGAGCAGTATTAAACTGATGAAGCTGAACAAGTTGGGCCTGCTGAATCAATTTCTGTGAGTCTGAACTGTGTGTTCGATCCGTTAGGAAGTTTAGATGCGTCATGTCATCCAGAGTTTGTCCAGAGCCTTGATCTCCAGCGCCTGCTGTATATATGTCCTCCTATATATGGGGGGGGGGGGGGGGGGGGGTTTGAGGACAATCAAAAGTATTTAAATAATACATTTACTTAACTTAAAATCCATTTAAATATTTTAAATCCTATTTTTAGTAAAATTCAGAATCCAGAATCAACAAGTTTTATTGATTAATTTGTTTGTTTCAAAGTTTTTATTATTGACCTTTGGATTTATGAATTTGACAGACACTCTCATCCAGACAACTTCTGCATTAAAGGAACACATTTGATCAGTTCTTGCATTCCCTGGGAATCAAACCCATGACTGATACTGTTTGAACTACAGTGATCATGTCCCATTTCAGAAAGGACTCTGTCTTGTCCACAGATGCCGGTGGGTTGTTTAATGACTACAGGGCCACTGATGCCTTGAATACCTCAGTTTGTGAAATTACAATAAACTTTAAATATATTGTTTGTTTGCTTTATGTAAAAAAATGTTTTATGTAAATTCATTTCAACATATTTTATCTATACATTGCAACTGTGCTTTGCAGTGGTAGATGTGACTGGTACTCACCTGATCATTATTATCCTTATTGCAATCCCCCATTGGATAATCAACATTGCTTGAAGGAGTAAGGGTCTGCTGAATCCCCTAATATTAATATCAATAAAATCAATAATGGTCATGGTAATTTATTCTTACTTTCCACAAACCAACAACATCCATTCTCAGTATATCTTAGAGGGGTCATGAACTAGAAAATCAAATTTTCCTTAAGCTTTTGACATATAAGAGGTCTTCATACTATAAGAATATCCTGTAAGTTTCAGAACTGAAAACTTCCTTGTTAGTCCAAAAACAGCTTTTCTTGTTACAAAGCCCAGAGAACGACTCGTTATGGAATGTGCCTCTAGATCGGTGAAAGATGAAGAAGATCAACGCCTACTTTATCATTGCAACTTTGGCCCCGCCCACTAGTGTGTTAGTGAGATGGCTAACAGACTAAAAATCACATTACCTTCCAAAGGATCCTAATGCTAGGAATGTGCTTATTTATTTTCAACAATGGGAATTTCTCAGTGGAGCAAATAAACAAAATGTATTTTTGTATTCGGTACATTTCACTGTGGATTTTTTGGTAAGTCAGTCAGCAGTTTCGGCGCAGACTTTGCAAACAGACTTTTACGACATGGACTCCACGGTAATGCGAGTAATGTTTTAATTCTAATGCCTGATCTGTGACCAGGGATTTCTGATATGTAATGATTCATGTACAGTCAGATGAGTCAGAATAAAGTCAGTCATTTTCAAAATATGACATCAACATTAATAATCTCCATCTTTATTCTAATTTGAAGTGCTTTGATAACATATCTGTAAAAAATAAAAGTTGTTAGAGTTACAGTGTTTTTACAATAGTTGTTACAGAGTTACAAAAATACATAGAAAATAATTTTTAAAAAATGTTAAAGAATTCAAACATGTCTGTGTGAATTTTAAATCTGGATTTACACATACACATTGCCCCATGAAAACCTTATTAAAAGTGCGGAAGACATGTTATGGCCATGCTTTTACATATGTCTCAAATGCAAAATCCATCCAGTGCATTCGCTCCCTAAAAAATCCCACAATACAGTGAAAAACCAAGACTGCGATGTGATGACGCATTTGCACATTTATCAATATTCATACTTTCATTTTTAAAAAAATGTATATAAATATTTATAATTATATACTTTGTTATATTACCTCTGCAGTAATTTAAAAAAAAAAAAAAAAAACATTTACGCTGCTGCGAGGGTGTTTCTAATAAAACGGCAAACGGGAGTGACGGCAAAAACTTTCTCTCTTCTGACCAACATAATCAATATCTCTGCATTTTTCCCTCTTTTGGAAAGCTGTAGAAACACTATTTTCTTTTGCTTTTGGAGTAAATGGGAATACAAGAACTACATTTGCTATAGACGTTTACCCAACTATGACGACTTCTGAGAACCCTGGAAATGGGAAAAGGGTCCATTAATGCTCACTATGTTCCCTTACCGGAAAATACATCACATTTTCTGAAGCGTGGAATATAAATATCACAAGCCAACTAAAGGCAAGCCCACACTACACGACTTTTGGCTGTCGCAGACAGATTTCAAACTAATGACAAAACACTTGGATCGCAGACAAATCGGTGCTTGTTGCGGTCGCCGATGCTCGTCAGCAACGTGATCTGAGCCTGTCTTCAGCAGTCACAGACGCTGCGATATTGTCAAACCTGTTTGATATTATCGGCATGTGATCTTGTAGTGTGTGCAGTGCAATGACAAGGTGGAAATAATCCAGCCAATCACAGAGCAGATGGTATAAACGGAAAAATCTCGTAATCACTTGCGTTTTTTTTACTGTTTGTCGGGACCAAATGTCTTGTTGTGTTGTATAGTAATATGCATGCTGGTATGACAAGACGACGACAGATATGACAAGAAACCTTGTTATGCAGTTGTGTAGTGTGAGCACCACAGCAATTCAGGTAGTGTTACAGTCCTGTAGTGCCCATCATGACGTGTTAAAAGTTTTGAAAAAAATTAGTATAAACACATAACTAGACAGAATCGAACATTAACTAACATTTATAATTAGCCTAATTTATGGCTAAAATGATGCAGGGATATGTAAAAACCGATGTATTTTTCATTATGCACTTTAAACAGCATTAAAAACAGATATCGCCCTGCTTTTGTTGATAAACAACCGTAGGGTAACACTTTAGAATACTGATCCATCATTAATAAATAACTACACAGGAACAAGTGAGTAATGCAGTATTAACACTCTAGTAACTACTATTAACTAACAAGAAACGCTGATTAATAAATGGGTTAGCCGAATGTGGTAGTTCACTATTAGATAATCAGTAACTATGATTTTTTCACACCTCCCAGAGGACTACTAAGAACTACTATATACAGATTCATAATTAATGCGAGTAATGCATAATATATAATATAATATAATAATATATCATGGTAACCCACTAGTAATGACTCAGGTATTATTAAATCCTTCAGAAGCAATTACTAATTATTTGGATCAGTATTCTAAAGAAAAAACACAATAACTCTCTAGTAATTACTGAAGTCATTGTAAACTTTTGACATTTTTGTAAGGTTTTTGAACTCAAGTTTGAATGCCTGTAACTCAAGGAGTATTACATATATCTTAATATCCTTTTAGATTCTGATTCTTAACAAACTCTTCTTTTGGTTTCTTCATTTTAAAGGCCCTTGATGGTTCAGTCCCAGAGATATGGAGATCTTAATGTGGCTCCGTGAGCAAATTGGAAAATTCTACATATTTTTAGTGGTCAAAAACCAAATGTGGGTCAATTTGCACACAGCTGATACTTTTTTCTTTTAAAGAGGAATATATGAAGAACAAATAATGTTAAAGGTAGAAATGTATCTCGTGTTTTTCTATCAACTCAATTGCATAGAATATACCTGTCTGAGTGCAATAAATATTCCTTTTCCAAAGTTTGCATGCCTGTAACTTAAATAGTATTCAAGATATCTTAATATCCTTCTAGATTCCCATTCTTACTAAACTTTCCTTTTGGAATCTTCATTTTCAAGGCCCTACATAGTTCAGTCTCATATACGTATGGGGATCTCAAAGCAGCTCCATGTTCAAATTGTTGACATTTACCCATTTTCAGTGACCGAAAACCAAATGTGGTTCACTTTGCACACAGCTGATACTTATTACATTCAAAGAGGAATGTCTGAAGAATTAAAAATGTTTAAACTAGAAATGTATCTTGTTTCCCTCTATAAAAAGAATTGCATAAAACATGCCTCTCTGAGTGCCAAAAAGCCACTGAAAATAGTTCAGTTGAGGCAAATGAACTTGCTCTCAAACATGTATTTATGAGAATCTATATTTGAATTAGTTTTAGGGATATTTGGAAGATTGGGATTTTGTTCATTTTAACAGCTTCTGAAGCTAGCAACAGTTCAAATGTGCAGTATCCTAACTATACGTTACCCCTTTGACATCCCTATATCTCTGGAATTGAACCATATATAACCTTAAAAATGAAGATTCCAAAAGAAAAGTTTCATAGGAACAAGAATCTAAAATGACATTAAGAAATCTTTAACACTTCTTGAATTAAAGGCATGTAAACTTCGAAAAATGTTTGTTTTGGCACTCAGAGAGGCGTGTTCAATTGTTTTGATGGAGGGAAATAAGATACATCTCTAGTTTCAGTGTTATTTGTTCTTCAGACATTCTTCTTTAAACACAGTAACTATCAGCTGTTTAAAAAGTTACCCACATTTGGTTCTTGACCACTGAATATGTTTAAAATTCAACAATTTGGACATGGAGTCACATTGGAGTTACAGGCAAGACAACTTTAGAAAAGGAATATTTATAGGACTCAGACAGGTATGTTCAATGCAATTGAGCTGATAGAAAAACATGATACATTTCTAGTTTTAACATTATTTCTTGTTTAGATATTCCTCTTTGAAAGAAAAAAGTATCAGTTGTGTGCAAAGTGACGCACATTTGGTTTTTGACCACTGAAAATGTGTACAATTTACTCATGAAGCCACATTAAAATCTCCATATCTCTGGGATTGAACCATCGAGGGCCTTTAAAATAAAGAAACCAAAAGCAAAGTTTGTTAACAACAAGAATCTAAAAGGATATTAAGATATCTTTAATACTTTTTGAGTTACGGGCATGCAAACTTGAGGCAAAAAAAAAAAAAACACAAGAAGTGCTTTTTGCCATTTTTAAACAGTCACCTTGGCTCATAATGCAACAAAGACTGCTAAAGTCAACAGACTAATTTCTGTGTAAAAATAAAATAATGATGCCATCTTTATAAAGTCATTTTTACACCCCTGTAAATTAGCTCCAAATCTCTGGTGAAAATTGTCATTTTGATCCCCCTCTACAAAATATTGGATTACTCTGTAAATATATATCTGCAACATTTAATATTTTGGCTTTCATCACTATTTATTCTTGTATTTCTACAGGAAAAATATTAACAAAATGAAAAATTTGAGCTGGGGACCTATTTTTTTACAGTGATGCCACAAAATAACCATTTTTTTGTTCCTCAAAGAACGTCTCTGTGAACAGTTCTTCAAAGAACCATGTTTTCTTAATGGGAAAATATAATTTAATTAATAATTTAATTAAACTTTCTCCTCTATAAAGATCCTTTTGTGCAATCGAAAGGTTCACCAATATCAATAAATAATCTTTATTTTAAAAGTGCTGTTTGGGGGGGGGGACACGCTGAAAAGACCTAACTGATAAATCCCATTTGCTTTATGTGACATTGTTATATGGATTAAGGTTATATCAGACCTGTATGTGATTTATAAATGAATAATAAAGTGTTACTAACTGCTGGAGGGTCAACTTCCATGGCCTCATCTGTCTGTTTCTGTGGCTCTGACTGGTCCATGACTGCGAGAGAACCTCCAAACAGCAACTGAAACCAAACTTTGAAACAGATTGTAAATACTCCAAATATGTTAGCAAATTGATGTTAAAATGTATAAGACAGACTGGTAGTTTGAAATCTTAGTGAACGTCAAAAACGAGAGAGGAAACAAAATATGGCGAACATCAAATAGTCTACTTTTAAAAAAAAGTGTCGATGTTAAAATGTATCCAGCAGTGTTGTCAAATGCTCAATTTGTCAGAATCGTTTATGTAGTTTTATATGTTGCCTTAAAGACTGAAGCGATTAAAGAGAAATTAGTTTAGTTTCATTTTCGTTTCGCGTACAAACAAACACACACAATTTTAGACATTTCGTTACAATTCGATAGGTTTTGAAGATGAATGTCCATACACATATTTGCTCACATTTAGCGTTTTATTCTTTAGACTGCAGACGTCAGAGGCTGTCGATGTTCAAAATGACGGTGAATATGCCTAGTTATTACATTTGCAGCCCAGTTCCAGTATTTTACTCGGTCACTCGACAGTAATATCGACACATCGAGCAAATAAAAGGACAAATCTGCCGATTAATCTTGTACTTACCGAAAAGCGTGAGCTGGGAAGTGTGAGCTGTGAACCTCTGAACTGAGCGATTCGACCTGATCCACTGGTTTTGACTTCAGATAACGAAAGAGAAAGTTATTGGAGGATATGAGGCAGCATATGATACTATGACAACAGTACAATGTGTAAGTTTAAAAGACGACACTGGGGAATTTACACCTGTGTAATACATCTGTAACATATTGTATCTCATAAACATCCACATGCTGTCTTTATACAGAGCATATAAAACATAAGACCATGAACACAAGTTATCCTAATATTATAGGGTTATCATTTGAAGGATGTGTCCTTGATGATATTTCGAAAACACTCACAATAGTCACAATAGTGTTGGATTGTATTCTATTTGTTAAGACTTGACCGAAGATGAATACAGGTTTCCATACAGGTTTGGAAAAACATGAGGGTGAGATAATGATGACAGGATTTTTGGGTGGATTGTCCCTTTAAGTGCTAGGTGTCTTCCACATGTCTAACCAATAGAGGGAGCCCATGAGCTGAAGAGATAATCAGAATGGATCACTATTTTGTAATCATTTGTAAGGCTATTTTTAGTTTCAATAATTCTCTTCCTCATTCTCTTTAGCTGAGAAAATATCCAGAAGGTAGAACCAAGTTGTGATTGTTTCATAGCAGAGCATGTCAGTTGTATGGATGGATTACAACTCAGTTGGAATACATTCTTGCAATAATAATTAGGTTTACAAAAAAATCCATAGGCCTACTGTACAAGTTTAGTATTTACTTAATGTGTGACCTTTCAATTTAATTTCATTGTGGCATTTCATTACTATGTTATAAAAAAACGTTATATAATGTATTTGTATTATTTAGAGATAGGCCTATGCAATTAAGTCTTTTTCTTCTTATTCTATGTATAGCCTAATTAACAGTGTGGTTCTCGTAATGTGATTTTATTAGTTGTTTAACTAGCTGATAGATTTGATGCTATTCATGAGTGTTTATTAACTACCAACATACACTGGTTGTCAGGGGCACCGCTAGCAGTTTTGGGCCCTATGAAAGAATATGAGGTTGGTCCCCTTACTGCACCAAACATACAAGCCAACCTAGCTATCCAAAATCTTTGCCTGCAATTTAATAATACTGATTAAGCTCCGCTCGCTCAACCCAGAATGCCCTTTGTGACATGCTGGTTCAAAAATATGTGAAATAAGTAGGGCTGCCCCCGACTAAAGTTTTTTCTACTGGACTAGTAGTTGTTCATTTAAGCCATTATTCGACTGAGCACTTTTATTAATTTAATTACATAAAAATATATACTGGAGAGAATTCTAAACCATAATGAGCGTTTATGTAATATATTAGCCTATTCCGCACTCAAGCGCACGCACAAAGCTTGCCACAAAGAACCGGCAAAAGTAATGATTATGAATGTGTCAAAAATAGCAAGGAGACATTTTAATTATTTATTAATAAACTAGTGTTTTCTGTGTCAGTGTCGGCTGCAAAGATGAAGTTGACGACTCGCCATCTCTGCAGTGAACGCGTCTATAGAGAGAAATGCACGTCATATGGATAGCCTATTTCTTTTCGTTTTGAATTGTTTCGTTTAAAAGTATACATTTCAAGCTTTATATAGAGAAATATGTCGTCTGTGAGGCAAGTAGTAGAGTTTTAGTTATAAGACCAAAAGGTTATAAGGTTATAAGTTCTCATGCAGGTGATCGCGCCTGCATGTCATGATTATTGCTATATTTGCTTATTTATTAAAACCAGGCAATTGGTTGATGAAACATTGATTAAAATTAAGATACAATTTATACAAAACGAAATTCACTTTAAAGAAAGGCTTTCTACAAAATAAAACTTAATGAAGTGGTCAAAATCATGTCTGACCCACTCCATGTCTTCTGACATACTTATGATGTGTCCTTTCTTACTCATGCTGTGCACTTTTCATAATCAACATAGATGAAATTAAAAAATAACATAATATTTAAACATAAATATGAAACTAAATACCTTTTCTTAATGGCTACAACAAGTATAGTAGCCTACAGTACAGAGAAATTTCATGTCGGAGCAGCATTTGAGCGAACGTAGTTTTACCGGTGAGTGTGAGTGGTTCATGAGTGGAGCGTTTTGCTGGAAATGTAGAAATAAGCCATAATTTTGTTTTATTTGTAGATTATACATTTATAATTTCTATTACATTACTACTAGTACTGTTACTTCTAATAAAACCGATATCTAGGGGCCCTAAAAGTGCGTGGGCCCTTAGAATCGCCCTAACTTTCCCCCCCTTAGCGGCGCCCCTGCTGGTTGTTATACAACACATTTTGCAGTGCCAATACAAAATAGTGATCCATTCTGACTAACTCTTCAGTTCATGGGCTCCCCCTATTGGTTAAACATGTGGACGACACTAAAGCCGAAAGTATACTTCGCACAGTCAAACGCACAGCCTTGCAAAGTATACTTCTTTTGACTCATATGCGTACACCGACGTTCAACGCATGCTCAGTTTTGAGCAATCTCTTGCCACGAGTTACAACCATAGGTTACAACCCTTGTAAATACTGCAAAAACATTAAATGTGCATGTGCGACCTATGCGTGCAAAGTACATTCAGTACATGTGTACTCTTCTGATGACAAAATTTGTGTCACACACACTGTATGCTGACCCTCGCGTAAAAAGTAAAGTATACTTTGGCCTTTAGGGCCCTATCATACACCCGGCACAATGCAATGCCAGGTGCGACGCACGTGTGTTTTGCTAGTTTCAGCCCGACGCAGTTATCATTTTCACGTCCAGCGCCACGTTGTTTAAATAGCAAATGCACTCGTGCCCATCTGTTCGCCCATGGGCGTGCTGGTCTGAAAACCAGGTGTGTTCAGGCGCATTGTTGGTGCGTTGCTATTTTGAGGAACTGAAAACGACTGCGCCATTGACCAACAAAAACCTGGTCTAAAGTCAATAGCGCAGTATTTTTTGTGTTATTTAAAGGGCGCGTTAGTAAAATGCGCCTATAGGCAGGTGCACAACGCGCGTACACTCTGCTTACAACACACACAGGGACGTGCAACAGCACACACACATTTTTAAATATTAAAAATAAAAGGACTGGACACGCCCTAAGTGCACCTGCGCCATGCGCTTCAGACCATGCGCTCAGATCGTTAAAATAGGGCCCTTAGTATTAAAGGGACAGTCCACCCAAAAATTCTGTCATCATTATCTCACCCTCATGTTTTTCCAAACCTGTATGCATTTATTTCTTCTTCTGCGGAATACAAAAGAACATGTGTAGAACATTGGGAACCAAACAACATTAGAGCCCATTAATGTCCATTGTATGGAGAGAAAAAACAGTGCTCTAGGATCTTTGGAAATTATGAAGCAGATAATGCTGCAGATTAAGTGCTCTTTCACAGATCTGAAACCTGCTCTAAAACCATATATCAAAAGCAATATGAGTGGAATTAGTGTTTAGCAAAGTAATTATATGAAATCAATCCTGCTGTTGGGAACAAAGTACATTTTTATTTAGGATTGAGTTATTTACACACAGGATAAGACACTCAAGACTTACACACAAATATATCAGGAAAATCCTCCCATCTGCATTGTATCAGAGCTCATTGCCAAACATATTTTGTTGGATTATAATATACTCCTTTGAGAAAATAGACTGATCCTCTCTGTTGATCCCCTTGAAAAGTTTTTCTAATCAAGTACTTTTAGAAAAAAAGGATCTTAAACATTAAACATAAAACTTTAGTTCTATTTTATTTTTTATAACTAGTAACTGGGGTCTGAATACGCAGAATTAATAGTAAAATCACCTGCACAGTCAAAACCTTGATGGTGGCATAACAGTCACTTCTTAAACTGGTGCTGCAGGAGGTTGTTTGAGAGGTGGTGGACCTTTCTGTGGTTTTACCCTGAAAACAGACCTCCTATTGCTCACCACACTCCTGACTACAGAAGAACTGAATAGAGTTTCAAGTTTCATTTATTTATAAAGCACATTTAAAACAACCTTGGTTGATCAAAGTGCTGTACAAAATTGCCTAGGTCCATCACCAAAATTAAAATAGACATTCACAAGACGTTAAAAGTACAAATGGGTTTTTCAAAAGACTTTTAAACTCAGACACTGTGTACACTGTTCTGATAATGCTGCTGAGGACATTGATCTTTGGACGGTTAAACTGCTATTATCATAAAGATGATGTAACACCCCAGCAATGACATACGGAAGTAACTTGGGGCCCTATTTTAACGATCTGAGCGCATGGTCTGAAGCGCACGGCGCAGGTGCACTTAGAATCCGAATCCACTTTAGCTAGTTTAACGATGGAAAAAATGGTCGGCGCGCCAGGCGCATGGTCCAAAAGGGTTGTACCTAGTCTCTTAATGAGTCATGGGTGTGTTTTGGGCGTAACGTGCAATAAACCAATCAGAGTCTCATCTCCCATTCCCTTTAAAAGCCAGTTGCGCTTGCACCATGGTGGATTCGCTATTTACATGGCAGAATTTGCGAGCGGAAAGACTGAACGCTTCTCCAGAGAGGAATCCTTTTATTTTCAATATTTAAAAATGTGTGTGTGCTGCTGCTGTGTGTGTAAAATGTGTGTGTGCTGCTGCTGTGTGTGTAATAAGCAGAGCGTATGCGCGTTGTGCACCCGCCTATAGGCGCATATTACTAACGCGCCCTTTAAATAACACAAAAAATACTGCGCTATTGACTTTAGACCAGGTTTTTGTTGGTCAATGGCGCAGTCGTTTTCAGTTCCTCAAAATAGCAGTGCGCCAACAATGTGCCTGAACACACCTGGTTTTCAGACCAGCACGCCCATGTACGAACAGATGGCACCAGTGCATTTGCTATTTAAGTGCATGAGTGCATGAAACTAGGGCTGAAACTAGCAAAAAACACTTGTGTCGCACCTAGCGTCGCATTGTGCCGGGTGTATGATTTTACAGCATTTTACAGCAGCGCCAGAGATGATGGCAGAAATGATCAGCTGGATTTGGGCTTTAATTCAGAGGTGTAAAGTAGAATAGTTACTTATTATTTGTGAATTTGTGCGTTTTAAATTTAATAGTTGTACTTTTATTTTAAAGCCATGTTGACATGCAAAATGTGATCATTTTCATAATACAGTCAGCACATTCAACACATCCACATCCACACCACACACAGCACATCCTCTTTAATTGCTGTCTTAAAAGACATCATGTAACCTGTTTTGTTCAAAATTTTTAAAATGTATATAATGAGTGAGTACATCATGAATCCATCTTTGAAACTGTGTTTTAGTCTTATCCTGGATCAATACGGTCACCTATAATAAGTGTTTTATTCTGACTATTTTAGAGCGAGCGGGACGCCAATCGCTGCAGAGAAAGAAGTAGCTCTGGCTACAATGTTCTTTTGCAAGACGCATGCAGTTTTGTTTATTAACCGCTAGCGCGCCAAAAGTTACGTAGTGTACCTTTAAATCACTTACTGGCATGATAGGGAACAAAATGTTTTGAAACACAATCGTGGATGTCATGTGTTGTCTGTCTAGTTTTGGTTCTGTGATTTCAGTTTCATTACTTGCGTTGTGTCCTTCTTTGCCTTGGTTAGTCATTGGTGATTGATCAGTCCCACCTGTGCCTTGTATTATCCCACATTATCATGTGTAGCCTATATATGTATATATTGCTTTTATAAAACGGTTACCACACAATACAAATATTAAAGCATAAAAATATGTATCAATGCAACTTTCATGAAGTAAAATCACTAAAAGCCTTCCTTCTGCTGGGAAAAATACGGTCCCTGACCGTAAACAGCAACAGAAGTTACATTATTACGCCATTAGATGGCAGCAAAGACTGTCTTTTCTCACACAATAATCTTCTACATAATACAGTAAGAGTCAATGAATAATATCAATTGAGAACAAACATATGTTTACATTGCTAAGAGTGGTTGTTAAGGGTGTGATACAGAGAACTGTTGGGTGAAGTGGTCATAGCCGTGTTTTATTGTGAATTGACCAATTAGAATTAAGGACGGGAACTAACCGTTTTATAAATCTACATATATTCCCATTTGGTTCAGTTCTTATTATGTATGGCATTGTTTTTTTAGTCCTGTTCAAGGTGTCTGATTTTCCCAAGTGACTTTTGTGTGTTTTGTTTGGTTCAATAAAGTACTGTTGGCAAATAGATCCTCGCGTCTCTCCTCTCAACCAATCTTCGACAGTGGAGCAGACCAACGATTTAGCAGCAGCTTTTGTCAAGCTTGTCCAAAAAGATCTTCCCTTATGGCATTATACAATTCATTTCTGTAGATTCGATGGCTAATCTATCTTATTTGATAACACCAGTCTCTAGTCTGTTTACTGAATTGGTGCCAATTGTGATGGGATTGTGGAGTTATCTGCGATGGGGGCTGTTGAGACAGTGTTTGCCTGGCTGTGGTCAACTCGAAGGAGCTCCAGCTCTGGATTTTGCCTCTGAGCCCACCCAGCCCTTCATCATGCCCACCATGGAACCAGAGGTACTACTGACCTGTCTGCCACGAAACCAATCCCCACCTTTGAGCCCACCCCTGAACTCCGGTTCCACCAGGGTCCTAAATCCTTCAGGCTCCACTGTTGTCCTCAGTCCCACCGGCTCTACCTCAGTCCTCCAATCCTCCAGGTCTTCAGATCCACCAGCTCTGCCATGGTCACCAGTTCAGCAATGCTCCACCGTGGACCTTCATGCCTCTGGCTCCACCGTGGTCATCCCCTCTGCTGGTTCCACCGCAGGCTTCTCTTCCGCTTACTCCTCCATGTCTGTCTCCAGCTCCGCTGTTGTCTCTTCATTATCATCTCCTCTGATCTTCTCCTCTGCTGACTGGATCCACCATGGTCCACCATCTCCTCCACCAGCATCCCTGTGATGGTCATCTGCTCCCTCAATGCCCAACTTAAGATTTATCCCACATTATCTTGTGTATATAAATATATATTCCCGTTTGGTTCAGTTCTTTGTATGTTCTCGTCTATGTAGGCCGTAGGTTTACATTCCTGTTCATGTTTCCTAATTTTCCAGAGTGACTTAGCGTTTTGTTTAGTTTAATAAAGTACTGTTTATGACAAGATCCTCACCTCTACTCTCCTTCCAAGCCTTGACAGGTAACTCTATAATGACACTTAATTCAATCGTGACATAAGTTTAAACCATGCATGTGCTAAAGTTGAGTCGCAAATGTGGCCAAGACAAATAAGCTCTAACAAAAGATAAGATAAGAAATTGTTTTATTACATAAGAAAGACTTTGGCTACAAGAACATTTCCATTATTGACATTTATTGTACTGTTTTAAAGCTAAAATTTGTTGACAAACGGAATAAATTCCACACTTATGCTGCCTTTCCCTAAACTAAGTGTCTTCCTAACTAAGATGAGCATGGAGAAAGAAAAGTAGAAAATATATTACATTATAAAAAACGTATAACTTTTTTGATTATTTGTGCTGCATTAATCACATAGCCTTTTACGTTACCTGAATATCATCTAATCTTGTTGAGGAACAGTGGCGATCTCTTCTAAACTCAAGTCAAGAATGAATACACAATATGTAAATCAACAATCAGAAGTCATAGATCATACAAATACAAAAGTCATAGATCATTATAAATAACTCAATGACTAAAAGTTAAGCACATATCTAAGATGATCTGAGATTTTTTCTTGTTGTTGATCATTTGTCTCCTCCTGGGCTCTTTTCTTTTGTCTGATTCCTTTTGATTCCTCTTGCGTGAGGAATGTCCCATGAGTAACCAATCAATTTCTTCTTCTTGTCATCAAACACACTCTTCTGAAGTGTCTTCTCAATGTCAGCAATAGCAGGACCGAGATGTTCTGGCAGTCCAACGAGCCTCCAATGACTCAAAACATCTGCTGCAACAACACGATGATGCTGCTGCTGAAGTTTCTCTAGTGTTGATGCCACAAGAGTTTCAACTGTAGGGTTTTTGAGTTCACAGGCGACAGCGGCTGAGGCAAGTTTCTGGTAGAGTTGTGTTAAAGCTCTGGTGGCATGACTTTCAAGATTAACATGTTGATCTCCTTTGGATCGAGCTTGAACTTTAATAGTTACATTGTTCTGCTGTTTGTCTTCATGAAATGACACTCTGTACTTTGTTTCAAGCTGTGATAATTGCTCCTTATAGGAAAGTTTCATCAGATCCAAATGAACCGTGTCCATCCCAAGATGAGTTGGAAGGTCCTTTGTGTCCATGTCCAATGAAGACCTGCTTTGTGGTGAAAAGTTGTTGACTTTATTCATTTGACTTGATTTGTCATTGAATTGGCTTTCCAATCTTGTTTCTTCTGCCTGTCCTTTAATCATGTCTGTAAATTTCTTCGGTCCAAAGAACAGGCAGTTTCTGGCAGACATGGTGAACATCATCTTTGCCTCCTCTGACTGGATGTGACGTAGGGTCTCCTTCACAATATTTGAATCCATTTGATTATGATTAATGGCAGCATCACTAAAACTACCCACGCATCCCTGAACAAGTTTGTTAAAGTCCTCAGTGGCTTTAGACACAGAATCAGACCTTGAACTCTTGGTAGGATAGATTACGATTGACACTTCTGCACAAATAGAGACTCCATGATGTTTCTCAATTTGCTCCAACTCCTTTCTGTAAGCGTGATGCATGTACCAGAACTGATAGAGGGGGACAGGGAGTCCACTGTTAGTTGCAGACACGTCCTCAACATTATTTTTGTCTGATGCTGCAGTCACAGGTATGATGATGATTTGATGGGATTTGATTAAAGGACTTTATACCCATAGTGAGGTTAAAATAATTTACTAAATTATTGCTACAAATTATAGTGTAATTTAATTACAATCATAGTTTAGTGTTAGTATAATTCCTACTACTACTCTAGAGTCTGACCAGAAATAGTTTAGTTGCTAGTTACTAACTGTTTAGTGTGTATTGTAAGTCAGGCAGTTTTATTTATTTTTGTTGTTTTGGTTATGCATATGTGTTCTTCTCTCGGCAATGAAAACCCCAAAAAACTGATGAATAAACTGATGAGATGATTGTACACAAAGTAAACATGATACCTTTGGTGACAGAGCTCTGTTCTTCTGTAGCCTGGACTTTTGTGGTACAGTCACAGAACGTGACAAAATCTGTGCAGTCACCTCCTTAGATATACCTTTAAACCTCAAAGATATAGGTGTGTGCTTTTTAAAAACGTGTTGTAGAGCTGCAGAAAAAAGGGGGTACATTAAAGCAGAACCTCAAAACAACTAATCCAATCATAATTTGTCAAAATAGTTTAAATGCTGTTATGTGGTTTGAATCCATGTGCAGTTTATTTAAAATGTAAAAGTCCACTAACTAAATAATTTAATCAATCAGTGGCTGTACATTAGTAGAGAGAAACCATTTTGTTTAGTGATTTCACTGGAATAGAGAAGTGTAATGTCTCTGACAGATCTGTTCTTTTTCTTCTTCTTCCACTATTGAGTCTATAGAACCGTACTAACATATCTATTGAGCCCATAGAACAGCTTACAGGAAAGTTATGAATTTTAGCACACAGATAAATGACAGTTTGAATATCAACCACAGCAATTTAGGAGTCTCTAACTCAAACCCTCTAGCGCCACCAACTGTCCAAAGTTGCAAGTTTACACTAATAACGTTTGAACCGTAAGGGCTAGAAACAAAATTCTTTTTCCTCTGATTCCTTGGCTCAAGACGATACGATCTGAACCTCGTCCTAGAGGGTTCGTCTGATTGTCAGACTCAGATCTTCAGACCATGCTGACAAAAAGTTATTAAAAGCTTTTCGATAAACCAAATCGTTCTCGAATAACGTGTCAATGAAACTGATGGCATGATGTCAAGCGTGAGCCATTTTGAATTTTGATGTAAAATGCTGTATTTTACAAACACACTAGCGGATCATTATGAAACTCTGATTGGGTCATCATCAGCACCATCCCGTGTGAATGTATTTAAAAAGTTTCGGAACAGTGCCGCCTTCTGGTAAAAATGTATAATGAAATAGCATTTGATTATAGTTTCATCTATTTTAATGAAACTTGTCCTGCTTGAGTCATACTGAGAGCAATGATACCAATTGTTCCATTAGTCAGTCAAAATGTCTGCCTGCCATTTTAAATAGTCTTGGACTTTTTCAAGCTCCTCCTAGACTGTTGGTCCAATTTTCCCCAAAATCAGCTCAGATCATCTTCAGACCATGCCGGCAAGAAGTTATTCAAAGCTTTCTGATTGACCAAACCGTTCTCGAATAATGCATCAACAGATTTGATGGCATGGTGCCAAGCTAATTCTGAGGCTGTGGCTTTTGCCCTTGTGTATTAATATGGAAAAATACTGTATGTATTTTAGCTATTTCAGATACTAGCATCCATAATAAGATTTAAGTTGAACAAGGTATTAAAGTGAATGATCATAAATCATATCACCTGTTGATGGTGTTATCTGCACCTCTGCACAGGATAGATCATCCATGAGTTTAAGACTAAGGACAGATGCTGATCTTTCCAGTCTGGTCAACCAGTCCTGAAGGGCTCTCTTTAATGTTGCTCTCCATCTGTCTGGAAATGGTTCTCTCCAGTCCACTTTTATTATAAATTTAGCAGTATCCAGCGGTGGTGAAGGTTGTGGCCTTTTATAAGCAGATGTATAAATGTCCTGTTGTTGGGAAAATAGTTATGAATGCAGATTCTGAATTTCTATGTGAAAAAATACCCAACTCAGTAATGACTCAAGTAATGTTTACATAAGTTTATTTTATGTAGAAATGTAGCAAATGCAGACCATAAACTACACCTTGGCATACTGAATGTTTTTATATTATTAGAGCAGATTATTTATTATTTGTAATTTGACAAATGGCTGCAATAATAAATACAAATCAGACATGATAGTCCATTTACTCCAAGGCTCAAGTTTTACTCTTTAGTCAATACCTCTTCTGACAGTGAGTCTGATTTGTGTGTTCGATCCATTGTGAAGTTTTGATGCATCATGTCATCCAGAGTTGATCTAGAGTCTTGACCTTCAGCACCTGCCATATATAAGTCCTAACATTCAGGGGGGAAAAAAACATTTTAAAACACAGTAAAAATTATTATTTCAGTAATAAATTATATTTATATATTTCAACTCGATATGTCTGGATAAGACGTTTTTGTTAAGTTCACCCTGCAAGCTGGAGTATTTGACCATCTATAAAGGAGTTTCTGCTACCTGAGAACTGTGTGGAACAACAATCATAAAGCTCATAACCAAGCACCTTCCATGTGTATTTTAATATCAATACAATAAGAGCCATAGTAAATTGTTTTTAATTGATTGATTTTAAGGGGTACACTAGCAAATAGTGGATGTGTCACGTGTAATCTGTTTTGGTTTAGTTTTCTCTGTGTTCTGTTCCTGTTTTGCCAACTTTTGTTCTCTAGTTAGTTTCCTAGTTTGTTATTTAGCATGAAGTCTCCTGTGCCTCCGCTGGCCCTGTCCAGCATGAAATTCCCTGTGCCTCCAGAGTTCCCACCCAGCCTCCATCTCCTTCCTCCTCTTCCTGGAACAGCTGGCTCCTCGGCCTGCCTCTGCTCGGCTCCCCCTCTGACAACTCTCCATGGTGTGGATTTACCCTGGGTCTTCCGGTCTCCAGCTCCATCCAGTGAAGAGGATTCCCCGGCTCCGCCTCCAGCTGCTGATCCCATCACTCCACCTCGACCTGTCAACCTATTGGCTCTGCCTTGGCTCCTCCCTTCCTTGGCTCCACCAGAAACCCTCATCCCTCCGGCTACGCCTTGGTCAGACATCGTCCAGCCTGAGCCATGGACTACCGAGCCATCTGCTGCACGCTGTCTCTCCACCCCTTCAGCTGCGTCTGGCTCCACCTTCCCTCCAGCTCCTTTTTGGACCTCAGTCCCACCAGCTCCACCTCAGTCCTCTGGCTCCCCCTTGGACGATTGTCGCTGCGGCTCCACCTGCACAGTTGTTGTGTGGGCTCGTCGCCTCTTCAGCTCCACCTGGGTCTCCACCTACATCGGCTCCATCTCCGTCCATCGTCCCACTGGTGTCGACAGCCAAGCCTCCACCATGGCTCCTCCCTCCCTCGACTCCGCCGTGGGCCATCGTCCTGGCTGCGTCTCTGATTCCTCGCCTGGCTACTCCTGCTCCTGGCTCCTCCCACCCTCCACTCCCCCATGGACCGTTCTGCTGCCCGTCTGGTTACGTTACTCTCCTGTTCCACGGCCTCCTCCCTTCCCCTCGGTTGGACCATTTGTTGCGGCACGGGGATGTGCTTTTCAGGAGGGGGATGCAATGTCACGTATAGTCTGTTTTGGTTTTGTTTTCTTTGTTCTGTTCCTGCTTTGCCAACCTGTGTTCTCTAGTTAGTTTCCTCATTTGTTAATTAATCCTGCACACCTGTTCTGTTTCAGTCAATTGGGGGCTGGCTGGGCTCTGAGTCCGGTGTGGGGCTGGTGATGTCCTCCTCAGCAGGGCAGATAATAAATGCCGATCCGTTGTTCACAAGCACCCACTCCACAAAGTGGGTGAGGCACGCCAGATCTAAAAAGTCCCTTGTGTGGTCCTCAAGTGAGCGATCTCATTGCTCCAAACAGAGCAAAACAGAGCAAACAGTTAGTTCATTAACTACCCCTTTAAGAGAGATATACAGTAAACACTTTAAACACTTTATTGTAGTAGAGATGTCAGGAGAAAGTTTAGTGTGCATATCAGTGTACCATAATTCTATTTTAGTATAGTGTACTTTATCTACAAAGACATGCTTGAAGTTGCATTAAGAGAACAGTAGCTGTCAAGCATTTGTGACTAAAAATAGTAACACAAAGCAAACCTAGTAGTTCATCCTTGTTATTCTGCATGATTTGAGAATATTCCAGAGCATCTTTTGAACATCAGTGGAAGCATGGCAATCTGACCCTTTGTATAATGCATATACACTGATCAACCATAACATTATGATATTCCTAATATTGTGTTGGTCCCCCTTTTGCTGCCAAAACAGCCCTGACCCATCGAGGCATGGACTCCACTAGACCCCTGAAGGTGTGCTGTGGTATCTGGCACCAAGATGTTAGCAGCAGATCCTTTAAGTCCTGTAAGTTCCAAGGTGGGGTCTCAATGGATCGGACTTGTTTGTTCAGCACATCCCACAGATGCTTGATTGGATTGAGATCTGGGGAATTTGGAGGCCAAGTCAACACCTCAAACTCGTTGTTGTGCTCCTCAAACCATTCCTGAACCATTTTTGCTTTGTGGCAGGGCACATTATCCTGCTGAAAGAGGCCACAGCCACCAGGGAATACCGTTTCCATGAAAGGGTGTACATGGTCTGCAACAATGCTTAGGTAGGTGGTACGTGTCAAAGTAACATCCACATGGATGGCAGGACCCAAGGTTTCCCAGCAGAACATTGCCCAAAGCATCACACTGCCTCCACCAGCTTGCCTTCTTCCCATAGTGCATCCTGGTGCCATGTGTTCCCCAGGTAAGCGACGCACACGCACCCGGCCATCCACGTGATGTAAAAGAAAACGTGATTCATCAGACCAGGCCACCTTCTTCCATTGCTCCGTGGTCCAGTTCTGATGCCCACTGTTGGCACTTTCGGCGGTGGACAGGGGTCAGCATGGGCACCCTGATTGGTCTGCGGCTATGCAGCCCCATACACAACAAACTGAGATGCACTGTGTATTCTGACACCTTTCTATCAGAACCAGCATTAACTTCTTGAGCAATTTGAGCTACAGTAGCTTGTCTGTTTGATCGGACCACACGGGCCAGCCTTCGCTTCCCACGTGCATCAATGAGCCTTGGCCGCCCATGACCCTGTCGCCGGTTCACCACTGTTCCTTTGTGGTCTAAAAGTTGGAGATATATTAAAGGGTCATGGGCGACAGGGTCATGGGCGGCCAAGGCTCATTGATGCACGTGGGGAGCGAAGGCTGGCCCATGTGGTCCGATCAAACAGACGAGCTACTGTAGCTCAAATTGCTTAAGAAGTTAATGCTGGTTCTGATAGAAAGGTGTCAGAATACACAGTGCATCGCAGTTTGTTGTGTATGGGGCTGCATAGCCGCAAACCAGTCAGGGTGCCCATGCTGACCCCTGTCCACCGCTGAAAGTGCCAACAGCCGCTGCTCCTTTAATCGTGAAAGTGCCCTTTTCGATTGTATTGCAGTGCCCCCGGAATGTGATTTCAACAGAGGGTGCCTGAACATATGAGACAGGTTAGAATAGATTTAATGGTTTACATTCATTTTAAGTCACCTGTGTTTGACAGAGATGTGCAGTCATTCATTGTATTTTTCATTTAATTGTAAAAATAATTCAGTGTGTCTATAGTCTAAAGTCTATAAACTTTGACTGACTGAATGACACAATTCATGTGTATCAGCTACTTACACTTCATTGAGCCTTTTTTGGGACACAATAGTGATCCAAGAACTCTTCAGCTCATGAGCGCCACCTACTGGTTAGAACAGAACAAACAGTGAAGTCACATAGAACAAAACATGTGACCTACAACGGAGTGAAAATGTATAGGACGGGACTTGATTTTGTCCTTAGGGAATTGACTGGTGCTCATCACTCCTGACTACAGAGGAACTGAACACAAGACTGATCTTTGGACAGTTATTTGCGGTTATCTTACTGAGAGCAATAACAGACATGACAATTACATTTGTCAAAATCACAGTCAAATCACATTGTTTTTTTGCTTTTTCACATGCCTAATTAAAGTCACAATGGAATCAAGATTCATGTTTTTTTTAATAGAATATTGCAATGTTTATTATAAATGATTTATCGTGCACCTCATGTTCATGTTCCCTCATAATCTTGAATCAGAATATCTTCCCCTCCCTCTTGTAGCTCATCTCTCTCATTCTCTTCTCTGATGACGAGGGCGGGCGGGCGCCCTACATTTGTTCTTGTTCCAGAAGCGTTTCAAATGGATGTCACAATAGGGAAGAAAAGACTATCTATTTCGTGTAGTTTAAATCAAACATTTCATAGGGCCCAACATCATGAGACACAGCAGGCTGTGCACCATGAAAAGAGCAGATTTGAATGTTCAGTAACTACATTTATGTTCCATGGAGAAACTCATCCTACCCAACCCCACATACAACAATAAATACTTACAAAACATTGCCTATATTTAAATGTAATAACTACTGCAATGTCTTACATGTTCATTTAAAAAGAAAAAAAATAAAATATTGAGTGTTCATCGGAGTGGTCCAAGACACTAGGACTTTTGTCCCACTTGAACCATGAATACACAAAAAAATTGACTGGATTTGAGGAGTTTATGTGGTTGTCATAAAAAAAGTAACATATCCTTCCCTCGTGGGTCAATTTGACCCCCTTAGGAGCGAATGGAATGCTTCAGTATACATAGAAAACCCCAAAATGCTAAAATTTACAACTAAAAATGCTAAAAAAAATATTTTATAATGTCTACATGTGTATGTCTGAATACATACTGAAGGGAAATAACTTTAGGACCCAGCGGAACAGCTCATTTGCTCCATATAGAGGCATGAAATATCATGTTATATGACTTCCCAGTTAAGATTGTGGATTGTGTGCTTTCTGGGAACCATCATTACACAAGATCTCAAGTGGGACCTAAACATTAATTCCCTGAGTAAAAAAGCTCATCAACGAATGTACTTCCTGCGGTAGCTGAGGAAGTTTAACCTACCGAGGGCAATGATGGTGCACTTTTATACCACCATCGAGTCAATACTAACCTCCTCTATCACCATCTGGTATGCTGCGGCCACTGCCAAGGAAAAAAAGCAGACTGCAGCGTGTTATTCACTCGGCGGAGAGAGTGATTGGATGTAATTTGCCATCTCTTCAGGACCTGTATACCTCCAGGACTCTGAGGAGGGCAGTTAAGATGTGGCCGATCACTCTCACCACCCTGGACATAAACTTTTTGAGGTTCTCCCTCTTAAACTTAAAGATGTCTTAGTCTCATTTTTTATTTTAAAGCACCTGCATACCACAGCAAAATCCTTGTACATGTGTACTTGGCAATAAAAACAGATTCTGATTTTATTTTTTTCCCACAAGAGGTCGGTAGAGACACCCAAATTGACTCAATGTGAGCTATTTTGAGCTGATTTTTGCATGTATTGGAGCTATTTTGAATTCAAGTTGAAAGAATGTGAAGAATATGCTTAATTATATTATTTATTGATAAAATCTAGTAATTTAGGTAAATACAATTAAAAAAAAAAAAAAAAATCTCCCCCAGAAACCTGCATTAAAAATAGAAAAAAAATATTATAAAATGAAATTATAAAAGCTTTCTGGACTTGAATGCTTATGTACATGTGATTTTTTTCATTTTTTATTTTTAATAAATTTGCAAAGATTTCAAACAAACTTTTTTCAAATTTTCATTATATGGAAAATAATGAATTTAATCCATTTTGGAACAAGGCTGTAACATAAAAAGTGGAAAAAGTGACTTTCCAGTTGCACTGTATATCCCACCCACAAACAGGTGCCTTGATGAAGAGATAATCAGTGTTATTCACTGAACCTGTCAGTGGTCATGTTATGCCTGATCTGTGTTTTTTTATGAGTCCAGAAAGCTTAAATCATTTTGACCCATGAGGGAAGCTGCTTTGAAGCAATCTGTGTTGTAAGAAGCGCTATATAAATGAAGGTGAAAGGAAGGACTTGTTACAGGATGCAAGGGAAGGATGAAGGTTAAATACATCTGAATGAACACTATACTTTCTCTATCCCTTAGCATTTAAAGTCCTGAATGGATTCTGTGTTCCACAATTTCTGTAGATTGCTTACAGCAGCAAATGCATTCAAAGCATCAGTTTTGTATTGCAGATGAAACTGGACCTCATCTCTCAGTTCAGCCTTAGGAGAAAAACATGCGTGTGAGCGTGTTACAATCAAAACCCTTAAGTTCTCTTGAAGAACTAGAGGTTTTCTTAGGAGAATGGCACAATATCTACAGTGCATCCGGAAAGTATTCACAGCACTTCACTTTTTCCACATTTTGTTATGTTACAGCCTTATTCCAAAATGGATTAAATTCATTATTTTCCTCAATTCTACAAACAATACCCCATAATAACAACGTGAAAGAAGTTTGTTTGAAATATTTGCAAATTAAAATAATAATAATAGTAATAATAGAAATCACATGTACATAAGTATTCACAGCCTTCACAGTATTCACTGCTCAATACTTTGTTGAAGCACCTTTGGCACCAATTAAAGCCTCAAGTCTTTTTGAGTATGATGCTACAAGCTTGGCACACCTACTTTTGGGCAGTCTCTCTCATTCTTCTTTGCAGGTTGGATGGGGAGCGTCGGTGCACAGCCATTTTCAGATCTCTGTTCAAGTCTGGGCTCTGGCTGGGCCACTCAAGGACATTCAGAGTTGTTCCGTAGCCACTCCTTTGTTATCTTGGCTGTGTGCTTAGGGTCGCTGTCCTGTTGGAAGATGAACCGTCATCCCAATCTGAGGTCCAGAGCACTCTGGACCAGGTTTTCATCAAGGATGTCTCCTGCATTCATCTTTCCCTCGATCCTGACTAGTCTCTCAGTTCCTGCTGCTGAAAAACATCCCCACAGCATGATGCTGCCACCACCATGCTTCACTGTAGGAATGGTATTGGCCAGGTGATGAGCGGTGCCTGGTTTCCTCCAGACATAACGCCTGCCATTCAGGACAAAGAGTTCAATCTTTGTTTCATCAGACCAGAGAATTTTGTTTCTCATGGTCTGAGAGTCCATCAGGTGCCTTTTGGCAAACTCCAGGCGGGCTGTCACGTGCCTTTTACTGAGGAGTGGCTTCCGTCTGGCCACTCTACTATACAGGTCTGATTGGTGGAGTGCTGCAGAGATGGTTGTTCTTCTGGAAGGTTCTCCTCTCTCCACAGAGAAACGCTGGAGCTCTGTCAGAGTGACCATTGGGTTCTTGATCACCTCCCTGACTAAGGCCCTTCTCCTCTGATCGCTACGTTTGGCCGGGCAGCCAGCTCTAGGAAGAGTCCTTGTGGTTCCAAACTTCTTCCATTTACGGATGATGGAGGCCACTGTGGTCATTGGGACCTGCTGCAGAAATGTTTCTGTACCCTTCCCCAGATCTGTGCCTCAATACAATCCTGTCTCGGAGGTCTACAGACAATTCCTTGGACTTCATGGCTTGGTTTGTGCTCTGACATGCACTGTTAACTGTGGGACCTTATATAGACAGGTGTGTGCCTTTCCAAATCATGTCCAATCAACTGAATTTACCACAGGTGGACTCCAATCAAGTTGTAGAAACATCTCAAGGATGATCAGTGGAAACAGGATGCACCTGAGCTCAATTTTGAGTGTCATGGCAAAGGCTGTGAATACTTACGTACATGTGATTTTTTTCATTTTTAATAAATTTGTAAAGATTTCAAACCAACTTCTTTCACGTTGTCATTATGGGGTATTGTTTGTAGAATTTTGAGGAAAATAATGAATTTAATCCATTTTGAATAAGGCTGTAAAATGTAATAAAATGTGGAAAAAGTGAAGCGCTGTGAATACTTTCCGGATGCACTGTATATGATGTATGCTATGTAACAATTTGTTCAGCTTAAAAGGAACACTCCACTTTTTTTTGAAAATAGGCTCATTTTCCAACTCCCCTAGAGTTAAACAGTTGAGTTTTACCATTTTCGAATCCATTCAGCCGATCTCCAGATCTTGCGGTAAAACTTTTAGCATAGCTTAGCATAGATCATTGAATCTGATTAGACCGTTAGCATCTCGCTCAAAAACGACCAAAGACTTTCGATATTTTTCCTATTTAAAACTTGACTCTTCTGTAGTTACATCATGTACTAAGACCAACGGAAAATGAAAAGTTGCGATTTTCTAGACCGATATGGCTAGGAACTATACTCTCATTCCTGCGTAATAATCAAGGAACTTTGCTGCCGTACCATGGATGCAGCAGCCGCAATGATATTACGCAGCACCTGAAAATAGTCCCCAGTACGCTCCCTGTGCAAGCAGGTTGTCACGTTGGTTATGTTGACGGAAGTTAGCCTATTTTCAGGTGCTGCGTAATATCATTGCGGCTGCTGCATCCATGGTACGGCAGCAAAGTTCCTTGATTATTACGCAGGAATGAGAGTATAGTTCCTAGCCATATCGGCCTAGAAAATCGCAACTTTTAATTTTCCGTTGTTCTTAGTACACGATGTAACTACAGAAGAGTCAAGTTTTAAATAGGAAAAATATCGAAAGTCTTTGGTCATTTTTGAGCGAGATGCTAACGGTCTAATCAGATTCAATGATCTATGCTAAAAGTTCTACTGCCAGATCCCGAGATCGGCTGAATGGATTCGAAAACAGTAAAACTGTTTAACTCTAGGGGAGTTGGAAAATGAGCCTATTTTCAAAAAAAGTGGCGTGTTCCTTTAAGAGTTTAAATGTGTTTAAATTTAAAAACATTTTACTCATCACGACATACCTCATACCACTCATCCCTCTAAACTCAAATTTCAATATTTTTCATCAGTTCATTAGCCATTTCAAATTTCCTGAATATTCTGAATGTGCTAATTCCACAAACATATACAGGGTTACCATCAAAACAGTCAACAGCTGTTTTATTTCTCTTTCATAGCATACAATATTCTACTTTTTTAAAGAAAAAAAAAAAAAATGTTTCTATGCACATTGAATTAAGGCCTCGCTTTGGCCTTATCACATTACTTCTGAACTCCTAAAAGTTATTTTACAAAGCTTCAAGATGTATAATATTTTCCAAACAGCAGAAAAAACTGTCAACCTATTTCTTTTAATACACAAACTGTACATACAGCTCGTACACCACATGAGCTCTAGTAGATGTCTAGTTATCCTTTCAGAAATGCAAAAAAAAAAAAAAGTCAACAGAATTAAGAAGATACTGAGATCCCTGAATATTTCCTCAGCTTGGCATAAAATTTTGCAGGAAAATGCACGTGTTTGCTGCCACATCAATAACGGGGTCGACAATACATAAATAAAACAAAAGAGCAACACACTTATTATACAGGGTTAAATTAAGTAAAATGGGATTTTGAATGTGCTAATAAGCCACAAAACAGGACAAGAGCATTATCAGCATTAAAGTGTCTATTCTGGAACAGTAATTGTTTCATATTCATCAACACAAATTTTCCACATTATGTTTTGTAGAGAATATCAAAGCTGCAGCATTGGGACTCGGCGTGGGATCAGGAAAGTATGAGAGCTCGGTTTGGGGCGTGAGATTTTAAAGAGCGAAGGTACCGTCTCGCTTTCTCCGTCATGAACAGCTGGTCTTTTGTCCGTCCACAGACAACGGTTTCCCAGGCTGGAGACATCTATCAGAAGAACAACAAAATATTAGCAGTGGCTTAATTTATCATCACAGTTAGAATTGGTTTAATGCCTATTCTTTAATAATGCAATAAAACAATTTTTATTTAAAAAGTGCCCCTATTATGCTACTTCAAAGGCTCCTAATGTTGTTTTGGCGTCTCCTACAACAGGTTTACATGCATCCAAGATCAAAAAACACTTTAATATTCTCATAATATCCATTGCCGCATCAGCTCTTTTCTCTCAGTGTCTGAAATGGTTTGATCAAGGATTCGTTCTCTAAACCCCGCCTTTCTGAGAGCCTGCTCTGCTCTGATTGGTCAGATGGCCCAGTCTGTCGTGATTGGTCGACAGTGTCAGAAATGAAACATCCATTATCATATCTGAACTTCAGCTCCGGATCTTCCTCAGCTCTTGATACACAGAGATACAAACTAGTGTTGGGCGATATCGGTTAATTTGCTTATTTATCTACTTGTTTCTTTACTCATTTAATTATTCACTTCGTTTTTATAATCACAGAAAATGAGAATCAGTTGGTGATGAAGAAAAATGTCACATTGCATAGATCTATTTCACCTAAAAGGCGAGCCCGCGGATATCACACAGGCAATTTGAAAACTTTGCATAAGAGTTAAGCCCAAAGTATACTTCGGGCCGTCCACATGACGTAATTTGCGTCATCAGGAGGGTTTGCGGGCGTCCGCACACCCCGTCCGCATGCAGCCCAATTTTTGAGAGCGCGCGGACTGTTCGTGTACAACAGCGCATGCGCCAGAAAGTCAGAAGAGTCACAACAATTGTACTGCGCATGTGTCGAACTTGGTCATCTGCGCTCATCCGCGGTTGAGCATGCTTTGAAAGCTGTGCGGACACGACTGCGCGCGAGACGTGTCGGGATGCGGAAATTGAATTATACCCGGGGCTTTACGCCGGTGAAAAAGTCTTAAACCACAGTCATACGAGCAGCTTTACATGCACACCAGGTAGTGAGGTAAAAACACAGCTTAATCATTTGTGTCTCTGACTCAGAGTATTCCATTCATTACGTCTGTTGTGATGTTAAATAAAGCATTAAAAGCCGATGAGTATTCGGAGTCTGCGGGAATTCTCTCATGCCGTTACAGATGCAGCATTTTGACTCTACTTCTGCACGAGATGAGAACATGATTGTGATATTTTTTCTCCTAACTATGGCTAGCATGAAAAGCTCGCTGTCAGGATACATTAATGCATAGTAAGGACACTTTCCTGTCATATAGCCTATGCACACAAAGAACGCAAGTTAATGCGTTTACATGCTGGGAGAAAATGGGGAAAGGTGTGCTATATGTACATAATGTGCTATATATAAAAAAATCAAATGCTGATGAACATCTATGCCGTTTTCGCCTTGGCTTAAACAACTGTATAAAAATGATGCGTCTTTTATAACAAGCACTCTTGACAATTTGCAATTCAATTTTGATATGGGATGTAGTTTTGTAGAATAATAATAATAACTTGTGTACTGTAAACATGGCATGGCGCGGTCTGATCTAACATCACTCACAGGCAGTGGAGGAATCATTTGGGGTGTTTGAGGCGCAGGTTTAGAGGGCAGCCCACTCTCATTCGGTCCAAGAATAAAGCCTTGATCCAACACGTTCTCCTCCTTCACAGCACAGGAGGACACGAGAGGGAGCGACCGTGTGGTTTGAGCCTGGAAATTCAACACAAAACCTGCTTTATAATCCATTCAGTAACAATGGGCAAAAGCAACACCATCCGTCCGGTTTCTGTACCTTCTGATTGGTTTTGACTGCGTGTTTGATCTGTTGCTTTCGTGCAGTAATGGTCTCACTGCAGTCAATGACATCAAGAGCCAGAGATTTACGCACTTTCTTCATGGGAGGCCGATACTGTTAAATGAGACAAAAACAATTCAATACAGCAAAATGGCAAATAAACAAGTAATATTTTTATTCCTTTGGTTGGTTTTGTGTGATCCTTCAGGCTTTTGACAAAGGTTTATCTGTTAATTTCTCAACAAAAAACGCATACCCCGTATTTTAAAAAATTTTGTCTGAAACGGATCCATATATATATATATATATATATATATATATATATATATATATATATATAGATAGATAGATAGATCTCTTTAAAAATAAATTAACAATAATAATAATATTATTATTAATTTTTTATATATATATATATATATATATATATATATATATATATATATATATATATATATATATATATATATATTTGTTTTTTTTTTCTCCTGACTATTTCTACATATGTCAGGCCTTGCAGGGTTAAAAGGAAAAGTAAAAACTACATCTCATATTAGTAAAATAATACACATCCTAATTGGTATGTGAAGAAAGTATGTGAGACAACTTAAAACTATTTCTTTGTTAATTTGAGCATTTACTTTTTTTACTGTACTGCATTTTACTTTAAATAAATACTTGATAAATGCTGGGTTTACTTAACTGAGAAATACTTGAAGTCATCTTTTACGCAGCCTGCTGTTGTTCTAATGCCATATTCCCTTCTCTCTTTTTCAGACCACAGAAGGAGATTTAAAAAAAAAAAAGAATAAATAATAAAAAAAGTCCACTCCCGCTCGTCCATATAATGGCAGTGAATAGCGACCAGCATCAAACTTTTTAAAATGGATGCAAAAGTACTAGTTTCGGTGAAAACAAACTGAGATTTAATGTATTTTTTAATGAAAATCCTGCCCTTGGCCGTTGGTCTTCTGTGCTCGACTCTATTAGCGCCGCAGTTCACTCCAACTGTGAGAAATCAAGATTAACAAAAACGCGACATGAAATAAAATTCATGTGCTTTCTTCTATGAAGTGCATATATCTGATGTGTTCATCACAACAAGTTATTGCGTTCACATCTGTTGACGGCTGATACTTTTGCCTCTTTAAAAGCTAAATGCTGGTCTCTATTCACTGCTATTATATTGACGAGTGGGACGTTTACTTTTTAGCAGGGCATATGGGCATTAGAACACCACCAGGGTGAGTAAATGATGACTTGTTTTTCATTTAGGGTGAACTATCCCTTTAAGAGATGTATTAAAAAGGTACAATGTAACTTTATACAGTAATAATCTGGAAACTGCTTGTACATGACAGTATCTTTCCTTTCTTACCACTTGTTTGCGTCTCTTCTCAGTAGGAGTTTCATCTTCTACGATCAGCTCAATTCCGGCTTCACTGCGCAACACTTCTTTAAGGTCCTCCTCCAGATTTGGTGTCGGAGGCTTAAGAAAACCAAACCAAAGACACAAACGTCATCTCAAAGCATCAAAACTAGAATATCAAACAGGATGTCATCCTTCAGTGAATTGTTTACTAGTTTTAACCTTAACATGGACAGCTGGCTTTTAAAAGTAATGAGCCTTCAATTATAAGAGAATCACTCACCAGTGGCCGCAAAGGGCCGTATTTCTCCATGGCATTTTTAAACGGAGTGGGCGTACGGGGCGTCGTATCCAGATCAGATTTGTGATTTGGTGTGATAAACCTACAGGAGGGGAAAACAAAGGTTTAGCATTGACATCCGAACTCAAATGATCTGAATCCAGCTGTACGTGAAGGAAGGCTGAGACGTACAGAGAGTTTTCCTTTTGCGTGAGCGGGGTTTTGTCCCGGTGCAGAGGTGTCGTGACGACCGCCTTCTGGCTGCAAACAGGCGTGGATGTGAGAGAAGGATTCTCCAGGTCCAGCGTGTCTTGCTTGGTCCACATATTAAGGAACTGTGAAAACATTAAGATTTTAAAATTAAAGGCTAGCTTCTATAAAAACTACACATATAGGTTAACCACTACATAAGACTACTGATCCTTGTTGAAGAAAATCTATTTTCACTTTATCATTTTCAGTCTTGTTTTTTTTTATCATTTTGTCAGTGTTAATGCCAACTGCATAATTGCAGTAATTTCTATTGGAATTTCACTATTTCACCCTCATTTCCTTTAATAAATCTATTTTACACTAGTAACACACAATAGTTCCACTCAGGACCGTAACTCTTTCCCCACCAAACACAGAATTTTCCGTGTTTTCACTGTTATACACTAGGGGGCGCTATTACGCATCTTCTGAAAGAGTACAGAATCTCCTGATCAAAACACAGGCGAAAAAGACGCAAAAAAACAAGCGATCGTATGTAAGCAGGTGCATATGTAAAATAATGTGATCATCAACATTAAACATCATATAAATCAAAACTGTCTAATGTTACTGAATGAAATGTCGACCCAGGATGAGGTACAGGACTGTGCAAGCATTAGGGGTGTTGATGGACTCCATCTGTGTTTGATCATCACTCTGAATCCCATCTTTATGTAATCTTTGACAAAAACGTGATTTTCTCAGCTTTTTGTTCAAAATTTTGCTTTTTTAATGAAACTTACCCATATTTAAGTGTTGATAAAAAAGGAATGCATGAAGCTAGAATAAAATGTTTTTTTTTTTGTTTAAAAGCAGAGGGTCTGCTCTTTCTTTTGATATATTGCATGCTCAGATATTCATAAACAAAATATTACATTACATTTTTGTAAAAATTATCAACAACCCTGGCGGTGGCTGGCAACTTTTTTAAAAAACGCTGGCGGGAAAGAGTTAAGGACAAAAAAAAAGTCTCCATTGAAACTGCAGTTTTTAATCCCAGGGCCATTTAACTATTAAATGATGCAGTCTTTGTTAATAGGCTTTCATTCTTTTTTTTATTCTTTTAGGCTTCAGAATTAAAAATTTTACTATTTTTTTTACCAGATGGTGCCATTTTCTCAAATTTTCCCTATAAATCAAATACTCACTTTATTCTCTGCTTCTGCATATTATAGAGCCATTTGGATAAATTATGCAGCTATAATTGTGTGTGTGTGTTGGTATTGATGTCAGAGTGTGGCTGACATACACTCACCTAAAGGATTATTAGGAACACCATACTAATACTGTGTTTGACCCCCTTTCGCCTTCAGAACTGCCTTAATTCTACGTGGCATTGATTCAACAAGGTGCTGAAAGCATTCTTTAGAAATGTTGGCCCATATTGATAGGATAGCATCTTGCAGTTGATGGAGATTTGTGGGATGCACATCCAGGGCACGAAGCTCCCATTCCACCACATCCCAAAGATGCTCTATTGGGTTGAGATCTGGTTACTGTGGGGGCCATTTTAGTACAGTGAACTCATTGTCATGTTCAAGAAACCAATTTGAAATGATTCGAGCTTTGTGACATGGTGCATTATCCTGCTGGAAGTAGCCATCACAGGATGGGTACATGGTGGTCATAAAGGGATGGACATGGTCAGAAACAATGCTCAGGTAGGCCGTGGCATTTAAACGATGCCCAATTGGCACTAAGGGGCCTAAAGTGTGCCAAGAAAACATCCCCCACACCATTACACCACCACCACCAGCCTGCACAGTGGTAACAAGGCATGATGGATCCATGTTCTCATTCTGTTTACGCCAAATTCTGACTCTACCATCTGAATGTCTCAACAGAAATCGAGACTCATCAGACCAGGCAACATTTTTCCAGTCTTCAACTGTCCAATTTTGGTGAGCTCGTGCAAATTGTAGCCTCTTTTTCCTATTTGTAGTGGAGATGAGTGCTACCCGGTGGGGTCTTCTGCTGTTGTAGCCCATCCGCCTCAAGGTTGTGCGTGTTGTGGCTTCACAAATGCTTTGCTGCATACCTCGGTTGTAACGAGTGGTTATTTCAGTCAAAGTTGCTCTTCTATCAGCTTGAATCAGTCGGCCCATTCTCCTCTGACCTCTAGCATCAACAAGGCATTTTCGCCCACAGGACTGCCGCATACTGGATGTTTTTCCCTTTTCACACCATTCTTTGTAAACTCTAGAAATGGTTGTGCGTGAAAATCCCAGTAACTGAGCAGATTGTGAAATACTCAGACCGGCCCGTCTGGCACCAACAACCATGCCACGCTCAAAATTGCTTAAATCACCTTTCTTTCCCATTCTGACATTCAGTTTGGAGTTCAGGAGATTGTCTTGACCAGGACCACACCCCTAAATGCATTGAAGCAACTGCCATGTGATTGGTTGATTAGATAATTGCATTAATGAGAAATTGAACAGGTGTTCCTAATAATCCTTTAGGTGAGTGTACATACATACATACATACATATAATAAAAAAAATTGTGTGTGTAATATTTGAGAGAGAAAAACTACTGTGAATCACAAATCCAAGCACTGTGTGACCAGTGGAGCTTTGCTGGCATCTACTGGGGAAAATTTGGTACTGCACACAAACTAAATCTTACTGAAGGCTAATTTTTTAAATATCAACCTCAAATTTGGAACACAACTTATTTAGATTTATGGCTTTGATTTTCTAGCAGTTTTAGAGTGCAATATGTTTCATAAAATATATATTTGATATAAAATAAATGTTCATAAATAATTTTTATAAACCTCTATAAACTTTTTTTGTTTCACTTTTTAAACTTTTTTTTTTTACTTCAACAATAATCTGCCACGGGGCTTTAAAATGAGACCAAACAAGTCTGTCCTGCCAAGCTTCAAAATTTTATGTCAGTTTTAGAACATGGACATTTTTGTCCTCTAAGGACCTCAGAGTAACTTTTAAAATGACGCACAAGGGATAAAAACGTAAATGTAATGGCAGTGAGGTGAAAATGCGTCAGCATTACCTGTGAAGGAGAGAAAGGCAGGATTTTGACCGGTGTGCTCTTCGGGGTCATGGAGTCGTTGGGGTCTGGCGAGAGAGCGATGCGCCGGCGACTGCGGCGGCTCAGGATGGACGGAGGCGTGGCTCCACCTGGTGAGATGGGGATGAGCTCCCCTTTACTGCCCTTGCTGAGCTCCTGCAGGGTGCTTCCCTCCAGACGAAACTGCAGCAGCTCTGAGCTCTGGCTCTCCTCCGGCAGGTCGAAGTCTGACATCGTACACCAGCCCTCCAGATCCTGGTGGAAGAAACCAGTATCACTGTCAGGCCTACACTCACTTAGCAAGAGTGTTCCCAACAGAGATTTACTCACGGGATGCACTGACATCTACATTTAAAAATGTTTTTTATATATTGCTGGAAAGAGCTCGCATTCAAAACTGATGAAATGCGTACTCACTATGCAAAGAAACCAACAACTGCATGACGTCTCAAACTCGCATACTCAGTTTACATGGAACAAGCACAATAGGGCTGTCAAAATGGCTGAAAAACTAAATTTGAATGTTATAATTACTAATATTTGAATTATACTCTAATTTAAAAATTAATTTATTTTTTGTGCATTTTGGTATATTTTTGGAATATGTTAGTCTTACTGTTATCTATAAACTAGTGTGCTCCCAAACAATTACATATTTTACAGTCTCTCACTTCCGCCAATATGGATCAATGATTTTGATGACATCACGCTGCACTTCAGCTTCTCATCAGATTTTGTCCAATCAAATGCTCTCTAGAATATGAAGCCCCGCCCCTACATTAAAAATAGAAGCTGAAGCTGCTGCTAAAATCGGTCACTTGTTCACACATTTACTATTTTCTACATGGTGAATGGCACAGTGAATGGCACACTATATAGGGAACAGGGAACAATTCAGACAGTGTAAATATGCTTTCCATTGGGGCGAATGAAGTCTAGTTTCAGGTTAGTGTCACGCGAACCGCAGCAGCTCCAGTCCAGAGACACGATAGCACGGAGCGGATCATGTGATCGAGTTGGCGCAGACCAGAAAACATATACATATACAGTGGGGAGAACAAGTATTTGATACACTGCCGATTTTGCAGGTTTTCCTACTTACAAAGCATGTAGAGGTCTGTAATTTTTATCATAGGTACTCTTCAACTGTGAGAGACGGAATCTAAAACAAATCCAGAAAATCACATTGTATGATTTTTAAATAATTAATTTGCATTTTATTGCATGACATAAGTATTTGATCACCTACCAACCAGAATTCCGGCTCTCACAGACCTGTTAGTTTTTCTTTAAGAAGCCCTCCTGTTCTCAACTCACTACCTGTATTAACTGCACCTGTTTGAACTCGTTACCTGTATAAAAGACACTTGTCCACACACTCAATCAAACAGACTCCAACCTCTCCACAATGGCCAAGACCAGAGAGCTGTGTAAGGACATCAGGGATAAAATTGTAGACCTGCACAAGGCTGGGATGGGCTACAGGACAATAGGCAAGCAGCTTGGTGAGAAGGCAACAACTGTTGGCGCAATTATTAGAAAATGGAAGAAGTTCAAGATGACGGTCAATCTCCCTCGGTCTGGGGCACCATGCAAGATCTCACCTCGTGGGGCATCAATGATCATGAGGAAGGTGAGGGATCAGCCCAGAACTAAACAGCAGGACCTGGTCAATGACCTGAAGAGAGCTGGGACCACAGTCTCAAAAGAAAACCATTAGTAACACACTATGCCGTCATGGATTAAAATCATGCAGCGCACGCAAGGTCCCCCTGCTCAAGCCAGCGCATGTCCAGGCCCGTCTGAAGTTTGCCAATGACCATCTGGATGATCCAGAGGAGGAATGGGAGAAGGTCATGTGGTCTGATGAGATAAAAATAGAGCTTTTTGGTCTAAACTCCACTCGCCGTGTTTGGAGGAAGGAGGATGAGTACAACCCCAAGAACACCATCCCAACCGTGAAGCATGGAGGTGGAAACATCGTTCTTTGGGGATGCTTTTCTGCAAAGGGGACAGGACGACTGCACCGTATTGAGGGGAGGATGGATGGGGCCATGTATCGCGAGATCTTGGCCAACAACCTCCTTCCCTCAGTAAGAGCATTGAAGATGGGTCGTGGCTGGGTCTTCCAGCATGACAACGACCCGAAACACACAGCCAGGGCAACTAAGGAGTGGCTCCGTAAGAAGCATCTCAAGGTCCTGGAGTCTCCAGACCTGAACCCAATAGAAAATCTTTGGAGGGAGCTGAAAGTCCATATTGCCCAGCGACAGCCCCAAAACCTGAAGGATCTGGAGAAGGTCTGTATGGAGGAGTGGGCCAAAATCCCTGCTGCAGTGTGTGCAAACCTGGTCAAGAACTACAGGAAACGTATGATCTCTGTAATTGCAAACAAAGGTTTCTGTACCAAATATTAAGTTCTGCTTTTCTGATGTATCAAATACTTATATCATGCAATAAAATGCAAATTAATTACTTAAAAATCATACAATGTGATTTTCTGGATTTTTGTTTTAGATTCCGTCACTCACAGTTGAAGTGTACCTATGATAAAAATGACAGACTTCTACATGCTTTGTAAGTGGGCAAACCTGCAAAATCGGCAGTGTATCAAATACTTGTTCTCCCCACTGTATGTACGTACGTACGTACGTACGTACGTACATATATACACATACACACATATATACATACATATATATATATACACACATATATATGTATATATATATATATATATGTATATATGTATGTATATATGTGTGTGTGTGTGTGTGTGTACACAGAATGCTGTATTTTAAAGTGATGAAGGAGATTAGGAGGAAACTGCGGCTTTACTGAGATCAACGGCTCTGAGCTATACGCATATGTACAGCTGGCTAATGAGAGCTCTGTAATCTGGGTCTGTATAAAAGGTGTTTATTGTGAGAACGGCACACTTGGCATTGCTCGAGGATCCGGGTGAGAACGCGTCTGCAAACAGCGGCAAGTTTGACAAGAGTGACGAAAGGGGATGGTTAGGGGTGTGTTTTATGCAAATGACTAACCTTGTGCGTGCACGCAGCTGCTCATTTAGAATACTCCAGATTCACTAACATCAGAACGAGTTTAAGAACAAATTCACGTGCGTACAAATGCTTTGTGAATCAGGCGGAGATAACCAAATAATCCACACAATTATTAGTGAATGAGACCCATTGTATTTTCACAATAGTGTGCATTAAAAAAAGCAAGCCCTAATCTTAACCTTATAGTAAGTACATGTAGTTAATTAACATCATGCAGTACTTAGTTGTGCAAGTACAAGAGCCCTGAAGGTGTGCTGTGGTCTCTGGCACCAATGTGTTAGCAACAGGTCCTTCAAGTCCTGTGGGTTGTGAGGTGGAGCCACTGTGGATCAAACTGGTTTGTCCAGCACATCCCACAGATGCTCGATTGGACTGAGATCTGGGGAATGGACCACTTGCACTGAGCTTCATGACGCACTTCCGTTTTGAAATAGTACATCTCACTTATTTCCGGTTATATATATATTTTCCATGTCACTTCCATGTCATCGAGTTGACTAAATGCCACCTAAAACGAGTGTCCGCAAGAAGATTGAAAATGTCCAGATTTTTATGACAGGAGAAGAGATATTCTGATGATTACCATGTACAGAATTTTCCAAACTCAACAGAACGAAGTTTTAATCCAACCAAGCCGATCTGAGAAAGCAGCGGTTGGTAAACATACGCTATTATTTCACCACAGGGTGTCAGTGCTCGTCTAAACTAGTGACCATGATGCTGAAGTGTGTGAGACCTGATGAATACCAACCTTTATTTATTTAGATTAAATATTTTAATCACTATTGTCATTTTTCCATTATCAATCCTTTTACTGTATGTAATATACAGGTTTATGCCCAAAATGCTTAAATAATACTCAAAGTAGTTGACTCATTCTCCTCTACGCTGTGTGCGTTACTGTTTAAGATTAATTAAATATTTAACATCGTTACATTTAAGGCACGTTCCGCTCGCTCGCTTCATTGTTTTAATCAATTGGCAGCAGGGATGGGCGATGTCTTATCGTTTGCGATATATCGGTAAAAATTCTCCCCACGATAAGAATTAGTCTTCCCGCGATAATAACAATAGTTGATGACGCGACCCATTCGCAACTCACGTGCAGAGCGAAAACAACTATGGCGGAAGCTGTGGAGGAGTTTACCACTAAACGAGGAGCTAATCTGGAACCTGTACACACAGATGTATTTTCACTCGCTGAGCACTTGGACTGAGCACTTGAGAGATTCGCTCTTTGTCAAGCGATCCGTAAAGCGCGCTATTTCAGTTCATCTCAGTGAATTTTTCGGTTTAACTTGAAATATATTAGGCTACTGTTGTACAGTAGATTTAATTATTATTATTACTACAAACCTGATTCCAAAAAAGTTGGGACACTGTGCAAATTGTGAATAAAAACAGAATGCAATGATGTGGAAGTTTCAAATTTCAATATTTTATTCAGAATACAACATAGATGACATATCAAATGTTTAAACTGAGAAAATGTATCATTTTAAGGGAAAAATAAGTTGATTTTAAATTTCATGGCATCAACACATCTCAAAAAAGTTGGGACAAGGCCATGTTTACCACTGTGTGGCATCCCCTCTTCTTTTTATAACAGTTTGCAAACGTCTGGGGACTGAGGAGACAAGTTGCTCAAGTTTACGAATAGGAATGTTGTCCCATTCTTGTCTAATACAGGCTTCTAGTTGCTCAACTGTCTTAGGTCTTCTTTGTCGCATCTTCCTCTTTGTGATGCGCCAAATGTTTTCTATGGGTGAAAGATCTGGACTGCAGGCTGGCCATTTCAGTACCCGGATCCTTCTTCTACGCAGCCATGATGTTGTAATTGATGCAGTATGTGGTCTGGCATTGTCATGTTGGAAAATGCAAGGTCTTCCCTGAAAGAGACGACGCCTGGATGGAGCATATGTTGTTCTAGAACTTGGATATACCTTTCAGCATTGATGGTGCCTTTCCAGATGTGTAAGCTGCCCATGCCACACGCACTCATGCAACCCCATACCATCAGAGATGCAGGCTTCTGAACTGAGCGCTGAGAACAACTTGGGTTGTCCTTGTCCTCTTTAGTCCAGATGACATGGCGTCCCAGTTTTCCAAAAAGAACTTCAAATTTTGATTCGTCTGACCACAGAACAGTTTTCCACTTTGCCACAGTCCATTTTAAATGAGCCTTGGCCCAGAGAAAACGCCTGCGCTTCTGGATCATGTTTAGATATGGCTTCTTTTTTGACCTATAGAGTTTTAGCCGGCAACGGTGAATGGCACGGTGGATTGTGTTCACCGACAATGTTTTCTGGAAGTATTCCTGAGCCCATGTTGTGATTTCCATTACAGTAGCATTCCTGTATGTGATGCAGTGCCGTCTAAGGGCCCGAAGATCACGGGCATCCAGTATGGTTTTCCGGCCTTGACCCTTACACGCACAGAGATTGTTCCAGATTCTCTGAATCTTTGGATGATATTATGCACTGTAGATGATAATAACTTCAAACTCTTTGCAATTTTTCTCTGAGAAACTCCTTTCTGATATTGCTCCACTATTTTTCGCCGCAGCATTGGGGGAATTGGTGATCCTCTGCCCATCTTGACTTCTGAGAGACACTGCCACTCTGAGAGGCTCTTTTTATACCCAATCATGTTGCCAATTGACCTAATAAGTTGCAAATTGGTCCTCCAGCTGTTCCTTATATGTACATTTAACTTTTCCGGCCTCTTATTGCTACCTGTCCCAACTTTTTTGGAATGTGTAGCTCTCATGAAATCCAAAATGAGCCAATATTTGGCATGACATTTCAAAATGTCTCACTTGCAACATCTGATATGTTATCTATATTCTATTGTGAATAAAATATAAGTTTATGAGATTTGTAAATTATTGCATTCCTTTTTTATTCACAATTTGTACAGTGTCCCAACTTTTTTGGAATCGGGTTTGTATTTTCTACATGGTGAATGGCACATAGTGCACTATATAGGGGATAGGGAACGATTTAGACTGTAAATGCGCTTTCCATTGGGGCGAATGAAGTCTGGTTTCACGTTAGCATCACGTGAACGATTATTATTATTATTATTATTATTTTTATTGTGCGTAGAGGGTTATTTATTTTTCACTTGATCTTTTAATAAACAATGTTTACTTTTAAACATCATGTAGCCTTCAAATGTTTATATGAATTACTTACTTATAAAACGATCACCATCATGAATAATAAACTCACTGAATTGAATTTAATATTTATTTCAAACAGTTAAATAAAATAGTAAAACAGTTCCAACAGATTTTGCTGTGGTACCGAAATTGGTAAAATTTTAATGGTATTGGTACCGACTACTGGAATTTTGGTATCGTGACATCCCTTAACCATCATTCAAATTTTGTGTGACTTGTGCCACAGACAGTAGACCTTCTGTTGGCTCGGACCAGACAGGATAGCCATTGCTCTCGTGCATCAATGAGCCTTGGCCGCCCAACACCCTTTCACCAGTTTGTGGTTCGTCCCTCCTCGGACACTGTTAGTAAATTCTCACCACTGCTGACCGGGAGCAACACACAAGCCTCTGACGCCTTGCCATAACAATTTGGCCCTATAACTTTATTCCTGCCCATTTCTCCTGTATCCAACACATTGATTACGGGAACTGATTGTTTGCTGACCATCTAATCTACCTAGAGCTTAATATGAGGCCTTGTTAGGAGATGATCAATGATATTTGCGTCATCTGAGTGGTTATAATGTTTTGGCTCATATACTATGTTGTTTTTAGGGTTTAACTCACCCCGTCCATGAGCTCCATCACCTCCTTTAGCGTTGGGGCCGCTGATGGAGAGAGGAATCCAGAGCTGTCCATCACCCAAGTGGACACGTTAGAGTCTCCACCTTCACTTTTGGGGGTTGTTGGAGCTTTTGGTGTCTTGGGAGAAGCAGTTTTCTGTGGAGCAGTGGCGACTTTCTCCTGTGCTTCAGGATCCTGGAAATAAACAAGTGTGTAAGTCATATGCTTATTTGTTAAAGGGTTAGTTCACCCAAAAATGAAATTTCTGTCATTAATTCCTCACCCTCATGTCGTTCCAAACCCACAAGACCTTCGTTCATCTTCAGAACACAAATTAAGATTTTTTGATTCGTAAATAGCGTCAGAGACTGACACGGAAGAGAAGAAATTGTTGAATAAAGTTGTTATTTTTGGGTTTTTTTGCATACTAAAAGTATTCTCGCCGCTTCATAACATTAAGGTTGAACCACTGGAGTCACATGGACTATTTTAACAATTTCTTTACTACCTTTCTGGACTTTGAAAGTGTTAATTAAATTGCTGTCTATGGAGGGGTCAGAGAGCTCTCAGATTTCATCAAAAAGATCTTCATTTGTGTTCTGAAGATGAACGAAGGTCTTACGGGTTTGGAACGACATGAGGGAGAGGAATTAATGACAGAATTTTCAGTTTTGGGTGAACTAACCCTTTAAAAATCATCAAATTTTTAAAAACAGAACTGGTTCTAAATAGGATGTCAGAAACAGGCCTACAACTGACTGTGTAATATTTTAAAGACTTTGTTATTAAAATCAGAATGTTTTCATGTTTATACCCGCTTTAAGACTTCGCCTGGTAGTCCCTCACTGGCTCCATCATAGCAAAACTCCACCTACAAAACACAAATCATCAGCATTAAACTGAAAACCTGACCAATGCTTATAATGTGCACTCAGAAACACGGCTGAAAGTACCTGCTGTTGTCCGGTCTCTTCAGACGCCAGCTCTTCACCGTCCGTCTGCTGGAGCACATGAAGTGTGGTGTCCACACCGGTGTAAAAACCCGTCTCCACCTTACGCTTGATGGTAGAGTTCCAGTGGTTTTTCACAGCATTGTCTGTTCTGAAAAAAAATATACGCAAAAATATACTCAATTTTACATATACCAGACATCTATCAACTTCCAGACCCCTTCATGCCATTATATTCAGCAAGTAAAAGGCCTTTTAGTGTAACTGCACCTTCAGGCCAGTTATTTCTATAAAGTAAAACTTTTACGTTGTTAGCAATATTCAAGACGAACACTTACTGGACTGAAGCAACCTATGCTTCCTTCATTATCCATGTTCACATTTGAACATGAAAAATCATGTGCGAGTCTTTTGAGGTTTATTTGTTCATCTCTCAATCATCATTGTATTGCATTGCATTGTTTAAAACTACAGAGCTTAGATCATAAAACTAAGCATTTAAAGGTGCAGTGTGTAGTATTTATGAGGATCTATTGACAGAAATGCAATATAATATACATAACTATGTTTTCAGTGGTGTATAAAGACCTTACATAATGAACCGTTATGTTTTTATTACCTTAGAATGAGCCATTTCTATCTACACACACTGCAGGTCCCCTTACGGTGAAGTCGCCATTTTGTGCCGCCATGTTTCTACAGTAGCCCTAAACGGACAAACTTCTCTACAGAGCGCTAGCTACTCTCTGCTGTCTCAGACGACGACATCTTTGTCCTGTGTCAGCCACCGTAGCTTCTCTATGTGCTTCGAAAGGGAGGGGTGAGCGGTTGCAATTCACAACCTCACCGCTAGATGCCACTAAAATTTACACACTGCACCCTTAAGTATCATCTAGCTACGACTTATTATTGGCAGATATAGAGTTGGCAGATATATCTCTTTCTCGAAATGTGTACATGGATTTTTTTTTTCCAATAATTTGTTGATTATTATGGCATATTTATCTAAATGTGTTCTGTTTTTCTAACTCTTGCAAGTGTAATGATACAAATAATTAAAATCTTGCCTTTATAACAATGTGAAACCTCTGTCACTGTTGTACCGTACTTAAAATGTACCTAGTCTTTTTATTTCTGCTATTCCTCAGTGCAGAATGAGGGTGAAGAAGCTGAAACAACCTCCTCCCAAGAAAACACCATTGGAAGATCTCCTTGAAGGGACTTTTTGAGGCTTTGTTTTAAAATTTCAATTGAGTTATTATTTGACAAAATATATATTTAAATTTTACAAAGAAATATGCAGAATTCTGTCTGAGAAATAAAAGGACACTTTCATTTTAAAATTTGTCTTAAATCCCATTTTGTTAAAAAAAAATCGTGAGAAAATCGTATCGTCAAATTAGTATCGTGAATGAATTGTTACATCCCTATACTCGTGCACTGTGTGATAAGTTGTGTGCCCGCGTCTCACAGCGCACGAATACGCTTCACATCTTCCTGAGCTTGCACGGACATATTCACACAAAATTATGTCAAATTGCCCGTCTTGTCAAGTATCATTGCAAACATAGTTGGTTATGTCTTAAGTGAGCGTAAACATGTGAGATAAGATGCATGTGTAACAGTATATTGGATCCGTGAGGCTCAGTGACAGCAGCCTAATATTCCTGTTTTTATGTTAATCAAACAAAAGACAGAAAAGAAAAAGATAACTTTAAGGAGGATTAATCTATATTTATACTATGCAGTGATATTTTACATTTGATTGCCATTTCTGTACCTGAAAATCTAGTTTAGACCTAAATGAAAAACCTAAAAAGAACTGTTAATTTCATTTGTGTACGTTTGCTATGTTGTATTTATTTGTGCTATTGCTCGTAAATTTGATTATTTGTTAGGTTACATGGATCAAAAACAACTAAAACAATAACAATAACAAGGCCTATTTTTTTTAATTTTTATTTTATTTACTTATTACGTTTTTTTGTGGTGGTGACCGGGCAAACGTTTTTAAAAAAAAAAAAAAAAAAAATATCTTATTAAATTTACATTATAAGCATCATAATTTCATCTCACCTTTTGGCCACATATACATTTTATACACATATATATATATATATATATATATGCGCATCTGGACCAAATTGCATATTTTTGCTCAGTTTGGGTCTCTAAATAAAACTTAAGTGCATATTCTTACTATATCAGACTATATGAGCCATAAAAGCCTGATTATAAAAAAAAAAGCCTTAAGATTATCAAATATGATACGCAAACAAAAAACATAATAAACTGTTCCATTTAAATCAATTCATTTTTCCTGCCTATTATTTCATGTCAAGTTTTACAGGGTTAAAAGCCAAGTAGGCGACTAGTTGTTCTGAAAGCCTACCGACTAGTCGATTATGAAAGTAGATTGTTTTGGGAATCTCTCAGATATACAGTATATTTAGAGTGTGCTCACCTTCCAGGCAGCAGTTTGGCGATCTCAGCCCAGCGGTTTCCCAGCACACAATGAGCCTTGTAGATGATGAGATCCTCCTCTGGCGTCCAAGAGGACTTCTTGACGTCTGGATTGAGGTGGTTGTGCCAGCGCTCCCGGCACTGCTTTCCCAGACGGCCCTTCAGGTGCTTGGCCACCATCGCCCACTGCTTGTTGCCGTACTTTTTCACCAGCTCAATCACCTAGACACACAACACGTTCAAGCATGGCATCCCACACATTTCTATGGCTACTCTGATTGCTCAGGATTACTGGTTAAGAAATTGCTGTGTGGATTTCCATTTGTATGATAAACACAATCTTTAAAGTGCCCCTGTTATGCTTTTTGGGGTATTATCTTTCATGTGGTGTGTAATAGAGCTGTTTGTGACTGTAAAAGGTCTGCAAAGTTTCAAAGATCAAAGTGCAGATAAATGGAGTTTTTGTCTCCTATAATTCTATATAAGAATCGAGTCGTCAGTAATTCCAGTCTCACTTCCTGCTGAATCTATGTAGGTTTGTAACAGATTTGCATAATGCCAGTCTATGGTCTTCATTGGCTGTCATGAACAACGTCTACTTTGCCCCTCAAGCGCTGTAGTTGTAGCTGAGACTGGAAGAGTTTGGTTGGTGTTGTTCATGTGGAGAAGACGCTGTTTCTGCTGCCAAAGCAAATCCACTTTGATGAGATTGAGACGGTAAAACCCACACCATTGTTCAAAATGCTGTGTATCAAGTGCTGAGGAAGAGCTGAAATTCACATATACGTTTAGTTTCTGACACATGCTGCAGAAGTTGACCAATCTCAACAGATTAGTGTTGTCAAAAGTACCGACTTCAGTACCTAGTCAGTACAGAAATTTTAAAAATGTGACGCTTTGAGCGCTGTTGAGCGGAATCGTGAACACCTGTGACTGGCCATTGCGCTCACGCGCTCATCAAACATGTCTGTGATTGGCTACAATGATCAACGCTTCAAAAACATGTTGTAAATATACATCAGTGACGCTTTTCACAGAGCGCTTAGAGAGATACACACGGGAGCGTTTGAATGCAGGCGTCTATCAGTGGACTGGTCCGCTGAACGACACCTGCTTGTGCTTTCAAACGCTCCCGTTTTTCAAAACACTTTCAAACACTTCCGTGTGCTTTCAAACGGTCCTGTGCGTTGATCATTGTAGCCAATCACAGACATGTTTGATGAGCGCGTGAGCACAATGGCCAGTCAGAGGTGTTTACGATTCCGCTCAACAGACTTGGTCTGAATTTCAGACTTGGTCCCAAAGTCGGTACTTTTGACAACACTAAAACAGACTGGGCCATCTGACCAATCAGAGCAGAGCAGGCTCTCGGAAAGGCGGGGTTTAGAGAGACCGAATCCTTGATTGAACCGTTTCAGACACTGAGAGAAAAGAGCTGATGCTGCAATGGATATTATGAGAAGATGAAAGTGTTTTTGACCTTGGATGCATGTAAACTTATTGTAGGAGACAGCAAAACAAATTTATACATTAAAAAAAAAAAAAAAAAAAAATTGCATAATAGGGACACTTTAATTAATAGACAAATAAGATTTAAGTACAAAATGGGAAACTAGAAAAATGTATTAAAATATACTGTATACTACAGATGTCATGTTCATGACAACATTTTATGGACTTTTCCCAGCTTGTAAATCACATTTTTAACCCCCACATTGTGTTCCGGTCATTTTGACCAGGAGAGGATTTTCTTTTTCCCAAAAAAGCTAGTTAAAGTTAACGCATTGGACCAGGGCCGTCGCTAGTGGGGTGAAAGGTGGTGACAATTATAGGGGCCCCAACAGAGTATGTGAGCGGATTGGACTGGGAGCGGAGCGGCGTGATTTTGAGTGGAGTGAGGAGTGGATTTTTTTTAAAAGTCAGAGCGTCGTGGTTTTCACTCGCTCCGAGAGCACTCCACTACCGCTCCATCACGAGTACAATTCATGCCAACGGCCCATAATATAACTGCATTTTTAGCCAGAACGCACACGTTAAATACATTTAACTTACGGATGCGCCGATCCGATACGGCATTATTTGCCGGATTGGGTATCGGTCAGACAGGACCGATCCAAATCCGATACTGTGCGTATACTATTCTGTGTTATTATTAAGCCCCAGTGCCCCACAAAGGGCACAAAAACATTATAAAGCATCATCAACTCTCCGTGCACTATATTAAGTGTTCTGAAGCCATTCCATAGTTTAATGTGAGGTATAGATTAATATTTAAGTCATTTAAATTCAAGTTCACGTGAATGCTTCCCTCAGCTGCGTCTGTCAGTCATTCTCCATTCAGCTTTCAAACTGCGTGTCGCGTTCGGTTACGACAGTCAACACGATGAAACTCTCAAAGATGATTCAATGTTTCTGTTATTATGCTTGATCTGTAGATAACGCTCTATGGTTTCGCATAAAATCACTACCTTGCTGGACTTTATTGCTGCTAAATCGTGTTACTTTCTACCGGGTGTCTGTTAGATCACAACACTGGACTAGAGATTGTATTCTTCACACGCACGGTAACTGAAATTTTAAACTGTTAAAAGAAAAGACTCAATAAAATATTCCATAGATAGACACACTATGCGTCGATATCTCTTCCCTTTGTGTTTTGAACTTTTCAATGCAGACGGAGTGACTCCATGTTGCTTCAAGCGCATCATCCTGCGCACGGGATGTGCATACGTGCTCTGTATTGGAGCCTTTCGTATTATAATGCTTTTGCGCTATGAAAGATTATTAATAGCCTTTCTTGTTCTGTCCTATCTATAATATGTTGCTGCCTCATTAAAAAGCTGCGCTATACATTTAAAATAAATGTCTTTTAATTTCTTAGTATATAGGCCCTATTTCTATAAATATATTTACTTGTTTTTCATGAATGTATTTTACAACAATGTGTAACATTTTACCAGATTTAGTGCTACACTTATTCACTTTTATTTGTTCCCACTAAATGTTTAGATTTTATACAACTGTGCACTCACAATTTTTCTAGTCACTTTTGCTGCTGAATTATCCACCATCTAGTTTATAGTAGTATTTTTGTCAGATTGTGATTATATATTTTTTTTAATATGTTGTTTTTCTTTATAATGAAGTTGTCTGTATTTAGTAGATTGTGTTTAACACACAAAAGAGTGATTATCAGTTCAACACACTGAGGTATAGAAAATCCCTCTAAAAATGGTTTAGTCTGATGGTTAATTAGTGAACAGAACCAATCAGAGTTGAGGCTGCTCCGAGAACAATTGAAGTTAGAAAAAGTTACAGTGGAAGTGAAACTGACTGAAAATGTCAGGAAAAAAAATCTGGTACCAGTAACGTCATGAAAAGGAGAGGGAGGCCAGGAAAATTGCTTAATCAGTCAATCAAAACGTTCTTTAACATGACAGGTTAGTGCACTGTAACCAGGGAGTCAATGTGATGGGTGTCATGCCCCGATAGGACACCTAAAAGAGCCGCCGCCCGTGCACTCCGGTACTCTCACACCACCCGAACGATTATGTGCTCAAAGTCCCCGTCTTTTGCGCTATTGTGTAGTTTGTTGGTTTGTATAACATGCAGAAAAATAGATATGCGTGTCAAAAGGATTACAGACTTGCCAGCTGCTGATGTGATATTTTTAACAATACTGTCAAGAAAACTCATTGCTATTGATGGATAAAGCTAATAAATGTATTTAATAAAATAGCACATTATCCTAATCAAGGATTTTGATACAATATTTATATACAACTTTGCATAGGCTATAAAATGAGTAAAAGCAATAACCTTTATTTGCATTTATTTATTTGTCTGTTTTGCACCAGATGTGGGCCTCCATGCCTATATCTAATCAGCCCACTGTATATGATATGAGTGGAGAGCATTGAGGACACACAAAGGCCCTTGCTACGGCCCTGCATTGGACTAAAACTTAATGACTTTGCTCACGCAGAGACTTATATTAAAAAAAAATTAAAAAATAAATAAATAATAATAATTATATATATATATATATATATATATATATATATATATAATTTTTGTGGTTCTCCCCTACCTACAATTGGTGTTCCTGGTCAAAAATTATGACCTACAAAAAATTGCTTATAAATCCCTCTTTATGCTATTGCCAAATATTAGATTCAGTGTTTTTGTCAACTTTATTACAGGTTTTGTAGTGCATCTTGGAACTGATTTATCGCAGGGTTTCTTGATCGGAGCTTATGCAATCAGTGTTTAAGCGAAAAAAAAGTTCAAAAACTGAGGTGCATAAGCTCAGATCATCAAGGTTGACAAAAAAGACTGAATCCAATATTTGGTGATAAAGCATAATGAGAGGTTTATAAGCTATTTAAAAGGCCAGTGAACACCAAATTAGGTAAAGGATTTTCAACAGCAAGGGGGTAAATTACAGGATCATAGGAAGCCTGAATGTGGATTGCAATATAAAATAACTTGTGTGTGAATTAGATGCTGCGATTAAGAGACTTTTTGGTGAAAACACACCTTCTCATCCTCCTCTTTGGTCCAGGGTCCTTTGACAAGATCAGGATCCAAAACTTTGAACCAGCGATGCTGACACTGATGCTCTGATCGGCTCTTTATGTTAAAAACATGGACACTTTTAAGGCACATTAACATGGAGATTTTAATGTGGAGACGCAAAGGTTTGATAGAACAACAAAGCAAGGAATATCTCATCATTGAGGTAAACATACTTACAGGTAAAAAGCCAGAAATGTATTTCCAATCATTTGGTCCAACGTTCAGCACCAATTTCCGCAGCTTATCATCCTGAAAAAAGCCAATAAAAGCATATACCATGTTTCATTTTTGACAAAGAGCTTTCTGACTGAAGCTGGAGACCATGCAACAGTAAAAAGGTGTATTTAATCTCTCATCAGATCAATTTTACCCATGCAAAGTAAAAAAAAAACCAAAGTACCAGAATCTACATGATTTGAGCAGTTTAAGCATTTAAATAGCATCTTACTAAGACATATTATTGGGAGATATATAGGGCCCTATTTTAACGATCTGAGCGCATGGTCTGAAGCGCACGGCGCAGGTGCACTAAGGGCGTGTCCGAATCCACTTTTGCTAGTTTAACGATGGGAAAAACGGTCGTCGCACCAGGCGCATGGTCCAAAAGGGTTGTACCTAGTCTCTTAATGAGTCATGGGTGTGTTTTGGGCGTAACGTGCAATAAACCAATCAGAGTCTCATCTCCCATTCCCTTTAAAAGCCAGTTGTGCTTGCACCATGGCAGATTCGCTATTTACATGGCGGAATTTGCGAGCGGAAAGACTGAACGCTTCTCCAGAGAGGAATCCTTTTATTTTTAATATTTGGCATGTGTGTTTGCTGCTGTGTGTGTAATAAGCAGAGTGTACGTGTGTCGTGCACCCGCTTATAGGCACATATTACTAACACACCCTTTAAATAACAACAAATACTGCACTATTGACTTTAGAGCAGGTTTGTGTTGGTCAGTGGCGCAGTCGTTTTCAGTTCCTCAAAATAGCAACGCGCCAACAATGCTCCTGAACACACCTGGTTTTCAGACCAGCACGCCCATGGGTGAACAGATGGGCACGAGTGCATTTGATATTTAAACAACGTGGCGCTGGACGTGAAAATGATAACTGCGTCGGGCTGAAACTAGAAAAAAAACACTTGCGTCGCGCCTGGCGTCACCCTTAGACTGAAGACTGATATTTGTATGCGTTTTATGTAATTAATCTGCTATACTGATAAAAATCTCAATGATTTAGTCTTTTGAAGACTTCTTATTCATATATAAACTTGTGAACACAGCATGTTTGAGCTTTCCTTTTATCATATTTGATGTGCGTTTATCGGTGTTTATAGGTGTAAACATTAATCTGATGGTTTTGGAGGGACATGAAAGCGAGTAAATGACAGCATTTTCACTTTTGGGTGAACTATCCCTTTATCAGTCCAAAAAGAGAAACAAAATCTGGAAAACATGCTACAGGTGTCACACATTTAGTAGTTTTGCTGTGTTCAGTCTTTCGTTTTTATGCGCTTCATAATGTGAAGTGGTTTTGTATAATTTGGTGATGTATGTTACTATCTAAGATTTCGGCAATGCAAGACCTCCAAACCAAGTAATGCCTGTGTTAATATGAGCACATACCTCCTCCTGGGTCCACTTCACTTTCACCTTCCCACAATCCTTCTGATCGGCTACATCGGAGTCTGTGTCCTGACACATGGCCTCTTCCTCATCCTCACTGTTCACACACACAGACATGGATGTTAAGGGCTGGGAAAACATCACTGTCCACAGATCAGCAAACACTGGCAACAATGTGTTGAGGTACACTGACACCATTAGACAGGGCAGTGCGTGTACATCTGGCCTTGTGTGTGTTTGCCAGATAATGCTCATCAAAAATAACGTTAGATGAAAATCTCAGCATCATGTTTAACTATAGCAGTGACAATAAAAACACTTTCAGGGATCAAGAATGGAGCAAATGTAAACCATCACCTTCAGATACTCTAATATCCTCAATGCATATGTCAGTTTGTATCCAAACTTACAAATTGCAATGGTTTGGCTTAGTCAGTGACATTGCAAACACTGTCTGACTGTAAATGGCTCGGTATAATGCTGAAGTCGCGCGACTCTCTTTGTGCTCTTATATTAGGCGGGTTCAATGCATCGTTCACAAACTTCATGTCAACAATCTCTACAAGCCCAATCATTATTCTGAATGCATCTCATTCATTCTCATTTTCTTGCCCTAAAGTAAAATACTATCCCGCAATCATATTAAGCATACGAGAATAATAAACGTTGTGTACTTACCCGCGCGCCCACCACGACATTTCCCTAATGTTTTATCAAAACGCACCAATAAAACCTTTACGAGGACACAGCACATGCAGCACACAAACGCAAAAACATCTGTGATGTTAATGAGATGGTCAATCAGATACAGTAAGCGCTTTCATTAAAGAGCGCGCAACAACTCGCCAGCTAAACATCTATAGCTGCGCGCCCAAGTTTCTATCTCGCGCTTCTTTTTCTTAGCCATTCCCGCGAGTGACGTCAGCGAACACACGCTGCGCGCGCAGCTTCTTGAGCTCAGGACGCAGTGCGTGCGCGCTCGGATACACATGGACGCGCTTCTCTAAAAAAAAAAAAAAAAAGTTTTGTTGAAAAAAAAAATGTATGTTGTAAATCACACCAAAGCGATAAAAAATGTTTTAATGTACTTTAAAATTAAGTCAGAAAAATATATTGTAAGTATTTGTTTTGAATATAATTTATAAATCACTGATCATTTAATTGTTTAAAATCGAAACATGCAGTCCAAAATATGTTAGAAAAGAGTAATTCTATGTTTATATAATTTAGTTTTACAGTGTTTAATTAAGCCTAAAAATCATTCATGATTAGTTTTGTGTCGTTCGTGAAATAATTTTTTTTACGTTACAAATGACCAGACGCTGAAAACTCATTTCTCATTTCTAAACTCATTTAGTTTATCTTCGATTATAACCTAACTTTAATTTTTCTTTTATTTACATTATTATTATAACGATCAAAGATTGCGTACGTATTAGTAATGTTCGATTCTTGAACGAGTCGTTCTTTTGAACCGGTTCATTGAAACGAACTGTCCGAAAGAACCGGTTCGCGGAAATGAATCGGACTTTACATCACTATGTTGACGTGTTCGGAGAATTTAGCTATTGAAAATATCATTTTAATTTTACGCCCCTCAGGTGAACGAAATGACTTGAATAAAGATTAGTTAATTCTGCTGAATGAGATCAAGTCAAAAAGACCGGATCACTAGACTAACGAACCAATAGTTGGAGAACTAGGTTAATGTCCCAATCAAGCACAGCTATAAATGCAAGCTGAGTCCAATTAACACCACACTTTCCTGATGGATTCAGGACGGGAAAGATCTGGTAAAGTCCCAGTGCTTATTTTGATGTTTTAAGTGAAATCTAACCGTACTTTTTCAATAGTAAGATGTAAACGCTTAATTAAACACTGCTTGTTTTGTAGAGCTGGCCCGGAGCTGTGAGGGCCCATCACTGTCTGACTTTGACAGAGGTTTTTGTACAGACCAGAGTCTATCCTTATCAGCGGTTTCAGCTGACGGGTTCCTGAGACCATGTAAAGGCGTTGTGCTGGAGTATTCAGAGCCCAACCTGTGTCTGAACTACTCCACGAGTCTTCTATCGCCTTTAGTGGCCCTCAACAAGAACGTTCTCTCTCCATGCAACACCTTGAGCACAGCGCTGAGCAGTCCAGTGCAAGGCAAGTCCTCCACACAGGGTTGCCAACTGTCGTGTCGTGAATCGTCCCGTATTTAAGGCATCAATGAAGCGTTCCGTATGAAAGCCATACGGAACGCAGTTTGTCCCGTATATTCAGGCATACACTCTAAATTGAGACAAATCATTGTTTGATTTGCGAACTTAGCCGTTCGTGGAAGGCTTTAAGACCCAGCAGAATCCTGTGCTGGCTGGTCGCTCCCGCTTCACAGCGAGTGGCTCGGCAAATCCCTTTCACTGTTTTTTGATTTCGGCAAAGTGATCATTGTTTATGATGAGTTATGATGAATGAGTCCAACGTTCAGCTATGCAAGAAAACACGCACTCTCCCTGAGGGAAGACGTCTTTCACTATTGTAAGTTAATGTTAAATAGAGAAATTGTGACCATTGAAAATGTGTACCAATTTACTCATGGAGCCACACTGAGATCCCTATATCTCTGGAAATTATCGAGCCTTAAATTAAGAAACCAAAAGTAAAAAGCGTTTTAAGAATTAGAATCTAAAAGGATATTAAGGTATCTTCAAAATTAGTTACAGGCGTGCAAACTTTGATCAAAAAACACAAGTGCTTTTTCCCATTTTTGAACTGTCACCGTTGGCATATAATGCAACAAAGATTGCTGAAGTCAACAGATTTACCTAATAGACCTGCAATCTCTGTGTAAAAATAATGATGCTGCCATCTTTCTAAAGTCATTTTTACACCCCTGTGAAAAATGTCATTCTGACCCCCACTACAAAATATTGAATTACTCAGTAAATATACATCCATCACACTTAATATTGTAAAAATTAACAATTTGAGCTGGGAAAGTTTCTGAAATTTGGTTGATTTTGACACGGAATGACCCAAATGTGTTTGTCTGAGAGCCTTTTATACACATACTTAACTGCAGATACGGAAATGACATACACTGTGTGGTACAGTACAAATATTTTGAGTCCCTTATTTTCCTATAAAGAACCACGGTTGTCCCTTTTCTTTTCCAGAAGTTGGCAACCCTACCTCCACACCCTATGAGAGAGCGAGAGTTCAAAAGCCCGTCCTGGCCAGCTCGCTGGACCTGTCCTGCGTCGACCTGACCTCCACCCACCCATCATGGGAAGTGTCCCTTGTGAAGGCCATAGTCGAGAGCCCAAAGTCATGTTTGGAGTCCACGTGGAGTCCTATTCACCCCCCGGCGCCTCCTGAGATCTCACTGATGTGGTCCGGGACGTCACCTCACCCTAACGTTTCAGAAGAGCTTCAGCGCTCTTGGAGGGAAATGGTCCGGCAGGGATCTGGTCAAGCTCCTGTAATCTCAGATCTCAGAGGGGAACAGAGTTCATCCAACCTGGCCATTTGATAGACACCCTGTTTTAGGTATGAATGTGGCCTAATACTGATCCTTAAAGTAATGAAAGCTTGTTCTAACCTTCTGCTTTGTTTTACAGATGATGTGATGCTTACTAGAACAGCACCTGTGATTTATGTAAATGTATTTGTACTATAAATGTATTTATAGAAGGTTTTTGAAATGCCTTGTATTCATCATAAATGCATGTCACAAAGAATCTGCTGAAGATAATCAGTGTTGGGGGTGAGTGTTAGCTTCACATTGCAAAAAAAGGGAAATAAAAGATTCTTACTATATTGTCTTGCGTTCTTACCTCAATATTTACTTAAAGCTAAATTATTTGATAAAGATATTAAGTATTGATTTCTGGGGGGAAAAAAAACATCAATTACACAAGTTTATGCTTAAAACCACAAAAAAAAAAATCTGCCAATGGGTTCAAAAATAAACTTAGGGAAACCCATATTTTTCAATTATTCAGAAAGCAAGACTTAAAGGGATAGTTCAACCAAAAATAAAAATTACTTCCCCTCAAGCCATCCTAGGTGTATATGACATTCTTCTTTCAGACGAATACAATCAGAGTTATATTAAATGTTCTGGCTCTTCCAAGCTTTATGATGGCATTGAATGGGACCCCAAAATTTTAAGCCTAAAAAAGTGCATCCATCCATTATAAAACTCCAGGGGGTTAATAAAGGCCTTCTGAAGTGATGCGTTTCAGTAAGAAAAATAACCATATTTAAAACCTTATAAATAAAATATCTAGCTTCCGGCGGACCGCCTTCTGTGTTCAACTTACGGAAAAAACGCAAATGATGCATGACGTCGGATGTAGCGTAAGCGTTTTAAACTGCGAGAGGCGTTACACTTTCTTTGTAAGTTGAATACGGAAGGCGGTCTGGCGGAAGCTACATATTTTACTTTATAAAATTTTAAATATGGATATTGATTCACTTCAGAAGGCCTTTATTAACCCCTGTAGCCGTGTGGAGTACGTTTATAATGGATGGATGCACTTTTTTGGGCTTCAAATTTTGGACTGCCATTATAAAGCTTGGAAGAGCCAGGACATTTTTTAATATAACTCTGATTGTATTCGTCTGAAAGAATGTCATATACAGTGGGGAGAAAAGCAAAACTTAATATTTGGTACAGAAACCTTTGTTTGCAATTACAGAGATCATACGTTTCCTGTAGTTCTTGACCAGGTTTGCACACACTACAGCAGGGATTTTGGCCCACTCCTCCATACAGACCTTCTCCAGATTCTTCAGGTTTCGGGGCTGTCGCTGGGCAATACGGACTTTCAGCTCCCTCCAAAGATTTTCTATTGGGTTCAGGTCTGGAGACTGGCTAGGCCACACCAGGACCTTGAGATGCTTCTTACGGAGCCACTCCTTAGTTGCCCTGGCTGTGTGTTTCGGGTCGTTGTCATGCTGGAAGACCCAGCCACGACCGATCTTCAATGCTCTTACTGAGGGAAGGAGGTTGTTGGCCAAGGTCTCGCGATACATGGCCCCATCCATCCTCCCCTCAGTACGGTGCAGTCGTCCTGTCCCCTTTGCAGAAAAGCATCCCCAAAGAATGATGTTTCCACCTCCATGCTTCACGGTTGGGATGGTGTTCTTGGGGTTGTACTCATCCTTCTTCTTCCTCCAAACACGGCGAGTGGAGTTCAGACCAAAAAGCTCTATTTTTGTCTCATCACACCACATGACCTTCTCCCATTCCTCCTCTGGATCATCCAGATGGTCATTGGCAAACTTCAGACGGGCCTGGACATGCGCTGGCTTGAGCAGGGGGACCTTGCGTGCGCTGCAGGATTTTAATCCATGACGGCGTAGCATGTTACTAATGGTTTTCTTTGAGACTGTGGTCCCAGCTCTCTTCAGGTCATTGACCAGGTCCTGCCGTGTAGTTCTGGGCTGATCCCTCACCTTCCTCATGATCATTGATGCCCCACGAGGTGAGATCTTGCATGGTGCCCCAGACCGAGGGAGATTGACCGTCATCTTGAACTTCTTCCATTTTCTAATAATTGTGCCAACAGTTGTTGCCTTCTCACCAAGCTGCTTGCCTATTGTCCTGTAGCCCATCCCAGCCTTGTGCAGGTCTATAATTTTATCCCTGATGTCCTTACACAGCTCTCTGGTCTTGGCCATTGTGGAGAGGTTGGAGTCTGTCTGTTTGATTGAGTGTGTGGACAGGTGTCTTTTATACAGGTAACGAGTTCAAACAGGTGCAGTTAATACAGGTAATGAGTGGAGAACAGGAGGGCTTCTTTAAGAAAAACTAACAGGTGTGTGAGAGCCGGAATTCTTACTGGTTGGTAGGTGATCAAATACTTATGTCATGCAATAAAATGCTAATTAATTATTTAAAAACCATACAATGTGATTTTCTGGATTTTTGTTTTAGATTCCGTCTCTCACAGTTGAAGAGTACCTATGATAAAAATTACAGACCTCTACATGCTTTCTAAGTAGGAAAACCTGCAAAATCGGCAGTGTATCAAATACTTGTTCTCCCCACTGTACACCTAGGATGGTTTGAGGGAGAGAAAATCATGGGGTAATTTTCAATTTTGGGTGAACTTTCCCTTTAACATCTTAAGTCATTATGCATCTCATGAGTGTTTGTTGATTTAAAAATCTTAAGATATTTGTACTAGAAAACAATATGGAAATAATGAAATTTTTTTTGCAGTGCATAAAGCACTTGAATGATTCACACAGCAGTGGATCAGTAACATGTTTGGGTTTCAATTTTCTCACCATTTCATCCTCTGTGGAAATGAGTTACCACGTATCAGCCTACAAGTGACAAATGTTTTTAAAAAGGCCAGGAAAAGTTATGATTGCATCTATGAATATATTCAGTTATTTATAAGTCTCTGATGTTTAAGATCATAACATATTGTCCAAAATATGTTAGAAAAAAGTAATTTGAACAGCTGTGCAACTATCATTTCCTCCTTTGTGGAAATTTAGTCTGATGATACAGTAGAGTCCATACAACCGATATCACTAGTGAAAATGCTTTTGTGTTTTCTCTCTAATTTAGTAATTCAATTTTTCTAATGGAGTATTTCTGTGTTTGCCTGCTACCGTTGACATCGCAGCTCAGGGTCAGCTAAGAGTTTGCAATGATATCATGACAATGCCATCAGGTTCAGGTGATTGTCTCACATCAACATGGCAATAAACTGAGCAAACATGGCAGATATCAAATCTATACTATACTTTTTGGTGGTCATGTGCCAATGAAATATAGCAGTGGTTCCCAACTCTGGTCCTTGAGAAGCACCAGCGCTGCACATTATGTTCACACGACAGTTTTCAACTAAAAACGTTTTAATGCGTTTGGGCCTGAAAATGCAAACGTTTGAAACGGGTTTCAAAGTGCAAGTTTTTGAAAAGATACCGTTGTCGTCTCTGTGTAAACTACAAAAACATGAATTTGTAAAAACGGTGACATAACGCGTATTACACCTTCAGTTTACAGGCATGTAGTTTCTTTACAAAGTAGCATCGCCATCTACTGGCCTGGCAGCAGAATACATCGCTTTTAGTCGTTTTCGTGGATCCGAGTGAACGGAGATCATTTTGACAATGTTGTTGTCTGTACACGAAAAACACAAAGGAAACATTTTCCATTAGTAATGATGACTCCAAGACCTAAAATAAGTGTGTCAGATAAGAGAGACATCAAAAATGTGTTGGGGTACTCCAGGACCAGGGCTGAGAACCACTAAAAGTCAACCTTTTGCATAAAGGCTCACATGCTTGATGTCAGAAATTTTTCAATGTCATTAGTAAATCAGAATCTCGAATATTTGGATTTGGATGCCAATGTGTGTGCATACAAATATGTTCCAACATGAGAAAACAAAGCTCATTTTTATTGAAAAAACTCCAATGTTACAGGAAAGCTTGTGAATTCTTTAAACCATAGGCCTGAGAAAGTTCTGACGAACCACACCTGTCTGTATGTGTATGGTTCTGTTGTAGTTTGAGTGTTTATACTCTATATATACACACACATGTCCAAACGAGTCCTTGCTCCAATACTCCACAGCTTCATGGCCTGTCTGCTTCAATACATGTTGAACCTTGCTTCTGTGGTGTCAATATCATGCTCCTTAAAGAAAGGGAAAAAGAAGCAATCATATAGTCACCATAAAATCAAAATGGACAATTCTTGTTTTTGTTGTTGTTTTAATGGAATATGGCAGTAAATGATTTATCCATGCACATCTTTGTTTTAAATTCAAGTTCCTCATAATTTTGAATCAGAATATCTTCCCCTCTCTCTTGCAGCTCATCTCTTCTCTTCTCTGATGATGAAGGCGGGGCAACCTGTCACTCACACGAGATCAGCCAATAGCAAACCACAACCATCCAATCAATTCCCCATGAACAAAATCAAGCCCCGCCCTACATTTGTTCTTGTTCCAGAAGCGTTTCACTCTGATATACGGCATAATAGGGAAGAAATGCCGGCTTAAAGATAATAATTCACCCAAAATCAAAATGTTGTAATTTACTCGCCCTCATTTACAGTTGTTCAAACCACAAATGATTTTATCTTCTGTAAACTCCATAAAGAAGCAATAAAACACCATATAAATATCATAAAAGTAGTCCTTATGGCTTGTGTGTCACATGATTTAATCTATATTGATATTATATAGTCTTTTAAATGAAATTTAAGTTCTAAGACTACTGTTTTTTGGCCCTTTTCTGAGCTTTGCAGTATAAATCACCATCCACTTACATTGTGTGGAAAAGTGCAGCTAGGACATTTTGCCTATCCTTTCCTTTTTGTTTCACAGAAAAAAGAAAATCCTACAGGTCTGAAATGTGGTTGCACAAGTGACAAATTAAAGACTAAATGAATGGCCAAATAAAATGGAAATGTTCATGTGTGTCCAACTTACCACATTGAGCTTCTTGAACTCCACCACCTGGAAGAAGACGTGTTCCAGTATGTGCTTGGCGTCTCTTTTGTCCTTGTCCAACTTCCCTTTCACTCCTAAGATGTCTCCACACTTACGTACATAAAACTCAAGATCATCATCGGTACCTTTGAGAAGACAATGCATCTGTTACACATCGCCAACCGCTCAAACTTGATGCAATGACAGGATTACAAATCTTTCTGTCATTCTGAACCAATGGTACAAACTCACATTTATTTGAGAGCTGAGCCAGCCTCACTTTCTCAGAAGAAAAGGTCTCGTCGAGGTCAAAAAGGTCAAGCATGGGTGGGCGAAGGTCCCTAAAGGCTGGCTGAAAGACCTGAACACAAAACAACGCTTCGGTCAAACACAGATCATCTGCAAACACACCCATAAACATGAAGGGAATAATCAAAGCAGATTATAATAATCCACAGATTTGATCCATCATTCCATTGGATTGTGAAAAGTTAGCTATGATATAATTGGCTAAATTTACTTTTCTCCACACATGTGGCACTGGTTGCATCAGCAGTAAAAAAAAAAAAAAGGTTGGGTCAGAGAGAGTAAAAACATTTTGACAAAATAAAGTAGGTGTGTGGACAGACAATGTAATGAAGACGGACTCACGGCCGGCTGCAGAGGAGGCAGAGGTGTTTCAAACTGAGGTGTGATCAGCTGGAGAGCTTCATGTTTTACATTGAGCTGCTTGTAAGCACTGAAAATACAGACATTCATTAATTCCTATTTCAACCAGGGTTTCTGCAGGTTTTATGAAGGTAAATTTAAGACCTTTTTAAAACCAATTAAAGAAAATGTAAGGAATAAATTGAAGGGAACATAACACGTCAATATCTTCTCTAAATGTAAATGTCTAAGCACAGAATGAGTTATATTAGCAACACTTCAAAGTTTGAAAATACAAATTCCAACAGATCTCCATTACTTTTTAATTAATTTTACAAAAGAAAAATAAATAGCTGTTTAAAGCTTGTCTCCCAAACACTAGAATATGGAAATAACTTTTCCTGAACCTTCTGATCACAACAGTTTATTTTACAGTGTCTTTGTTACATGTACTTACCATAGTAATAACAGTAAATTATGCATAATTACATGCAACTAAACCTAAACCAAACCCTAATCCTACCCTAACCCTATAGTAAGTACATGTAGTTACTATATATTACTCAGTACTGTAACGATGACACCTTAAAATAAAGTGTAACCAAGTTTTGTCCTGTTTTCCAGTGTCTAAAATCTTCTTAAATCAAGATACATTTACTTGAGAAGCAAAATGACATTAGATAAGAAATCTATTGATCCTGTGAAAGTGATTTTATGATTAAAACAAGAACAAATATCTGCCAATGGGTTCAGAAAAATCAACTTAATTCAAATAAAAAAGTCATTTTCATAACCATTGACAGATACTTGATTTTGTTTTAAGCATAAACATTTAAGCATATAATTTTGTTCAATTTCTCAGAAAACAAGACTTAATTTCATCATTTTGCATGTCAAGTAAATGTATCTTGATTTAAGGATGTTTAGATATTTGTACTGGAATACAAAAATCCTGAGGACGTTTTTTTTTTTTTTTTTGCAGTGCATGCAATTTAATTTAGGGCCCTATGAAATCCTTAAATTTTAGCTTTACTCCGTTTTAATGGCTAAATTAAATTTGATTAGTCAAAAATCATGTCTAATTAATTGAAATCATGAAACATATACAATTTAACAGCAATTTATTAAAAGTTTAACAAAAAATATTTTTTTAGGGCGCTATGATATACGTTTTATTTTTTGATTTATTCATCCAAAAATTGACAAATTCTGTGACATTCCGCATTATACAGTAAATTCCATTTTTATGAATGGATTCTGTGATTCCGTACATGTTTTCTGCATCACGGAAATCATAGGGCCCTAATTTAATGCCATGATACTGAATTTAAGACTTTCTGCTCCAGTTTAAGACTTTTTAAGACCCGCGGAAACCATGTTCAATGCATGTCTGATTGGCCAAGCACACAAACTCATGCCACTGTTAGTTATTTTCTACTCAGTTCAATGCATGACTGTGAGTAGTTTATGTCATGAAAGCCTCTTTAAGAAATGTGAATCTTACTCCAGGACAGAGGGAAGAGTGCTTGTGTGCAGCTTTAGCAAAGACATGTCAAACAGGGATGTGAAATCCCGCGGATTCTCGTCTCCCTCCTGCAGACACACCCTCAGACGGTCGGACAGACTCCCTGTGTCCGGCAGCATGGTGTAGTCTGTGATCTGGGAAAAGTTAAAGGAAGAATGTCACCTCACAGTCCTGAAGCATGATCGTGTGACACTGTTTTGTAGTCAGGTCAAAAAAGTCAAAAGTTCAAAAGTTTGAGGTCAGAAACATTGCATTAAATTGATCAAAAGTCACAGACAATGTTACAAAAGATTTTTTATTTATAAATGCCGTTTGGAGCTTTCTATTCATCCTTTATTCCTTCTATCCTTCTATTCTCCTATCCTTCTATTCAAATCCTGAACAAAATGTGTGAATATGTGTTCAACACTAATAATAATCAGAAATGTTTCTTGAGCAGCAAGTCATCATATTAGAATGATTTCTGAAGGATCATGTGACACTGAAGACTGGAGTAATGATGCTGAAAATTCAGCTTTGATCACAGGAATAAATTACACTTTTAAATATAGTCACATAGAAAACAGTTCTTTTAAATTGTAATAATTTTCCACTGTTTTACTGTATTTTTGATCAAATAAATGGGCCAGCCTTGGTGAGCAGAAGAGACTTCTTTCCACAATATTACAAAAATCATAATGAGGCCAAACTTTTGAACAGTAGAGTATTGAAACACAGAAATTAAGTCTACAACAAGTAAGTTACGCTCACCTCTGGGTCTTCTGCATCTATCTGGTTGAGAGGGATGCTATCGGTTGTAAGCCACTGAAAAACAACATCCTGCAAAGTACACATTATATTGTATTAAAAACAATACATTCCAAACAATAACCACAAAAGTAACTTGAGTTATTGTATTTTATGAAGGACATGAGAGTGGTGCTTGCCCATGCAAAACTCACTACCACAATCCTAGGTGTTGTTAAATTGTTCAAAGTGTTTGTTAACACGTTGCTATGTGTTTTCTAGGGTGTTCTGGGTGGTTTACAGGCAATAACACATACAAAACAAAATCAGCACACTCCCACAAACATTTATTGAGCTCACATAACAAAGTGTTACTTAGTCTGATGAAGAGCTCAATAAATGTTTGTGAGGGCAAGTGTACTGACTTTAGGACTAGTTTTCTAAACGACGTTTGAGTTTGTCTGTGATTTCATGTACCGGTTCGGACAGAACTAACATCTCCTTCCGTGTTTATTACAGAGGTAGGAGCGTGTGTTTTCTAGACGTGGACATTACAGAAGATCATGTGCTCTGCTTGCGTGCATCACGTATGACGTATATATCTTTTTTTTAATTTATTATTTGTTAATATAATTTTAATTTATTATAAAAGCCCCATTTAAAGCTGCAATATGTAACATTTTTGCAGTAAAATATCCAAAAACCACTAGGCCAGTGTTATATATTTTGTTCAGTTGAGTACTTACAATATCCCAAATGTTTCCAACTATTTGTAAATCGTGATAAAATTGCTATTTTAACCAAGGAACCGGGACGTGTGAGGGAGTCGCCTGTCAATTGCGTCATATCTGCGTTACCCTCGGTTTCCGGTTTTATTTTGCAGAAATGCTTTACTCTTACTGCAGTGTGCAACAAGTGCCATAGCAGCCGCCGAGCGAACGCACAGAGTAACGTCATAACATCATTTTCAACACACTCAAATGTGTCTAATATGATAAACAGAGCTGCGTTACCTCATACTCATGACCGGGAAAAGCGGAAATGGCGCCCGCGACTGTGGCATAATAAAAGTCCCGCTGCTCGCGAGGCGTGTGTTGCGTTCATCTTATTAACAATCGCTCCAGCGGCCTTGCTCAGCTCCCACAACACTCGGTCCTGCTCTGCTTCATACTACAGTAACGTTAATAATCGCATCCATGAACATGATTTCTGCCCGAGTCCTGTCCCGATTCTTTTCCACCGGCTGTGAGGCTGTGAGGTTGTGAGGTCCTGAGGCTGTGAGGACCAAATGTCCCAAGATTCTGCGCTCAAACTTGCTGTCATCAAGCTACGCCTTTGTTTTGAATAGGCGACCTCTAGCGGACGGAAAAGTTACATAGTGCACCTTTAAGTAAACTTCACGAGTTTATAGCAGTGGCTGTTTACAATAAACTTGCATAAGTGAGCACAGAAATCTAGACAAGTATCTTACTCTTATCTGACACTGATATTAAAGGGATAGTTCACCCAAAAATTTAAATTACTCCAAGATTTACTTCCCCTCAAGCCATCCTAGGTGTATATGACATTCTTCTTTCAGACGAATACAATCGGAGTTATATTAAAAAATGTCCTGGCTCTTCCAAGCTTTATAATGGCAGCCCAAAATTTTAAGCCCAAAAAAGTGCATCCATCCATTATAAAAGTAATCCACAGGATGGCTGGAGGGTGAGTAAATGATGGGGTAATTTTCATTTTTGGGTAAACTATCCCTTTAAACTGGGCAGTCTACGCAGTTTCTGCGATTTGGCTCTATTTATTGATTGTATATGTTATATTTTAGTCCATATTCAAAGGAAATGAAAGCATGCCAAAGACTGGTGCGCAAACGGTAGCTCAGGTAGGTCAAAAAAACACATGAGGAGACAAGCATCAGCATCAGCAATCACAGACATTCACATTTGGACAGGATTAGATTTCACAGAGGACTGTTGAGTTTGCCAAAAAAAAACCATAGGTAATTTGCCCCGGAATTTTTACAGAGGTTGTATAATTCAGATGGTATTAAAATCGGAAAGTGAAACATGAATTTCTTTACCGTCCCCCCTTCCGAATAGGGCTTTTGCTTTGTTTTTTTTTGTTTTTTTATAAATCTTCGGTTACGCACCTGTATTTCAGATATTTTTGGACGTGCATGCTTTATATGTTTTTTTAAGTAATAACACTTCTCCTCTGTAAAGGCTGGAATATACTACATGACTTTTAAAATCTGAACAGATTTTCAAACACTAGGCATCATACACATGCCGACTTTGTAAATGGTTACTAAACGAATGAGGATCACACACTAACACGTTCAGAACACAACAAACTAGAAGAAAAGTGATAAACGAAAACAATATGTGTTCTAAAATCGGCTCAAACATGTTTGACATCCTCTGACTGGATGGAATCACAGTTTGAAGCTAAAAAATTGGAGTCTGCCCATTACGAGAATTCTGTCATCTGTGACTTTACAAAATCTGGCTCTGTCCAATATGCAAATTGGGGCAAAAATCTGGACAAAAGTTGTGTAGTGTATTCCAGCCTTGAGCCACATGATTTGAGGTATCATCCATTGCAAAAACTGTGCAAGACAAGCTACTGGCGAAAGTTTAGGGTTAGGGTTTTTTTCAGAGTGTGGCTCTTAACCCTAGAATATCCTAGCAAATGAATATCCTACCATGATTTTACTATTCTCCTCCTTGTCCAGGTACTGGTCACTGAACATGTGACATGAGCCCAGAACTGCCAACTTGCCAGCGTTCTGGACACAAACAGAGACATTAACGTACAGAATAAAGCCCAGTGAGTTGAACACAGGTACGACTGAGTCTGATCATCAGAATGACTGTACACACCTTAGGCTGATGGAAGGCAAGAACAGGCCTGTTGAGTGGAAAGCACACAGAGCCAGTGGACAGGACGGCCACCGCAGGCTTCATCACATTTAATGTGGCCCCATAAGGGTATACGAACGTAAGTGCCCTGTTTAATCATCAGATAAAAAGTCATTACACATTCTGATGTGGGACTTTAAAGTGCCTATATTATGCTATTTTGGATATTCCCTTTAATGTAGGGTTTAATATAACTGATTATGAATGTAAAAGATCTGTGCTTCTGAACTGCCTGAAACAAGTCGTCAGTAATTCCAGTCTCACTTCCTGCTGAACCTACATAGGTTTGTAACAGATTTACGGCCTTCATTGGCTGCCGTGAACAACGTCTACTTTGCCCCTCAAGCGCTGTAGTTGTAGCTGAGACTGGAAGAGTTTGGTTGGTGTTGTTCATGTCAAGAAGACGCTGTTTTCTGCTGCCAGAGCAAATCCACTTCAGCTATGTTTCTATCCAAAGTTGCGAATTTAACTAATGCACAAAATGTGAATATTGCATAAAACTTTTGGGAAAAAGCACCGTTTCCATCCCATGTGTTCTACAGAACAAAATCCTCATATCCTGTGAAATTGGCACAAAATATATGTAAATAAAATGGCAGTTGCTGCAATTGTGGAAGAAACTGTAGCTCTTTTCCCCTCCATAATCAGAGCGGCAGGCGAAACGCAATAAACGCTGTCATGTTCTCTTGCGTTCGGATGCTGGTGTCTGGGAACACAATAGTGTGAGACGCTTCTGGAGGAAATGAAACCAAATTATTCCGATGACAGACTTTGACTCGGGCGTTTCAGAACAACTGAAACAACATCTGAGATGCTGCGATTGGTCCACTTGTTAGTCCAGTTATCCAATCACAGCCTCTGCTGAGGCAACGTCAGAGTTTTTCTGTTGCGCGTCGAGGGATTTATTCTGTAAATGTGTTTCCATCGTAGTTTATACATGTCTTCTTACCGGATAAAAAATGTATTCACCTCACTTGAACACACAAGATTTTTATGCGCATTTTATGTGTATCTTGGCGTCTCAATCCAGCATTTTTTTATCCAATATACCAAAATGCACATAAAAATAGGTGTATGGAAACATAGTTAATGATGCGCGTCCAAAGAATGAAATTTGATACGGTAAAACCCACGCCATCGTTACTGTTCGTATCACTGTGAAATTGAAATCACTGAAATTCAGATATGATAATGAGCGTTTGGTTTCTGACATGGTCAACCAATCACAACAGACTGGGCCATCTGACCAATCAGAGCAGAGCAGGCGCTCAGAAAGGCGGGGTTTAGAGAGAATGAATCCTTGATCGAACCGTTTCAGACACTGTGAGCTGATGCGGCAATGGATATTATGAGAAAGTTTAAGTGTTTTTGACCTTGGATGCATGTAAACTTATTGTAGGAGACTGCAAAACAAAACTAGGAATCTGTAAAGTAGCATAATAGGGGCACTTTAACTGTAAAACCACTGTATCTCTGTACGGTTACTCCTCAAACATTAATCATCCGCTGACCTGTATGATTGTTGTTCACGATAACATGAACATTCAGCTCAAGCTTACTGTGAATTATTCCCTGAATTTTCTTCATCAATCACCCCTGTGACCACTTTACCAGCGGCACGACTGATCTCCCTGAAAAAAGAAAGAAATCGTTTAAATCCTGTAAAGACTGGTTAGTTTCAATATAATCTCTGCACAAATTCACAGAGGAACATTTTAACACACATGGGAGACACAAACCTGTTCAGAACACCATTGGACACAAGTGCTTCTTTAGGATGGAAATATTTGTAATAGACGTTCCTTATTACTGCATCTGCAAATCCAATACAAAAATAATACAAAATTATACAATTCAGAAAAATGTTTAAACTTGAACACACCTCTTTCCAGATGAACACATTTAAAATGTCTAAATTCAAGATTTTTGTGAGGCACAAAATAAAGAATGTCAAGGTGGTGGAGGCACCATGACATCATATTAAAGAAAAACAACTTTATAAAAGAGTTTTAAAATATTGTTCACAGAATAATGTCATGATGACAAGATATCTGGGGAAAAAAACAATCTGTATCTTGAAAAATATGTTTAAAAAAATTAAGATGTATCTACGCAAATGTTTTTAATGTACAGTATATATATATATATATATATATGGATTTTTGTTTTAGATTCCATCTCTCACAGTTGAAGAGTACGTATGATAAAAATTACAGACTTCTACATGCTTTGTAAGTGGGCAAAACTGCAAAATCGGCAGTGTATTAAATACTTGTTATCCCCACTGTGTATATATATATATATATATTTTTTTTTTTATATATATATTAATATATATAGTTTTAATTAATGAGACTATAATGTACAGACATTAAAACCAATACACACTTACCATTGTTTATCATAATGCCAAACTCTTCCAGGAGGAAGTTGATATTAGTGTCATATTTCATTTCTCCTCCTTCTCCGAGCATCACAAGAAGAGCTCCACCATTGTCCAGATACTGCTTAAGAACCTCCAACTGAAGCACACAGCAAATATACAGCAGTTTACAAGTGAAGCGTCGGGCATTAGTTTGAACTTGTCCATATTTGTGCTGCAGATTTTCACCTCAGCAGCAGTGAACTTTTCTCGAGGGCCTGCAGTGATCCATAACTTCACTCCTTGGAGTTTCTCCGAGCTGAGCTCCTCTTTGATGCTGAGGAACATGTATAGTTTAGTATGGAAGCTTGTTTCCCGCCAGGAAATAAAAAATAAATAAATAAATAAAAGGTTGCAGTTGCAAGTTATAAACTCTTAATTGCGACTTTCCATCTCACAGCTCAGACTTTTCTTTCCTCAATATTGAGAGTTATTAGCTCGCAATTGTAACTGTTTTTAGTTTACATCTCATAACTGACTTTTTTCTCAGAATTACTTACATTTCATAATTCTGAGTTAGGCCTACATCTCGCAATTCTGAGTTACATTTCATAATTCTGAGTTACATTTCGTAATTCTGAGTTACATCTCACAATTCTGAGTTACAGCTCGCAATTCTCACAATTCTGAGTTACATCTCGCAATTCTGAGTTACAGCTCGCAATTCTGAGTTACATCTCGTAAAACTGAGTTACATCTCATAATTCTGAGTTACATTTCGTAAAACTGAGTTACATCTCATAATTCTGAGTTACATTTCATAATTCTGAGTTACATCTCGCAATTCTGAGTTACATCTCGCAATTCTGAGTTACAGCTCGCAATTCTGAGTTACAGCTCGCAATTCTGAGTTACATCTCGTAATTCTGAGTTACATCTCACAATTCTGAGTTACATCTCGTAAAACTGAGTTACATCTCATAATTCTGAGTTACATTTCGTAATTCTGAGTTACATCTCATAATTCTGAGTTACATCTCGTAATTCTGAGTTACAGCTCGCAATTCTGAGTTACATCTCGTAAAACAGTTACATCTCATAATTCTGAGTTACAGCTCGCAATTCTGAGTTACATCTCGTAAAACAGTTACATCTCATAATTCTGAGTTACAGCTCGCAATTCTGAGTTACAGCTCGCAATTCTGAGTTACATCTCATAATTCTGAGTTACAGCTCGCAATTCTGAGTTACATCTCGTAAAACAGTTACATCTCATAATTCTGAGTTACAGCTCGCAATTCTGAGTTACAGCTCGCAATTCTGAGTTACATCTCGTAATTCTGAGCTACATCTCGTAATTCTGAGTTACATCTCGTAAAACTGAGTTACATCTCATAATTCTGAGTTACATTTCGTAATTCTGAGTTACATCTCATAATTCTGAGTTACATCTCGTAATTCTGAGTTACATCTCGTAAAACTGAGTTACATCTCATAATTCTGAGTTACATTTCGTAATTCTGAGTTACATCTCATAATTCTGAGTTACATCTCGTAATTCTGAGTTACATCTCGCAATTCTGAGTTAGATCTCGTAAAACTGAGTTACATCTCATAATTCTGAGTTACATTTCGTAATTCTGAGTTACATCACATAATTCTGAGTTACATCTCATAATTCTGAGATACATCTCGTAAAACTGAGCTGTATCTCGCAATTCCAGGTTTATATCTCGTAATTCTGACTTTTTCCGGGAAGTTTGAGTTAGTTTCTCAATTCAGATTTTTTTTCCCTCAGAATTGCGACTTTACATCTCACAATTCAGACTTTTATTTCCTCAAAATTGCGAGTTATTATCTTGCAATTGTAACTTTTTTCAGTTTACATAACTGACTTTTTTTCTCAGAATTACATTTCATAATTCTGAGTTGCATCTCGCAATTCTGAGTTACATCTCGCAATTCCAAGTTTATATCTCGCAATTCTGACTTTTTTTCTCTGAATTCTGAGTTTGTTTCTCAATTGTGATTTTTTTTCCCCTCAGAATTGCGACTTTTATTAAAATTTTATAAACTTTTATTTCTCACAATTGAGTTCACATCTCACAATTCCAATTTTAACTCACAATTCTGACTTTTTTCTCAGAATTGCAACTTTATATCTCACAATTCTAACTTTATATCTCTAATTCAGCATTGCGAGATAAAAAGTCACAACTGCCTTTATAAAAAAAGATTATTCTGTAGCGGAAACAAGCTTCCATATTTTAGTATCATAGTTTAGTCATGTAGATTGGTCTAATTTGAATATGAAAAGTAATACTGATCACCCCTTTGGCAAACTGCTAGCTGGTCAAACTAGTTCTTAAGGCACAGTGGTTGTGTTAATGCAACTGGCACCAGATCACATTCATTCGTAATCATTTATTTCTAATGGTTATTTCATTTGCATATATGCAAATCCAACAAAATGTGTGCATAATCCATAGATGGGCACATCACCAGTGTAGTGAATAAACCTCCTTCACACCTGTAAACATGTTTGCATGAGCCATTTAAGAGGTTTCACCTTTGAATCTTCCATTGTGCTCGTAATTTCTTCTGCAAGGACTTGTATCCAGAGTTGGAGTTGAAGAGCTCTCGTTTGGATGCGTTGAAAATAACAATATTTCGTTGTTCTTTGTCCATGCTGGCATATGTATCACGATACACTATTTACAGATGGACAGATTACTGTCTGTAATTACACGAAGCACGACGCTTTCCTCACTGTTTTCCTCACAGGCTGATGTATTTAATATTTCAATACATTATCGCCCCATGACAATTCCGACGTTGAACGACAGCAACAGCAAGAACTGCAAAATATACATAAACTGTGAATATTGTGTTCATCATGTCACCGTTATGAGCTGCTAAGCTAGCAAGCTAAAGCTAATAAATCTCGCTACACAACTGATCAAATCTGTTAAAATACGGGAGAGTTATAACGCTACATCATGTACAAAATGTTAATGCTTCTAAAAAACGAAAAAGGAATCAAAGTTACCACAGAATTCACCGTAATGTAGTGGCCGTGAGCGATGCATTGTGGGTATTTTTGGACAACACAAGCGTAACCAGGGGCGCTTCCTTCATAGCAACTGTGTTGGCGTAGTTGTGTAGCCACTCGGCAAAATAAAACAGGATGTTTTTATATTTATTTCTAAAAGTGACTGAGACAATTAGGGATGCCGATTTACGCCATTTCAGCAACATAAGAAAAGTTCAATCGTAATTATGACATCAAACGTCAATTTTATGACATACCGAGTCATATATTTTTTTATTCCAAGTCATGAGATGAGAAGTCGCAATTATGGCATACTAAATTATAACTATGACATATGTCTTATTTATGAGATTAAAAATCGAAATGACCATTAACCAGGTAATCTTTGAGAAGTTGGCACCACTAAAAATAAGTCAAAAGGAATATTGTTAGTCAGAACAAAGTGACCTGATAGGATGAGATGACAAAAATATAATTTAACTTACACGGCTACCTATTAAATATGGTCATGAAATATTGATTTGAGTAGAAATTATTTTACTTCTAGATTGGGGAAAATAGTCGGTTTAGCAAAAAGTCAAACACTGCAACGATATTACAATATTATTCAATATATTATTATAAATATGCAATAAAAGTTACTTTTTCTATTAACTAGTTAGCATTCGGCTCTTTTGTGTCTCTTGGTTCGTTGTTCTTCGGTTGTTAATAAACAAGATTTGACTACTGAAAGCTGCTAAAATCTTATATTTATACAAATATTGTCTAATTTATTTTTTAGATATTTTCATTCCCCACTGTAGGTCAGAAAAAAACACCAATTTAAGGAACATCTCTGGAACTGTTTTAATAAAAATTATGGGCAACTTCATATTTCTATATAAACAAATCTTACTATGAGATATTTAGATATGTTTTCCTCAAAGATCTTGATGCCAACTTCCAAGTAGAGACCACTTTTAACACCAATGTCAGTATAGATAAGAATGTGGCAAATGGACAAAAGGTAAGGAAAAAAAAAAATGCAAACAACAACTAAAAAACACCTTGGACGAAACTAAAGGCAGACAGTGAGGAAGGCTGTAAGACAGTAACTTTGAGGACAATGTAAGTGCAGATGAACCTAAATCACTCTAACTTCTGATCCAAAAGGTGAGAGTAGAAATAAGTCAATTAATATACAGAACAATCTCATGCAGAACACGAGTAAAAATTTAATTTCTCGCTTTAGATTAGAAAACTGCATGAAAAAACACCCAAAAGAAGCACCGAAGCTGTTTTGGGAAAAGGATGGACTTCAGAGTTGTTTCTGGATCAACCAATCCTACTAGAAAACATTAACAGGTTGGTATTGTGGGACTTTAGATGGCAAAAGGGCTCACTTTTAAACAAAAATCTTTAGATGCCAAATCACTTCTTGCCAATTGATTCCTAGAAAATGGAAACGTGGCAAACACACATCAGAAATGAATGGACAGACCAGCAAGAGTGCAGATGAGCCTGAATCATTTTAACCTCTGATCCAAAGGTGAGAGCAGAAATACAGACATACACCAATCAGGGATAACATTATGACCACTGACAGGTGAAGTGAATAACACTGATTATCTCTTCATCACGGCACCTGTTAGTGGGTGGGATATATTAGGCAGCAAGTGAACATTTTGTCCTCAAAGTTGATGTGTTAGAAGCAGGAAAAATGGGCAAGCGTAAGGATTTGAGCAGGTTTTTTTTTTTTTTTTTTTTTTTTTTTACAAGGGCCAAATTGTGATGGCTAGATGACTGGGTCAGAGCAAAACTGCAGCTCTTGTGGGGTGTTCCCGGTCTGCAGTGGTCAGTATCTATCAAAAGTGCTCCAAGGAAGGAACAGTGGTGAACTGGTGACAGGGTCATGGGCGGCCAAGGCTCATTGATGCACGTGGGGAGCGAAGGCTGGCCCGTGTGGTCCGATCAAACAGACGAGCTACTGTAGCTCAAATTGCTCAAGTTGTTAATGCTGGTTGATAGGTGTCAGAATACACAGTGCATCAGTTTGTTGCGTATGGGGCTGCATAGCCGCAGACCAGTCAGGGTGCCCATACTGACCCGTCCACCGCCGAAAGCGCCAACAGTGGGCACGTGAGCATCAGAACTGGACCACAGAGCAATGGAAGTTGACCTGGTCTGATGAATCACGTTTTCTTTTACATCACATGGATGGCCGGGTGCGTGTGCGTTGCTTACCTGGGGAACACATGGCACCAGGATGCACTATGGGAAGAAGGCAAGCCGGCAGAGGCAGTGATGCTTTGGGCAATGTTCTGCTGGGAAACCTTGGGTCCTGCCATCCATGTGGATGTTACACGTACCACCCACCTAAGCATTGTTGCAGATCATGTACACCCTTTCATGGAAATGGTCTTCCCTGGTGGCTGTGGTCTCTTTCAGCAAGATAATACACCCTGCCACAAAGCAAAAATGGTTCAGGAATGGTTTGAGCACAGCAACGAGTTTGAGGTGTTGACTTGGCCTCCAAATTCCCCAGATCTCAATCCAATCGAGCATCTGTGGGATGTGCTGAACAAACAAGTCTGATCCATGGAGGCCCCACCTCACAACTTACAGGACTTAAAGGATCTGCTGCTAACATCTTGGTGCCAGATACCACAGCACAACTTCAGGGGTCTAGTGGAGCCCATGCCTCAACATGTCAGGGCTGTTTTGGCAGCAAAAGGGGGAGCAACACAATATTAGGTCATAATGTTATGCCTGATTGGTGTACATACAGATCAAACTTCAGTGGTACAGAACACATGGTCATGCAAATGGCACTGCTTGAGTCATCTTCATTTTCGAAGATAATATTGAGATTAAATTACTGGATGTCTCATACAGGCATGTGTGTTTGACTTAATTACACCTCGTGTACAAAAAAAAAAAAAATAACTGCTCTTAATTCAAAAAATAAAATCAGCAACACTGGAAACCAATTAAATGTTTATTTAACTAAAACACTGGAAAAGATCCAAAATCCATTTAAAAATGAGATCACAGAATCACACTGCAAGTGATGATGCATTCAACTTTTTGTAAACAAAAATTCACAAAGACAAATTCAAGAGGAGCAAAAGCACTAACAGAAACAAGCTTCCAGGGAAAAAAAACAAACAAAAAAACAAAAAACACACCATCAGCAAGAGACCGGAATGAATTACTATACAGTGAGGATGCACAGCCGAACACTCAACTATCACATCTTGTTGACTACACCACTAAAGGACAGTTGTGGAAGTAAGGTACACCTAACTTCAGGTTATAATGCATTGTTACAGCCTCCTCAAACCTCACGCTAAAGCAAAAATACGTAAAGAGCCTTAAAAAAGACGTTTCATACTAAAGCAAGTCGAATACAAACAATGGCCAGAGCAATGCTTACAAGCACAAAAAGTTACAAATTCTGATTTGACACGCCTCATGTGGGGGAGAAAGAACCCTCTGGTATGCAATTTTGTTTTCATGCAATGTTGAAAACGGCACGTTAATCAATACTACACTGGGCGGCAGCCTTCAAGCATTTGTTGAATGTTCATAGGCTGTGAATGATCAATTAAACACTGAGCTGTGCATTAGATGTTCCTGCTATGCAATCCAATCGGCGAGACTAGTCTTGAGAGGCAGACCTAGAACGGGAACGAGACTTCGATCGAGAAGGAGAGCGAGATGCAGAGCGTTTGCCGGGTGACTCCGACTGAAGACGATCCTCTTTAGGGGACGGTGAACGAGAGGTCGACTTGGCTCTCTCTCCGTTTCCATTCTCCCTCGGTGAAGCAGAGCGGCTTCGGGACTTCTTACTGACAGACTTTTCCTTGGAGTGGCTTCTGGAATCTCTCTCTGACTTTGCTTTGGAGCGACTCTTGGAGCGAGATTTGCGCGCATCGGAGCGAGAGCGGGACTTCTGCGTACGCGAGCGGGACCGAGACTTTGACTTCCTGGAGCGGGACTTTGTTGGGGATTTGGAGTGAGACTTTCTCTCAGACCTGGAGCGGGATTTGCGGCCAGACCTGGAACGAGAGCGGCCCTTGCTGCGGGACCTTGACCTGTAAATACAGACAGAAGCTAGTCAGAAAAGCAATCGGTCACATTTTAACCACACAAACAAATAGTGCCATCCTACCGAGATCCGGAGCGGGAATGGCTTCGAGAACTCCTGCGGCTCCTGCTGCGAGAACGGCGTCTGCTACGAGACCTGTAAAACACAACGTTTGATTCAAAAGATCTATAGAAACTCAAGACATTTAACAAACGCATGACTAAGTGAGATGAAGCTAAAACTGAAGGCTTGACCTTGACCTGCTCCCAGAGTAGGAACGGCGGCGTCTAGGCTTGTCCTCTACAAGACGTATTTTTCTTCCGTTAATATCAGTACCATCCAACTTGTCAATAGCCCTCTTCATATCAGAGTAGGAGCGAAACTCAATCACGCCCTCATTGGTCCTTTCTTTGTGGGCGTCAGCATAGGTAACCTCTCCAGCTTGACGCATGAAGTCCTATAGTGAAGAACAAGCCCTTCAATTACTGATACAAAGGTTTTCTAAAGTGTCAATTACTGTATTGACCAGAAATGACAAAATTAAACATAAGGGCTGTTAAAAAAAAAAAAAAAAAAAAAAACTACACAAACCCTTGTGAAAAAGTATGCTTAATTGTATTGAATGTACTTCAAATCTTAATAGTATTTATTAAAAAATAAATAAATAAAAGTACTTGCAGATAATGAAATTAACAAGCGTTCTTAAAGCGAGTACACTTTCATAAAATATAAAATTTAAACTAATCCATTTTATTTAATTTCATTTAACATGCAATTAAGCATCTGAAGAGTTTACATTCAGATCATATTTGAGTATTATTTCAGTAATAAGTACTGTAAAAGAACACCAAAATGAACTACTTTCACAAGTCTCAAATTCAGTTAATGTTTATGTACATTACAATAACTTACAAAAAAAAAAAAAGTTAAAAAAAAAACATTTTATCCAGAACCTCTATACTTTTCAAAATTTAATGCACAATTTTATTTTACTTGTGGTGCGGTTTTAATATTTTGCAAGAGACCCATTAAAACAGGGAAGTGTTTTTCTGTCACAAAGCCACACGTGGAACTACTCTGCATTGAGCATTGCCTCAGAAAAGGGTCAGATTCTGTGAAAAGCTCAGAAGTCACCGGTATTTGAATCAGGTACTTGAATATGGTTCCTAAGAGCACAGCGAGTCATTTAAATCCCAACAAAGTGCTTACCTTCAGGTCCTGCCAGCTGCAGCGGCTGGACAGGTTCTCTACTATCAGACGGTACTCCGTGCGAACCGGAGGTCCATATTTGTCTCTTCCGCTTCGGCTCCTGCTGCTATAACCACTACTGCCTTCAGACAAAAGCCAAAAGACAGCAGACAATCAGTACTGAATTAGACCCAATGCAAAGGGCGCACACAAGGCAACCTCTTCAGACATCAAACTGCATAAAGCATGATGTTCAGGCATCAGAAAATGAAGTCTTCCTACCCCACCCCATTGAATAGTCACACCCAAATAAACGGACCTCAGCACCACATAGTTCTGAAGGGAACGATTACTGTGGGATTATTAAAAACAAACAAAATAAATCTTGACATTTGACCGCACTGGATTTGTTCAATCAGTCCTTCTGAAAGGGCCAAAGGTCGCATTGCTGGTCTTTACCCAACAGCTCAAGAACAGCAATGCTCTGAACATGAATACCGCTCCAGCGACACAGGTTTTAACGTGAGCCCCAATTTTAAAGACAGCAAATGAGTACATGATACCCTCACAGGGCTCCAGACTAACATTTGAGAGGAGTAGCACCGGTGCCACTAAGTTCTACAGATGGTGGCGCCAGCACCTGATTTGGAAGTGCTGAAGGGGGAGGCGTGGGATTGTTAAAGGCAATTTAATCATAAAATTACTATTGTTTTGCATTAGTGCAGTTACTAATAATATCACATGTCTATTTCTTGGAAATGCATTTAAAATTAACTTTAACAACCTAAGTTTTATAGGGAAAAATTATAATGTACCATTGTTCTTCTATAGTATCATACTGAACTGACCGACAGCTTCATTGATTATAAAAGGAGCGTTCTTTGCTTTGTAATTCTTCGCAAATTGAAGTTTTTGTTTTTCATGAGACTTTGTGACTTCCTATTTCATAATATATAAAATTTAAAAGCAAAACATGTGGGAAAAAAAAAAAAAAAAAAAAAAAACTATTAGGGAGTGGGAATGGCTAATAAGTCAATAAGTGCTCCTTTTAGTTTTATAAATGAGAATCTTTGACCAAAAACATTATTGGTTCATCTATCATCGCATTAAAAATGACATTTAACCTGGATAATATTTAGAGCTTTGAAGTGCTGGAAAAAGTGTGCAGCACTTGAAAGCCCTTGATAAGTGCTTGAGTTTCACTCTCAAAAGGTTGCACGAACCCTGAAATGAATACCGTAACAAAAAACAAAATTCAACTATTTCTGCCACAATACCATGGTTACAGTTAGCGTTGTTACATTAAATCCATGGTGAATGTAGGTGATTTGTGGACTGAAAAGCCTTCTAACTTGTTCGTTCATGGCCTAATGTTTATAACAGAACTCTGCACTGAATTTGAATGCTTCTCGCTAGATCTAGCAGCGATGTTATTAATTCTGCTGCGAATTCAAATGCTTTCTCACTAGATCACCCAGCTAACAGTGTTGCATGTTCGGGATCGGCCCGCGAGTGAACCTGTTCTGAGCTCGCGCTGCGTTGTCTATTATTGGTCCCAGCTGATAAATGGTCCGTTCTGTTCAGCTCAAACGAGTATTACGGTTTCATTTCCTTTTTCGTTTTGTTTGCCGTTTCTCATATGTAACAAATGACAGCTCTTATCAGTTGAGCAACGTGGTGGTCGCACCAGTGTGACCTCTAACAAAATGTAGTTGCACTGGCAGGAAAAAAAGGTTGCAAAATGCAACCATTTGGTCGCAGTCTGGAGCCCTGCACTCATGAAAACAAACAGAAGGAAATTTTACAAAAAAAAAACAAAATAAATAACCAAGACTACTTACATTAGATGCTGACGTTACCTGTCTACTGACAGAACAGCGACAGCACAAGACACATAGCAAGGGAAGCCCATTGCTCTTTTTAATAAAGAAAGAAAAAAAATAAAAGGAAAAACTAGCGGGTAGCTACATAAATTTGTTTAACCTGACCAATATTTCGTTCAACATAAAAACCAATGGGTTTCCTCACCATCACCCTGGTCTATTGGCAAAAGGCAGCTGTCATCATGGCTTCCGGTTAGGTCAGCCAAGGGTCAAAGGGCAAAGGTCACACACACATTGTAAGGTGAAAGCCAAGGCCAAACGGGACAGGCAGTCATCTTAGCCTCAATGGACTCGGACTCAGCCCGCACCGGACTCTTTTAAATTGAAACATCAAGGACTTTTGTTAATGTTGAATTCAGATGTAAACACAAAATCGCATCGTCACACGTCATACTGTTTACATGCCAGTGAGGCTTCAGGTTGTGGCACAAAAAAAACAAAGCAACTCATTACTAAATCTATTGGCTAGAATAGATTTAGAGCTGGACCAATAGAAAATGGAAACAGCCCACCATCTGACATGTAAACATCTTTAGTCCCTAACTTTTTAGGATTACTCAAGTTATACTGCACATTCTCATGACCCTTGGCATTTAAAATGGGCCAAAACTACAAAAGCAAAAGGCATCTTTTGAGGGAATTCCCATTTAAAAAGGTCACATTTCAGGACCATCTGCATTAAACAGAACATAAGATATCCCCAGAAGCCTTCGATCCGGACCACAGGAACTGCAGACTTCAGAGAAATGTAGTTAGTCACTGGATGCAGGTGCAATTGCGGTCTACTGTAAATTAAAACAGTTATTCACCTCGACTTTTTCCTCGTGCCTGAAGGGGGAAATAAAGAGAGAACAGGTTTGTTGAGATGAATGAGACTATACTTACTGCGCCCACCGCCCCCATAACCCCCACCATATCCATCTCGGTCTCGCCGGGGTCCTCTTGCGTGCTCCACGATCACACGCTCCCCACACAGATCTTTACCGTTCAGCTCGTACACGGCATCATCTGCGTCGCGGGTGTCTTCAAACTCCACAAACCCATACCTAAAAAAAAAAAAATTATACATTTACAATCACAACTTGGGTTAACAAAGATCTACAGCATTACATAAATGACATGTAAATGCAGCCTCAACAGAGGATTAAGGGCTAAAATCACAATTCTTATTTATTGAATATTGCAGCGTTTTATAATTTTTTTTTTTATTATTCATGCAGTCCTTTTTATTAACTCTTTCCACACTATTGACAGAAATTTGTAAGAAACTTATATTTTTCTTATTAAAGAAAAATATCCATATTTAAATTATAAAAATCTTGGAAGAGCCAAGATATGAAATGTGTTCGTCTGAAAAAAGAAAGTCATACACCTAGGATGGCTTGAGGGTGAGTAAATTATGGGACAATTTTAATTTTGGGGTGAACTATCCCATTAAAGAGGCAATAGAGTATTGAGGGTACTGTAATGTCCACAAAAAGGCAATGTTAGGAAAGGAAAAACTACTTTACAACAGTATACTACCAACTATTTAAAAACTAGTGTCAAGAATAGACTGCAACAGTCGCGTTATGAAAGTAAAACTCCCATTCTCCACAGGGAAATTAATTTAACAGGAAACAAGTTTGAAAATGATGGTATAGGCTATGATTTAAACTTATATAAATCATGCTTAAAGGAATAGTTCACCCTAAAATGAAAATTTGGTCATTTACTCACCCTCAACTTGTTCCAAACCTATTCGAGTTTCTTGCTTCTGCTGAACACAAAAGGTGATATTTAAAAGAATGTCAGAAACCAGACAGTTGATAGACCCCATTGACTTCCATAAGAAAAAAAACTATTGAAGTCAATGGGGACCATCAATTCATTAAAATATCTTTTATGTACAGCAGAAGAAAGAAACTCATAGGTTTGGAACAAGATGAGGAAGAGTAAATGACAGAATTTTCACTACAGAACTAACCCTTTAACAGCAGAAGCAGAACTAGTGAAACACTGTCACGTCAGAAAAAGAAAAGAAAAAAAAAGTCCGACATGTGCACAAAGTCTTCATCGAAAATGGCTTTTGGAAACGCATTCTATATACTCATATGACATTAAGCGTTATACAATCAATTTAAACTGCTGTCAATATAAGGCCAAAACAACCGCCATATTGTTCAGTTTTATGAACAGCACATTTTGTACACGCAGCCCAGGAAAATGGTGCAAGAATAATATTGGTATGTTACTTCAAAACATGCCCGCTTCTTTAAGGTGCATTTATGAACACAAAGTTACACTAAGGTGGGAGAACTAATGCGCGCGACACACAAACAACGGCGCGTCGCTGTAACGCTTGCGAATTCACGTCAGCACCATTAAAGATGTGTACTCTACGTACTAAAGTCAGATAATTTTCTCTTAGATAATAGCTCATTTGTTTTTTGTGCCTCAGAATCGGCGGTAAAAAAAAAAGCGTCGATGCTTTCAGGAAATATCATCTAATCGTATAATAGTAGTTCACGCGCTGTACACAAACGTCCGCCATTTTGAGCACGCGGTGAGAGCCTCAGTCATACGGGGGAAAAAACAAGACACCACACTAAGCATTTAAACTGCCATATAAATTCAAGCTAGCAAACATTACGAGGCATTCGATGTCCCTAAATGCATTGAAGATGTCAAGTTGTTATCATTATGAGGCCAGTGTCAAGGCCGCGGCGGCGCTCCACAAACTTACCCGTTCTTCAGATCGATCTCCAGAAGCTTTCCGTACCCGCTGAAAAACCTCTGTATATCTTTCTCCCGCACATGATAGCTCAGCCTGCCGACGTACACTCGCGGCATGATTAACGTTTAGTAAATAACAGTCAAACGTACGAACTCCCGTAGCTTTAATCGCTATCCTTCTTCTCGGAATGGCCTAGCGGTTATAACGGGCACGATACCGACGTCACTTCCGGCGTCTCCGCGCGCATGCTGATTGGCTACCGATCAAGCATAACATTATGACGTGAATAACACTGATTATCTCTTCATCACGGCACCTATTAGTGGATGGGCTATATTAGGCAGCAAGCGAACATTTTGTTCTCAAAGTTGATGTGTTAGAAGCAGAACAAATGGGCAAGTGTCAGAATTTGAGCGAGTTTGATGAGGGCTAAATTGTGATGGCTAGACGACTGGGTCAGAGCATCTTCAAAACTGCAGCTCTTGTGGGGTGTTCTCAGTCTGCAGTGGTCAGTAGGCCTATCTATCAAAAGTGGTCCGTAGGCCTATCTATCTAAAGTGGTCCAAGGAAGGAACAGTGGTGAACCGGTGACGGGTCATGGGTGGCCAAGGCTCATTGATGCACGTGGGGAGCGAAGGCTTGTGTGGTCCGATCAAACGAACAAGCTACTGTAGCTCAAATTGTTCAAGAAGTTAATGCTGGTTCTGATAGAAAGGTGTCAGACTACACAGTGCATCACAGTTTGCTGCGTTTGGGGCTGCATAGCTGCAGACGAGTCAGGGTGCCCATGCTGATCCCTGTCCAACGCCGAAAGCGCCAACAGTGGGCACGTGAGCATCAGAACTGGGGAACACATGGCACCAGGCTGCACTATGGGAAGAAGGCAAGCCAGCGGAGGCAGTGTGATGCTTTGGGCAATGTTCTGCTGGGAAACCTTGGGTCCTGCCATCCATGTGGATGTTACTTTGACACGTGCCACCTACCAAAGCATTGTTGCAGACCATGTACACCCTTTCATGGAAACAGTATTCTCTGGTGGCTGTGGCTCTTTCAGCAGGATAATGCGCCCTGCCACAAAGCAAAAATGGTTCCGGAATGGTTTGAGGAGCACAACAACGAGTTTGAGGCGTTGACTTGGCCTCCAAATTCCCCAGATCTCAATCCAATCGAGCATCTGTGGGATGTGCTGAACAAACAAGTCCAATCCATGGAGGCCCCACCTCGCAACTTACAGGACTTAAAGGATCTGCTGCTAACATCTTGGCGCCAGATACCACAGCACACCTTCAGGGGTCTAGTGGAGTCCATGCCTCGACGGGTCAGGGCTGTTTTGGCAGCAAAAGTGGGACCAACACAATATTAGGAAGGTGGCCATAATGTTATGCCTGATCGGTGTATACTAATAGCAGGCTAAACAATAGTAACTGTTTAGATTACTGAATGATTGCAAATGTACAACACAACTTTAGATTGTTTAGTTTATTAATAAATTATAAATGATTAAAGTTCATGGTCCACATTCACAACTTGCAGTATAACAGTGGAGTCTGTGTCATTGAAGACTTCAAGGGTTTTTGTTATAATTCCACACAGCAAAGGAAATCCCATGTTCATTACACTTCATAAGCAAAGACGTGTCTTCAAAATTTCTGAACAGGGTTAACCTAAATGGACAATCATTTTAGCACAAGGACAAAAAAGCAAAGCATGTAAATGCTGTTATTCACTGCCATATTCTACAGACCAATTGCAATCTCGACATTGATTGTGCGTTGTGATATAACAAATAATAAACCAAAAAGCCTGTCAGCTTGGCAACTATCATAAGGCATCTCAAGAATTCAATACTTTTAACCCCTTTGCTGTCACCCACCTTTTTGAGCATAGATGTGAAAATGCACTATCCAAACTTAAATGGTTGTAATTCATGAATGCTTTGGAATACAAAAAAATGAAAGAGTAAGAAAGTTAAAGAAGTTTAAATTTACTGTAAAGCAAATATCTTCTACTAAACATTTTTATTTTATACTATATATATATATATATATATGAAATGATTTTAATATAAATGCCATATGTCTAACCAAGTTGTGTTCCAAATTGGAAGTTGATATCACAGAAATTGAAATTCCCATGAGATTTTATTTAGGTGCTGTACCAAAAATAGCCACCACATTCCATTGATTTTTTTTTATGCGTTCTCCTGTAACAAATTAATAAATTTGTCACAATATTACATCTATCACAAAACAATCACCAAATATGGAACCTTGAGACTCAGACCTTTCCAACAATATGTGTTTTTGTCAAGATTAGAAAAAGTTTTGATTATAAAGTAGTGCAGTAAATTTCGTAATATGAAACTTGACACCGACCAATAGGGGGAGGAGCCTGCTAAAGGAATTTAAGTACTGTTTCCATGGTAACACAATGTCTGATTAGAAAATGGTTTTCACAGGATGAATACTGAGGGTGTAAGCTTTCGAATGATACCTAATTTATGATGATTAATAAAATATGTGATAGGAAGGAAAAAAAAAAAAGAGCACACAGTGTCCGTGATGGTGACAGTTAATGGGTTAAAAGTATATTTTCAATCCTCTATAATTTACTCGGAGAAACTGCCTTGACTCGTATCACTCCCTCTTGGGCACAGGAAGCTGCGAGAACGCCATCCTGTCTCCACAATCGGCCCTGGACGAAGCCTCTGCTGCCTCCTGATAGGAAACACAGGTATATTGCACCAATGCATTAAGACATTAATAGTATTTATTATCATCATATACTCATCACTAGCTATGTTTCCATCCAAAGTTGCAAATTTAACTTATGCACAAAATTGGAATATCACATAAAACATTTGCAGATAAAACAACGTTTCTATCCCATGTGTTCAAGAGACCAAAATTGTCACTTCCTGGCACAAAATACCTGTATTAATTTGGATGTTGCTGCAGCCACTGTTGCTCTTTTATATCATCATCAATCCTACATACGTCATCAATGATTTGCGTCTCAAAGCGGCAGACAAAATGCTCATGTTCTCTTGCGTTCGAATGCTGGTGTTTGGGCACGCAATCGTGCGATACGCTTCTGGGAGGGAATCAGGGCTTGACATTAACTTTTTTGCTCACTGGTCACTGTGGCTAGTGGTTTTCCAAAGTTACTAGCCACTCAGCATTTTCACTGGCCTCAATTTTGACATCAATACCATGGGGGAAAAACTGCCATATCGATATTTTTAATATTACCTATAATTTGGCAGCAGGAATATTAGGCTGCTGTCACTTTAAGAACTGACACACGGATTATATACATTATGATGTTACATACTGTTACACGTGTTTTCTTTCTCAACTGTTTACGTTCACTTAAAACTGACTGTGCATTTTGACATTATTTTGTGTGTATTTGACTGTTTAAGCGCAATAAGCAGCGAAAAAGAACTCAATTTAGTTCTGAGAGGTGACTTTATGTGTGCACACTTTGGGTGTGACAAAATCATGAGTAAAATTATGTGCAATACGAGCAATCCCACGGCGAAATTCAAGCCCTGTAACACCAACAATATTCATCCGGAGCAAATGAAGCGAGTGTGTGAGGAGAGGCAGGTTTGTGTGTAACTCGCTGTCAGAGAGATGAGAGAGAGAGAGAGAGAAAGAAAGAGAAAGAGAGAGAGAGAAAGAGCTGCTGGTATCGTGTCTATTCTGCGGAAAATGAGTATTGGAAGCGTTTCAGATATTTCAGTGTCAATATGTAGCAAAAATATCAATATTTTTACATTGCACTTAGTTTATTATTTCAGATGCCTTTCTGGTCTGAAGCCTTGAAATGTAATTTTTTTTCCAGGAAAATCAATGTAGTATATTTTTGTTCAATAATATTTTTTGATTATTATTTAGTTTTGAGGGGATTTTATGATACTATGCAATATTTTTTTTCGAATATATTTTAAAATTATTTTCCAATTAAAAATAAAAAATGAAAAACGTATGTAATGCCATGGTGTACACTAGATTCCTATATAATTGAATATAAAGTGGCTTATAAATTGGCTAGTGTTTTTTAGACTACGTTTTGTCAAGGTTTATATTTTTTTTTAAATGTTGATTTGATGGGTTAATGTGAAAAACTGAAAAAATCCCAACCCACCAAAGCGGCTAGTAGGGGTGACGGCATTACACGCCACTGCTGAAATACACACACATTTGTTGGGTTGGCGGGTGCTAATGTCAAGCCCTGGAGGGAATTAAACCAAATCATTCTGATGACAGACTTTGGCTCAGGCGTTTTAGAACCACCAAACCAACATTTGAGATGCTGCGATGCGATTGGTCCACTGGTTAGTCCAGTTATCCAATTACAGCCTCTGTTGAGGCAAAGTTATGTGAGGTTTTTGTTGTGCATTTATGTTTCCATCGCAGTTTGCGCATCTTCTTATTGTATACAAAATTACTTCGTTTTTACATTTTAAGCGCATCTTGTCATTTCTACCCTGTTTTTGTGTGACATCCTAAAACTTGCATTAAAAATCTTGGATGGAATCATGCAGCACGTTCCTAAAGAACTCCATAAACATGCAAGAATGGACGGAAACGCCTGCTGACCTGACCATGGGCTTTCGCATTCATAGAGCATCCACTCATCTGCTCTGAATGTGCTGTGAAACCACATGGCGTGATCCAGAGAGGCGGAAAACTGGGCCCTGTGATTCGGGTAAGGTAACAGTGCAGTCCCCAGGAAAGCGTAGTCCGATACATACGCTGCCACACAACAGTGCAGTTTCATGTCACCAGGTCCTAAAATACAACACATACAATATTCAGAAATATTAAGACAAGTAAAGTACAGGAACACAATAATGGCCGTCCATCTGATTGTATATTGCTTAATATATGACTTAAATAAATAGAAGTATATAAATGCAAATTAATTTTTTGATCTGAGTTGAATTAAACAATATCTGACAGAATGCCATGAATGACAAAAAACTTTTTTTTTAATCAACCTTTGAAATTATTAGGTAAGGAATTAAAAAAAATAATTTCACAGAGATTGCACTCGCAATAATGTAACAAGTAAAATTTTAGAGCAGAGTTTAACAAACAAATGTATATTCACAGTAGGATTTTTCATGAATTGAAGATTTCTATAAAGATTTTACTAAATTATTTAAACTAAAAACCCCTGTAAAAAAGAAGTGTGCTTAACTGTATTAAATGTGCACTCCTAAAAACTCCTTGCAGATAATATAATATTAATGAAATAAAAGCTCACTTAAGTGTACTTTCATGGCTATGTTTCTTCACATTTAAAAGTTAATTTTATGCTTTAATCTTTTGTCATGCTTTAAAGCACTTATTTTGATGTGTTGACTAACATACTAAAGAACTTATTATAATTTTAAGTGTAGTGAGTTATTTGATAGTACATTTAAGGTCAAATTATTTTAAATATGTTAAATTGCATCATTATTACAAATGTGTAATTACAAATATATTTAAATACATGACAGATTTTCAATAGTATATTTTAATTTACTATAAATGCTTATCAGTGCGTTCAGCAGCACATTTTACCATATTTCAAAGACAATAAAAGTAATAATGAAATTACATATAAAGATAAGTGGGTCAAAAAAGCACTCAACTAATTGCATTTAACATTACATTTAAACTATAATATATTTTCAATTAATTGTAAAGTGCCCAAAACATTACATTAAGTTTATTCTTTTAAAGTATATAATTTATTTCCATAATAAGTATTCTTTTAAAAATATGCAAAAGTGGAATCCCTGGTATTTCCAGGTTTTTCTTAACTACGGAAATCCCGAATAATGAAAAAATAATAAGAGGTTCATCCATCTGAAAAGAAAAATAATCTTGCAATTTTAACCTCACAACTAATTGTATGGCACATTAATTACATTACATTAATCACAAATATCTGTACACTGTCAGAAATAATGTGCACAAACAGCTCGGACAATTTTGTGCATTCTAGTACCTTACAGTAGTAATACGTACCCTTAAAGGGTTAGTTCACCCAAAAATGAAGATTCTGTCATTAATTCCTCTCCCTCATGTCGTTCCAAACCCGTAAGACCTTCGTTCATCTTCAGAACACAAATGAAGATATTTTTGATGAAATCCGAGAGCTCTCTGACCCCTCCATAGACAGCAATTTAATTAACACTTTCAAGGTCCAGAAAGGTAGTAAAGACATTGTTAAAATAGTCCATGTGACTCCAGTGGTTCAACCTTAATGTTATGAAGCGACGAGAATCCTTTTTGTGCGCAAAAAAAACAAACAAAAATAATGACTTTATTCAACAATTTCTTCTCGTCTGTGTCAGTCTCCCAGCAGTTTACGTTGTTATCGCAGTGCAGCTCTTTCGAAGTGCTACGGCAGAACGGCGGCTCCCCATTGGCTAGCTCCTGCGTCAGCATCACACGCATGCGTCGTGGTGCTCACGTGAACAGCGTCGGCCAATGGTAAGCTGGCGTTCTGATGCAGAACCCGGAAGCTCTGCACTGTATTTACTACGTAAACTGCTGGGAGACACAGACGAGAAGAAATTGTTGAATAAAGTCGTTATTTTTGTTTGTTTTTTGTCTTACGGGTTTGGAACGACATGAGGGTGAGGAATTAATGACAGAATTTTCATTTTTGGGTGAACTATGAGTGTTTATGGGTAAATAAGGTACACAGATGTCCTTTTAAGGGTCTAAGCCGTTTCTCCTCTCAAAGTACCATATTTGCTAATTTTTTCTGAGAGTGAATGGCATCATTATAAGTGGTTTTAATATACTTATTTTACCTATATGTCCTCTCGCTCGCACCCAGAATAACTTCTTTGGTTCCATGGCAACACGTCTAAAAAAATCAGGTGGGTTGACTGGCTTGATCTCTATAGGAACTTCATCAGCAAGTATTTTATTTAGGCCCTGTCGCGTATTATTAGCCAGGTTTGGATCACTGTAAAGCAAAAAGAAAGTCATACGTAGGAGTGTGACTAAACTATTTGGAACAGGCTTTTATAATTCACTATGGCAAACACACTGTTGAGACCTGAGGTAGCGCTGAATGAGTTCCTCGACAGTGAGCAGTGTGTCCGGTAGAGGGACGGTGGGCATGGTGAACTGATGCTCCAGTGGACTAGGCTGCTGCATGTGAAACGATGCCTGACAGATCAGTATGGGCTGACCGTGCTGAATGGCTTTCACAGACCGCACACAGAAACTGCGGCCATCCCGAGTCCTCTCCACCTGGTACAGCACAGGTACCTTTGGGTCCCCTGGGCACACAATTGTTGATAAATAAAGGGAAAACCAAACTTTCCATATGTGTGATTAGATAACGTCTGAGTTTACCTGCTCTCACAAAGTAGCAGTGCAGTGAATGTGCATAGAGATGTTCACTGACGGAATTGGCTGCAGCTACAAGAGCCTGTCCAACAATCTGGCCACCGAAAAGGCGTTTAGTGCGAGGAATCCAGTGATGTGTCCCTCTGTAAGAAAAACAACAACATGGTAATACCATGGTACTCTTTGTTAGTGTAGAAGCCCAGCTAACAAAAATATATTCTAAGAACGTTTTGATAACGTTCCTTCCTATTAAGTTATGAAAGCATTATTTCTGAAGTTCAAAACATTTCAGTTTGAATGCTCCAGTTTCCTGTTTTCTTGGTTATATGAATGTTAAGTCAAAATTTATGAATGAACGTTCTACTGGAAGAATGTTACTGCTGCTAACTAAATCTAATAGACTCAATATTTTGAAAAAAGCATTCATTTACCTGAACAGGTCGGTGTCGAGCTTTTCTAAATTCAAAACACTGGTAACCAGAACACTTCTGAGATCAGCTTTACCTGCCTTAGACACATGGTTTACTTCAATGTCATCTTCAGATTCACTACCGCGTTCAGCCATATTTACTGTATCTGTGTGCCGGCCGGGTGGATCTTCTGAATCGATTCAAAACTCTTTTAACGATTCATTTGAGTCATCAGTCAAAATGATCTTGGAATTACTGCCCACGTAGTTTTTTTTTTTTTTTTGGTAAATATTGCTACATACTGTTGTATTTGTGCATACAAATGAAGATGATAACATTAGTAATGGGAGAAATTAGTTCCGAATCTTTGAATCAATTGAACCACGATTCACTGTTCTGAACTTAAAAGGAGAAACACCGCACGCTGAGGACACCTGCTGGTCAAATGAATCGTAAGCAGCCTTCCCAACATTTGCAAATGAGTGCCATTTTTACCGAAACATAAATAAGTCTGCAATATCCTTAAAGGCACAATATATAAGATTTTTGGATTAAAATATCCAAAAACCATTAGAACAGTGTTAGGCCTATATATTTTGTTGACTTGTGTACTTACATTACTATCCCAAATGTTTCCAAGAATGTTTAAATCCAGAGAAATAAGCAATTTTAACCAGGACACGGGCCGTGTCCTCGTCTTTCAGTGACGTCATACCCACGTTACCCTCGATTTCCGGTTTTATTTTGTAGAAACCATATGACAAGGTAACAACTGTTTGGAGACATTTATAGACAGAAAACTAATTATTGTACAGTAATACAGCATTTTCTCCATCATACAATATGTTTTAAAATTAATTGCATGCCATTTAGCAACACAAGCCATCCTGCATTGATTAATATGATATTCTAATATCGATCTAGCTTACTGCAGTGTGCAACAAGTGTCTCATAGCAGCCGTGGAGCGAACACACAGAGTAAGGTTATAACATTATTTTCAACACACTGAAATGTATCTAATATGATAAAACAGTGCTGCGTTCCCCCACATACGCATGAGCGGAAGAAGCGGAAGCGGCAACAGCGGCATAATAAAAGCTCTGGTGCTGTCGAGCCATGTGTCACGCTCGTCTCTCATTAGCAATCACTCCAGCGGCCTCGTTCAGCTCCACAGCACTCGGCCTGCTCTGCTTCATACTACAGTAACGTTAATCATCTCATCCATAAACATGATTTCTGCCTGAGTCCCGTCCCGATTCTTTTCCACCAGCTGTAGAGGTGAAGACAACTCCCAAGCTACACCTTTGTTTTGAATAGGCGACCTCTAACGGCAAAAAAAATTGGCTACATATTGTGCCTTTAAATAATTGAATTAATGAATCTTTGTAGAAGATGTAGTGATATAGCTTATATACAGATATAAAACAAGTGAGTAATAGCTATATTTGTTTAAAATAAAGGCTGTGTAGGCCTATAGTATTTAAGATTTGTGCAATGTTTGCTTCATTCAGCTACTCGTTGTAGACCATTTGCATCAGAAAATTGTCAGTCTGGCTTTCCCATGCAAAAACCCACAGCATTTTGCTGTGTTGTGTTTTGGTGGGACCGGACAAAATCTGCTGATCAACCCAAACTTGTTTGCATCAGTCTGATCTGATCTACTCTATCAGACTGTTTAAAATTTTTCAGACGTCTGTGTGGCTCCACTATCATAAAGAGCCCACAAGAGGGCATCACAGGTTCATTCACCAGTTCCTCTGCCAAATCACTGTAACGCTGTCTTGAATGAGCATGTCAGATAACATTGATTATATGACATATTCACGGTTTTTAATAGGGCTACACGTCCACCACTTATAAAACCACGATGGATGCCAAAACACATTAATTCTCTTGCGCAAGTAGCTTATCCAACCCCAAAAAGACACTAACACGAACTTGATACTCGTCCACACATTAAATAGGCTACGCTGTACCAATGAGATGTTTTATTTAAAAAAAAAAAATTAATAAAACATAATAATAATGATAACGATAATCCGATGGTCACCCCCACCCCCCCAGATGTGCCCCAGTGGCTCCCCATCAGCACACGCACATGCACGCGCACTCGCGCTCTCGTTCTTCTCCAGCGCTGCTGTTGCTGTCAAACTGAATTACATCCATCGCCGCCGTTCGGTCGCTGCTCATATTCCCGCACGCAGATTGGCTTTTCTGTATTTGATGGTCTGTTCTCATCTCCATGGCCACATCAGATGGATCAGAAGATTGCGTTGTGCAGAGAGGAAGATCTCGAAGTGACCCGAGCATCATTACCGACACTCGTGTCGTTTATAACAGCACAGGTGAGTGTGTATATCTGTTTACTGCATAGATATCTGATTGTACCACTGCGGAGGGAGAGTTACATATAGGAAGCAGCTGCTGTTTTTTTTTTTTTTTCGAGAAACCAAAACGCTGGCATGACTGGCAGGATGTCTTTCCACATGCATTGCTGATGATGCACGGAGATGAAATGCACCAGTGACATGTAGAGCGTGTTGTTCATGCTCGCGCAACGCAAGCCGTGTTCGGTGGTGCTGATGCTGCTGTGACGCGCCGGGCTTCCCCGTGACTGATGCATGCACATTCTGCAAATGTCCAGCATGATGAGCTCGTTTTAAGCTGAAGAGTAGTGTCCTCTGCATTTGCCCAGTTACAGCTCTGGATCACTGTCTTTTACTGACCTTTAGTTACATTGAGTAATATGCAATAGATTGTGATTCAAGGCTGCAGCTAGAAGGACTGATTTCAAGTTGTACCAAAGTGTTTGCAATGGCTTCATTAAAGAGGATGAATGCAATAAGCCAAGACAGGCCTAATCGATCACCATTTACAATATAGTGGCAAATTACTAATCTGTGTTTTTTCATTGCTGACTCTAAGTAAACACACAGTTTGTAGCTCTGTGGTGGTGAAAAGGCATTTGTATTTGATGCAATGATTTATCAGCGTTTATTGTTCTATAAACTTCTGTATCACTTTCTATTAGAGCATGGAAACTCCCTCACCGTGAATGGCTGAAGTGGGATTAGTGACTGAAATGTGTGAAAAGCCCTTTGTTTGGACACAGACAGGTGGTGAACATTTATCCTTGGATTTGGAGCTGGTCACACTGTCCCAGTAATACACGTTGACATGTTGCTTACTTAACTGATGCATGCTTTCCCAAATGATGTGGTATGTTAGCATACTGGAGACTGCTGTATCCTGTAGGGAATACAGGTGTGTTTGTTATATGGCTGCTTGTTGCTTGATGTAACTTAACATTACTGCCTTAAATGTAAAGTGAAAATGCTGTACTACTAAGGGACAGAAATGACAAGAGCTTTCACAGTCTGGCAAATCCACTGCGAAAAAGAAATGTGCTTAATTGCTTAAAAAGTTTCAGTTGAAATGACATTGAAGTACACTCACCTAAAGGATTATTAGGAACACCTGTTCAATTTCTCATTAATGCAATTATCTAATCAACCAATCACATGGCAGTTGCTTCAATGCATTTAGGGGTGTGGTCCTGGTCAAGACAATCTCCTGAACTCCAAACTGAATGTCAGAATGGGAAAGAAAGGTGATTTAAGCAATTTTGAGCGTGGCATGGTTGTTGGTGCCAGACGGGCCGGTCTGAGTATTTCACAATCTGCTCAGTTACTGGGATTTTCACGCACAACCATTTCTAGAGTTTACAAAGAATGGTGTGAAAAGGGAAAAACATCCAGTATGCGGCAGTCCTGTGGGCGAAAATGCCTTGTTGATGCTAGAGGTCAGAGGAGAATGGGCCGACTGATTCAAGCTGATAGAAGAGCAACTTTGACTGAAATAACCACTCGTTACAACCGAGGTATGCAGCAAAGCATTTGTGAAGCCACAACACGCACAACCTTGAGGCGGATGGGCTACAACAGCAGAAGACCCCACCGGGTACCACTCATCTCCACTACAAATAGGAAAAAGAGGCTACAATTTGCACGAGCTCACCAAAATTGGACAGTTGAAGACTGGAAAAATGTTGCCTGGTCTGATGAGTCTCGATTTCTGTTGAGACATTCAGATGGTAGAGTCAGAATTTGGCGTAAACAGAATGAGAACATGGATCCATCATGCCTTGTTACCACTGTGCAGGCTGGTGGTGGTGGTGTAATGGTGTGGGGGATGTTTTCTTGGCACACTTTAGGCCCCTTAGTGCCAATTGGGCATCGTTTAAATGCCACGGCCTACCTGAGCATTGTTTCTGACCATGTCCATCCCTTTATGACCACCATGTACCCATCCTCTGATGGCTACTTCCAGCAGGATAATGCACCATGTCACAAAGCTCGAATCATTTCAAATTGGTTTCTTGAACATGACAATGAGTTCACTGTACTAAAATGGCCCCCACAGTCACCAGATCTCAACCCAATAGAGCATCTTTGGGATGTGGTGGAACGGGAGCTTCGTGCCCTGGATGTGCATCCCACAAATCTCCATCAACTGCAAGATGCTATCCTATCAATATGGGCCAACATTTCTAAAGAATGCTTTCAGCACCTTGTTGAATCAATGCCACGTAGAATTAAGGCAGTTCTGAAGGCGAAAGGGGGTCAAACACAGTATTAGTATGGTGTTCCTAATAATCCTTTAGGTGAGTGTATATTGTAGTTTATCACAAATGCTTATCAGCACATTAAGCAGCACACTTTATTATATTTCAAAGACAAAATAATTAATTCTGAAATTATATATATATATATACAGATATAAACCAGTCCTATTAAAGGGATAGTTCACCCAAAAATGAAAATGACCCCATGATTTACTCACCCTCAAGCCATCCTAGGTGTATATGACTTTCTTCTTTCAGACGAATACAGTCGGAGTTATATTAAAAAATGTCCTGGCTAATCCAAGCTTTATAATGGCAGTGAATGGCAGCCCAAAATTTGAAGCCCAAAAAAGTGCATCCATCCATTATAAAAGTGCTCCACATGGCTCCGGGGGGTTAATAAAGGCCTTCTGAAGCGAATCGATGGGTTCGTGTAAGAAAAATATCCATATTTAACACGTTATAAAGAAAAATATCTAGCTTCTGCTAGACCGCCTTCCATATTCAACTCACGAAAAAAGCATAACAGGCACGACGTATAACGTCGGACGTAGCGTAAGCATTTTGAACTGCGAGAGGCGTTACACTTTCTTCATAAGCTGAATACAGAAGCGGTCCGCCAGAAGCTAGATATTTTACTTTGTAAAGTTTTAAATATAGATATTTTTCTTACACAAACGCATCGATTCTCTTCAGAAGGTCTTTATTAACCCCCAGAGCTGTGTGGAGCACTTTTATAATGGATGGATGCACTTTTTTGAATAGGCTCCCATTCACTGCCATTATAAAGCTGGGATTAGCCAGGACATTTTTTAATATAACTGTATTCATCAGAAAGAAGAATGTCATTTACACCAAGGATGGCTTGAGGGAGAGTAAATCATGGGCTAATTTTCATTTTTGGGTGAACTATCCCTTTAAATGGGTCAAAAAGCAGTCTAAAAGCATTTCATATAAATTTTAACTAATACATTTTCATTTAATTGCAATTAACATGCATTTAAGTGTCCGCAGTTCACACTTAAGTATATATTTTAAAGTATATTATATCCATAATAAGTATTCTTTTTAAAAGTATGCTAAACGATTTTTTTTTTTCACTTTATGTTACTGTGATTGTCTGGCTTTATGCATGAATGCCTGTGAGCTGCTTTGAGTAAAGCACAATCTAAATCTTTGGAAGATGCTCAAGAGAATGACTCAAGTACAGCACTGCTTGTTAAGGTAAAGTTTTTTCTGTCGTCTTTTCTTCCCTATTGTGAGTGAAACGGCTTCTGGAACAAGAACAAATGTAGGGCAGGGCTTGATTTTGTCCGTGTGGAATTGATTGGATGGTTGTGGTTTGCTATTGGCTGATCTTATGTGAGTGACAGGTTGCCCCGCCTTCATCTTCAGAGAAGAGAAGAGATGCAACACCCAGTGAAATCAAAAATACTGGACATTATGTGCTTTTTAGATTGTGAGAAGTTTTTCCCCCTAAAAAGATCATATGATCACGTCAATGCACATCAGAATATTGGCAGAGCTTCATAACAAATTGCGACATGGCAGAGACGCCACTGGCCAAGCTTTCTCCTCTACGAAGCCTTTCATCCCTGCCGCACACCCACTGCGGCTTTGATCTCGCCTCTTCAGCTGCACTTGAGAAACAGAACCAAAGCCCTCATTCGAACAGACAGATACAGTACAGGAGAACGTTAAAGAGAGGACAGGACACACATGGAGGTTTCCTAACCAGACAGAGCATCAGCTGCGCAGCAGACACGTTTATGATTGGGCTGCATTTGACGTATTTTGGCCAAACAGAAAGCGAGTGTTTAGGGTTGAAGAGGGACTCTATCTGCACACATGTAGCCCACACTAACTAACCATTGACTCGTTAGACACACGTTCTCCCAACCAGTCAACACAGTTTCTGTATTGTTCAGTATTAAGAGCCCTTCCTCCACACTGAGGTGGGCAGCAACAGCGAGCAGCGAAGGGTCTTTAAAAGTTGTTTCTCTGTGCCGTTGACTGGACAGGCTGACTCATCTGCAGCTAAAGCAATGTTTTGATACAGGCCATGAGCTGTAATTTCCACTGACATTCACAAATGGATTATCTGGGTAATGTCATATTATTTTCTGTGTAATAGTGCTGCAGGGATGATGTATATTTGTAGGCCAAAACCTGGAAACAAGTTGCATTTTTGCACTTCTGGTTCCTGAAGTCAATGCGTTTTTGTGGTGAACACAAGCTCAAGATATTTTCACATTGTATTCTACAACATATGATACATCAGTAATACCCACTTGTGATTTTTTTAAAGCTTTTACCAAGTTAGAGGGTTAGTTCACCCAAAAATGATAATTCTGTAATTAATTACTCACCCTCATGTCGTTCCAAACCCTTCGTTCACCTCTCTGACCCCTCCATAGACAGCAACACAACGACCACTTTCAAGGCCCAGAAAGGTAGTAAAGACATTGTTAAAATAGTCCATATGACTCCAGTGGTTTAATCTTAATGTTATGAAGCGACGAGAATACCTTTTGTGCGCAAAAACAAACAAAAATAATGATTTTATTCAACAATTTCTTTGGCTTTGCCAATGGTTGAGGCGACGTTCTGACAGAACCTGGAAGCGCTGCACTGTAGTTACAACATAAACTGCGTAGGAGACTGACACGGAAGAGAAGAAATTGTTGAATAAAATCATTATTTTTGTTTGTTTTTTGCACACAAAAAGTATTCTTGTCGCTTGATTACATTAAGGTTGAACCTCTGGAGTCACATGGACTATTTTAACCATGTCTTTACTACCTTTCTGGACCTTGAAAGTGGTCGTTGTGTTGCTGTCTATGGAGGGGTCAGAAAGCTCTCGGATTTCATCAAAAATATCCTAATATCCTAAGGTCTTACGGGTTTGGAACGACATGAGGGTGAGGAATTAATGACAGAATTTTCATTTTTGGGTGAGCTAACCCTTTAACAGGGAATGTTCTCAGAACTTTCTGGCAAGGTCCTCTCAAAGTCATGAACAAACATCCTAGTACAGTTTGTACAGATTGTACAGTAACATTAATAAAACATTCTTTCAGAGTTATCTGGTTCTCTAAAACATTAGCATAAAAACATTATTTATACAACGTTCATGGAATTTTTTTTCTAAAACGTTTGGTAAAGCTTTATTTTGATGGTCACTTTTGAACATTCTGTTGACTATATAACTTTGCAACTACATGTCAACTAACTCTCAGAGTATTAGTAGACTGTCTGCTTAAAAGATTAGTTCACTTCAAAATGAAAATTTCCTGATAATTTACTCACCCCCATCTCATCCAAGATGTTCATGTCTTTCTTTCTTCAGAAATTACGTTTTTTTGAGGAAAACATTCCAGGATTTTTCTCCACATAATGGATTTCAATGGCAACCAACGGTTGAAGGTCCAAATCAATGCAGTTTCAAAGGGCTTCAGAGGCTCTGCACGATCCCAGCTGAGGAATAGGGTCTTATCTAGCGAAACGATCGGTCATTTTCAAAAAAATTTAAAATGTATATACTGAGCGAAATAAGTTAATACAGCCTCCTATTAACATGAGGTAAACATAATGCTGCTAATTTAACGTATTTACTGTTAATTACTGCCGTAATAACGGCCCATTTCAAATGTTTACTTGTTTTTCTTCTCTTTCTCTTTTGAGCGGTAATAAAATATTATTCTTGTAAATACTTTCCAGCATTTCAGTAATAAAAGTGTAGGCTAGATCTTTAAAATGCATCCAAATTACAGCGAAGCGAAACAATACGGTGCTCCGCAGTGGTCAAAAAGGATATAAACAGTGAATTTTGAAGCAATCTCTTCTTGAAAACTCAGAGATGTGGATTGAAACGGCAATTAAATTACCACATGTCCATGGTGTTTGTCTAAAAACAGTAGGTAATTCGGCCGGGGATTTTTACGCGGGTGGTGGGAGAAAAACACTGACATTCTGGATTCGGACGGCAAAAAAATCACAGACTAGCCCCTGTAAATGATGAAAATACCTTATGACCCCACGAGAAACAATTACCGTCCGAATAGGGCTAAAGAGTGAAATCTGGTGACAGATGATGAGCGCTCAGCATAAATGTATCCTTCGCTGCCTTTGATATCCCACCATCCTGTGCGTTCCATTCTGTGACAGTTGAGCTAGAAAAAAAAGATGGCGTCCGAAAGTTGCGTTTGCTGGTCAGTTTGTGTGTAAATGTACGTTTTTGACCAACATTTTCTACTTTTGATGTCACTTCTAGCGAAAAATTACTACTGTAGTAATTAAATATTTGTTTAGTTCTCACCAAAGCTCGCTCTATTTTACTGTAGATCATTAAACTGTTACACTGCCTTAGAAGTCTGTCTGACATCAGTTTCATGAGGTGCACAAACGCTGCCTTACAAGCTGCCTTAAACAACCACATATCAGTACCATGGTTACCACCTTGGAAAACCATATAAAAAAGCCCTGGCAAACATTTTTGCATTGCAGCGGCAATTTTTCCACCAAAAAAATCTGGTTGACATTTTTCCTTCCATACTGATCTTAGACCAGTATAAAATCTGTAAATGGTAAGTGTTTGGCTGGTCACAGATCAGTCTCTTTGTCCCCAGAGTCGCTCCAGGGTGTCTGGATTAGCCGTCTCTCCCAATCGACAGCAACCTATTGGATCAGTTTTGTGCTTACATCAAAGACCACCCCACTCTTTACACATGATCCTCCCTTACTTTCATTGGATAAGACTCTTAAATGTTCCACCAATTTTAGGACTATTAGATTAAGACTCTCCCTCCCCCATTTGTTTTGATGTTTTATTAATCAGCCATCTATATTTAGCCGTTGTAGGTTTTTTGCAGTGAATATTCAGAGCAGTGATTAATCTAGAGGCTCGTAACTGCACTTGCCTATACAGTTTTGTGGTTGAGAACGAAACCCACCGCAGCATGACTTCTCTATCAGAGCTGTTACAGACCTCTTAGAAACATGCCAACTCCATTTCCTTCTGAAAGTATGATCACATTCCATAATTGATAATTAAAGGGGTCATGAACTGGCTCTTTTTATTTTTTTATACTGTTGTCTGAGGTCAACTTATGACGTTTGCGTGGTTTTTACATTCAAAAACATCATAATGAATAAGTAATAGGCTATTTTCTACCCTGGTTTTGAGCCTCTCTCATGGAACGCTCGGTTTTTATGGGCGTGCTGCACTGAAGACTTGGAAGTAAACCCCCACTGCTATGATTGGACAAGCTTTGCATATTATAATGAGTTTCGGCTCCCCCATGAGTACACGTGAGGAATTGTTTTGAAAGCGTGTGGGAAAACGGCAACCGGAATGATTCACCCACAGGGCTCGCAAAATGTCTTTATCAAACAAACACAATGATTTATCTCTCATCCACCCGCAATTAATTGGAATGTTACATGTATGGTCTGTCTGTTGTTTTCATTGTGTTTTTGGTTGAAGTTCCTGTGACCTAGTTTTCCCCAGTCTGTCTAATTAGTTATGTTATTCACCTGTGTCTTGTTAATCACCTTGTTATCATCTCATTTGCTCTGTGTATTTAGCCTTCAGTTCTCCCTCAGTGTTTGTCTGTCTACGTTAATGTTAACCTGGTTTATGTGCAGTCTGTGCTAGTTTCCTGAGTTTTTGTTATTAAAGTTCCTGTTTCCAGTTCTTCCTCATCTTCGTGAGTTTTCAGCACCACGTTACGTAACGCGCAGCAGCACACAAACAGTTTTAAATATTAAAAATAAAAGGATTCCTCTCTGGAGAAGCACAGTTCTTCAAAAACATCCTCCAGGTTTCTCATATTCTTTGGTTTTCTAGCATCTTCTGCATATTTGACCCCTTTTCAACAGTGACTGCATGATTTTGAGACAGTGAAGACAATTGAGGGACTCATAGACAACTACTCAAGATGCTCAAGATGGCAACATGATGCATTAAAGGGACAATATGTAAGATTTTGTGTAAAGAACCTTTCAAGAACCATCTTTTTTTTAGAGTTTAGGTATAATTTGCGATAATGACTTTACTGCATTAATGAAGGACTCTGCATCCATTGCTCCATGTATTATATTATGCACTGACCTCTGTTCTTAAAGCTGTGTATAGGAGGTGGGACATTAATAAATGAGAGTCCTGTGACATTATTTGAGGCACGCTGGGAAGTGTCGGAAAAACCAGGCGCTCTAAAAAAAAAAAAGCCTGTTCCCCTGAGGACTGAGAAAATGGTGCTAAAGAGGGAGGTTAAGAGACAAGCGGCCCTGCCAAATGGATCTGCAGGGGTAGAACATTTCTACACAGCCTCTGTGAAAGTCTCGCTACTGCTGAGACAGCAATTTATCAAGTTTGTCTACGCTGTGGAAACCCGTAGAATCCTTAGTGCATCCCAAAACAATGCTTCGACTTCTGAGGAATTAATCAAATCTGGTGACTTGTGAGGGGATCACAAGTGCGTTTGGTGTACAACTAGTGTACAACGTTGAGGCAATTGTTACGTGGCCACCTGGCTGACAGCAGGGGGTTACAGTGTGCTGCGCTTTGGGCAAGTCCTGCCCAAGGTCACTGATGACCCATCAGTCTCATGCGACCTTCACTTTCACTGTATGTGCGTGCAGAGCTTTGAGGGACAGACACATACAGTAACAATGCTGTAATGCAGCATTAAGGCCCGTTCACACTCTTCAGAATATCATGTTCTTTTTGTTCAACAGAAGAAAGAAACTCATACACGTTTGGAACAACTTGAGGGTGAGTAAATGATGACATAATTTTCATTTTAAAGTCCCACTGAAGTGCCTTGAAACGCGCAGCATTATTCAATGTGTTGACATAATTTCCCATGAAACAGGAAGACAGGGCGGGACATATAAAACAGTTCCCCTCCTTTTTTAAAATAGCCAATAGCGTTTAGTTTATATCACAGCTCAGAGCCGTTGATCTCAGTAAAGATGCAGTTTCCTCCTAATCTCTAACCGTTTCTCTTCCTGATCTCCTCCATCACTTTAAAATACAGCATTCTGTGCAGAATTCAAACGGGTCCAATACGTTTTCTGATCTGTGCCAACTCGATCACATGATCCGCTCTGTGCTGTCGTGTCTCTGGACCGACTCGATCACATGATCTGCTCTGAGCTATCATGTCTCTGGACCGACTCGATCACATGATCCGCTCTTTGCTGTCGTGTCTCTGGACCGACTTGATCACATGATCTGCTCTGTGCTCTCGTGTCTCTAGACCGGAGCTGCGGTGGTTCACTTGCACTAATGTGAAACTAGATTTCATTGAAAAGTATATTTACACTGTCTGAATCGTTCCCTATCCCCTATATAGTGCACTATGTGCCATTCAGCATGTAGAATGCAGTAAATGTGTGAACGAGTGACCTCTGACTGCTAGTTGACATGCAAAGTTGCTTATAGTTAGTAGGATGTGTAAAGTGCACTATCGAAATAAAGTGTTACCAAAAAACTGAAAATAAATAAAAAATAAAATACAAAAAAAATACACCTTTTTTCTGACTTCATATTGCAAACAACTGTATGATTGTAAAAATACATGTAATTTAGGATTGCCTGGAATATTAGGTGTTACACCTAATTATAAGTAATGTTTACCAAAACTCAAATCAGCAAACATGAGTTGTTTTTCATAGAACTCTTTTGATATTTTTATATTAACAAAGAATCAAACATCCCTAACGCAATTTATGATAGTCAACTGATTATATTATTTTGTTAGTTTTTAATGTAAATTATTAATTAATATTTTAAGGTAATATAGCATTAGCTTTCTGCGATTGACTGGCTGTCCAGGGTATTTTAAACTTCCCGTAACACTATAACAAGCGGTTTGGAAAATAGATGGATTAAAGAAGAAAATATTCAGAAAATATTCACAAATTGTGATAAAACTAGTCCACACTAATCCTAAAACACTAAAGTAATCAAGAGACTTTCCAGCCTATAATATATGTCAAATGTGATCGGAAGCAAATGTCTTTGCATTCACTTTTATACATTTTTTTGGTCTTTGTAGGGTGAAGTAAATGCCTGTTGAAAGGCAGTGTTTTGCTGCATCACACTACAGTAAATGCTGTTCTCCGCTCTGGAATAGTGTAATCTGTCATGCTGACAGCAATGTTTGTAAAACTGAATATAACCTTGTAGTCAGACTCCAATAACTGACTTCTCAGTTCTCCTCCTACTCAGTTCCATGCTGAGATTTCCCCGTCTTCCCAAGTTCAGCACCACTACGAGCAGAATTATGATGCCACTGTCAGCCAGTCGATTCCCAGGCCTCTAAAACACTTTACTCTCATTGGCTGGTTTGGATGAGTGACAGTGGAAGGCGGGGCCTCTGCTTGAAGCGAGCTGGAGCTTGAAAGAGAAAGTGGGAGTGTTTGGTTTTGCGCTGACCACCAGCTTGCAAAAGCAGGCTTGAGAGAGCAGAGAGATTATAAACTGTAGCCATCACTCAGGACGCTCCACACTTCATTAAATTGACATTTGCACACGCCGCCAGAGAGCAGATTAGCTCAAACGCCAACAGCTCTCGAGAAACGAGGCGGCGGGAAAAGACTGGCACGTACCAAGTCCTGCACAACAGTCAACGTAAACCAAGAGATGCAAAACAAACCAGAACAATGGGTTATGACAGCAGGGGAAAATACAGTTAAATGCAAATAATAAAATGCAATATAATCATTCATAGTTAGGATAGAAAAATAAACATCAAAAAGGGAGAAGAAAAAGCTTTCATACATTTTGTCATTGATGTCTAGGGCTGTGTATCCATTCAAACTCTTCTCACAAATTCATCTGTCACAGCATAGAAGCGAGCCAAATGGACAGATGCCAACATGGACTGGTTGCGTTCTTGTGGCTTCATCCTCGAAAACCATGGACAAAACCACGGTAAAAGAAAGGTTACACTTTATTTCGAAAGTCCACTGTAGACATTCTACTATCTATAAGGCTATGTTCAGACTGCAGGCAAATTTTTTCTCAAATCAGATCTTTTTAGGCATGAGATTTGTGTGTCCAAACATACCCAGCCTATCTGCATGGATTGCTTTGGTAACAATGTAGGTGTACCCATGTGTGTGTGACGAGGCTTTCAAAACATCATCATCATCTCGCTCTCCAAATAAGCAAGTCGAGTCGTGGTGCAGAACTTCTCAGTATTAATACTTTTGGCATTTCTATGCCTAGTTTTGACGGCATCGTTGTGTCGCGTTAAGAGTGAAAAAATTGTTACATTTATTTGAAAGCTGATTTGAGCAGCCAGAGCGTCCAGACTGAGACATCGGTAAAAATCTGATTGGAATCGCATTTCAGACCACCTCCATATGTGATTTGAATCAGATTTGGAAAAAATCCGATTTCAGGTGTTTGTTTTTTTTGCTGTCCAGACTTTCAAAAACCCATCTGGATAAAATATGGATATGCAAAAAATCTTTGCAACTACATGTTAACTAACTCTCATTAGAGTATTAGTAGACTGTTAGGTTGGGATTAGTAGAATAAGTTGACATGTACTTGCAAAGTTACTTATAGTCAGTAATGTCTGTTGAGGAGCATCAAAATAAAGTGTTAGAAGATATTAAGTCTACTAAAGCCGCGTTTCAAATGAAATTACCCAGAACAATTTGTCCCAGGAACTTTTTCCCCCAGACCTGTTGCTGTCTGCGTTTCCATCGCGGTCTAAAGTACCGTGAAGATTAGGCAAACTTTCCACAACTTTCCAGTTGCCGCTGGATTTTGTCCTCCACATATAAGCTTAATAAAGCTTGAACCTCGTCGTCGGTCCGTTGGTTGTATTTTTTAAACTAATTGTTGATTCGAATAGCAAACAACTCTTACTGCACACACCACAGACTTTTAAAAATGGTGGTTGAAACAAAATGCTGCGTGGAGTCAACCAATCCCGCCTGGTCTCATTGTTAATACGTAGGTATTAAAGGGTTAGCTCACCCAAAAATGAAAATTCTGTTATTAATTCCTCTCCCTCATGTCGTTCCAAACCCGTAAGACCTTCGTTCATCTTCAGAACACAAATGAAGATATTTTTGATGAAATCCAAGAGCTCTCTGACCCCTCCATAGACAGCAATTTAATTAACACTTTCAAGGTCCAGAAAGGTATAGACATCGTTAAAATAGTCCATGTGACTCCAGTGGTCAACCTTAATGTTATGAAGCGAAGAGAATACTTTTTGTGCGCAAACAAAAATAACGACTAAAACATATCGTAACGCTTCTTGAGCGCGCAATTTTTGAATTTGAATTTATCATAACGAGCGAGGGATTTTACAATTACGGTCGCTGCTGAGAATGGAGATGAAGATCGCCGGATAAATGGCTGAATTTGGATCTGTTCCTCCAAACATATGGATTCTAAAGATTTGGATTACAGCGAGCGAATAAAATTTATGTCTTTTGTGAATTTATGTTGTGTTTTGGTTCTATTGGCAGTCGCTGTATAGGAGAAAACGCCTTTTGTCTCACGGCAAACAAACTGTATATTACAAAATGGTTAAACGATTACAGAAATATTATTCATTTTAAGGTTTAAAAGTGTAGTTTAACATTATGTAATCCTTCGAAACGAGTTTGCAGCAGAAGTCACAAACAGAGCGAAATGTTATTATTTCTTATTAAGTAGATGAGTAATAAATGCGACTGAAAACAATAGAGTCAAAACATTAATGCCACGATTTTAATATTCATTAATAGGAATACGTTCAAATTTGTACTTCGGTAAAGCTGTTCATACAAAAATAATTTACGTTTTAGTGCTGTCAATACCTCAATATTATACGTTTCAGTGTATGAAAACGTATATAAATGTACGTGAACTACGCTTTACATAAAATACACACGTATTCTCATGAGATCATGTTGATCAATCAAAACTTAACCGATCAGCATGTTCAGCGCCCAAGTCCCACCCCCTGAACTTTAAAAAAGTACTACCTCGCTATCAGGGACTTTCTGAGGGGGAAATCTTTACCTGGAACTTCATTTAGACCCTGGTACCTGCGGTCGAAACACACCGAGCACCACCCCAAAGTCCCTGCGGTGGAAACGTGGCTTGAGCCGGGTGCACGCTATGCGATTTTGGCCACGATTTGGCCATCTGGGACAAATTTTGCAAATCCTAAAAGATTCCTCTGATCCTAGGCTAAAATCTGAAGTCTTTGATCGTTAGTTTGACATGTTCACCGACAGCCGATTAATGACCGTTGCGATCAAATTTTACCTCAGACGAAATTCTGTCAGTGTCAGAAGATTTGGCGCACAGACCTGCAGTGTGACTTCTCCTACGACGACCATCTGTCTTCATTTTTCAAGACAAACCATGACCAAAATGAGCGCTATAGAGATTTCTTTGTAGCCACCATTTCAATCCCACGTGTATGCAGCTCACTGTCACCGAACGCGATTGATTGATGATATAAAACTCCGGACGAGTTTCCTTGCGTGCGTCCGTTTTTAACGCGCCTTGACTATCGTACAGTCTGACATTAATGACAACTTAGATCTTACAGTGTGACGGCTCAGAGCGAGGATCATGTCTGTACAGTCTGACAAGGACCAATCGTAAAGGACTATTATAAATCGCACAGTGTGCACCCGGCTTTAATAGACTGCTAGTTGACATGTCACAATCTCACTCTGGACTCTAATCACACACACCTGCATCTAATCACCTGCTCATTTGGACGGCTGTTTAATGCTCTGAGTCGTCGTCTGGCCTTTTTTTGTATTTGTGTTGGAAATTACATGGATTCACCTTCTTGTCGTGCATCACCCTGAAGGACTTGCCTGATCTCTGTTTTCTTGGGCTTATTGCCCTGTTTATGAAGAACAGAGTTGTGTCGTCTATGATCTTCTGCCTGAGTTAGAATTGCAAGTTGCAGTTCTGATATTTCCATTTACCTGTGTTTTGGAAAAGAAAGAACTGACCTGTGATACCCGTTTGCCCTCGATGCGATCAGAAATTCTGTCATTGTTTATTCAACCTCATTCGTGTAATTTACTTTATTCAGTGAAACACAAAAGGACGAATTCTTAACACTGTGCTAGTCACTTCTTTCCATGTAATTAACAAGGACTGAAAGATTCAAGCCTAAAAAAGATGCAAGAGTTCTGAAAAAGAGTAAATGTAGTCCAAATTACTTGTGCACAATAATCCAAGTATTCAGGAGTAATGTGAAGGATTACATTCAAGTTGTTAGTCACTGATCACTTTAATCTCCAGTGAACTGATAACCATTGTGACTGGAGAACCATATAAGTTTATTTTATGAACGAATCATATTATTGCCCTATCCAAATACCAACACTTGTGGTCTTGGCTGCTTGAGAGCGCGTGCACGCGACAGGAAGTAAGTGCACAAGATTGTCCCATGTCTTAAAAATGGCAAAGTGCAGTGCCCTGAACGCACACTAAACCCACACCATAGCGAATACTTCAGAGCGGTATTCAAGGCTAAGTGTATCCCATCATGCATAATGTTTGGGAACTCACATGCCCTGAAATCATGAGATGTCGAGAAAAACATTCCACTATAAGTTAAATTAATTAGATATTACATATAATTTGGTAGTAAAACATAAAGTGTTGCACATTTTATTGGTGCAACGATGAGTAGGCTATGTGTACTTTGTACAACATTTGCAACTGCTTTTTATCACTTAATTAGAAGCACCACAATTTTAAAATTGTGTCTTCTGTTAGTTACATAGCGACTAATGAACAGGGCCCGTATTCATGAAAAATCTTACTGCAAAGAGTAGCTCCTAGTGACAGAAATGTGGGTGTTTCCTCTTAAAATTAAAGAAAAAATCCTAGTAAAGAAGAAGTGTTAGGAGTACAGACGAGGACTTTTAAGAGACTTAAGAGTTTCTTTAGCAGAGGAGAAAATGTACGAAACGCGAAGAGGGAGAAGAAATGTGTTGTACACAATGCATGAGTGAATTAATAAGACACTACACATTAGATCGTGCAGGGATCATGTTCGTGACCGATCTTATTAGAGACATGCTAACATCTCCGACACAGCTTCTCTTCATCTCTTCATCACGGCACCTGTTAGTGGGTGGGATATATTAGGCAGCAAGTGAACATTTTGTCCTCAAAGTTGATGTGTTAGAAGCAGGAAAAATGGTCGGTTTTGAGTGAGTTTGACAAGGACCAAATTATGATGGCTAGACGACTGGGTCAGAGCATCTCCAAAACTGCAGCTCTTGTGGGGTGTTCTCAGTCTGCAGTGGTCAGTATCTATCAAAAGTAGTCCAAGGAAGGAACAGTGGTGAACCGGCGACAGGGTCATGGGCGGCCAAGGCTCATTGATGCACATGGGGAGTGAAGGCTGGCCCATGTGGTCCGATCAAACAGACGAGCTACTGTAGCTCAAATTGCTCAAGAAGTTAATGCTGGTTCTGATAGAAAGGTGTCAGAATACACAGTGCATCTCAGTTTGTTGCGTATGGGGTTGCATAGCCGCAAACCAGTCAGGGTGCCCATGCTGACCCCTGTCCACCGCCGAAAGCAGCAACAGTGGGCATGTGAGCATCAGATCTGGACCATGGAGCAATGGAAGAAGGTGGCCTGGTCTGATGAATCACGTTTTCTTTTACATCACGTGGATGGCCGGGTGCGTGTGCGTCGCTTACCTGGGGAACACATGGCACCAGGATGCACTATGGGAAGAAGGCAAGCCGGCGGAGGCAGTGATGCTTTGGGCAATGTTCTGCTGGGAAACCTTGGGTCCTGCCATCCATGTGGATGTTACTTTGACATATACCACCTACCTAAGCATTGTTGCAGATCATGTACATCCTTTCATGGAAACGGTCTTCCCTGGTGGCTGTGATCTCTTTCAGCAGGATAATGCGCCCTGCCACAAAGCAAAAATGGTTCAGGAATGGTTTGAGGAGCACAGGAATGAGTTTGAGGTGTTGACTTGGCCTCCAAATTCCCCAGATCTCAATCCAATTGAGCATCTGTGGGATGTGCTGAACAAACAAGTCCGATCCATGGAGGCCCCACCTCGCAACTTACAGGACTTAAAGGATCTGCTGCTAACATCTTGGTGCCAGATACCACAGCACACCTTCAGGGGTCTAGTGGAGTCCATGCCTCAACGGGTCAGGGCTGTTTTGGCAGCAAAAGGGGGACCAACACAATATTAGGAAGGTGGTCATAATGTTATGCCTGATAGGTGTATATATATAATGTGAGAGAGAGTACTGTAAAACAGGAAAAATGACGCCTGTAATTTCAAAGTGAAGGCTTAGACCCTATACTTAAAAGCGTTCTTTTTATCCTTCTTGGACAACCAACCAATCACAGTCTTCAAAAGACTGTGTCATACGTAGCAACTGGGTCAGCCCCGCCTCCTCACTAAGATGAAATTTTCCTCGCTCAGAGTTGCTCTCAGATCGGTCCTCAATCACTCTTAAGCTAAGACTCCTACGTAGAAGTTTTTAAGCTAAATTAGGAGCTTTCTGAGAGAATTCTTAGAAGCTTTAAGAATACGGGCCCAGACATTTAAATGCAAAGTATTAAAAAAATAATAATAATTTGCGACACTATAAGCATGTCCCATCGGGAAATTGCTGTCTTCACACATACTTGAACACTTTGGCCAAATACAAGAAATATGCCATGTAAGTGGTCAAGTGCAAAGATCGCAAGTGTGGGTATTTGGACAGGGCATAGAGTTTTATGAATCAACTGATTTATTGAAGATTTGATTCAAAAGAACATTTTGTTCATGACTGGACATCACTACTGTTCTACTATTCATCGCTAAGATTTCCAAGGAATAACATTCCTTTAATAAATGTATTCACACACTACAGTCTTATTTTAAGGGTATCTTTGTTTACTTTTATCTATTTTGGTTCTATATTGGGTCACTGCTTGATGGCCAATGTAAGTGTGAGTCCTGAAACAAAACCAGCTGAGAAGCACAGAACATCCCATAAGGTCATGTGTGTTTGGGGGGTTGGGTTTACTGACCTCCATAGGGAGCCCCATATGTCGTTCAACCCTATGTTTTGCTTTTTTATCTCCATGCCATGCTAATTTGAAATTGCCCTAAGGGAGTGCAGTTAAGAGCCATCATCCATGCGCTTGTGACTGTTGCAGGCGTCTTTATGAATGATTCACACATTGACCTAAATGCTTGCAGAACTGAATAACACCAAAACACGCCGACCTGATCCTCCTCGAACTGTACGAGATCCTGCTGTATGAGAAGCCTCCTAAATGAATACATTGCATAGAACATGCCAGTCTTTTTGGTGCATGCACATGTATTAGAGAAAAATCATTGTGATGTGTTATCATATGTTAAGCCATACGGCTTGAAAAATGGAAGATGTTTTGCATTTAGAATGGAGAGATTTTCCCTCATTTTGGGAGGTAATTAGGGCAGCATGCTGATGCCCAGCAGGACGGATGTAGCTGTCGCTCACCCACACATGAAAGGAAGCGCAAGAATGAGGGATTGAGAGAAAAACAACACACTCACACAGAGGTCATGAGTCAGGGCTCGTGCATGTCAGTCCCCTGTGACTGCGCTCTAATTTAGACACTATTGAAAAACAACAACATACGAATGATTTTTATGGCTTCAACTATCAAGATTTTCAACCTTCTAGCATACAGGCAATAGTAAAATATGACGGATTATTTAAATGTTTTGCAGATTGAATGTCTTCAAACCCTTCTGAAAAAAGAAGTACACTTTAGCATACTTTTAAAAAGAGTACTTATTACTTAAATAATATACTTTGAAAAGAATATACTGAAATGTGATCTGAATGCCATGTTTTCAGACAATGAATTGCATGTTATTTACAATTAAATTAAAATGTATTATAGTTGAAATTTATATTAAATGCAATTAGGCTGAACTTAAAGGTGCCATAGAATGTATTGATACAGTATTTTAAATTGTTCTCTGATATCAACATATAAGGTATGTGGCTTAGGTAAGGGCAAAAATTCTCCAGATACAGTTTTACATGTCCATTTACAACCCTAGGATTTGTCCCTAGAATGAAATGGGCTGTTATTACCTTATTTGGAAGGGTCATGAATAATAATGTTGAGCTCTGCTCTGATTGGCTGTTGCACAGCGAGGGAGCGTACACAGCAAACAGATCTTTACTGTCCGGCATGAACGATGGAGAGATTAGGCATCCAACCTTATATGTTTGAGCCTGTATCAGAAGAAGATACAGATTTTGATTTGTATGCAGGAGCTGTGTTGTACTCTGAAATACAAGCGTATATCCATGATCTGCCATTTTCGCTATTGTCCTTGCTTGCTTCTTCACAATACCTGCAGAACTTACGAATAACGTTAGCCAACCAAATTGTGGACTGTTACGTTCACAATTTCATATAAAAACTAACGTCAGCACACGTTTTGTAAGCTTTTACCTCACGTAAGTTAGGCCTATAACGTTTGGCACTCCTAGTAAAAGCAACTACCTCAGATGTTGGCGTTTGCTAACAATAACCAAAACAAACAAACAACCAGAATTATAAAAAAAAATACTTAGATCTTTCTGACGAAATTGTAGGTACAGCTCCATCCTTTAAATGCAACTTCGATGCGAGTCCAGCTTCGTATTGCCCAAGGTTTGAAAAACAGTCAGGCGAAAAATGTTTGGCACACACAAGCAAATTCTTGCCCGCTCTGTCTGGGACATTACCTTCATAAATAAAATCAAGCCATTTTGCTTTGGTTTCTTCTGAAGCTGGAATTCTGTGTAAGGACACCTGTGAGCCTGTACATCCTAACACAGAGCAGGTTGCATGCCAGGATCGCTTCATTGTAAAACAAAATTGTAGTAAAACAAAAGGCACCTTTTACACAAAACGGGCTGGGAAGAGGGATGTTGCTCGGGGGCGGTCATATTCAAATAACTAGCTAGTTACGTCAAAACCGGCAACAAATTGAAACAGGTCACCGAATGACACGTTTTCAAACTCAGACAGTTTATAACAAACTGGCTGCATGTTTTCTTTTCAGCTTTTCTGAGCTGGCAGACACAGCAGAAACCTAACTAAATGCAAAAAAAAGCTACAAAAGTGAAAGTTTCATTCTATGGCACCTTTAAGGGTGCTTATTTGACTCGCTTAAATTTTAGCGGCATCTAGCGGTGAGGTTACGAATTGCAACCGTTCACCCCTCCCTTTCGAAGCACACGGTGGCCGACACAGGACAAAGATGTCGTCGTCGAGACAGCAGAGAGTAGCTAGCGCTATATAGAGCAGTTTGTCCGTTTAGGGCTACTGTAGAAACATGGCGGCGCAAAATGGCGACTTAACTGTAAGGGGACCCACAGTGTATGATTATGGAAATGGCTCATTCTAAGGTAATAAAAACATAACGGATCATTATGTAAGGTCTTTATACACTACTGAAAACATAGTTATGTACACTCACCTAAAGGATTATTAGGAACACCATACTAATACTGTGTTTGACCCCCTTTCGCCTTCAGAACTGCCTTAATTCTACGTGGCATTGATTCAACAAGGTGCTGAAAGCATTCTTTAGAAATGTTGGCCCATATTGATAGGATAGCATCTTGCAGTTGATGGAGATTTGTGGGATGCACATCCAGGGCACGAAGCTCCCGTTCCACCACATCCCAAAGATGCTCTATTGGGTTGAGATCTGGTGACTGTGGGGGCCATTTTAGTACAGTGAACTCATTGTCATGTTCAAGAAACCAATTTGAAATGATTCGAGCTTTGTGACATGGTGCATTATCCTGCTGGAAGTAGCCATCAGAGGATGGGTACATGGTGGTCATAAAGGGATGGACATGGTCAGAAACAATGCTCAGGTAGGCCGTGGCATTTAAACGATGCCCAATTGGCACTAAGGGGCCTAAAGTGTGCCAAGAAAACATCCCCCACACCATTACACCACCACCACCAGCCTGCACAGTGGTAACAAGGCATGATGGATCCATGTTCTCATTCTGTTTACGCCAAATTCTGACTCTACCATCTGAATGTCTCAACAGAAATCGAGACTCATCAGACCAGGCAACATTCAGTCGGCCCATTCTCCTCTGACCTCTAGCATCAACAAGGCATTTTCGCCCACAGGACTGCCGCATACTGGATGTTTTTCCCTTTTCACACCATTCTTTGTAAACTCTAGAAATGGTTGTGCGTGAAAATCCCAGTAACTGAGCAGATTGTGAAATACTCAGACCGGCCCGTCTGGCACCAACAACCATGCCACGCTCAAAATTGCTTAAATCACCTTTCTTTCCCATTCTGACATTCAGTTTGGAGTTCAGGAGATTGTCTTGACCAGGACCACACCCCTAAATGCATTGAAGCAACTGCCATGTGATTGGTTGATTAGATAATTGCATTAATGAGAAATTGAACAGGTGTTCCTAATAATCCTTTAGGTGAGTGTATATTATATTGCATTTCTGTCAATAGATCCTCGTAAATATTACACACTGCACCTTTAAGTAGGACTTACATTACTTTAAGTAGGATGTACATCTTTAAATGTAATTTAATGATTACTTCTGTTGCATTTGAAATATGAAAAACAAGATTAATGCCAGATTAATAATCTGAAAAACAAGCCTTGTGCATTATAGGGATTATTAATATTCTGAGTAATTTACAGTTGGATTTGATACCCTTTTGGTTATAGTTTAATGGATTTACAGTATTGCATTTACATTTCTAAAATTATTATAAAACATATGAAATGCAAAAACAGAGCCTTGTGCAATAAAAGGGATATTTTTCTAAACATTCTATTATTAGTTTGATATCATAATGTCATATAGTTAAATGTTTCATTGATTTATAGGGCTAATTAATATATATTTTATTTCTTGAAATGAAGGCTTGTGCTATGCAAAGGGCGTTTGTTTATGTATGTCTGAGTTAGTTTGGGCTGAAAACATGAAATGCACAGAGGGCCCTATCATATACCTGGCACACTGCAGCGCCAGGCGCGACATGTTTTTTGCTACTTTCAGACTGACGCAGTTATCATTTTCACGTCCAGCGTCACGTTGTTTAAATAGCAAATGCACTCGTGCCCATCTGTTCACCCATGGGCGTGCTGGTCTGAAAACCAGGTGTGTTCAGGCACATTGTTGGCTCGCTGCTATTTTGAGGAACTGAAAACGACTGCGCCATTGACCAAAAAAACCTGGTCTAAAGTCAGTAGTGCAGTATTTTTTGTGTTATTTAAAGGGTGTGTTAGTAATATGCGCCTATAGGCGGGTGCATGACGCTCGTACACTCTGCTTATTACACACACAGCAGCAGCAAACACACATTTTACACACACAGCAGCACACACACATTTTTAAATATTGAAAATAAAATGATTCCTCTCTGGAGAAGCGTTCAGTCTTTCCGCTTGCAACTGGCTTTTAAAGGGAATGGGAGATGAGACTCTGATTGGTTTATTGCACGTTACGCCCAAAACACACCCATGACTCATTAAGAGACTAGGTACAACCCTTTTGTGACTAAATAGTTAATTTCTTCAACGATGCATCATACTATGGCGGTTGAGCAGTTCAATTCGAAATTAAAAGTGTAAATGACTTTTAGTCATTCAAATTCATTTTTACATAAGATGCATCATCAGGGTGATTGAATCTCAAATGCATCTCAGATGTAAATAAATGGAGAGTGTCCCATATACTTTCCCTAAAAGAAACAGAGTGTTCCTTATTTTCCTCTGCTGGGGTGAAGACATCTTCAGGGAGTGCGATTATTCATTGAGCTGCTGAATGGCTACTTGTATTACAGTCATGACAGCCGTTGTTTGCCTCGGACTGCTTAGATTTGATTAGTTTTACTACAATGTCAAGTAGCTACAGTGTGTTACATCCCCCTAAATCCTTCAACTGCTGTCAAAATGTGTTGCACACTGTTAACCCGGATAAGTTGAATTTACTTAAAAAATTTGAGGAAACTGGTTGCCCTAAAAAAATTAAGTAATGTGAACTTTAAAATTTGAGTTCATTTAACTTAAAATGTTTTGTAATATCAATTACTTTGTAATTATTACACATAGTATATTTAAAGGGTTAGTTCACCCAAAAATGAAAATAATGTCATTTATTACTCACCCTCATGCCGTTCCAGACCCGTAAGACCTCAGTTTATCTTTGGAACACAAATTAAGATATTTTTGTTGAAATCCGATGGCTCAGAAAGGCCTCCATTGGCAGCAATGACATTTCCTCTCTCAAGACCCATAAAAGGTACTAAAGATGTTGTTAAAAAGTCCATCTCACTACAGTGTTTCTACAATAATTTTATGAAGCGACGAGAATAGTTTTTGTGCGCAAAAAAAAACGAAATAACGACTTATATAGTGATGGCCGATTTCAAAACACTGCTTCATGAAGCTTCGGAGCGTTATGAATCAGCGTATCGAATCATGATTCGGATCGCGTGTCAAACCGCCAAACTGCTGAAATCACGTGACTTTGGCGATCCGAACCGCTGATTCGATACGCTGATTCATAACGCTCCGAAGCAGACGAAACAGACGAAAAAACGTCTGTTGAACTCGCCGGTCAGGGGTTCAAGCGCGGCGGACATTCGGACACGCCGCACGCAAGTGAGAAAATTAACGTTAGCTTGCTCACCGGAGAAAAATGTCCCGTCGTTTAAACAAACAATGTTTTTCACTGCTCACAAAGAGTCTCTCTGGGAGCAAAGAAACAACAAAGAGGTAAATGTTGGGGAAAATGTCCGTAGAACTTGCTAAAACAAATGTTCCAACTTCTCATCAACAGCTCCTTGAATTCACACACACCACAATATAAAATGGCGTCATTACCTGACTCACAGCACCAAACCAGTGTGTGGGAGGCGTGGTCAGGAGTAAAACTTCATAATTTGAGTCCATTTAAATTAAATTTATTCACACATTCAAATTATGTCCACAAATAGTAGAATCTACTAATATTTTATAAGTAATGCAATCAAACTTAAATATTTTAAGTATATTGTAATGTTTAATTAAATATAAAATCCGGGCTAACAGTGCATGCACTTCAAGCCAGCTGTGTGGAACTGAGTTTCAATGTATTCACAGAAGATATAGTTAATTATTTCATATAGTTACAGTCACTAGCAGGCATGCATCCACCACAATATACCACCCCAAATGCATTTGTGTATTAGCCGTTTGCTGAACTGCAGTGGCACATAAAGATTTTATAAGTGTAGTTTTGTAACTCCCATCTCTTTCTCTGTAAGAATGTTTGGCCCTGTGGAAGTGAATTGAGTGTCTGGTGCTTTAGTCATTAGTCATTCTCTGTGTTCAGAGTCAGACACGGCTGCTGTAAAGCTCACTTTCTCCGAGCTGGCTACTTTCCCAATATGTGGCTGTTTCATCCGTCTCAGAGGAATCCCTCGTGCTCTTTCTCATTACCACACATCAGACTGTTGAGCCTCTGGTTTCTGCTGGCGGGTAGATAATATATGTCTCTTTTTTTTAAAGTGTGAAATAAGATGAACAATCTTTGAAGATTACCTTTTATAGATTATTGTAATCAAATATGAAATTGATTATATAATAAATAGAATATAATTCATAAATAAACAAATGAAATAAATTAAACATTTGAATATACAATATTATATATTAGTACACTATACCTTTCAAAAGTTTTGGGCGTGTAAGATTTTTTAATGTTTTTGAAAGACGTCTCTTCATGCTCACCACAAAATGCACCGATCAGGCATAACATTATGAGTAATATTGTGTTGGTCCCCTTTTTGCTGCCAAAACAGCCCTGACCCGTTGAGGCATGGACTCCACTAGACCCCTGAAGGTGTGCTGTGGTATCTGGCACCAAGATGTTAGCAGCAGATCCTTTAAGTCCTGTAAGTTGCGAGGTGGGGCCTCCATGGATCGGACTTGTTTGTTCAGCACATCCCACAGATGCTCGATTGGATTGAGATCTGGTGAATTTGGAGGCCAAGTCAACACCTCAATCTCGTTGTTGTGCTCCTCAAACCATTCCTGAACCATTTTTGCTTTGTGGCAGGGTGTATTATCCTGCTGAAAGAGGCACAGCTACCAGGGAATACCGTTTCCATGAAAGGGTGTACATGATCTGCAACAATGCTTAGGTAGGTGGTACGTGTCAAAGTAACATCCACATAGATGGCAGGACCCAAGGTTTCCCAGCAGAACATTGCCCAAAGCATCACACTGCCTCCGCCGGCTTGCCTTCTTCCCATAGTGCATCCTGGTGCCATGTGTTCCCCAGATAAGCAACGCACACGCACCCGGCCATCCACGTGATGTAAAAGAAAACGTGATTCATCAGACCAGGTCACCTTCCATTGCTCTGTGGTCCAGATCTGATGCTCACGTGCCCACTGTTGGTGCTTTCGGCGGTGGACAGGGGTCAGCATGGGCACCCTGACTGGTCTGCGGCTATGCAGCCCCATACACAACAAACTGTGATGCACTGTGTATTCTGACACCTTTCTATCAGAACCAGCATTAACTTCTTGAGCAATTTGAGCTACAGTAGCTCTTCTGTTTGATTGGAACACACGGGCCAGCCTTCGCTCCCCACGTGCATCAATGAGCCTTGGCCGCCCATTACCCTGTTGCCGGTTCACCACTGTTCCTGATACTGACCACTGCAGACCGGGAACACCCCACAAGAGCTGCAGTTTTGGAGATGCTTTGACCCAGTTGTCTAGCCATCATAATTTAGCCCTCATCAAACTTGCTCAAATCCTTACTCTTGCCCATTTTTCCTGCTTCTAACACATCAGCTTTGAGGACAAAATGTTCACTTGCTGCCTAATATATCCCACCCACTAACAGGTGCCGTGATGAAGAGATAATCAGTGTTATTCACTTCACCTGTCATAATGTTATGCCTGATCGGTGTAAATTGGCTTTGAAACAATTTTCACTCAAATTTCTAATACATTTCACAAATAATCACAAAGAAATGGCAAGTAATACATTGAATTAAACATGATATTTTGAAATATACTCCAACTCCAATGATCTTTGATTTATTTACTTCAAAAAATCTTGTTTTTTTTTTGTTTTTTTTTTACAAAGCAAGGCTGCATTTATTTTATCAAAAATATAGTAAACACAGTAATATTGTGAAATATTATTACAGTTTAAATTATCTGTGTTCTATGTGAATATATAGTAAAGTGTAATTTATTTCTGTGATCAAAGCTGAATTTTCAGCATCATTACTCCAGTCTTCAGTGTCACATGATCCTTCAGAAATCATTCTCATATGATGATTTGATGCTCAAGATACATTTATGTTGTGCTGCTTCATATTTTTGTGGAAACCATGATACATTTTTATTTTTCAAAAAACAGCATTTATTTGAAATACAAATCTTTTGTAACATTACAAATGTCTTTACTTTCAGAAAAAAATAGATTTGTATTGACCCTAAAGTTTTGTGTATATCATATATAATAAGCAAATATAATTAAGCAACTGATTTGTTTGCTGTAATCCCTTACGAAAGAAAAGTATACTAAGTTCATTTTATGAAGTATACTTAAGTATGCTGTCATTTTTCACATCGAACCTAAAGATACAAAACAAAACACGGCTTTTATGATACAAAGTCCTGTGTGGGTGACCAGCTAAAACAAATCAGAGTTGATGACATTATTTAAATTAGCATTCCATAATCATCCCTCCAGTCTCTAAGACTTTAGCACAACTGGCCTGAAAGACGAAGAAGAAACTGATTACCCTTCTGCAGCAATGAACTCAGTGCCTATGCATATTTAATGCTAAATGTACACGCTACTGCTGTTGTGTCTGCTGACAGTACTGGGCCTTAAATATTTTGCATTCTATACGTTTAAAGTGCTGTTTTAGCACAGAGAAAAATCGATCATCAAGCACTTTGCAGTTCCGTTCTATTGTGATGCTTTGATTCATGCCGGGCGTCTACTCTGATGTTGTTGAGTCCATTCCCATGAGCCCAGCAAACACTGAAGACTTTAAACAGCATTTATGCTGCACGACCGCAAATCGATTGCATCTGTAATACAATATTTCTAAATATTGACTGATCTCCATTACAAGTCCTCAGAGAAGGAGAGACTTTCTCTCTTTAATGCGGTGTTACTTACCGCTACACTCACTCTGGGGATGTTCTAGTTAACTTCACTTCATCATGGTTCATTTTCGTATTGGTTCTGAAAGCGAGAAGAGAATTTGATTTTGATTGATATCACCATAAACAATCAGATAAAAGAGACCTGTTCCATGGGACTCCCATTATATGGCAATTATGGACACAGATCAATGTGATGAAACATTTAAAAACTGGACCACAACTAATCAATTTTACATCATGACCTAGTTTGTGTTGCCAATTTGTTAACAAGCCCATGAAAGCTCACGAAGAGAGATGGAAGCATAAGGCAGCAAACAAACCTCTTGACATTTTCCTGAACACCATCAGCCTCTCATCGGCTCTCATGGATGCTCAACACACTGTTATTTGCTTCAATAATGTAACTGTGATGGTGATGTCATGATGGCTGTTACTATTTAAAGGGACAGGACACCCAAAGTGAAAATTCTCCCACCATTTACTCATGTCTTTCCAAACCTGTGTGGCTAAATTCTAATCTTAAAAATGCCATAATCGCTTTTCAACAGGAAGTCTGGAAGTCATATGATGTGTGTCCATCAGATCTCTCTCAATAGCGTTAGTGATGTAGAACAAGCAGTCTTGGACTGAGGATCCGCAGCTGACATATGGGTCTGAAATTAAGCAATTTGTTCTGTTTTGAACATGCTTTCAAAATCAATCCTATGGGACTCCCAAAAGGGAAACTATCAAAATACCTAGAGAAAGGGTGTTTACCACTTATTTACCAGTCAACTCAGTTGCCCTTGATCGCATTATGACCTATTATGATGAGATGTGACATGTTAATTGGTAGTTGACTTATGTTCCATCTAAACCAACGTTTTTCTTTTTTCTTGTCTTTTTGTATAAGTAAAATACCAGTAATTTGCAAAGCCACACAAAAATATTAAGGCTTCAGAATATATATATATATATAAGGGATGTAACGATACATTGTATATCGATATATCGCGATATAAAAATGTGACAATATTTTATCGTAGATGTAAACGATATGATTCGCGATATAGAGTTAGTTTTATCCATGGCTCAGCTTACTGTATTTATAAGGTATATTTCACTCAAAAATGTAAATTCTGTCATCTACTCACCCTCATGTCGTTTCAAACCTATAAGATTTTCATTTAACTTCAAAACACAAATGAAGATATTTTTCAAGAAACCAGAGAAAGATTTCTGTACCTCCATTTAAAGTCCATTCCTCTCAAACTTAAAAGATCCAAAAATTGTCATAAGGGCATCGTAAAAATAACTAATCGAGTGGTCTAATCCAAATCCAAGTCTTTTGAAGAGACTCCGTGGCTTTATATGATGAACAGGTTCACAACGCATACTGTAGTAAACATGGACGTACAAATGCTTGCGTGACGCGCTAAAACAACATGAGAGTGAATAAATGCAAAACTAACATTTACAGTTTGGGAATAGTCATTTTGACACGCTTTCTTGCGATTAGAACTGTGATTGATTGCATTGATCATCTGAAGCGCACACTCCTCAAAGTGAAAGCGCAAACATCATTTAAATCACCAGATCACATTTAGTTTTAGTAGTATGATTTTTCAAAGAGTTTTAGATTTTTTATTCTTATATGTATAGTGCATTAATAGCAGGAGAGGCGGAACATAGCAAGCACCGGGAGAGTCTGTGCACAATTAATTAATCACATCTAATATAAAAGTTTGTATATATATATATATATATATATATACATATATGCCGATCAGGCATAACATTATGACCTAATATAGTGTAGGTCCCTCTTTTGCTGCCAAAACAGCCCTGACCCGTCGAGGCATGGACTCCACTAGACCCCTGAAGGTGTGCTGTGGTATCTGGCACCAAGATGTTAGCAGCAGATCCTTTAAGTCCTGTAAGTTGCGAGGTGGGGCCTCCATGGATCGGACTTTTTTTGTTCAGCACATCCCACAGATGCTCGATTGGATTGAGATCTGGGGAATTTGGAGGCCAAGTCAACAGCTCCTCAAACCATTCCTGAACCATTTTTGCTTTGTGGCAGGGAGCATTATCCTGCTGAAAGAGCCACAGCCACCAGGGAAGACCGTTTCCATGAAAGGGTGTACATGGTCTGCAACAATGCTTAGGTAGGTGGTACGTGTCAAAGTAACATCCACATGGATGGCAGGACCCAAGGTTTCCCAGCAGAACATTGCCCAAAGCATCACACTGCCTCCGCCGGCTTGCCTTCTTCCCATAGTGCATCCTGGTGCCATGTGTTCCCCAGATAAGTGACGCACACACACCCGGCCATCCACGTGATGTAAAAGAAAACGTGATTCATCAGACCAGGCCACCTTCTTCCATTGCTCCGTGGTCCAGTTCTGATGCTCACGTGCCCACTGTTGGCGCTTTCGGCGGTGGACAGGGGTCAGCATGGGCACCCTGACTGGTTTGCGGCTATGCAGCCCCAAACACAACAAACTGCGATGCACTGTGTATTCTGACACCTTTCTATCCCACCCACTAACAGCTGCTGTGATGAAGAGATATTTAGTGTTATTCACTTCACTTCACCTGTAAGTGGTCATTATTAGGGATGCACGATATTGGATTTTTGCCGATATCCGATATGCCGATATTTTGGCATTTTCATATTTTGGAAATATGAATTGGAAGAGTATATTAAAAGCTCTGAAAATAACAATAATAAAGTCAATAATTTTTCACCCCAGACAGATGCAGTTGTAACCTAAATATTTTAAATATTTATTTTTGGATTTAACGTTTGTGCACATGAAGTGGGGGTGGCATGACATCAGTTGATGCTGTCTTTAGCTTCAAATAAAAATTCTACAATTATTTTAGAGCTCCTTGGATTATTTTTCATCATCCATTTCATAAAATGTTATTACAGATTAATAAACTGTATATAAAAGTATTTAATTTACAAGTGTCATGCTTGTGGTTTATGACATCATTACTGCTTTATTTATTCAGAAAAAGAAGCAACTTCAAGTTATTTGTGTATTCTACTTTTTGTTTTATTACTATAACAACAGCGCCCCCACTAAATATATATATATATATATATATATATATATATATAACAGGCTACCGGGCGGGCACTAGGACCTGGAGGAGGCTTCTGCTGCTGTGGAGGCTGCTGCGCCTGCACGCGCTAGAGAGTGGGGAGTCACTGTACAAGTCCTTCTGTATGCACTTAAATTATAAGTTATTTAAATTATAAGCATTTAAAAACTGTCAATATAAATCACCATACATGCAATGCCATTTGCTTGTTTTTGCTGGTGTTCACTTCAAGAATGACCACTGCTGACATGATCTTATCGCTATAGCACTCCTTGCACACGTGAGTTATTGCAGGCGTATATCAACACATTATCATATCGGCAAGGCATATCGGCATAATTTTTTCATATCGGCCATGCTGATTTTTATATTTTAAGCGTTTATCGGCCGATTCCGATGTCGTACCGATAATATCGTGTCATAATGTCATGCCTGATCGGTGTAGACATGCACACACACACACACACACACACACACACACATATATATATGTACACGCACAAACTTTTATGTTAGATGCGATTACAGTTGCAAGAAAAAGTATGTGAACCGCTTGCAGAATCTGTGAAAATGTGAATAATTTTAACAAAATAAAAGAGATCATACAAAATGCATTATTTTTTATTTAGTACTGTCCTGAATAAGATATTTTACATAAAAAATATTTACATATAGTCCACAAGACAAAAAATAGCTTAATTTATTAAAATGACCCCGTTCAAAAGTTTATTAACCATTGATTCTCAATACTGTGTGTCGTTCCCTGGATGATCCACGGCTGTTTTATTTTTTGTTATCTTATTCAGGACAGTACTAAATAAAAAATAACATGCATTTTGTATGATCTCTCTTATTTAGTTAAAATTATTCACATTTTCACAGATTCTGCAAGCGGTTCACATACTTTTTCTTGCAACTGTATTTGCAATTAATCGATTTGACAGTGCTAATATAATATATACTTTGATGCAAGATACAACCACATATTTTAATTCAGTTTTATTATATGGAAATATTAGCACATTCTTTATAAATTCCCCTGTTGTGCTCTACAGGAGACAAAACCAGAATTTCCCCTTTTATATGTGCTATCTATCCAGTTAATGGCACGGTGCTGTTGTGACAATTTACCCCATATAGTGTGAAAACATGCCCCACTGTTTTAAAAAATGTTGCTTTTCCCCCCTTTTCTTTAGTCATGGGCAATAATGGTGTAAATGTTTAATAGCTGTTTTGTAGCTAAGACTTTAAGGAATGTGCCAAAAATTGACATTCAAAATTAAAGGTGCTTTACACTGGATATTTCTCCTCTCATGCAAGAACTGTCACCATGCGCGTGCACATTCACATCGGCATCCTCTCTGTGTGAAAGCATAGGTCACATGCCTGCAAAGTTTTCCCCCCTGCAAATAAGACTTTTTTGTTTATTATAATCGCAATTCTATATTGTAGAATAAAAGGCTTGAAAAAAATACTGCTTTTGCGAATGATATTGAATGACAAACGCTTTTTTCCTCGCGCGGTGCTGCGGGTTCCGTTAGGGCGCGTGGGATGATGATGTATGCGAGCGCGCGCGCGCGTGAGGGATTCTGCTGACGGAGCGCTGCGGGAATGACCGCTCGCTTCCCATCAATGATAAGGATTGTTTGGTTATTGTAATGTGTTCATGGAAGCAGCGAAGATTCAAAGTCCAGCTGTCACACTCACACACCACGCCTTAAGGCTCCACCATGAGGTCTTCACTGTAACGGCAGCGCGCGCTGAACTCTCGAGCGTCTGCGGGAAGTTACTGAAATAACGCGTGAGTGAGTGCGTTTGTTATGGAATATCTATTTTCTACTTATATCGCCTCTGTTAATGCTGTTATGTGCGTGAGAAAAAAAAAGAGTTTAATTTCTTAATAATTTTACATTGTTTTAAAATGATGGTCCAGATCACTTAGTGATGCATTTTATGATGTTCAAAGTAAGACGTTAATGTAATTAATTGGTCATTGTTTTAATAATTTGTTAGTTCATATTCTTAACTTCATTCCGTAGCCTGATTATTGATTACTATCTCAGTCTTAAATTTGCCATGATGCCATTACTGATTAGTTAAAGGCACAAAATGTAAGATTTGTGGATTAAAATATCCAAAAACCACTAGAACAATGTTATATATTTTGTTGACTTGTGTACTTACATTATCCCAGATGTTTCCAAGAATGTTTAAATCCAGAGAAATAATCGATTTTAACCAGGACTTTTAATCATTGTTATATATAGCTCAACACAGTTAGTCTTATTGTTTAAATCTGGTCACACTCAAATAATGTGTCTAATATGATAAAACAGCACTGCATTTCCCCATATACGCATGAGCGGAAGAAGCAGAATCAGTCGTCTGTGGCATAATAAAAGCTCTGCGAAATTAAGGCGTCATCAAGCTACACCTTTGTTTTGAATAAGCGATCTCTAGCAGTGAAAAATTACATATTGTGGCTTTAATCTTGTTAATGTAGTAATACTCTATTGCATTACTTGACGGACCATTATTCTAAAGTGTTACCAATTCACCAACGTTTTCAGATTTTCTTCCAAAATATCATAACCTCTGCTAGCCTATTGTAACCAGTAACCTTACAATCAAAAACAGTAAGGAGAACAAGAAACTTACAGCATCTTTCTGTCTTTTAATGTGCTTGTATTAACAATATAGGGGTCTTGTGAGTAATTTGCAGTTAACAGTCGATTATCTTAAAGGTATTTTAAAACACAGAAACGCATTTTATAATTTATAATTTACTTAGCCTATTGCTTTATTATAGATAAAGTAATTACAGTATGCACCTTATGTTTTGTCAGTACTGTAACCTTGAACTATAGCAAGCCAGAAAAGCGAAAGCGACTTATTATCGAGCGTCTAATATCACTCATTAATATTCTTACTTCTGAACTTACTTCAGAAACATTTTCAAATATTGCTAGACTACTGCATTAACTTTGTAGCCGTAACTTTGCAGATGTTGTTTATGCTCAAACAGCAACATTACACACTAACTAAAGTTAAAAAAGTGAAATCATAATCAACCACCCCTTTAATTAGGACAACCCTGGTTTCATGGGCCAGGCTGCTATCGAATAACGTCCTATTGATTTATTTTCTCCCAGTCTAATAACAGAAGAAGTCTTGTGCAGATGTTAAGAAACAGTCAAGCATGCAGCCTACAGAGAGAGAGAGAGAAAACACCAGATCACCTTGATCACCTTCAGGGAAAGCCATCATTTGGGGTTTACATGTAGATTTTTCCATGCATATGTCTTTATATCTTGATATGTGTTTATGCATGATACATTGATTCTAAGCATCCCATGATGGATTTTTCAAAACAACTTCTAGAAATTATAAATAGAGGGATGCCTGGCGTGGGTTCCGCGTCGCTCGCCTCCGATTGGCTCTCGTGGGTTTCTAGTCGCTCTGCGTGGCAACAGCCTCCCCGTCCGCCCAGCAACCCCTGTTAGTGATGCTGCGCCTCTGAGGGGCTGCGCTGCAGCATCCGGAGGAGTAACCATGGCAACGGCGCTCTGACCCTGGCTTGTGCTTCAGCTGCAGAAACTAAAAGGCTTGACCTGGATTCTGCACCGCTGGTATAGTAAGACACGAACAGCTGACCTGCTTTGCACCGTCTGGGTTCTGTCTGACAGCACAGAGAACTCCAAGCTGCATTGCATCCTCTGCTCTCTACAGAAACTTTACTGCTGAGTGTTATGTAATTGCATTACATTAATACGCAGTTTGTTGTGCATAATACGCAGCACAGCGTCGCTCTTTTGGCTTTCTTAGACTGGATCTTTTCTTATGGATCTTTTATCAGGTGAGAGTGGAGGCTGCAGTCGACAGAATCAGTCTTTTGTAAAGGCGAGTTCAGTTGGAGGGCGATGTGGTCCCTTCCACCACTAATATTACAGTGACGCTCCATCCACATACTGTGAGAATATTTAACCGCACCAGCAAAAAACAACATTGCATTTTTGATACTTATTTGATGCGTTTAAATGTTCAGAATTTCTATGTTACTAGAACAAGTCCATCCTTAGCATATGATAAAATAGTAAATGCAATTTTATTTGGTCAACAGCAACTCTTTGATATTCAGTTCAAGTTTATTTTTATAGCGCTTTTTGCAATACATATCGATTCAAAGCAGCTTTACAGAAAATGCTTGTTTCAGTGTTACAATCCTGTGCCAGATCGTTGTCGAATGAATCCATCGTCAGTGGTGTATTTGAGTAAATGTAATTAGTTACTGTACTTACCTAGTATGCCCCTTTTTACAAGATGTAATATAAGTCTCAGGTGTCTCCAGAATGTGTCTGTGAAGGTTCAGCTCAAAATACCCCACAGATCATTTATTATATAATTTATTAATGCCCATTTTTGAGTGGAAGCAAAAACGAGCTGTTTTCGTGCATGTATCTTTAAATGCAAATGAGCTGCTGCTCCCCGCCCCCTATCCAGAAGAGGGCGGAGCCTGTACAGCACATGCATCAGATACTCTGCCAAAAACTAAAACATCTGTTTGGTTTTGATTATCATCTCTATCGCGCTCACGCTTACATGACATTGCAGTTCTTCATCATCATGAAAGTTTATTATCTGCATGCGTTTTAAAGCCATATCAGTCTAAACTTCTGATATATGGTTTTCTGAGCGCACACACCCGAAGCACGCGCACAGAAAGCTGGATGTCAGACGGAGCATCCCGTGAGTATTAAACTAAGTTCTCTTTCATGTCTTATTGCGCTTAAACTGTCAAATACACACAAGATTATGTCAAAAACACACAAAGTTCACATAAACACAGTGGGTTATGTCTGTGAACATAAACAGCAGGGAAAGAAATCGCATGTGTGTATTAGATCTGTGTATTAAAGTGACAGCAGCGTAATATACAGTACCTACTGCTATATCTGCTGTTAATATGAATCAAACAGAAGAAAAACAGAAAATCACTCACTGCTCTTGACTGAATAACTTTAGTAGCTTTAATAAGAATACATTTCTTTCTTGAATGCTGCTGTTAAATGCTCTGGTGAGGAGATAAACATGGCGGACTGTGTACAGGTCACTGAGGGGAGGAGCTTAGCTAATATTAATTATGTTCAAAAACAATATAAAACTGAATTTTGCATAATTGCATAATTTTGCTTTAAGTATCTTTTTGGCTACTCTGTAGTTTTACTGACTATCAAAGATATTAGCAACTTTTACTCTCTAGTATATGTACTCTTTACTCCAGTGCATTTGTGATGAGTGATGCATTATTTTGCATGGCAACTTTTTCTGCAGAAGTTTATTTCTGCTACGAAAAAAGTGATATCCCAATCTACAGGGCATTAAAGCTACTATATCTTGTGCATTTTGCCTTTACTCACCCAAACTTGTCAACAAGGCTATACTTTACACAAATATGAATGCATTAGCAGGTAGTTGTGAATCGCAGATGTTTTATATATGAATCGAGGACATGGCTGCAGCCGGTGATGAGGCGAAACAGAATGTCCAGTAAGCCTTGACTGTTTAATTTTACTTAACATCATTTTATTTAGATATTATATTGAAGAGTAGAGAACTTTCTGAAGGATATTGGTTATTATTCCCTTTTTGAGCACTTGAGCTTAACTGAGACTTGAGTGTCTGTAGATGTTTGTTGTGTCGACCTTGATTTATTGCAATATTGAGTTAGAGAATTAGAAAATAAACGTGATCGCTCTCATCACAAATTGTTTCTTATTTTCACTGGCATGTCACTTAGGTGTTGAGGACTAGTGCATCTTTGAGCCTACATTCAGTATGAGTAAAATACTTTAGTACTGTTGAAATCAGATACTCCAAGACTCATATTGGAATTGGTGACTTGTAACTTGTGAGTCAGTTTTGCTGTAAGGTATCTGTACTTTTACTCAAGTATGGTTTTCAGGTACTCTTTAAACCTCTGTCCATCGTGTCCTGCTGTATCCATCCTGTCCAGCCTAAAACTACGGGGTAGTTTTAGTTTGTTTCTGTTGTATTTTTTATTAATAAAAAGCCCACTGCATCTGAGGCCCTGTTTACACCTGGTATTAAGATGCGTTTTAGTCGATCGGATCACAAGTGGACGACGCTAAACACAGGTGTAAACAGGGTGTAAAACGCTTTGAGCTTGTCCACTTTTGACCACTTCCAGAGGTAGTGGAAAATGCATTTGACCTGTTTGCTTTCGTGGTGTAGACGCTCATGTGGTCGAATGTGTTCGATCAGCCACAAAAGACTGTCTACTCTCCGCCTACTGACCAAATGCGGAAACATTATGGGAAGCGCGCTAGCCAGATGGGATTTAAACTTTGTCTGCATTAAGACCCAAGTTTGAATAAGAAAATCGTACCAAGCAAAATGTTCTCTCACCATTCCTGATTTCTAACACACACTCACAGCGTTCGGCTGGTCTTGTGGCTGACAGAGCAGAAACAAAACTTGCTGTTCTCTGTACATTTTCTATTGTCTCCAGTTGCGTTCATATGTAAATTAGAAAAATTTGTGCAAGCTTATTTCATCCATTAGATGGATTTCATCCCGAAAGACTCAAAGAAATCAGGACAGAAGTGGATGAAAGTGGACAAAGAGACGGATTAAAACACCAGGTGTAAACAGGGCCTGAGTTCTCGCCCCATCCCTTTATCCACACCTGACATGTACGAGCAGCTTACATTCTTCTAGCGACGTTCTGCCTTAAGAATTAATGGTGTGACTGAATTAGTACACAAAATTGTTCGTAGTTACTACCCAGCAAGCAATTTTGCATTTAAAAGACGTCTAATAGCCGTCCAAACACAGCCCTGACATCTAGGCTAAAACAAGGCAAAATATGGGCTGTCAGTGAAAATAGACGTCTAACCATAGCCCAAAAATAGACTAGTCATCTAGAACATGAACATGTCAAAGAAGTGAAACCAAATGCCTTGTAATCACTGTTGTTTTTGCCTACATGATGGAATATCATACATCTCGCAAGTTATTTTGGCAAAAACGACATGTAACTAAATTCAAGGTTATTTTGGCTAGAAGTGGGTTACTCATAGCCGGACTATATCGGGTCTATAGTTAACCGAGACAGTGAAATAACGGCTATTACTTGCTGGGTAAGCCTCTAGTGTGGAATCTATCTAATTTATGGGAGAACTTATGAACGGCTAGTGCACAGGACGGCAACCTGCCCTAACATAACCACACATTTATCATTATTAAGAAATTTTTAACACATCAAAGGTTTATAGGGGAAGTATTTCAGATCAGTTATATAAATGTATTATAGATGATTTTACATTCATTACTATTCCTTCTGATATAAACAGGTGTTGTTGTTGTTGCTTTTTCACTTTCATGCGGTTTAGGTGTGACAATCGGAAGAAACGGACAGAGATAGAAGCTCTCAGCGCTGCCCACGGTTCATCTGCACTCTTCCTGAGGTGTCAACTCTCCATCTCAGCCAGACTGTGTAGGCAGAGACTGCTTCTATTCCTGCTCCAGCGCAGGGTTTGAGTTTCACTGCAGAGGCCTGTCGCTCAACCATTATGCTGGACCCTGCAGCTCTTACTCAAAGGCTGTTGTAGACGCAGCCAAGAGTCAAGCCAGCTGTTTGATGGGGTTTGGGACAGATGGAATCCAGTGGCAGACTGTCTGATAGATTGATGTGTTCACTCGGCTGTCAGTGAACCAAGGAGCAGTTTGTGCCTTGAGTTGCAGGAGTTGAATTGAAGCTGACTTGATTTCCTTGGGGAATACAGCATTGTCTTATAAAGTGTCCCTATTAAGCTTTTACTGATATTCACTTTCATGTAGTGTGTAATAGAGTAATAGAGCTGTTTGTGAATGCAAAATGTCTGCAAAGTTTCAAAGATCAAAGTGCAGATAAATGGAGTTATTGTCTCCTATAATTCTATATAAGAATCGAGTCGTCAGTAATTCCAGTCTCACTTCCTGCTGAACCTATGTAGGTTTGTAACAGATTTGCATAATACCAGTCTATGGTCTTCATTAGCTGCCGTGAACAACGTCTACGTTGCCCCTCAAGCGGTGTAGTTGTAGCTGAGACTGGAAGAGTTTGGTTGGTGTTGTTCATGTGGAGAAGACGCTGTTTCTGCTACCAAAGCAAATCCACTTTGGTGAGAGTGAGACGGTAAAACCCACGCCATCATTACTGTTCATATCTCTGTGTGTCAAGAGCTGAGGAAGATCCAGAGCTGAGATTCAGATATGGTAATGAGCGTTTGGTTTCTGACACGGTCGACCAATAACAACAGACTGGGCCATCTGACCAATCAGAGCAGAGCAGGCTCTCAGAAAGGCGGGGTTTTGATCAAACCGTTTCAGACACTGAGAGAAAAGAGCTGTGCAATGGATATTATGAGAAAATTAAAGTGTTTTTGAGCTTGGAAGCATGTAAACTTATTGTAGGAGACTCCAAAACAACATTAGGAGCCTTTAAAAGAGCATAATAGGGGCACTTTAAAACAGTCAGTTGTTTTTGTGGTGGTGTCTGCACAGACCATGTGAGACAGACATAATGCAGTGCTCTGTGTCTCCTGCAGTTTGTCTAAGAACAGGATTCACCTGTGTAGAAAGTAAAAGCAATTCATCTTCATTTTAGTAGGTCCTACATGGGCTCTTTTCCATATGATTAAGCCAAAAAAACATAAAAGTAATCCATGTGACCTGTGCACTAACTTTGTGTGAGGAACACGGTTTAAGTCATTATTCACTGAACTTGCCACATCTTAATCTTTCCATGTGACTGTAGTAAGAACCAATGGAACTTGGCGTAATTAGCATCAAACCTGGTTCAATGTGGGTTTTTTTTAAACAGCAAGTCTGAAAACTATTAAGAGTGGGCAAGATTTTCTGAGAAGAACAATTTCAGTCTCTTCCTCACGCAGTGCTGTTGTACGTCTTGTGTTGTATGACTTCTGTGGTGTTTTTTTGTCTTGTTTTTGGCTCATCAGTATCCATCTACATTCATTTTAATTAAATGGAAAAGAGCAGCATAAACATTCTTCAAAATTTCTCTTTTTGTGCTTTTTGGAAGGAAGAACATCATTCTGGTTTCGAACAACTTTTCAGATTTCAGATTAAGCCATTAATTTTTTGGTCACTTTGTCATGTGTTTCTTTTGAGTTAAAACTAATGTTTTGCGTCAGGGGAGATGATCCACATGCTGTTCCACCTTGGTAAACAAAATCGTGTTGGCACAGCAAATGCTCACCCATGAATCCTGAGATTCGACAGACACCATTTACTCCCCATGGATTATCATTGGCTCTTTTGCAGCTGTTATTAACATCCGTCTCAGGTGGTTTGATGTCAATAGTCGACACTAAATACTGGTGTAAATGGTGTCCAAAATGTTTTGTGATGCAGTCAGTAGCTATGTTGTTTACAATGATTTGTTTATAATCGGATTGATGGCTCAATCAGACTGAAACACCTGAATTATTTGCTAAAAAGCTCTTTTGACAAATGTGTCAGCTTTCTATTTAGATATGACATCAAGTCAAACAAAATGATTATACTCGCCGTAGTTCTGATAATATTATCACAGTAGCTTTCTCCGGTTCTGAACGCAACGACTGGCCAAGTTTGGTTTGGAATTCGTTTAATGCACATGTAAACGAATATGTGAATCGGGTTGCAATAACTCATATTAACAGAACTTTTAGAACCTGAAATAGGACTGGATTCATTCTGACTAAAAACATACCTATACTCAAACCAGATGGCCGCTGGAGATGCATTTTAAAGGGTTAGTTCACCCAAAAATGAAAATTATCCCATTAATTGGGAGTGACCTCTGACCCGACGCATGACGTATTGAGGAACGGGAAAGTGCTCAGGATAGAGCAAAACAAAACACCGGTCACAAATGAAAAACATCTTGTCTAAAACGAGAATTTTTAAAGAGAAATGTCGGAGGATTTCGATATAAGAGAAGAGGAGCCAGTGATTCTAGTTTATAAAGTTATAAATATGGATATTCTTCTTACAAAAACACATGGCTTTGCTTCAGAAGGCCTTTATTAACCCCCTGGAGTCGTATGGATTACTTTTATAATGGATAGATGCAGTATTTTGGGCTTCAAAATCTCAGGTACCATTCACTGCCATTATAAAGCTTGGAAGAGCCAGGATATTATTTAATATAACTCTGATTGTGTTCGTCTGAAAGAAGAAAGTCATATACACCTAGGATGGCTTGAGGGGGAGTAAATTATGGGATCATAATATTTTCATTTTTGGGTGAACTATCCCTTTAAATGCTTAATTTAATGTTGAAGCAGTGTTCTTGTGGTGTGCTGTTGATTACTATAGAAACACATTTTGAATTGCATTCACAGAATACAGCTGCATTAAAGTGCATCTGCTTGTTTTTACAAACCGAGAGGTTAGTTTCTGATGGAAACTTCATTTCTGCTTGTCTGTTTTGTGCCGTAGATGTGATGGATCAGCACAGAACACTTCATTCTGGTTGTCTGGTGTCCGGGGTCCGAACTCCCCCCATCCGCCGCAACAGTAAGCTGGCCAGCCTGGGCCGCATCTTCAAACCCTGGAAGTGGAGGAAAAAGAAAAATGAAAAACTGAGACAGGGCTCTACAGGTGAGTTAAGAAACAAAAATATAAATATTGAATAATAACTTATAAACATCACATGGGTAATTATTTCCCCATCAAATAAACATCATTGCCGTCATGCTATTTCATTATACTAATATAATGGCGATAATAAAATGTAATATTCCCAGGATTCTGACTGGTTAATGTGCTAAATTTAAGCAAAATCACTCAAGTAACAGTGTGATTCATATAAATATTAAAAGGAGCAGCTGTGACATTGTGCCTACAGCTAAATCACAGCTCGACGGCACAATTGTTAGTGTGATATTTGTTTTATACAGTAGCTCGATAAACAAGAAGTTAATTTTGAGTAACAAACATTTTAGACACAATGGGCCCTATCATACACCCGGCACAATGCGACACCAGGCGTGACACAAGTGTTTTTTGCTAGTTTCAGCCCGACGCAGTTATCATTTTCACGTCCAGCTCCACGTTGTTTAAATAGCAAATGCACTCGCGCCCATCTGTTCACCCATGGGCGTCTGGTCTGAAAACCAGGTGTGTTGGCGCGTTGATATTTTGAGGAACTGAAAAGTATTTTTTGTGTTATTTAAAGGGTGTGTTAGTAATATGCGCCTATAGGCGGGTACACAACGCACGTACACTCTGCTTATTACACACACAGGTGCGCACAGCAGCACACACACATTTTTAAATATTAAAAATAAAAGGATTCCTCTCTGAAGAAGCGTTCAGTCTTTCCGCTCGCAAATTCCGCCATGTAAATAGCGAATCCGCCATGGTGCGAGTGCAACTGGCTTTTAAAGGGAATGGGAGATGAGACTCTGACTGGTTTATTGCACGTTACGCCCAAAACACACCCATGACTCATTAAGAGACGAGGGACAACCCTATTAGACCATGCGCCATGCATGTCTTTAATCTAGCAAAAGTGGATTTGGACACTCCCTAAGTGCACCTGCGCCATGAGCTTCAGACCATGAGCTCAGATCGTTAAAATAGGGCCCAATGACTCACTCATGAGGACGTCTATTGGTGTAACAATGTTACTTATAGAAATCCTCACAAGCTGACAAAGCGGAGGGATAGAAACAGTGAAAAGTTGTTGAAAAGATGTTTGCTTGTTTAGTCAAAACTGTTTTCTTTATTTAATCGATATTATGCCACAAATTTGACATAAACTTACTGATCCCAATTAATTAATTTAATTAAATGACTTTTTAATGAAATTCTGTGTAATATTTTATGATGTAGTAGCCGTTTTATAAAGCTATAAGGCACTAATTCTCAACCTTTCTGACTCTAAGGCCACAATTTAAACGCTACTCATTTTCAAACTTGTTGATAGAAATTTGGAGTGGCAATTTAAATTAGTTTAATTAAATATTTACATTGATGTTTATATAAAAAATATTGTTTTATTAAAAAATATATTTTATATATTTATATATTAATAAATTATTTTATTAAAAATATAATAATAATAATAAATAATCATAATAAATAATATTTATTATTAAAATTTTTATTTTTTAATGTATTTAAAATTTAGTATTTAAAAACAATATATGTTTATATTTATATAAAAAGGATATGCATTATAATAATGATATTATTGATGGATTAAAATTATTAAATTCCATAAGTTTCAAGAATTATTTTTTTTAGTTTTTAGAATTATTATTTTTTAGCAGTTTCTACCCGAAAAAATATTTTAGAGCTTGACATAGCTAGAAAATTAACCTTAAATAATAAAAACAGTCTTTAGTTATGACTTTTATTACGAATAAAGCTTGACCTCACATTTAATTGCTTGTGAATTGTGTTAATTCATTTTGAAAGCTCTAACTTTTATAAATGATTATTAGTATCTCTCCAACAGCATTAGAGATCGATTTACAGACGGAAGGGTTGTAGTGTTTGTGTTCAGTGAGATGTATATTTAACTCTATCTGATGGCATCTGCAGCGCTGGAGAGAAAAGTGCCCAGCAGGCAGAATCGTGAGGATCTTGTCAGGAAGGGCCTGGCAGAGGCTGGCATGGGTGAGAAACTGCCACATCACTGACTCTCTACACTGCACCAACACTGCCAAACGCTCCCTGCAGAGCACATGTACATGCATAACTGTAGCGAGATCATCACCTCGTACTGTTTGACCACCAGGAGAGTTTTGAGGCTTTTATGAGAAAGTGATGACAGCCGTTAAGACTGGCCCTTTTTCCCATGCTTACAGAGTCTGGCCTGGCCTGTGGTGGGACTACAGACGAGCCCGGAAGCCCCACGCTGGAGGACTCGGATGCAGAGGAGAGAGAGGACGAGCCCATGGCGCCGCTGGCCAGCAACTCCGAGGATCTTGGATCTGATGAGGACAATCTGTCTACAGGTCAGGACTCGTGAATGCTTGGTGTTTTGTGAAACAGATGACAACAGAGTCAACGTGGAACTACAACCGAGGCTATTAACATTATTAATACACACTCCTGGCCTTATTTTTCCATTAGTCCAAAAGAAAAAAATGATTGCCAATGTTATTCCCAGCTAACAGGGAATGTCCTCAGAACTTTAGCTGATGTTCTGACAAGGTTCTCTCAAAGTTATGAACAGTAACATTAAAATGCCCCTATTATGCTCTTCTAAAGGCTCCTGGTTTTGTTTTGCAGTCTCCTACAATAGGTTTACATACATCCAAGGTCAAAAACATTTTAATATTCTCATAATATCCATTGCAGCATCAGCTCTTTTCTCACAGTGTCTGAAACGGTTCGATCAAGGATTCGGTCTCTCTAAACCCCGCCTTTCCAAGAGCCTGCTCTGCTCTGATTAGTCAGATGGCCCAGTCTGTTGTGATCTGTTACAATCTGTTATGTAGGTTCAGCAGGAAGTGAGACTGGAATTACTGACGACTCGTTTCAGTTCAGAATCGCTTCGTTCTTTTGAGAGGCTCAAAAAAAAACTAAATTTATCTGCACTTTGATCTTTGAAACTTTTCAAACCTTTTCCATTCACAAACATCTCTATTACACACTACATGAAAGATGATATCTGAAAAAACATTACAGGGGCACTTTAATAGAACGTTTGTTCAAAATTATCTGTTCTTTAATAATGTCCTCAAAATGTTAGCACAAAAACGTTATTTATACATGTTTTTTTTTTTTTTTTTAAGTTTTAAGTTTTCAAATGTTTCCACTTGTCTCAGAACGTTCAGAGAACATTCAAATGTAACGTTCCCATAATGTTTGCAAAATTCTAAAATGGAATGTTCCCTTAACATTCATATGACCAAGAAAAAAAAACATTTGAAAAACTGGACGTTTTGAACTGGAAGGGAACATTCAGAAATATGGGAATGTTAGCAAAACATTATTATATTTTTGTTAGCTGGCTTCATGGTTCAAAATATACCTGAAAATAGTCATGCCATTTGCCAAATATCTATTAAGGCACTGTTTTAGGCTACTGTAATAGGTATTGTAATGTAATGGTGAACTTGACCTACAGCCTCCACAGATTATTAAGTACGTTTTACAAGAAAATACTGTTTCAGTCTTTCTACTTTAAATTTACTAGCTAGTACTTTGCTAGCAATTTCTGAGTGAAAATTTGTAAATTAGTAAAAAAAAAATTGCGTACGTCCCAGTCAAACAGCTTCTTCAAAAAAGTGGTAAGGAGTAAATCCCCCACAATCCACTGCAAACTCATATTCAGGTTTGACCCCTATCTGATATGAAATGCCAATCCAATCAATTCCCAATTAATAAAATCAAGTCCTGTCTGATTTTATAATAGTCTGTTTCAGAAATATGCATCATTAGGGAAGTAAAATGGGTTGCGGATGCTGTTTCATGTTGACTTTAACACTTATAAATAAATATTTGATTTGATAAACATGCATGGTATGTACATGTTCACTGTCTTTTTGTGAATACTATTTTGTAAGTGATGGCACAATCAAAAGGTGGGAAATGGACACATCTGTTATATTGAAAGAATGAGCTGCACTGAATTACCACTAGGTGGCAACAGAGATCACAGAACGCACATTTCTGTCCTGTTCTCTTTTTAGCACGAGACACCACAGAGATGACGGAAACAGAAGCGGAACTTGGGCAAAGTGAGGATGAGGACAAGCCCTCTGTAGAGGCCTCGAGTAGAGGGGCCGGTGTCGGGGCCCCCGAGGCCCCTGAGTGCCGTGAGGAGAAAAAGGAGGAGCCACCGCTCAGAGAAGTCCACACTCCTCCAGCCAAACTTCCTGTGAAGCTACTTACTAGACTGGGCAGTCTGGACAGTGAGTATCAATTCATCAGATGCATGTATAACTGTTTTCTAGATTTGACCAGAGGAGTGTAAAAATTAAACAAAATTTCATTTTTTTTTTCTTGTCCATTAGATACCCACTCTCATCAGAGCCGGCCTGCTCCAGCCACACTGCCCAGGAACTTCACCATCCCCAAAGATGCCCTGAGGGGCAGGATTTCCACCCCCACCGGCTCACCTCACTTAGGTGTCCTGCACCCTCAGCTGCCCCCTAGCTGCATTATAGAGGAACTGCACCGTGCGCTGGCCTCCAAACACCGGCAGGACGGGTGAGGACAGTTTTTCAGTAATAATTCAGACAAATTTTGCCATCATTTCTAAAAAGAACCATATAAAATAGTTCATATGAATTGTGTGCTATGTAGTCAAAAGTTTGGAATAATTAAGAATTGATCAAAAATACAGTAATATTGTGAACAAAACTGTTTTCTTTCTGAATAAATTTTAAAATGTAATTTATTCTTATGATGCAAAGCTGAATTTTCAGCATCATTACTCCATCACTTACATAATTTTTTAGTTCACCCAAAATGAAAATTACCCCATAGCTTTCTCACCCTCAAGCCATCCTAGGTGTATATGACTTTCTTCTTTCAGCCTTTATTAGGCCTTTATTAACCCCCTGGAGACGTATGGATTACTTTTATGATGGATGATACACTTTTTTGGGCTTTAAAATCTTATTTACCATTCACTCCCATTACAAAGCTTGGAAGAGTCAGGATATTTTTTAATATAACTCCGACTGTGTTCATCTGAAAGAAGAATGTCATATACACCTAGGATGGCTTGAGGGTAAGTAAATTATAGGATAATTTTCATTTTTGGGTGAACTATCCCTTTAACCCTCAGGTAGGACCATATTCAAGGTCAAATATAGTCAGGGGCTTCAGATGCATTATCTTCCCATTTTCAAGAAATCCTTTACATGCACTTCCTTGCTTTCACATAGTTTCCATGGTAAGGAGATCCGTAGTTCACCCAAACGGCGCTCGGATGGACGGCTGTCCCGCACCGCCAGCAGTGAGAATGAGCATAGCGGAGAGGTGGAGAACAAAAAAGAGGCAGAAGAGAACAAGGAGAACATGCGTGTGGATGAATACTACAGCGACCAAGACAGCTGGAACGAGTCTGTCATCTCTGGTGTGTTTCTTTGACCTTGGATTAGATCACATGTTGATCGTGGACATACATTTTAGATTTTTAGATCAAAAAACAATTTTTAATAATAGTTTTAGTTTTGGTTAACAATAACAACACTGTTTGGGATTTGTCATGTTTTGTGCCATAGTCTTTCAAAAAAGATGGGCGACGAATCTCCGCTTCCTTCCACTATAGAAAAACAAAGCCAAAATATGCCAGTAACGGTCGTTGCCGATTATGTCGTTTGGAGCCCAGCATCAAGGTCCCGCCCACATTCCCGCTCCCACAGACTTATTCGCAAGCACAGCTGTCAATCATGATGTTAGGCCCTGCATCAAATAACTAACTAAAACCAAACTTATTGGGAAAACGAACACTTGAACATGTGTCTGTGTGATGAGAACTACCTAAAATGACCATCTTTGGAAAAAAGTTATTTGAAGTGTAATTGGATTTCTTAGTTAGGCTCGTGTCTCATTCGATTACATGGAGAGGGAGGGGTTTAAGACCTATACTGCAGCCAGCCACCAGGAGGCAATGGAAATGCGTTGGCTTCACTTTTCAGGACTTGTGTGGCACACATAGGGTGCTTCTCAATACTCAAAGTGATGCTTCCTTGTTCCCTCGCTCCTACGTCCTCCAGCCCGTTACCCGGAAACCGATCGAACTCAGCCATCTTGAAGGGCATCTCAGTTCTCTAATTGCACCACGAGGAGGTGAGGATCAAGGAGTGAGGAAGCTTCCTGAGGAGTCATGAGTGAGGATACACAGGTGTATCCTTCCCTTTGCATCCTAAGGGGTTGGAGCTAAGATGCGAGAAAAGGAAATGAGAAAGGAAATGAGGATGCACAAATAAGAAATGAGAAGCACCCTTGTTTTGTACTAAGAGCATTAATAATTCCTGGGCTCTTTTTATTTGGTCCAATAAGCAACTACATAGCATCATGGTAAAAACACACCTGCACTGTAGCAACACCCTGGCAACCACCCTGGCATTCCTCGGGTCTTTTTCAACCCGGCACGTGATTCATTACACTCCCCCGCATTCATTTTTTTAGAGTTAGACATCAACCTTCTTAGTATTCCTTAATCTATTCATTATAAACAATATAATAAGAAAAAAAATTATGAAAAAAAAAAGAATGTCTGCTTTCTAATACATTTTTTGTAAAAAGTGTATTGGGTCGCCAGCGACCCAAGGTATGTAGTAGTGTAATTATATTTTTTCTGCGTAAGAATAATTGAATCTCTGATGACTCAATAAGTGCAATTCACCTTTATTCCTCAAGGTGGCAATGTCTAATACACAATGATGACATGATGTTTCACTCATAAGCCGCGTTTCCACTGAAATTACACAGAACAATTTGTCCCAGGAACTTTTTTCCCCCAGACCCGATGCTGTCTGCATTTCCATCGTGGTCTAAATTACCGTGAAGATTAGGCAAATTAGTCTAACAAAAATAACGACTTTATTCAACAATTTCTTCTCGTCTGTGCCAGTCTTCTACATTGTTATCGCAGTGCAGCACTTCCGAGTTCTACGTCAGAACGCCGGCTCACCATTGGCCGACGCTGTTCACGTGAGCACCACGACGCATGCGTGTGATGCTGACGCAGGAGCTAGCCAATGGTGAGCCGGCGTTCTGCCGAAGAACTCGGAAGTGCTGCACTGCAATAACAACGTAAATTGTGTAGGAGACTGGCACAGACGAGAAGAAATTGTTGAATAAAGTCGTTATTTTTGTTTGTTTTTGCACACAAAAAGTATTCTCGCCACTTGATAACATTAAGATTGAACCACTGGAGTCACATGGACTATTTTAACGATGTTTTTACTACCTTTCTGGACCTTGAAAGTGGTAATTAAATAGCTGTCTATGGAGGGGTCAGAGAGCTCTCGGATAATATCCTAATATCCTAAGGTCTTACGGGTTTGGAACGACATGAGGGTAATTAATGATAGAATTTTCATTTTTGGGTGAACTAACCCTTTAGTAATGATTGATTTTCACAAGGCTACCTGAAAATTGTGATATTTCACTGGTATCTAAAAATTTGAACACTAACCCAACCAGGCCAATAGAAAAAAATTATCATTAAGCCCTGCTGGAGCAGCTCTAAATATTCACTATGCTATTAAATTATATATAACAATAGCAATAATATGAACAGTGAACATAACAGTAGATCCTACAGTACATTTTAAGTGGCATAATTAGGCCTGAAAAATAACTGAGGGAAATATCTATTTGCTAAGCCAAATAATTTGATTCATATTCTTTTGGTTCCTCTGCCAAATATTTTTTTTAATTAAAAATGCAATAAAAATACAGATACTCTGTATCAGCAAGTACTAAAAATGAAAGTATCGGTATTGTTCTGGAAAAAGTGTTATTGGTGCATCCCTAGTTAATAATGTTGCATTTGTTGCATTCAGAATACTCCGCATGCCAGAAATGAAGAGGATTTTCTTCCTTTAGACTTGATTTGTCAGCAACATCTGGTGTCCTACTTCTAATGCAGAGAGAAACAGACAGACTGCAAAAACAGAAGAATCACTGGGACTGAATGAAACAGGGCATGAGCGCGAGATGTTTGGTAGGGTGACCATATTTTGATTACCGAAAACCAGGACACTCGGCCCGGCAATGAGATACTCAAATGATACTCGAAGTTTACTCAAAGATGCCTTATTAATTTCAATACATTTAAAGTATGCCCCCTCTGTATGGATAGAAAATTGTTATATTACAAAATACTATCTATAACCAAAATGTCTATGTCCTGGGAAAACAGGACCTTTGGTCACCCTAATGTTTGGTAACATTGGATGGGGGAAAGGGACATTTTTAAAACACTGAAATAAAGACTCCTTTGTCTTGCTAAAGATAATTTATGTCAGTCATTTTGTGTATCCTAAACCTAAATATTAAAATTTCAGATTGACTGGAAATTACACACAAACATATTCTGTTCACAAGTGATATATAGACTACCCTGATTTATCTTTGTTTTCTTCACACATCATATCATATTTCCATTTCCAGCTCTTCATCGACACTGCTTGATAAACAAATACTTTTGAAAACAACATATTAGTAGAAAAATTATTGGTTGTAGTGGAAATGCCACTATATTCTCAAGAAATTTGACACGGTCATAAAAACTGATATATACACATATATACACGTTCTGTTATGAAACCGGTTTGTTTTATTAAAATCAACCTCTGGGGCATGAACGTGCCTGTTATTGACTCTTGTTTGTGCAGATTTCTTATTTCAGTCCATTTCACCATCATTGATGATCATGTGTACATGTGTTTGGGTGTGTGCAGGTACACTTCCAAGACGAATAAGAAAAGAGCTTCTGGCAGTAAAGCTGCGTAACCGGCCCAGTAAACAGGAACTGGAGGACAGGAACATCTTCCCTGTGCGCAGTGATCAAGAACGGCAGGAGATCCGACAGCAGATTGAGATGAAGCTCGCCAAGTGAGTCTCTTTATTCCATGTCCTGTCATATTGATGCTGGGAAGGTGGATTACAGTTTCATACATAAATATTTTATGTGCATTGTTCAAAAGTTTGGGGTCAGTACAATTTTTTTCATGTTATTCTTGTATTCAGCAAGGACTCATTCATTTGATTTAAAAGTGATAGTTTAGAATGTTACAAAAGATTTCTATTTTAAATAATGCTGTTCTTTTGAACTTTCCAAATCCTGATAAATGATATGAAGCAGCACAACTGTTTTCAACATTGATAATAATCAGAAATGTTTCTTGAGCAGCAAATCATCATATCAGAATAATTTCTGAAGGATCATGTGACACTGAAGACTGGAGTAATGATGCTGAAAATTCAGCTTTGATCACAGGAATAAATTACATTTTAATACGAATTCACATAGAAAACAGTTATTTTAAATTGTAATAATATTTCACACAGCCTTGGCTTGCTTAAGAGAGACTTTTCAAAAACATTTAAGGAATCTTACCGACTCCAAACTTTTGGATGGTAGCATACACATATTTCTAAATTTCTGTCTGTAGTTTAAAGGGGTCATGAACTGAGAAATTAAATTCTCCTTGATCTTTTGACATGTAAGAGGTTATTGTACTATAAAAACATCCTTTAAGTTTCAGAACTTAAAATTTCCCCGTTAGTCCAAAAACAGCTGTTATTGAAACCAAGCTCTGAAAATGACTCGTTTCGGATTTTGTCACATTATGATGATCAACGCCTACTTCTACATCATCACATCTTTGGCCCCGCCCACTGGCGTGTTAGTGAGATGACGACTAAAAATGGACTAAAAATAACATTACCTTCCAAAGGGTCGTAATGCTAGGAAAGTGTTTATTTATTTTCAACTACTGTATGTGAATGTCTCAGTAGAGCATTATTTGTTTGTTCAGTAAATTTCACTTTGGATTCTTTAGTAAATCAGTTGCAATTTCAGGGCAGGCTAAACAGACCTTTACTGTAAGATATGGACTTGACAGTAACTTGACATGTAAGTGACCACGTTCTTTCTAATGCCTGATCTGTGACCAGTGATTTCTGATATAGGCCTATAGTGATTCATGTACAGTCAAACGTTCTTTGTCTCAAAATCGTGTAATATTGTGTAATCGTGTAAAAAACGTGTAATACTTATTTCATATGCAAAGATGTCAGCCAATCAGAGCAGTGGGCGTTTACACGGAAATCTCACAGCAGCCAATCACAGCAGTGGGCGTTTACACTGAAGACTCACAGCAGCCAATCACAGCAGTGGGCGTTTACACTGAAGTCTCACAGCAGCCAATCACAGCAGTGGGCATTTACACTGAAGTCTCACAGCAGCCAATCACAGCAGTGGACATTTACACTGAAGTCTCACAGCAGCCAATCATAGCAGTGGACATTTACACTGAAGTCTCAAAGCAGCCAATCACAGCAGTGGACATTTACACTGAAGTCTCAAAGCAGACACGCCCCTTCAAACAGAGCGTTCAGATCAGAGGCTAAAATCAGGGTAGCAAAAATGCCTTTTATTTCTAAATTATGATAATTTTTGATGTACAAATCAGACTAACATAAGTGCACCTCAGGAAACATAAAATAATAATAATAAAAAAAATGCAGTTCATGAGCTTTTTAAATCAGTGGTTCTCAACAGTGGCTTTGCTTCAGGACCCTGATTTTACATTGGACACTGAGTGCAAGGACAGTTTTAAAGATGGTCGAATGATTCATGCAATGAAAACAAACTTTTCAGTACGTTATGGAATAACGTGCATGTCATATTAAGTTTATCCCTACTGTAAAAAATATTGTCACAACTTTTTTTTATTTGTCAAATCAATTTAGATCATTAATGTAATCTCCTTCATTGTATTATTTAAATTTTTAATTTCAGTGAACTTTTTTTCAATTAAGCCAACAATAATTATTTACAGTGTAATACTTGTAAACTCTGATTCAACTCTGATTAAACTGTTAAAGTAATATTTTGCCTCTAAAACAAGAATTTGGTCATTATTAACTAACCCTCAGGACTTTATGGAGAACAGAAGTGGACATTTATTGTTATGTCGCAATACAAGATATTGATGAGTGATTTAAGGTTCTGTTTAGGTGTTGTATCAGTATCTGTCAAGCCACAGAGGCTGGTTTTGAGTGTTCAGCCTTTAATGTCCATACAGTCCGTTTGTGTGTATCTACAGCACATATTAACCAGTAGGGGGAGTTATGACATTTTTTCTGTTTCTGTGGAACCCAGGCAAATGATCACACACTAATATCAGCAGCCCTGTTTTTCTATGGCGGACTGATATGGGCATGGCAAAACCCTGATTCTCTAGTAATTTTTGTGTTAATTTTGTGTGCTTTGGCTCACTGTCCTGCTGGAATATCCAAGGGTCAGTCAGCTGTTGATGTAACATATTTTATGATACCATTCAAAATTGTATTGGGGCCTTTGGATGAAAAGCTTTTAGCAGTCAGGACATCAGTCAGTGCCAAATACATAGTTTTGTTTTCAAAAAGCCCTGTTTTGGTCTCATTCGACAACACAGCCCAGTTCCACTGAAAGTTCAAGTGACTTTGGCAAACTGTAAGCGCATGAGTGTTTTTATATTTGATGACAGAAAAGGCTTTTTTATGGATAGCTTTGGAGATTTTCTGAACCGACGTCTGTAGTTCTCCAACTGTGATCCTTACAGAGTTTTTTAAACTGACATTTTGGTGGTGTGAAAAAGGATCTATTAAAAGATTTGTTCAAATGAATCAAAATCAGACAGTGGGGTGGACGGTTTCGATACTTTAGGGTTTCAAAGATTTGCACAGAGAAGGAGCCAGACAAACCTTTTTTTAATTTGTCTCTACAGAGAGCTTTAGGCTATAGCTTTTAGGGTAGCCAGATGTCCTGTTTTTCCTGGGAAATACAGGACTACCCCATGCACAACAGGACATCTGCTTACCGTAAGTGGTTTAAAAAGCCATTTAATGGAGAGGAAAAACAATCAATTGTAAGCCTGCTCATTCTTACGAAAGTAATTTATGTTTGTGTTGCAGTGGAATTTGAATTTCGCTTCCTGTTTTCTTGTCACAAAGGTGGATTCCTGTGTGTGTGTGTGTGGGTGTGTGTGTTTTTATATAGTGGTTACATAATTCAAGCATCCTCATGAGATGGGCTTGTTTGTCATTTATGTTTCCTGCTGAAGTTACTTAAGTCATTAACTGGTTATGCCTCCTCAGTGACTGGGTAACAGCAGTTTTGCCAGTGTGTGCTTGGCTCCAATGTATTCGTCCTCGGTTGTGATTATCAGTGAACTACTCAAATATTAATGGAGAACACTGTGTGTAATCCCAGTGGTTGTAAACAACTGGAGAGTTGAGTAAGAAGAACAGAGCAGAGAGAGAGAGAATGGAAGACTGTCTAATGGAAGCTTTTACTATAAGCAACTGTTTGCTCTATTATGTAAAGTGGGGCTTTACTGTCTGGTCCGATTAACCCAACAAACGTCTCCTGAGCTTCACAGTTCAGTTAGTACACAGTATGTTCAGTTGTTCAGTTAGTATACAGTATAAACTAGATTTTAACGTTTCCTGAAGAAAATGTGGTTGCATGGTGATCGCTTAAAGGGATAGTTCACCCAAAAATCCATAGTTATCCCATGATTTACTCCCCCTCAAGCCATCCTAGGTGTATATGACATTCTTCTTTCAGACGAATACAATCGGAGTTAAATAAAAATATCCCTATTTAACATGTTATGAAGTAAAATATCTAGCTTCCGCCAGACCGCCTTCCGTATTCAACTTACTAAGAAAGTGTAACGCCTCTCGCAGTTTAAAACGCTTACGCTACGTCCGACGTCATCGGTGCGCGTTGCTATTTTGAGGAACTGAAAACGACTGCACCATTGACCAACAAAAACCTGGTCTAAAGTCAATAGCGCAGGATTTTTTGTGTTATTTAAAGGACGCATTAGTAATATGCGCCTATAGGCGGTGCACAACGCGCATACACTCTGCTTATTACACACACAGGGACGCGCAGCAGCACACACACATGCCAAATATTACAAATAAAAGGATTACAATGTAAAAGATTATTATTGTGTACATAAAGATAAAAATGCCTACATGACATAATGGATAGTAATTGCATGTATTAGAATGACCTATTTGTAGTAATTGGCTACTTATTTAACCAATCGTGGCAATACACACATGAGAGACTAGGTACAACCCTTTTAGACCATGCGCCTGGTGCGACGGCCATTTTTCCCGTCGTTAATCTAGAGCAAAATCTCTGCGCATGCGTCAGTTCAGTTGTTATTCTTTCGCTGTCTACCGGAAGCTAGTTATTTTACTTAATAACATTTTAAATATGGATATTTTTCTCACACAAACGCATCGTTTCACTTCAGAAGGCCTTTATTAACCCCCCGGAGCCGTGTGGAGCACTTTTATGGCGGACAGATGCATTTTTATGGACTTCAAAAACGAAGCAACATTCACTGCCATTATAATGCTTGGATTAGCCAGGACATTTTTTAATATAACTCTGATTGTATTCGTCTGAAAGAAGAATGTCATATACACCTAGGATGACTTGAGGGGGAGTAAATCATGGGATAATTTTCATTTTGGGTGAACTAACCCTTTAACTCTGTGTCTAGTAGTTGCGTTCACAGCTCATCAGGATCAGCAGAGGTCTCATCTTCCTCTGACATTCTCTCTCGTGCTCCCGGTATGTTTCCACGTGAGCGCTTTCCTTTCGACCTCATGTCGCATGATTCCACAATTAATTTTCTACGTAAACACACCCACAATAGTTCACACCTTTGTGACGAATTTGTCAGTAATAAGAAGGATGTTTCTTAAAATTGTAAGTTTGGCTGCTTATGTAAAGTAACAGCACAGCTCTCTTCAACAAGACATATGATTTGAAGAATCATTCATGCACTGCAGCATGAGATAAACACTGAAGTTTAATATGTTAGAGGTTTGTTCAAACGCTGCACGCTAATTATGGACGGCTCTTAAAGGGATAGTTCACCCAAAAATGAAAATTCTCTCAGCATTCACTCACCCTCATGCCATCCCCGATGTGTTTATATGAAGAAAGAAAGTCATATACATCGGGGATGGCATGAGGGTGAGTGAATGCTGAGAGAATTTTCATTTTTGGGTGAACTATCCCTTTAACCTTAGCGATGTTTCAGTGAAATTTCGCTGAGAAAAAAGGTCCATGGTCCATTGTAGTGATGGGAAGTCCGATTCTTTTCTGTGAACTGTTTCGTTTCATTGAACCAATTCACCAGTTCGTTTACATAATCACACAATGATGTCACATATGTACACTTCTATTATTAAAGCACCCAGTATTGACGTGAAACGTGGATGTTTTAAATGCCTGAAGCATATATAGTGAATAAACTAGTCACACATACGCTCGCATCAGCAGCTCATTGGTTCCCATTGGTTCATGTCCGAGTCTGAACTGTTTCCTCAGTTCAGTGTACTGGTGACTCGAGAACCGTTGTAACCATTAACCGACTCTTGACTCGAGAGAGAACTGCTATGTACTGCTTTTGACTCAAGAACTACTGCCTTCAGATCACTGTTCACACAGAGAAAAAGGGTGTCAAAATTGAACCTTTAGGGGTACAACAGCTTGTCGCTAGGGTAGTACCCTTAAAAGGACATCTTTGTACCTTTTTTACCACAAAAAGGTTCATAGTAGTACCTTAAGGTACGTATTTATACTCTAAGGTAAGGTAAAAAAGGTACAAGTGCTACCCCAGCGACAAGCTGTTGTACCCATAAAGGTACAATTTTGACACCCTTTTTCTCTGTGTGTTATATTTCCAATACCTTTTATTTGTTACACTTCTTCTCAGCAAAAGACATCAGAAACGTACATTTTCCCCCATTATGAAACCCTCGGCACACAGTTCTCAGCATATCGTACATGCCCGAAAGACTGTTCTCAGTTCAGTGAACTGTTGGACTAACTGGAGTTGGCAAAAACTGGCATCACAGGATCATATTCTCCTGGATATTGGCTCATTTCAAGATAGAGTGACTGTCAGGCACGTCTGAAATTGATTTTGATTGATCTGTGCTGACTTGAGCCGCAAACTGTTTCAGACTGTTCAGTCTGATTTGGTGAACTGATTCAGCCAGTTCACTAAAACGAATGTTTCGTTCGCGAACTGGACATGACTATAGCTTACACAGAAGTCACTTTCAAACCAAGCAGATTTCTGTTGGTCGAATTTGAATTAACATGAGCAAATTAAACATGGGAACTTTCTCGCATTTATGCAGAACTCCCGATCCTGAAAATTTCACTGAGCAAGAGTAAATGTGACCGCACCTTTAGTAACAATTTGAGATCAGAAGAAGTTCTTGGAAATTCAGCAATGAGCTAAATGCCAGTGGTCGTTTATAATCTTTGCTTCATTGTTGACAATCCGTTGTTGGAATCTGGACGTTCAGAACTGAAACGTTGCCTTTATAAATACGGTTAGGCTGAAGGGTTACCCTATGTCATGTTGTTACAGGTGTAACTATACAGGGAGCCCCTCTGGAGTTTGTGTGTGAGTTCTGTGAGGCGCTGACAGTCGCTCTTGGATGGGTAACTCACACCCTACTGGGAGGCTGAGACAGGCCTCACACAAACATCTTATGTAAGGCCTTCACTGGACTGGCTTACGCAACCGAGCGCTTGAAGATCGATGCTGGACACAATTGCGAGGATGAACTTTATTGAGGTGATAAGAGAAACTTATCCCAGGTCAGGTCTTGCCTCAGGGTGTTACATATCGCTGAACTTCATTACTGTAATACACAAATAAACACATGATGGGCATCAGATGATGTTTTTTGGGGGGTGTGGGGTGGGACTGCACTGCAAAAAATGATTTTCTTACTCAGTGTTTCAGTCTTGTTTTCTAGTACAAATATCTCAACATTCTTAAAATCAAGATACTTTTACTGGAGAAGCAAAACGAATTAAGATATTAAATCTTACTGTAAAAACAAAATTAAGTGAGTTTTGCTTAAAACAAGAACAAATATCTGCCAATGGGGTCAGAAAAAGAATTGTGTTTTCCCTTTTAATTCATTGTATTTTTCTGACCCCATTGGCAGATATTTGTTTCTTGTTTTCTCACTTCATTTTGATGATTTTTTTTCAGAAAACAAAGCGTAATATCTTCAGTCAATTTGCTTCTCATGTAAATGTATCTTGATTTAAGAATGTTTAGATATTTGTACTGGAAAATCTAGCTTTTTTATCCCTCTGGTGCTGTTCGGCCATTTTTGACCAAATTTTTAAACAATTTTTTTTAGAATTTTATTCATCGGAATGGCATGAAACTTCGTAAAGTTTTGACACTTGCTGTGTGAACACACACAAAAAAAAAAAAGGTTAAATTATCCTGAAAAAAATAATCACGCTTGTATTGTTCGTGGTCAAAAATGAGCCCATTGGAATGAATGGGAGGCAAATTTCATCTAGTGGAAGCGTTTGCCACTGCGGCCAAACAAAATCTTACTGAAAGCTAATTTTTTGAGATATCAACCTCAAATTTGGAACACATCTTGTTTAGATTTATGATTTTGTTGATTGATTTTCTCACAGTTTTAGAGTAAAATATGTTTTGGAAAATGTAGTTTTCATATAAAAATTGAAAATTGTATTTTTGTGCATTTTTCATAACAATAACTTTTTTCAAGTTCAGCAATAATCTGCCAAGTGTCTTCTTTAAAGGGGGGTCTAATGCTGTTTCATGCATTCTGACTTATTTACACTGTTAAAGAGTTGGATTCTCATGCTAAACATGGCCAAAATTAAAAAAAATGAGTTGGACGAATGACGAAGTATTTCTGTGCCAAATACACTCCTTCAGTTTCGGAAAGTTTTTTCCGAGTATGGCCCTGTATGACGTCATAAAGGGCGGAATTGCTTGTATGGGCACTTCTCCCGGATGAGCACATGCGCACTTCAACCAGAGCAAGAGCACACCCATCAATGAGCTTCGTTCGGGTTACGGAAGCCGTCGACAGTGTCATTTTGTTTTTAGACCACGAAATCAACAATGTCACTAAAGAAGTGTGTTCCCCTTCAGTCGGTCACGTTCGACGTACGTCGGACGTCACCGACGAATTGGGATCACTTCTGGGAGCCCCTATCAGCTTCGAGTGTATAGAGAACGGGCCAATGGCCATTGGCGTGCGAGATTTGCATCTCGCGCTCCGCCCCGCATCGCGGGTATAAAGCGGAAGCGGATGCAGCGCACATTTGTCATTCACTTCGGAGCCAAACAAGCTTCATGGAAGACTGTTCCTGCGTCAGCACAGAGAGAGAGAGAGAGCAAGAGAAGAGGCTTTTGTGCTGGGGAGAAGGCACGTGCAGTGACAACCGCGAGCTCACCGAAATCGGTGAAACAAACTGCTGTTTTTACAGCATCCCGGTTGGTTCGGTGGGGGCGTTCCACGGTGAGTGCAAACACAGGCTGCACTATCCCCTGTGTTTGCCGCGGTTGTTCCTGGGTGCTTCGGCACGTTAAGAGCTTCTTCTAAAAGAGCAACACGGGTGTGAAATTGCGTCTTTTTCAAGATGTCATTCCACCCGTGCGTTTCTGGATGCGGTCGTTCCCTGTCACCAGCTGACGGTCACAATCGCTGCCTGACATGTCTGGGTATTCAACATGCCGAGGCAGCGTTTGTGGATAGTTCGTGTTCCCATTGCGGGAACATGACTATCTCGGCGCTAAGGTCGAGACTCGCCTACCTTCGGGAGGGTGGAGTCCCCTTACCTATGCCCCGATCTAGTGCTATCCCTGCCCAGCAGGATAGACCTACTTCGGCGAATAGCCAGGGTGACCTGAGGATCACGTTTAGGGCACACCCGCCGAGCCAGCCTCCGTGGGCCCCTAAACCCTCTGTAGTGCCGCAGCCGGTTGAGCTTTCGGAGGAAGTCGCTGGCCCCTCTCGAGGTGGTCCAACGGTGACCTTTGGAGCTCCAGCAGAGGATAGGATGTCGATCGCTGCATCGGAGGGGGAGTTTCAGTCCTCGGGGGATGAAGACCCGGCTGCGTTGCCTCCCTCTGGGAGAGTGGCGTTGTCCGAGACGGACCCCGAGCTGACGGCTATGCTTTCCCGGGCCGCCGAAAAGGTCGGGCTCGTGTGGAACCCTCCACCGTGTCCCGAGCCTTCTAGGCTGGATGATTGGTTTCTCGGGGCGGCTCGCGCTGGTTCTCAGCGTCCCGCCCCGGTGCCCTTCTTCCCGGAAGTGCATGAGGAGCTCACGAGGTCGTGGACGGCACCTTTTTCTGCCAGAAACCGGCCGAGTAGCTCCTCCCTCCTCACTACTCTCGACGGCGGGCAAGCCAAGGGGTACGTGGGGATCCCGCCGGTGGAACGGGCGGTCGCGATGCAACTGTGTCCGGCGTCCGCTTCCACCTGGCGCGGAGACCCACGCCACCCATCCAAGGCCTGTAAGTTCTCCTCCAGTCTAACTGGGAAGGCTTACAAGGCTTGTGGACAGGCTGCGTCCGCCTTGCATGCCATGGCGTTGCTCCAGGTGCACCAGGCCCAGGCACTCATGGACATGCACGAGGGTAGACCTGACCCAGAGCTCCTCCGGGAGCTCCGGACGGCGACGGACCTCGCCCTCCGGGCGACGAAAGTCACCGCCCGTTCCATTGGTCAGGCGATGTCCACTCTTGTGGTCCAGGAGCGACATCTCTGGCTCAACCTGGCCGATATGAGGGAGACTGATAAGTATCGGTTCCTGGACTCCCCCATTTCCCAGGTTGGGCTGTTCGGCGACGCGGTCGAGAGCTTTGCCCAGCAGTTCTCGACTGTCCAGAAGCAGACGGAGGCCATCAAACACATCCTGCCCCGGCGGTCAGCTGCTGCCCAGCCGCCGGCCGCAGCTCCTCCGCCTGCTCGTCGCCGAGGGCGGCCGCCCGCCGCCGCCCCCGCTCCCGCCCCAGCCCAGCAGCAGCCTCCACCAGGGCAACGGCGTGGAGCCGGCCGCGGGAAGGCCGTCCAGCCCGCTCAGGCCGCTGCCAAGCCAGGTGGCAAGCGTCGTCGTAAGAGACCCTGAGACGGGCCACCCAGAGATGGAGGAGACAGCTCTTCAGGAGGTGGTGACAGCACCGCTCCTTCTCCCGCTGGAGGGCCGGGAGAGAATTTTATGTTCTTGTTTGGTTTCTGTTCCGCCACTGGCCTTCGGGCCAGTGGTACCCAAAACTTCAAAAAAAGAGCTGTTTCTAAAATCTCTGGGTGCCAAGAGAGCGCGCTTGGCGGTGTACGACGCTCCCATGCCTTGTCACCCTCCGGTGCCTCTCTTATCGCCAGCAGGGGGTGCTGGCTGTGTCCAGGACGCACACAAGAGGCCTCCGCACACTCGTGCACCCCCTCAGCAGAAGCAGGTAAGTGTTGCATTGCGCACTCAGACCCCACTTCGGGCCGCGATGCCGTCCGAGTCGGGTCCCTGCACTCCGCTGCGCTGCCCCGCTGCGGGTACGTCTGTGGTGCCGTTGGTCCCGCTGGTTCGGTCGCTGGGAGCCTGGTTAGCGCTCCCCAGCCCGTCCCGCTGGCTCATCCGTACTATCAGACTCGGCTATGCGATTCAGTTCGCTCGGCGGCCCCCCAAGTTCAGGGACGTTCACTTCACCTCCGTGTCGAAGGAGGACGCCCCCGTGCTACGGGCGGAGATCGCAGTCCTACTGGCGAAGGACGCGATAGAGCCGGTCCCTCCAGCCGATATGAAGACAGGCTTCTACAGCCCGTACTTCATTGTACCCAAGAAAGGCGGCGGGTTACGGCCAATCTTGGACCTGCGGTTCTTGAATCGGTCCCTTCACAGGCTGCCGTTCAGAATGCTAACGCAGAAACGCATCTTCAGGTGCATCCGTCCCCAAGATTGGTTTGCAGCGATCGACCTGAAGGACGCGTACTTTCATGTCTCGATTCTCCCCCGACACAGACCGTTCCTACGCTTTGCGTTCGAGGGACGGGCATATCAGTACAGAGTCCTACCCTTCGGGCTGTCCCTGTCGCCCCGCGTCTTCACGAAGGTCGCGGAGGCGGCCATTGCTCCCATGAGAGAGCGTGGTGTTCGCATTCTCAACTACCTCGACGACTGGCTGATTCTGGCTCAGTCGAAGGCACAGTTGTGCGAACACAGGGACATGGTGCTCAGTCACCTCAGCCTGTTGGGACTTCAGGTCAACTGGGAAAAGAGCAAACTCTGCCCCGTGCAGAGGATCTCTTTTCTCGGTATGGAGTTGGACTCGGTCAATCTGACAGCGCGACTCACAGAGCAGCGCGTCCAGTCGGTGTTGAACTGCTTGAATTCGTTCAAATGCAGGACAGCGGTACCACTGAAACATTTTCAGAGGCTCCTGGGGCATATGGCATCCGCAGCCGCAGTGACGCCGCTCGGATTGCTTCATATGAGGCCGCTTCAACACTGGCTACACGACCGAGTCCCGAGATGGGCGTGGCAGAGCGGCTCATTCCGTGTCTCAGTAACACCGAAGTGTCGCCAAACCTTCAGTCCGTGGTTGGACCCTTCGTTCCTACGGGCAGGAGTTCCCCTAGAACAAGTGTCCAGGCATGCTGTGGTCTCCACGGATGCCTCATCCACCGGCTGGGGGGCCACGTACAACGGGCTTGCAGTTTCGGGTCTGTGGACGGGGCCTCAACTGCAATGGCATATCAATTGCCTCGAGTTGTTAGCAGTTCGTCTTGCGCTGGGCCGCCTCAAAGGGCCGCTACGAGGCAAGCACGTTCTGGTCCGTACGGACAACACTGCGGCCGTTGCGTACATCAACAAACAGGGTGGTCTACGCTCCCGCCGCATGTCACAACTCGCCCGCCATCTCCTCCTCTGGAGTCAGAAGCATCTGAGGTCGCTTCGTGCCATTCATATCCCGGGCCTGCTCAATCGTGCAGCCGACGAGCTCTCACGACAGCAAGTGCTCCCAGGAGAGTGGAGACTCCATCCCCAGGTGGTCCAGCTGATCTGGAGTCGCTTCGGGACCGCACAGGTAGACCTGTTTGCCGCCCCGGACACGTCTCACTGCCAGTTGTTCTATTCCCTGACCGGGGGGACCCTCGGCTCGGATGCGCTGGCACACAGCTGGCCCCGGGGCCTACGCAAATATGCGTTTCCCCCAGTGAGCCTTCTTGCGCAGACACTGTGCAAGGTCAGGGAGGACGAGGAGCAGGTCTTGCTAGTTGCGCCATACTGGCCCAACCGGACCTGGTTCCCGGAACTAGTGCTCCTCGCGACAGCACCTCCTTGGCCCATTCCTCTGAGGAAGGACCTCCTGACTCAGAGACGGGGCACCCTGTGGCACCCGCGTCCGGACCTCTGGAAACTCCATGTCTGGTCCCTGGACGGGACGCGGAGGTTCTAGGTGGCCTACCACAGGCTGTGGTAGACACCATCACTTCCGCCAGAGCCCCCTCTACGAGGCACCTCTACGCGTTGAAGTGGAACCTGTTCGTCGAGTGGTGTTCTTCTCGTCGAGAAGACCCCCGAAGATGTTCGATCGGCTCTGTGCTTTCCTTCCTGCAAGAAGGGTTGGAGCGAAGGCTGTCTCCCTCCACCCTCAAAGTGTATGTTGCCGCTATCGCCGCAAATCACAGCATGGTCGAAGGTAAGTCCCTAGGAAAGCACGATCTGGTCGTCAGGTTCCTGAGGGGGGCGAGGAGATTAAATCCGCCTCGCCCTCACTCTATACCCTCTTGGGACTTGCCCCTGGTGCTAACCGCATTACAGAGGGCTCCCTTTGAGCCTTTGCAGTCAGTAGAGTTAAAAATCCTGTCCTGGAAGACAGTACTCCTGACTGCATTGGCTTCCATCAAGAGGGTAGGGGACCTGCAGGCATTTTCGGTCGACGAATCGTGCCTGGAATTCGGGGCGGGTAACTCTCAGGTAATCCTGAGACCCCGGCCCGGATATGTGCCCAAGGTTCCCACCACTCCCTTTCGGGACCAGGTGGTGAACCTGCAAGCGCTGCCTTCGGAGGAGGCAGACCCAGCCCTGGCTTTTCTCTGTCCCGTTCGCGCTCTGCGGACTTACGTGGACAGAACGCAAAGCTTCAGGACCTCAGAACAGCTCTTCATCTGTTACGGAGGCCAGCAGAAGGGAAAGGCTGTCTCCAAGCAGAGGATGGCTCACTGGATAGTGGATGCCATCGCCTTGGCGTATGAAACCCAAGGCGTGCCCTGCCCGCTTGGGTTGAGGGCCCACTCCACTAGGAGTGTGGCCTCTTCCTGGGCGCTGGCACACAGCGCCTCGCTGACAGATATATGTAGAGCTGCGGGCTGGGCGACACCTAACACGTTCGCTAGATTCTATAGCCTCCGTGTAGAGCCGGTTTCTTCCCGTGTGCTCGCTTCAAATAGCCGGTAACACCGAAGGGCCCGTTCTAGTGTCGGCTTGCTGCGCCATTCCCCTCCTCATGGACCGGATACGTGCGCTGATATGCTCCAGTCGAGTTCCCCAGCACGGCGAACCCTGTTGAGTCCTCCGCAACCCGTGGCAGTCAGACGTGGCGGAGCGTCCGACGCCAGGTCCAACACTCGTATGCATTGGTGGAACTTGTGTTAGGCTGGGTATCCATATGTTGTGACCCCTACGGCGGTCCCATATGTGTATTCTTCCACGGTACGGCTCCCTACGGCGAGCCCGTGTCTTTCCCTTGGCAGAGGTCGCTCTGCCGTCTCTGTGCGGTGTAGTCTCCCGCCTGCATTGGCCGGGGCCACCCCTGGGACTTCCGTATGTTGTACTGCCCACGGCCAGTCCATACATGTATATTCCACATGATACCTCCCTACGGGTAGGATGTGGCTTCCGCAGCGGCCCCCCGGGGCACGCTTTCCCAGCGTTATCCAATACTCTGCTGAGTGGGTCTTGCGGAACAGCAGCAGTGACTCTCCCTGCGTAGGTTCCCCGCCCCGAACAGACGGGGGTCTGAGGGGCTTTCGCTGGGCGCTGGAAGTGGTAGTAACTGTGGCGTTTTCCATAGGGATCCCAATTCGTCGGTGACGTCCGACGTACGTCGAACGTGACCGACTGAAGGGGAACGTCTCGGTTACGTATGTAACCCTCGTTCCCTGAAGGAGGGAACGGAGACGTACTTCCCGTCGCCACAGTTGCTGTACCATCACTGCAGCGGCCGAGTCACTAGTTCGGCTCCTCAGTGAAAAACAAATGTGCGCTGCATCCGCTTCCGCTTTATACCCGCGATGCGGGGCGGAGCGCGAGATGCAAATCTCGCACGCCAATGGCCATTGGCCCGTTCTCTATACACTCGAAGCTGATAGGGGCTCCCAGAAGTGATCCCAATTCGTCGGTGACGTCCGACGTACGTCTCCGTTCCCTCCTTCAGGGAACGAGGGTTACATACGTAACCGAGACGTTTTTGGTTGTGAGGGAAAGATAACCTTGTTCCCAAATAACCCAGCGTTAAGGAAACAGTGGATGCAGTTTGTTTTCCCGGAGCAACAAACAGAGTTCTGCAAGTGTGTTTGTTTGTTCCCGGTCATGAGTCGGAACCGCAGGCGGTGAGTGAAGCTGCATCAAGTGTCTGTGTTTTGTTGGCAATCGGAGCATAAGTGCATATAATGTCAACAACATGAACGTATAGTGAATCGAAAGTTATCCAGGGATAATGCCATGATGTATTGAGTGTGTATGTGTGTCATAGGTGTGTGTGTGCTCGTGTCTCTTTAGCTCCGCCCACTGCACTCCTCCACGAGTTCGGTGCAGCGTATCTGTCTTTTATAAACATGATAAAACTAAAGACTCTTCGGAGATATGAAGGATGCAATACTACTCTTTAGGTACTCAAGATTAACATAGACTGGCAGAAACTGTGTGTGTTATGTACCCTTAAAAAAGAGACTAAACTGAAGTCTGTGTTCCAAAGCATTGAAGATTCATGACCGTTTAAGTTGGAAATTTCATTTTCAGGTCTATGCTCAAAAAGTGAATAAATGGATTCTAACTACTACATAAATATAATTTTGTACCATAAAATCCACAAAAAAATCAAAATTTAAATAAACATTATTAAACTAGAATATAGTACAATCACTGAAATAAAATAAAAATTCTGTCACTTTTGACCGACACGCGAACAGTAACAAAGGGTTATACTGGGTTGGTTGGAGATCCCTGGATCTGTAAAGGTTGAAAACCTGCGTCCTAGAAACACAAGGGGATGCTTGGATGACCATATATGAAGGGAACTTTATGATGGTATTTAATTACTCCAAGGTCTTATGTGAAATAAAAGTATGTTCACAGCTCTCATGACCCATGCGCTCAGCAGTGAGTCAGCCTGTGAGAAGCAGAAGACCGGCTGCGTAACTGGAGCTCTCCATGTGCGGTGTGTAAACACAGGTGTGGATCCCCCGCTCGCAACAACAGCAGGGGAGTGTGTGGACGACACACATTGTCTCTTTTGTCCAGCGCTGGGAAATCATCTTTAGCAAGAAAACTGATGCCTTGTTTTTCAGCAGTAGCCTTGCATGCTGCTCTGACCAATTTGCTCTAGTACCAAGAGGACACTTTTATAGCTGAAAAGTTGTTTAATAGCTTGGGAGTCTTGATGGAGTTCTTAGTTATGTTGCACTGAAGTATCAATCATTCGGTCTTGGAAAAAAGTTCATACTGAGAGCTTCATAGTGAGAATTTTGGTATCTTGGCAAATCTGAACACAGAAAGCCTTTAAGAGACGTGTAAAACTTCATTACATCATTTTCATTCCTTTGAGTATGCATTGATACTAGGGATGCACAATATATCGGCTAACATATCAGTATATCGGCCGATATATGTTCATTTTTAATGTTATTGTTATCGGCCCGGTAAGTAAATTTGTCTGATATATTAAAGCCGATAAAAAATGTATTATTATCTTCAGCTGAGACACTTCAGATGTGCACTGCACACAATGATGGTTTTGATTTGATTGAAATATGATTGTAATAATTTTTTTTTAAAAGTCTTTCATATAGGCTACATACATGTCATATAAAATAAGAAACATTATAATTGTGTCTTTGGAACATGGACTTTTGATTTGTAATCAGGCTCTCAAAAATTATATAAAAAAAATTGTATATAGATTTATCGGCCAATATATCGGTTATCGGCTTTCAAATATAAAGAATTATAGGTTATCGGTATCGGCCAAAATGTTCATATCGGTCCATACCTAATTGATACAGCACCAAATGGCAATTGATATATTAATCTATATTGGAAAGCTTGTGGGGGAAAAACTGTAAATGAATCTTTAGTTATGATTGAGGCAATTTGGCACCATAAATAAAGCAGATTAAATGATACAGCTTGAATAACAGGATCATCGACATTTTTACAGCACAATGAAAAAACATGTCCTATTACAATTTACAGTAAATTCTTTTTAAAATCATTGTGGTATGTCGGAACAAAACACCTCTTTCTAAGCAAATATGTAAATATTATTATAGATTACAGTATAGCTGACTTGATCACAAAAGTCTTGCCTCTGCACTGTAAAAAAAACAGTTGCTTGTACTGTTTAAGTCATTTCAACTTAAATTACATTAAAATGACTTAGAAAATGAGTTGAATCTTGTATTACTTATAAAAATCATTTTGATGAGTTAAAGTAATGTAAAAACATATGTTGTCATAACTTATTGATCATATAATTTTTTACAGTGCATGTGTTAACGTTGCGTTATTACCACCTGCTTTCAGTAAACAGAATTTTGTTAGTGTTTCCTAGCAATCTTGGCGTCAGTAGTTATTAAAATGATCTATTAATACTGTAGATATACACTCACCTAAAGGATTATTAGGAACACCTGTTCAATTTCTCATTAATGCAATTATCTAATCAACCAATCACATGGCAGTTGCTTCAATGCATTTAGGGGTGTGGTCCTGGTCAAGACAATCTCCTGAACTCCAAACTGAATGTCAGAATGGGAAAGAAAGGTGATTTAAGCAATTTTGAGCGTGGCATGGTTGTTGGTGCCAGACGGGCCGGTCTGAGTATTTCACAATCTGCTCAGTTACTGGGATTTTCACGCACAACCATTTCTAGAGTTTACAAAGAATGGTGTGAAAAGGGAAAAACATCCAGTATGCGGCAGTCCTATGGGCGAAAATGCCTTGTTGATGCTAGAGGTCAGAGGAGAATGGGCCGACTGATTCAAGCTGATAGAAGAGCAACTTTGACTGAAATAACCACTCGTTACAACCGAGGTATGCAGCAAAGCATTTGTGAAGCCACAACACGCACAACCTTGAGGCGGATGGGCTACAACAGCAGAAGACCCCACCGGGTACCACTCATCTCCACTACAAATAGGAAAAAGAGGCTACAATTTGCACAAGCTCACCAAAATTGGACAGTTGAAGACTGGAAAAATGTTGCCTGGTCTGATGAGTCTCGATTTCTGTTGAGACATTCAGATGGTAGAGTCAGAATTTGGCGTAAACAGAATGAGAACATGGATCCATCATGCCTTGTTACCACTGTGCAGGCTGGTGGTGGTGGTGTAATGGTGTGGGGGATGTTTTCTTGGCACACTTTAGGCCCCTTAGTGCCAATTGGGCATCGTTTAAATGCCACGGCCTACCTGAGCATTGTTTCTGACCATGTCCATCCCTTTATGACCACCATGTACCCATCCTCTGATGGCTACTTCCAGCAGGATAATGCACCATGTCACAAAGCTCGAATCATTTCAAATTGGTTTCTTGAACATGACAATGAGTTCACTGTACTAAAATGGCCCCCACAGTCACCAGATCTCAACCCAATAGAGCATCTTTGGGATGTGGTGGAACGGGAGCTTTGTGCCCTGGATGTGCATCCCACAAATCTCCATCAACTGCAAGATGCTATCCTATCAATATGGGCCAACATTTCTAAAGAATGCTTTCAGCACCTTGTTGAATCAATGTAGAATGTAGAATTACCATGTAGAATTAAGGCAGTTCTGAAGGCGAAAGGGGGTCAAACACAGTATTAGTATGGTGTTCCTAATAATCCTTTAGGTGAGTGTATATGAGATAAATAGCAAGCACATATCCATATGCATATTAATAACTAACTAAAATAAAAATGAAAAAATGCAATGATGGTTTACAGTCACAGTGAAAATTGCATTGAGAACTCATTTTTCGGCCATATTTGCGCATTTAATTAGACATTCTGATGGTTGCATTACTGCCTAAATAGCAAATGCATGGTCTTCTGTTGAAGCTAGGAGTATGTTTTGTTGTTTTATTGTGCCAATATTATGTAACTCTAGCCTTTTGCTGTAGCCTGGTTAGGAAATAAACCTCTGTCTGGTCATTCAAATCAACTGACATGATCTTCCCATTCTCTGTTGTATAATTTCTTTTGTGTGTGTGTGTTCTTGTGTAACACTGTTTCTGCACATCAGCATTTGAATTGTGTCAGACTGCGCCAAGTACAGAGCAGTGGGTTGGCTGGGAAGGGGGATCCCTCTCTGATGCTATTTTTAGCCTGCTGCATTGTCAGTCGCACTGAAAAACTGCAGCAGGACTCCGGATCAATCCTCTACGTCACTGTTGCTATCACCAGGAGGGAAGAGATTGCGTTCGGCCCCCTCGCAGCCCACCGTACCGCCACTTTCCGGTCCAATCCTGTCATAGTGACCCGCATCGACCTTGGCTTGCCGTAACGATCTTACGTCGTTCCTGTAACCCGTCTGGATGGCAGATCCTTGAGCCCCTCCCAGGATGACCTTACTATCAATAGTCTTCTCAAACAGTGATGCCGACCTCTCGAGCTGCAGCTAAATATAGACAGGCGAGCTGATGAATTATGCATGAATGCCGCTCACATGATCAGAGCCGAGCTCGTGAAGGAGAGAGGGAGATGAAGACAGCTGGCTGTTTGGTTTTGAGGCGACGACTCGGTGCTAAAATAACAAGACGCCCACTCACAGATGCTCCACAAAACCAGATTTCTGCTGCAATCTTAGATTGTCAGTGCTCCATTCTGATCATACAACCGTTATAAAAATAGCAGATCTGTGTGTGACTGAAGGATAGGTCACCAAAATGTACATTATTCCATTATTTCTTCCATACAACAACAGTTCAAATCAGAAAAGGTTCTATATGGGGGTTCCCATTGTGAGATCATTTTATGGATTTAAGACATTTCTCTTTACTTAGAACCTTTTTGGCATAAAGGGTTCTTTAAAATTCAATTCTTTAAAAGTCAAGAACCCTAGAGTTCTAAATAGAACCCCACTGAACCTGTAGAGTGTGTGGTGAACACATAGTGACATTTCTGCCAAGGTTGAAGTAAGGGAAAATCCACGGCTAGCTGTGCATTAAACGACTTAAATGCATGATGTGGAGGCAAAGAAGCACCCGACGCGAAGCATTGCCAGCATTGACAAGTTCAAGCTCTCATTGATGTTTGCAGTGCTAAATTTGACTGGAAGGGTTAAAATTATGGTTATTTTTTGTCAGTTACCTGCGTCTGTTCAGCTGTGAGTTGAATTACTTCAAAAACAGTGATGTTACCGCCTCCTTGCTGAGTAATATAATGTAGCGATTCAGTAGCGATTCAGTAATTTATTCATGAAAGTCACGGGGCAGCGTTGATAACAAGTTTCTGTGCTCCTGAATCTGTGTGTACAACACAATCTGATCTCTCAGTGTGTGTGTGGGTTATTAATATATGGTGATTAGACTTGGAACTACCTGTGCATTAAACGGTTTTATTGCACACCTTCCAGCCAATCAGAATTGAGTATTCAGACAGACCATGGTATAAATCACAATATAACTTCAATTGCGAAACACTATACACAGTACCAAGCCTTCTGAAGACACACATGCTTTGTGTAAGGAAGAGAAAGAAATTTGAGTTGCTATTCAAGGATTTAGCTTTTTTTTTGTGGTCACTATAAATTTGTGTAAAGATTCTTCAAAAAAAATTATTTTGTATTCCACAGAAAAAAAAAGATATTATATGAGTTTAAAACAAGGTAATTGTGAGTAAATAATGACAATATTGGTTACACTTTATTTTGAGGTATATTTGTTACAGTGTAATTATACATTTAAGTGTATATATATACTGTACATATACACCGATCAGGCATAACATTATGACAGGTGAAGTCAAAAAATGGGCAAGCGTAAGGATTTGAGCGACAAGGGCCAAATTGTGATGGCTAGACGACTGGGTCAGAGCATCTCCAAAACTACAGCTCTTGTGGGGTGTTCCCGGTCTGCAGTGGTCAGTATCTATCAAAAGTGCTCAGACGAAGGAACAGTGGTGAACCAGTGACATGGGCGGCCAAGGCTCATTGATGCACGTGGGGAGTGAAGGCTGGCCCGTGTGGTCCGATCAAACAGACGAGCTACTGTAGCTCAAATTGCTGTGTGATGTACACACATATATTATATAAACACAAACCTTTATGCTTAATGCGATTAATCGCGATTAATCGCGATTAATCGATTTGATAGCACTATTTTATTCACAAAATACTGAAATCATTACAGTGTAGATGATATAATCATTGTGAAATTATATCAAAATATAGTTGTGTCTTAATGATATAAATATAGTCTTAATGAATGTCTTTGAGAACAGAAAACAGAACAAACTCCTTATTACTGTCTTATTTCATGGTTCTCTGGAATCCTGCTTAATTGTGTAACAAACCGTCACAAACGATTTCCTACTGTACTGTATATAGCCGTGCTAGTCTCACATCTCCCACGTCACTCCGTATACGCTCTTCTTCTTGCATTATGAAATTATTTCAACTCAAACAAATATTTCATGCCCATTTATTATTTATTTCTTAAGCAGATCAGATCCTGGTCACCCTGTCATCAGCAAACTGTACATTAACCCTTACATAATCATATTGTTTAAATTGAATTAATGAATATTTTTTATATCTTATATCTCACAGTGCGTATTGAAAACTCCAGTGTCTCGTGAACACAAAAAAATTCAATATGAGATTACTATAAATTGCTGCCTATTGCATGGATGTTACGTATTGTACAATGCTAGGAAATAGTTCCTCCTTCCAGAAAACACCCAAGACTTCAGTGTAAAAACCAAGTCAGTTGCTATTTAAAGAAGCAGCCATTTATAGCCCACATCACAACATCACGACTCGTACTCGCGCTCAATGCACCGCGGGCTCGTTACCCTCTCCAGAGCATTCGATGGCAGCTGGAGTTGCTAGGCAACAGCGGCCAGTCAATAATGGCTAGATGTGTGGCACTGTAGGGGAGTCTTTCTGAAATATTAATCGCAGTTCCTTAGAAAAACCTCTTTGCACTACAACCTACAAAGCAAAGGCACAAACAGCCCTCCTGTAGCGCCGAATGACCATTTTGCAATAAATTACATGTTTGTAATTAGTGTTTCTTAGTGACATTTATATTTTTACATTTCATGAACAAAGTGTGAGCGTATAGCTTGCCTGTGCACATCTCATCGGCCTTTAGTTGTGCCGGTTTGCACCAGTTACCCCATCAGCGCTGCAGCAGTATTATTGACTGTGTGTTTCTGGCCTGTTTCTTTCTGCTAAATTAAGCTCCGCTTCACAGCCAGGCAATGGCCCAAAGCTTGGGATGCATTGTGACTTCATAACTATTAGATATCATAAGGGACTTTGCACATGACGCCAGCACCGGATGTGACATCATCTTTACAACTCCAAAAAAGCCCAGATCCTGGAATTACATGCTGCCACCGCACAGAACTGCCATCCAACAATGAAAGTGCTATATTTACATTTGAATACACTTGCTAATTAAGTCATCAGAGGCACAATACCATACACAACCAATGATCAGTGCCCACATTCCACTACATCAGAGCTTTCAATGCAAAGTCACATCTTTTGTCCTGTTTCAAGAAGGACCCTCTTTACTCTCCCAATATACATTCCTGGTCTTATTGCGAACGATTCATCAGTACACGTTATTTCAAAGAGTATGAGTCAAGAAAAGTGTAAAAAAAATATGGTAACACTTTATAATAAGGCTAATAATAGTTAATGCATTGCCTAACATTAACCAACAATTGCTTAAAGAGGACCTATTCAAATTTGCTTTTGTCCATGTTCATCTGTCTTTAGTGTGTAATGTTGCTGTTTGAGCATGAAAAAGCTCTGCAAAGTTCCAAAGTCCCTCTTTGCAAGTCTTGAGTTTTCTTCCAGGAACCAACACGTCACAATATTCCTCATTTAAATAATTCATATGCAGAATAAAGGGGCGGGGCCTGGTTGAGTTAGTTAGTAGTGTGTTGACACTGGCGGTTATGGTAAGGGGCGGGACATTTCCCAAACACGCTGGAAGCACTTGACCAATCACAACACACTGGTCCAGCCAACCAATCAGAGCACATTGTGCTTTTCAGAAGGAGGGGCTTCATAGAAACAGGAACTAAATAGTAACACTGCATTCACACGGGGCGTCGGCGTCAGCATCAAGGCTTGACAGAGGGCGTGTCCGAAGCTGGCGCTGACGCGACTGTCATAGTGACAACAGCCAATCATATTACTTTTCCAGTGTTGCATGAATGCAATTGCCTAGCGTCTGCGCTAGGGTATTTGCATAGGCGATCTGATTGGCTGACGCCTGCGTTGGTGCTTGAAAAGTTGAAAACTTTTCAACTTCTGCCGCGAGCAACGTCAGTGACGTGACGCAATGGGACCCACATTCAAAGTAAATGAGACGCAAACACCCCGTGTGAATGCAGAGTAATGGAAATCTCTGATCTTTGAATCTCATTCATCAAGTCATTTCGTTCATTTTGTTCATTTCAGTAGAATATTATTAAAATGTCAATTAATAGCCAAATTCCCCAACACATCAAAAAAATGCAATGCAAGGACAAGCCAAATTATGAGAAACAGAAACGATTAATTCATTGCTTATCTGTGTCTTCAGGCTATGCAGTCTGTCCGTTTACCTCACCACCCGATCTAAATCGTTTGTTCTTCCCGTGACACACCCATAAACTGAGCTATGCAGTCGCTACCGGATACAGAATTGTTTAGTTCATCTCTAGGATCTCAGGTTCGAGTCGTTCTGTCTTTTGTCACGTAACTGTATGTTGTTATTATATGTAGCTATCTTTGCTTTATCAAAGTGATTTCCCCCCCCAAGCCATGCGTTTGTGTAAGAAAAATATCCATATTTAAACTTTACAAAGTAAAATATCTAGCTTCCGGCAGACCGCCTTCCATATTCAACTTATGCAGAAAGTGTAACGCCTCTCGCAGTTCAAAACGCTTACGCTACGTCCGACGTCATCGTCGCGCCAGTTACCCTTTTTCCGTAAGTTGAATACGGAAGGTGGTCCGCAGGAAACTAGATATTTTACTTTATAATGTGTTAAATATGGTTATTTTTCTTACAAAAACCCATCGATTCGCTTCAGAAGGCCTTTATTAACCCCCCGGAGCCATGTGGAGCACTTTTATAATGGATGGATGCACTTTTTGAGCTTCAAATTTTGGACTGCCATTCACTGCCATTATAAAGCATTTTTTAATATAACTCTGATTGTATTCGTCTGAAAGAAGAATGTCATATACACCTAGGATGGCTTGAGGGTGAGTAAATCATGGGCTAATTTTCATTTTTGGGTGAACTATCCCTTTAATCCTGAGTCATATTAAAGAGTCCTTCAAAATGAACGAATCGTTCATGTCCGACCCATCAGTAGAACTAAACAGAGCGTTACTGACAGACTGGGAAGAGAGGAGCTGCAACAATGGAGAATATGGGGAAATAATTAACATTCAAGCAGGAAAACCTGTTCTAGTAGTGTTAAAATGAACATTAACTAAGATGCTTTAGAAGTAATTTTCATTGTTAGTTCACAACACGTTAACTAACATAAAAATATGGTACATTATGACAAAATAGTGAACCAAATGCAACAAGAAATGCATGCTGTTTTGTCAACTCAACAGATGTAATACAGTCATATAATATCTCATACAGCCCCAATCCACCAAGCTGTTTCCAATGAAAATCTCACTATTGGAAAATCAATGACTGGAAAGGGCCGAGTTGCTATGTGGGCCACAAATAGACAGTTCCTCCAATAGCAGACATTGTTTTAACCCAACAGCAAATCGATTTGTGTTCATTCCCAGTTCTGGCCACATGAGGATACCATCTATTTAGGGAAAGCGCTGAATAGGTCAAAAACAATGCATGAAGCAATTAGTATCTTGTCTGGATTCAATATAAATATGCTTTGTATAGTATTTATAATGCGTTTGAGGTAAGCCAAGCATCTTTTCTGAAGAGCGGGCCATTTGTGTCAATAAATCATTTTCTTGTAATGAATGATTGAAGTTTCTGTCATGTGTTTGTGAGGTACATCAGAAGAGCGGTATCACATTCAGAGAGAGTGACTGTAGATGTGGAGGCGTTTGAAGATCAGGCCTCACGTTGATCCTGTGACAGGTTACGCAGGGACAGACCGAGCTCTTTGTCTCATGTGTTTCTCTGTTCTAAAGAGCAGACCTGGGGTCAGACGGGAGATTTGATGAATTATTAAAAGCGGGCTCGGAATAAAATTGCTTTCATGTCTAAGCCTTTATTTATATATATTTACTAAACTGTACAGTAGAAACAGCAGTTTGAATATGGCTCAGTAGCCTTTCTGTTTGACACACATCTTCATGTGAATGTTTATCAATTAGAGAAAACCTTATTGCTATTGTTGTTAGACTTAAATGTTTAATGCATGTAAAATAATCTGTCTATCTTATCTGACCATTTCTATCTATCTATCTATCTATCTATCTATCTATCTATCTATCTATCTATTTTAAACTTTTAAATGGCATATATTTTAGTTATATATTGGAGTACGTTTTACAAGAAAATACTATTTCATTCTTTCTACTTTAAAGTTTAACATTTACTTGCCCATTCTTGCAATTATTTGTGAAATCTACTAGCAATTTCCGAGTGAAATTTTTTTCTATAGCATTTTTTTACAGCACAGATACTTGCCAGATCAAGATTTCAGTTCCTTCATCTGTCTTGTACATCTCATTTCTAGCATGCATTCAGGAATCCAAATGGCACTCAAAGCACCCTAGAAGTTACATAAACACTCAAACTATTCTTAAGCATGGATGTAAACTTCTATAATGATCCTTGGCATCCTTGTCCCTCGGGGTGTCCTAGACACACTTGGCTATCAGTCAAAGCCATAATGACCACCCATACAGTCAGTGACGGTCTGAAACTCCCTTCAGAGCGCCGGCCACTCTGCTGGCTGGACCGGAACGGGGGTCGTGCATTAGGGCACAGCTCAGTGAGCAATGACAGCCAGTGAAATCCAGGCTGACTCACAACCACTCACTGACACTCCCATCAGGGGCTGCTCCTGTAAACGGCTTATTGCTCTGACACATCGGTGGGTCACCTAATATACATCAAGTCCTCATGTTTCATAAGTGGAAGAAGTTATCGTCAGGAAGGAGTGAGACCCCAGGATTTGGGGTGTTTTTGTGTATCTGTAGTCAAAAGAACAAAACGCCTTCTGAGATGTTGTATTGTGCTGAAACATACATTTCTCTGAAGAGCCTCTTCATAAGCATTCACTTTATAGCACATTCTGTATATTTCAGAAATAAAGGCTGGATTTCAGGCTTTTACATGTAGCACTTTTTCACATCCTGCCTTTTTATAGTCTGTTAGTTTCATACTGGAAGCATTGATTTCATGTATTTCGAGTGGAGCAAACCAACCTCTGAACCATAGAACTTTTGTCATTTTAATCATGTGTAGTTCATGTTTACTATTGTAGTTACTAATGTTAACAAATTAAACCTTATTGTGAGGTGTTGCTGAAAACCTACGGAATTCACCTTTATTTATATTGTGTGTGGGTTTTTTATTTGAATTTTTAGTGCATTTAAAGTCAGCATGAAACAGAAGTTGCACTAGTCTTTTCTTCCCTATTGTGACATCCATTTGAAACGCTTCTGGAACAAGAACAAATGTAGGGCGGGGCTTGATTTTGTCTGTGGGGAATCGATTGGATGGTTGAGGTTTGCTACTGGTGGATCTCATGTGAGTGACAGGTTGCCCCGCCCCTCGTCATCAGAGAAGAGATGAGATGAGCTACAAGAGGGAAGTTATTCTGATTCAAGATTATGAGGAGACATGAACATGAGATGCACAGAGAAATCATTTATCACATATAAGAATTGTCAATTTTGATTTCATGGTATCTTTAAAGGCTTCAGTGAATATGTTATCACAGCTGAGCTTCCGGCCCCCATGGCTCGGTTTAATCTGCCCACAGATAATATTTCCAGGATCGGGGCCAATCAGGCAGGATTTAAAAATATCCATCTCTAATTTGGAACTGCATTTTTTAACAGCAGTTTGTGTTGATGAAGTCAGCCTTAAGCCTGCTGTTTATGATTCATGGCGTCATGTTCTGCTGTGACAATTAAAGTGGGCGAACACAATGTTCATTACAGACAATACTTCAGCTGTCATGTGAATCTATCAGTCAAGAAGTGATGTGAAACTGTATTAGTAGTCACCTAGAGCCCCAATGTCCCGGGGATTTCAACATGATGGCTATTCTTATCCATTGTTATCCGAGCAGCACACTTTGACGAAACAAGATCGGTCTTGTTTCATGCAACAAATGTGTCAAATCTATTTCTTTTAACACCATCACAACTCACGCTAGGATGAGCACATCACCGGATGCTTTTGTCACAGATGTAGTTGGACTACATTGTTCAGACTATATTGCATATGCAGATGTTTCATGTTTTGAGACCTCTCTGACAGACAAAAGTGTGATAATATGCCAGTGCTGATTCAAACTAAATTAAATGATTCATTTTGAGACTCTGTAAATGACAGTTCATGGAAGAAGACATAGTCAACACTGTATGACATGCAGTGAGATCAGCTGTCAAACACATGGTTTGCCATTAGGCTTTATTGAGCCAATCCCTTGAAAGTCATCTTTAGAATTCAGAAGTTTTTGTCATTATAAATATAATAAAAACGCATTGACTGAAATAACTTGAACGATTGCATAATTTGCATGCATGTTTTCTTATGAATATGAAAGCCCCGCCCAACACGTCTCGCTACGCGTCGTTTAGAAATACAGAACAATCGAGAGTGAATTCTGTTCAACATTAAAACGACAACGCTCCTCCCTTCGAGCAATAGTGTCCTGTTGCAAAGTGATTATTCTGATTTGTCGCTCTATATCTCTTCTATGTTCTGTTGAAATCAACATAGATGTGTTTCGATATTAAAGCATCTATCAGAGGTTGTATTTTCCCTGACTGCAGCATATTCCTCCAGCGCGCGCACTGGGTGCGCGTGGGAATCTCTCCCGCACGCGCCGCCCCCTTTATAAATGATGCGTAAAGGATCTCCGGGATCACACCACTCTGAGGCTTCAGAGAACTCAGGACCAGATGCTCATCTCTCGTCTGTTTGTCAATCTTTTCTATTACCTTTTAATACAAACCGACACTTTCTACTTATTTCTTCGTCGATGAGGCTTTCGTATAGTAAGCGCGCACCCATGAACAAGTGCCGTTCGCTTCCGTCCGTGAAATCAGGGAATTTCAAGCACAGATAATACTAAATGTGGAGGTGGAAGCGCTTTAGATGTGATGATCCTCGGCGATGTTTAGACGCGAGATGAGACGCAGGGTTCGCCTGTAACATGCGCGGGTCGCGGGATCCCCACTGACACGCACGGGAGCGCGCTGCTGATCAGAGACTGTCACAGACACTTTTGGAGATTGCATGAAAATGGTCCAGAACGTGATTTTGGTGTTTTTCCGCAGGAGACTCAGTCAGAGACCAGCAGTGGAGGAGCTGGAGAGCCGAAACATCCTCAAACGTGAGTATGGCACCTGTCAGATGAGAAGGAAAGTCTCCCCCCCCCCCTGGAAAATAGTTTATATATATACACACTTATAATGGATTTTTCTGTTTTTGTCATAGTCACACTTTGCAATACTCTGTTTAAAAGAAAGTGTATATTTATATTTACTGTTAAGCAATACTGTCAGGCAACTTAAAAATCTACTTCATGTGGTAATGTTTAAATGAACTGGTTGTATTTTAGGATACACCACAAAAGTCATCTTTAAGAGTTAAGTCTGGTACACTCAAAAACACCCTTTTTTAAAAATATTTACGTAAAATTATTTTACTATTAATCCTTACAAATTATTCATAATATCAATTAAGAGTAAAAAACATTTTGTATAAATCTTAATGGAACAAGGGAATGGACCATTTAGTTTATGTGATTCGTATTCAGATCAGATGGCAATTAGGCTGGAATATAGAGATTATCTGTCTGGAGCTTGACACAATAACATCAGTGATTACAGACCTTACACAGGTCTACACATGATCAGAATCTGGATGAAACTGAGCTTCATTTAAGTGCTTTATAATAGTTTTTGTGTGAGGCTTTTTGTGTTAGGCTTTTCTTTATTAGTGTAAATGGAATCACACTTGTGATGGAGCTTGTTTATTTAGTGGAGCCTCTATCTTGGGCCGTGGCACCTGTGTGCAGCTGTCTGCTGACTCCACATGCACATGCTCCACACACTCACTCCCAAACAACAGAACAGAACTTACTGTACAAGTTCAAACACAAGTTCAAGCACTGCTTGCACTTTATTTTACAGTATGTGTACCTACAGTGTACTTACCTAAGAAAGTACTGGGTAATATAAGGTAACTTAATGGGTTAAGGTTAGGTTAAGGGGTAGCTTCAGGGTTAGTACCTAGTTATTACCCAGTTATTGTAATTACTATAATAAGTACATAGTGTGTACATGGTTTTAAAAATAACCATGTTTTTCTTAAAGCGAAGAATATTCTAAAGAATCTTTTTCCACTATAAAGAACAATGTTAAAGGTTCTACATGGAACTATCAATGCCAAAAAATAACCTTTATTTTTAAGAGTTCAGTCAAAGCAGAGTGTCCTAAAGAATTGGAACAAATGCCTTTTCAAAAGTGGTTTATCGTAGTTTAATCATACTGGATCAACACGTGCGTCCCGTTTAGTCCTCCACAGCACAGATTCTGATAATCCACATATTTGACAGAGGGAGATGCTGTTGATACTGTTGATATTTGAAATCAACCCAAACAAACACGCCCTCTCTTCATTGCTCCGCCCCCAAAATCCACGAACACCCAATGCAGGATGCCTCTTTATCATAACTGAAGCGAAGCAAAATAATGCTTGCAAAATAAAAAGATGACGAACGAACAAGGAAGAACATACAAGAGAATTGGTTGTTAGCCGCCAACAGCAAACCTGCTCCAGACAAACAATGACACTCAAAACTGTCCTGTTACTAGAGCTAACATTACAACAACAGCGCTGGAAAGCTTTTCTAATATTAACGCGGTTCCTAAAGCTCTTGCCTGATCCTCCTTTTTCCAGTGATATTCCTCTTTTGTAATGTCTCAGCCATCTCTCTTTCTACAGTCTTTCTTTAAATCTCCCTTTCGCTCACACTCTCTCCTCCCCCATCATGAGTGGACACGCCCCCCTACCACTGATTGGCTCACTCTCTCCTCCCCCATCATGAGTGGACATGCCCCCTTATTGCTGATTGGCTCACTCTCTCCTCCCCCATCATGAATGGACATGCCTCCTACTGCTGATTGGCTACAAGTGTGTTGTGGCGTTAAGTACGATCTACTTTCAACAGTGTTTCTCAGAAATCGCTTACTGCACCTTTAAGAGAAACTAATAGCTTAAAGATACTGATACTCTAGCAGTAGTACAGGATTGAGGTAGGGTGAATCGTGCTCTTCATGTGGTGTGCTGGATTAAGTTAATCTGTCTGTACCTCTGTGGACGGTGTGTGTGATTCTTCTCATGTGTGATTTTTTTTGGTGGATTTGCAGAGAGGAATGACCAGACAGAGCAAGAGGAGAGAAGGGAAATCAAGCAAAGGCTGAACAGAAAGGTGTGTGGATCTCATCTTGAACCCTGACAGAGACACATACACACACATATTGGCCCTGTCCCAAATGGCACACTTCATGTGCACTTGCGGTCTTGTGGACTTACAATGGCCGCCTCGTGCACGTGTTCGTTTAGTCCACAAGACCGTAGGGTGTCTCGTTTGTCATTTAAGGTTTCAGAAGGGTGCTCGCGAGGCCGATATACACCCTCAGTGCGCACTTTTGCTCAGAGGAAGATTCCAAGGGCCTAGGGTTCCATTTGGGACAGGGCCATTGTCATATTTAGTATGCACTCGTAGTCTGCTATTGAAGAAAAGACACTATTACTGCTGTAATACCAGTCATTCACTGTGCAGCAGTGGCTCATGAGCCTGTAAACTCCCTATGTCGCCCTATAAAAAGAATATTTTTAAGAATATTATTGAAAATAATTGGACAAGATTGAAATTCTTAAGAGAACAAGCACAAATACCTCCACTCTGTAAATATTACTGAAGTTAATGGAAAAGCACTGATTAATGTTTATTAAAGCATTAAGCCCTTTATGTGGTAAAATCATTGAAACAGCCTTGAGAGGCTTTGCAGAAAAAGAAGATTGATAAATTATCATTATATATGATAAATAATTGTATTTATTAATGATAACAAGACTGACATACATCAGTAATTGAGTTCATCACGAGCTTAACTGTAGTCTGTGTCTTTTATTGTTATTATAACAGATTGAAACGCGCAGCTCATCCCGTCCAGAATTTAGAAATTGTTACCAGTGTTCCTTAATGCAGCTGTTTGAATAAACCGCTCTCTTTCTCTCGTTTTTCCAGCTCAACCAGCGGCCTACTGTTGACGAGCTGCGGGACAGAAAGATTCTGATCCGTTTCAGTGATTATGTGGAAGTGGCCAAAGCTCAGGATTACGACAGGAGAGCAGACAAGCCCTGGACGAGACTGTCGGCTGCAGATAAGGTATGTGCGTTATGGACGCGCCCCCTACAGGACACCACACACAAGACCAGTCATTTTAGTGATACATTTTATATTTGTAATATAAAATACTACACTGTAAAAAACTATTTCTACCTATTTCAACTTAAAAACTTAAGTTGCTGCCTTACATTTTTAAGTATGATCAACTTGGTTGTAAAAGTCATTTTAACGTAAATTATATTAAACTGACTTAAAAAATTGAGTTGAATCTTGTATAACAATAATGTAAAAACATAAGTTGCCATGACTTACTGATCATATATTTTACAGTGTATCTTGATATGTTATATAGCACATCAATAAAACGATAGATAAATAAATAAATATATTTGATTAAAAAAAATCATGGGGGAAATCTGTGGATTTCTACAGACAAGATTTATATATGGTGTGCTAACAGCACACAGCATTATCAAATTAGCCAAAATAAGTTTTATAAGAAATTAATACTTTTATTCAGCAAGGATGCATTAAATTGGTCAAAAAAGACAGTAAAGACATTTATAATGTCAAATAAATGCTTTTTTAAACATTCTAATTATCATAGAATCCTGGGAAATAAAATGTATGACGATTTCCACAAAAATATGAAGCAGCACAACTGTTTTCAACATTGATAATAATGTGTCAGGCAGAAACCAGGCAATCTTCTTTCTGCATTCGTGTGTCTGTGTCCAGTGGCGGTTCATCCGGAGCTCATAGTTGTTGTTTATGCCTTGCAGGCGGCGATACGCAAAGAGCTGAACGAGTTCAAGAGCAACGAAATGGAGGTTCATGCATCAAGCAAGCACCTGACAAGGTCAGTGTGTTTCCATTTCTTATATGTGTGTTTGTACGTGGCCTTGTTCCATGTTTGCATAACCATTTACCACAAAAAAGTCATCACATCTATGATAGATTACTTGTCGCCACTTACTTGCGTAGTCTCTTGCGTAACTGATACAGGTGCGGGACACGTACAGCAGATCAATAAGGGAGGTGGTTCTAAATATAGGCGTATCTCTACTGTTCTGAAAGTGCAGAATCAGCACACACTAGCGCTCGCCGACAAGTGTAACAAATGCTTGCTCACATTTAGCTTACGTCTGTTTTACGTTAGACCTCATTTCTGTGTGCACAAATAGCCGAACAAGGTCCTGCCGAGCACAGCCCTGTCTAGATCGCACACACCGCTATTCTATTAATACACATTTGATGGATGATAGTTGGGGTTTTTGGTCGGCCAGCACTTACAGGTGTCTTCTCTGTTTGCACTGCAGGTTCCACCGACCATAGCAAGGTTTCTTCTGTGAAGAATATGCTAACGGTATCTCTGTGAAGTCAAAGACCTCAGGAGGCTGTCCATGGGCGCTCCATGGAGGGCCTGATATTTGGGCGCTAGTGAACCTTGGAGACCGTGTCTCTGGAGCTTCAGCCTGAAGAAGGCAAAACCCTCCAAACTCCACTCAGCCGAGCTACAAGTCTGTAGATTATCGAACCTTTATTCTCTTCAGGGGACTCTCGTGGGATGCTGGAAGACTGTTTGAATAAAAAGACATTGACCTTTTTCTCTTCTTCTTTTTTTTTTTTGTAATGGACTGTTTTAAACGGTCGCTTTTTGATGCCAATGGGGGGCGGGATGGGGGGATTGGGGATCAAGCATGTGACTCTTTCGAATCTTTTTCCCACACCAGTGTTGGTGCTGTAGTGACACCCCAAACGTTTCTGGGCTCCTACTAAAACTTGAGTTTCATATCAGCTGTATAGATGTTAGTATGAGGAATGGAAATCATGTTTTACCTTTGCAAGGACTATTTATTGTCTGTACAGTACAAGCTTTGGATTTTTAACAAACAACAATGTCTGTCTTCTTTTATGGATGAATATATGGATGGATGGACATTAGGGTGGATGGATGGATGAATAAACAGATGGACATTAGGGTGGATGGTGGATGGATGATGAATGAACAGATAGACATTAGGGTGGATGGATGGATAAACAGATGGATGGACGGAGGAACAGATGAACATTAGGCTGGATGGATGGATGGATAAACAGACGGACATTAGGGTGGATGGATGATGGATGGATGAACATTAGGGTGGGTGGATGGATGGACATTAGAGTGGATGGATGGATGGACATTAGGATGGATGGATGAACAGATGGACATTAGGGTGGATGGATGGACATTAGAGTGGATGGATGGATGGATGGATGGACATTAGGGTGGATGGATGGATGGATGGACATTAGGGTGGGTGGATGGATGAACAGATGGACATTAGGGTGGATGGATGGATGAACAGATGGATGGAGGAACAGATGAACATTAGGCTGGATGGATGGATAAACAGACGGACATTAGGGTGGATGGATGATGGATGGATGAACATTAGGGTGGGTGGATGGATGGACATTAGAGTGGATGGATGGATGGACATTAGGATGGATGGATGAACAGATGGACATTAGGGTGGATGGATGGACATTAGAGTGGATGGATGGATGGATGGATGGATGGACATTAGGGTGGATGGATGGATGGATGGACATTAGGGTGGGTGGATGGATGAACAGATGGACATTAGGGTGGATGGATGGATGAACAGATGGACATTAGGGTGGATGGATGGATGGATGGATATTAGGGTGGATGGATGGATGGATGGATATTAGGGTGGATGGATGAACAGATGGACATTAGGGCGGATGGATGGATGGACATTAGGGTGGGTGGATGGATGAACAGATGGACATTAGGGTGGATGGATGGATGGATGGATGGATGATGAATCAATGATGAATTGCTCCTACTTGGGTACACATACTACTAAATTTTTTCTTCAACTTTCAAATGTATGTAACACTTTACAATAATAACTACATTAGTTAACATTAACAATGAAAATACTTCTACGGCATTTATTAATATTAGTTAAGGTTAATTTCAACATTTACTGTACAATACATTATTAAATCAAAAGTTGTATCTGACTAATATTATTGGTTTTATTTGTTAACATTAGTTAACTAAATTAGTTAACATGAACTAACAGTGAACAATACTTCTTATGCATTTATTAATCTTAATGTTAGTGTTACAAACACATTTTTAAAACAAAAAACAAAGTTGTATCTTTGAACATTAGTTCATGCACTGTGAACTAACATGAACATTTTTATTAACTAACATTAACAAAGTTGAATAAATGTTGTTAAAATATATTTCTCATTGTTAGTTCATGTTATGCAACCTTATTGTAAAGTGTTACCAAATAGCAACGTTACTAAAAACCCTTGTTTTGATAACTGATCTCATGTGCTCATTTGTCTAACTGATGTCTTGTGTTCAGGAGAAGGCATCGATTCCTTTTAACAGTAGCAAACTGATCCACATACAATAGTCTTACATAAGCTGTCAGGAAGTTCTTGAAGAAAACACAAGATCTCATTATTTCCATTCACACACACACACATCCCACACACCTATGAGGAGGGAATACATGGCTTTAGTTTGACATTCATTGTGAATAAACACAGATTAAAAGTTGGGCCTGTTGAAATGAAGGCTATGTTAAGAGGAGTTTTCCGCTGCAGGCGGCCAGCAGAAAGCAGGTCAGTGGTGTCGGGTTGATGGAGAGAACGCACTAATCATCTTACAACACACAGACATGATTTCCCTCTGAGCTTAATGAAGACCAAAATTAAGAGTCTTATATTAATTAATAAAGACAAAGATGCGATATTTACATCAAAAAACATTTGATGAGAAACTACAGCAATGCTGACAACTAGTCATTCTCTGTTTTATACTTTATTTCTTTTTAACACACTCTTGCCATTTTGTTCTCCAACACACTGGGCCCTATCATATACCCGGCGCAATGCGACGCCAGCTGTGACGCAAGTGTTTTTTGCTAGTTTAACATTGCAGTTATCATTTTGACTGCATCGTTGACCAAAAAAACCTGGTCTAAAGTCAATAGCGCAGTATTTTTTGTGTTATTTAAAGGGTGCGTTAGTAATATGCGCCTATAGGCACATACGCACAACGCGCGTACACTCTGCTTACAACACACACAGGGACGCGCAACAGCACAAACATTTTTAAATATTAAAAATAAAAGGATTCCTCTCTGGAGAAGCGTTCAGTCTTTCCGCTCACAGATTCCTCCATGTAAATAGCGAATCCGCCATGTCGCGAGCACAACTGGCTTTTAAAGGGAATGGGAGATGAGACTCTGATTGGTTTATTGCACGTTATGCCCAAAACACACCCATGACTCATTAAGAGACTAGGGACAACCCTTTTAGACCATGCGCCTGGCACGCCGACCATTTTTTCCGTCGTTAAACTAGCAAAAGTGGATTCGGACACGCCCTTAGTGCACCTGCGCCATGCGCTTCAGACCACACGCTTAGATCGTTAAAATAGGGCCCATTAAGTCTATGTAAACCCTTATGAAAGTAAATCACAAATGTGGTACATACATGCTCAAATAGCTGACAAGATATGGTTTCAATTCCCATGGAGGGACAGGATCAGAAAGGACCATGAGCAGAGACTCGAACTCAGGTCAACCTGTGAAATATTGGAGCTCAGAACAGTGTTACGGTTTCATTTAGATTTTCATGCAAGCTTTTTTTTTTTTGTTTAGTTTTATGCTGAGTCCCAATTCGCCTACTTATACTACGACCTAAAAGTATGTACTCTTTTTGTGAAGAAAAAGTACTTTTGAGTGTGTAGCAGAAGAGTATGCAAGGTTTGGGACATACTACTTCGTCATCTTTAAAGTGCCCCTATAATGCTATTTTAAAGGCTCCTGATCTTTCTTTGGAGGCTCCTACATTTTCATTTTCTCATAATATACACTGCACATCACCACATTGTTCAATGATTCTCAAACGACTCGATGGATGAATCAGCCTCTCTAAATCCTTGCTTTCCATGAGCTACTCTGCTCTGATTGGTCAGACGGCCCCGCTTACAGCGCACGTTGGAAACAAACGCCCATTAAACTTCAGCACCGGAGGCTTCCTAAAGCTCAGTGATTGTACACACTGTAAAGACAGTAACGATGACGTTGATTTTACTATATCAATCCGAGCGCGAGTCCAAATCGATGATGAAACATTGGAAGAACTAGTTATTCCACCCGAACCGCCATCGCAAGGACGACTTGCAAATCCCGCGTTGGACTCTGAGATCTGAGCAGCAGTCCTCAGTAAAATGACGTGTTTGAAGACTGGTCAAGTTGTTTGCAGGCGGACATCGTACAACATAGACGGGCATTAACGCAGTGAGATTCGAACATTACACACTGCATGAAAGGGAATGTTCGAAAAACCATAATGAGGCAATTTAACGGACAGCTCTTAGCTTATTTACATGCACCCTGTCACAGTTTACACTGCCCTGTCAATCATCTTGTCACTGTTAAAATCCTCCACATTCAAATTAATTTAATTTCCTATGTGAAGTAACCCGGGACTGACAATATTGTATTATGCTATAGTTAGGAGATGTAACGTTAAGGATGAAACTATCACATTAAACATGACTTCTCATGACTTCCCCCACTCACCCACTTTTTAAAACAAATTTACGCCACTGCATCGCATTATCCCTGGATAACTTTTGATTCACTATACGTTCATGTTGTTTACATTATATGCACTTACGCGCCGATTGCCAACAAAACAGACATTTGATGTATTTTACTCAACGCCTGCAACGACCTGCAAATCCAACAGGCCTTGCTTATAAAACATTGTCACCGAAATTGCCAGGAACACACTTGAAAAACAAACTGCATCCACTGTCCCCTTGACGCTGGGTTCTTTGGGAAGCTGAACAAGGTTGTCTTTCCCTCACAACCAAAAACACACTTCTTTGGTGACATTGTTAAAAGATTCTTCTCGACTTGCGTTACCCGAATGATGGGCGTGCTCTCTCCTGCTCTGGTTGGTGTGTGCGCGCGCTTTTCTGGGAGAAGTGTCCATACAAGGATTTTCCGCCTTTTATGACTTCATACGGAGCCATATTGGAAAAAAACTTTCTGAAACTTGTGAGAAACCGGAAGGAGTATTTTTGGCACAAAAAAAAAAAACTAATTTTTTGAAACTTTGGCCATGTTTAGCATGAGAATCAACTCTTTAACAGTGTAAATAAGGCAGAATGCATGAAATAGCATTAGACCCCCCCCCCCCTTTAAATAAATATAATTTCGTCAAGTATACTGATATTCACTCAAACCCCTTTATTTAGCTAAACCTCTCTAAACCATCGGACTCACACATCCGTCATGTTTGTAGTTTTTTTTTTACACTTTTTATCCGCGTTTGTAGTTCTAATCGAATCCTCGTCCAACTTGCAATGGGCTGTGGTCAGAGGTGTCAAAAGTATTCACATTCATTACTCAGGTAGAAGTATAGATACTAGGGTTTAAAAAGACTTTTGTAGAAGTTGAAGTATCAACTCAAGCTTTTTACTCAAATAAAAGTGTAAAAGTACTGATTTCAAAACTACTTAAAGTATAAAAGTAAAAGTAATGTAAGGAAAAAAAATGCCATTAAGGACAAAAGCTTAGGCCGCGCCACAGGGGCCTATAGTGCACTACCCCACCTCCTCAAAAAAACATTTTTCTAAAGGCCATAATGACTATAATGTTATATTAAAATGTTAATGTTGAAAAATCTGGGATGCACTAGGCTACCTGTTTCAGCCGCATATAAGCCCATTGAAAATGAACGCATTTTAGTACAATGCAAATACATTAAAGAACCATATATGTGTACTACTGAGCATTAACATGTGTTTCATGGAGCGGATGATATGATGACTAGTTGCCTATAAGTATTGTAATGGTGCAAAAAGTCAAACTTCAGAGGCATGTTATCAATAACCTTTATTGGAATGTAAATGTACATGTGTGATCAGTGTTGCCAGATTGGGTCGACGATTTCCAGCCCAAAAGCTCACCAAAACCCACCCACTCCAAGAAAAAAACGCCCAAAACTTTAACTGCCAAAATAATGTGATATTATTTTATTGCCATACCAATCAAGGTTGATAAGTACCATTTTATCTCCTTAAAACATAATATTGATGATAAAAAAAATAAATTTCCCAGGAAAACGGATCAAATATGACTATATGTCCAGGTGGAAACTGTCAAAACGGCAATCCCTCAGAAAAACGCATCATTTTCAATGTCAACAGTAAGAATAAGCCAATTTAAGTGCCCAATATAAGAGATCGGAAAAAGCAATGTAATTAACAGGCATTTCACACGTTAATGCACACACCACTGGCAAAATGCGTCATTCATTGATCCTATACAATAATCCAGCAACAAAAAAATAACAACAATGCGCTTACCTTTGTGTTGCGCTTTGCTTTGACAAAACTACTCTTTCGTGAAGTACACAGAACACGCACTTAGCACAGTCAAAACTGATTCATTGTTGATTCAAACCTCTTTCAGCAGCTGTTGGGGTTGCTAGTTGCAGATGTCCTGAGTGTGTATCGGTCTTTGTCAGGTGATGTCACACTCGTGAGACCCGAAGTGCATTATGGGTGGAGCCGCCATTTGTGAGGAATCAATGCTGGGGGGGTTCTGTTGTTAGAGAGTTGAGTTTTGATTCATTTCTTTTCAGTGATAAAATGGTACATTCTTGTTGTGTGATAGGCTGCAATAGTAAGTCTCATGACAGAAAGGGTCAAAAACTAAACAACAGGGAAAGTTTTTTTTTTAGCTTTCCCACTTTGAAGAAAGGACATGGACAGCATGTAGCAGACTAACAACGAGGCGTCGGAGGGCCTGTGTTGCAGCGGTGCAACGCAAAAACATCACCTTTGCAAACATATCTCTGAATGTACTATAATAAAATACACTATTAAATTCTACATACATTGATTTACTTCAGTAATGTCAGACAGTTTGTTTCATGATGATGACTTGTTTTATTGGAACAATGTTTCTGTTTTTATTGTGTTAGATATTTTGGTTTGTGTAATTGATACAATAAAGAACAAAAATGCATGACTTAGTATTAAACAATTAAAAATTCTTCCTACTCACAGCACGTTCAAACTAAACAAACCATCCTTAATCATTAATGAATTATACAGTTAACATGACATTATTATTACAGCAAACCCAGCTTTGCTGATACTACTGTGTTGTCGCAGTCCTTTGGTCAGAATGTAAATAAATACTGTACCCAGCCATTGGTGAAATGTCCGTGGGCTTCAAGAGATTTATAGTTTTTAAATTGTTCACTGGTATATGCGCTTATACCATAAACAAGACAGTTGACAATGTCGAGGTATGAGGATGGAGGTAGCAATGCAGGATCAGCGCTCCAACTTCAGTCAGCTCATATGGATCTATGTTCTGAAAGGATGACAAGTTTTCCAAATAACGGATCTTTATTGAGTTTATCGCGGTACGGCTTTTTCTCATTTTTCTTTTGCTTCTCCAGTTTTGCGAGTTATTTATTTGTTATCTCTACTCTTATAATATCTTCAATACGAGTCAAGTCAGTAGCGATACCTCAAAAATGGCGCCGCGGTGACGTCACACACAACAAACCCACGTGACTGACAAAGACCGATCTGAAGATGGACAGGAGTCATGGTTATATTTATTGGTTGGGTCACTCTCCCACTCTTTACTGTAGATACAACTTACTTTTTATATATGTATGCCACTTTAGCATAACGATCACTTGAATATACAGTTACGAGTTATCACTAAAAACCTGGGGCCGTATTCACAAAACATTTAATCTTAGCACACTAGTTCTCCTAAAGAGTTTTCTCTTAAAACCTATTCCCAAAGCTGCTGAGACCAACTTTTACTAAAGAATAGAGAGAAGTCTTAAGCTAAGAGTAAGGGCGGGGTTGACCTCGTTGCTATGGATGATGTCATCACGCTTCCTAACTATGACCACAGTGATTGGCTGATAGGGGAGGGGTCTCTGTCAATTATTTAATCATAGAAATGTTGTAGAATGAGGTATCATGTTACCATATTCAAATAAAGGTTTTAAAATAAGAATGTTGCCATATTCAAATAGAGATTTTAAAAAGTAGGCTAAGTGTCACTAATTAAACAAGTGTATGTTCAGCTAATTGTCAGCCTCTTACATGTCTTCATCTCGAGAGATTGCAGAATTCAAGCGACAAATGATGTTTTATAAATAAAGTTCGGGAGGAGCACTATCTAATCAGCTCGAGTATATACACATTATACACAGCCGACTCACCTAGTTACCTCGACAGCTTTCCACCCTCCACCACCCCGACTCCTCACTCTCGGCCCAGCCGGGGATTCGGGGGAGAACTCTGGGTTTGGGCTAAATTCTGAGCTCGGAGCCCTCGATCCCCTCGGACAGCACGCCAAATAGGCTTATTTTACTCTTTTACTCTATCCGATCATTTGTAACTCGTAAAACAACTGCCACAGGTAATCAGACATTATTTCCTTTTTTATTTATTTATTTACTTATTTAATAAATAAATATTATTTTTGGCATTTTTGCCTTTTTATTATGATTCGGACAGTGAGTAGACAGGAAGCGAAGTGGAAGAGAGAAAGGGGAGAAAGGTCCGCAACAGCCATTAGGATTGTTTGTGATTTGGTCTTAGTGATTTAGGAGTCCTCTTGACTACTCCTAACGTTTCACAGATTTAGGAGCTAGTTTTAGCGCTAAAATGCTTTGTGAAATACTCTTAGAGCAAAAATGTAGGACTCCTAAAATTAGGACTGACACACCCATTATTTTTAAGAGTTTCTCCTAAATCGGCAAGTTAGGAGCTACTTTTAGCCTTAAGATGTTTTGTGAATACGGCCCCTGGCTGTCAGTCATGAATGAGCACGTCTGCCTGCTGATCGCTGATTGGCTGAAAGTGCGTGCTCGTCGGCGGGCACTTTCTTTCTTTCTTTTTTTTTTTTTGAACAATGACAAGCTGGAATGAAAACAAGCCGAAATGAAATAGGAGTAACGAGACTATTTTTAAAATGTAAGGAGTAGAAAGTACAGATAATTGCGTGAAAATGTAAGGAGTAGAAGTAAAAAGTCGGCTGAAAAATAATTACTCCAGTAAAGTATAGATACCCAAAATTTCAGCTTAAGTAAGGTAACGAAGTATTTGTACTTCGTTACTTGACACCTCTGGTTGTGTCAATATTAGCTGTTAAAGTGTGCATCGATCTGCACTTACGGAAATAGTAGACCATCCGGGTATCTTTGGAATACTCATTTCAACATACTAAGATTTGGGACATACTAATTCTATTTTCGAATACTATTTAGAACGGATAGTATGCAAATTGGGACGCACCGTTAGTTAACTATAACACTGGCTCTGACATGCTTAGACTTTTGGGGGGGGGGGGGGGGGGGGGGGGAAACACAATTGTGTAGCACTAATTCTTTATAAAACCCTAATTCTAATATAAAAAGCAAACATTTCTCATCAGTTTCTTCCAATACCAAATGATCTGATCTGTACATTCTTATTATAAGTCAACAACAATTGATTCTCCTAAAGAATTTTTATAGAAACATCTGAGAAAACTCTTCCTCTGGCGAGACAGTAGTTGTCAAGGACTGCATTCAACACATTTAATAAATTGAGTATGAGGTCACTGCGGAACAAGAGTGGGCATTTCCAGATTTGTGGGTGTTTTCAAACTGATGGGTGTTTATAAATCACACAATGAAAATGATCCCCTTCACCCAACCCCACCCCTAAACCCTACCCACACTGTGACGTGGGAAAATCAGGTAACACAGCGGAAAACGGCCCTCTGTTTATGGCCACACCCACTCATCTGGTAACTCCTATTACTAACCTGCAGAGACCTATACTTGAATAAATTACACAGACAAACACATCTAAGACTGAAATCTGGCTGCTCGCAGAGAGTGTTTCTGGTTGGCTAATATTCTGAATTCTCTAGAACATAGACAGGAAGCTCTTCTGACCGTTTTCTGCTGGCTGGAACAGAGACAGGTGTGTTTCTCCCCACAGATTATTATATGTCAGATAATAGGAACATTTTGTGCATGCAATTCCACCTTCAATGACTAACAGAAAACGATTCACTTTTAAGAAGCTGAGGCTTCTCTCCTTCTAATGTTGATTTTTTTTGTATTATCTTGCAGACAACTCTTGAAAATGAGATGAAGTGTACTGAAGCTTTTCCAGCGTCACATTCATCGCTCTCTGTGGTGAAAGAAGATTAGTGCCAACAACACACTTAGACACACAAATACTGTTTACTGCAATCTTCCTTTGCAATGTGAAATGTGTAATTTTACACAGTGGCAATTTTAAGACCTTTAGACTTACCACTCCCATAATGACTCAATCCCTGTAGTTCATATTAAAACTTCTTGAAATTCATGCTTGTACATCACATTACTACTTTTGTATACAGCAGAAATGTCTTGTCATGCAGAAATCAGGGTTACAGGGTTAACTGAAACTAAAACCATCAAAAAAAAATGTGTTACTTAAAATAAAAATAAACTATGGAAGCTTGTTTCCGCCACAGAATAAAACATTTTAAAAGATAATTGTGACTTTTTATCTCACAATTGCGAGTTTACATCTCAGAATTGCAAGATATAAAGTCGCAATTGCGAGTTATAAAGTCAGAATTGTGAGTTATAAAGTTGCAAGATATAACTAATTGCGACTTTATATCACGGAATTCTGAAAATAGTTATACTGCTCATAAAACATTCACTACTAGAGAAATAATGAGAATAAATTCCAGTATACAGCGCTACAACAACCATAATGAAATGATCTTCACAATAGATAATGCTTTACAGTGAAGATGCTTTTCAGTTAGAGAGCTACATATGACAATTTATCTGTTCAATAAAACATCTTGCTCACCTGTTGAGTAATAAAACCACCATCTTCTCCACGTCACTTTTACAACATATCAAATCATTTCAAGTTCTCGCCATCTCCGAAAAGCCAAGCTAATGTTGATTCTTGTTTTATTACGAGCTCTGTCTCGTTCCCTTTTCTCCAGCAGACTCTCCTCTGCTCTGCGTTTGTTTAAACGGGTGATTCCCCGGAGGTTGGAGATTTAGTGGCTCCATTCTCACTCACTGTGACAACTAAAGGCAAGCTCACGCTACACAACTTTTGGCTGGAATTTGCTGTCGCAGACAACCCCTAGATCGCGTCCAAATCGGTGCTTGTTGCGGTCGCTGATGCTCATTAAGTATCAACAGGTCAGCGACATGACCTGAGCCTGTTTCAACACTGCAATATTTTCAAACCTGTTTAATAATAGGCTCGTTTGAGATGTCGGAAAGACAGACAGGTCTCACTTCTCGTATAGTGGACCAGACACCTACGAGATCAAAGGCGGATATTGCGGGATTAATAAAAATAAAAGAATTCCTCTCTGGAGAAGCGTTCAGTCTTTCCGCTTGCAAATTCTGCCATGGTGCAAGCGCAACTGGCTTTTAAAGGGAATGCGAGATGAGACTCTGATTGGTTTATTGCACGTTACGCCCAAAACACACTCATTAAGAGACTAGGTACAACTCTTTTAGACCATGCTCCTGCCGCGCCGACCGTTTTTTCCGTTGTTAAACTAGCAAAAGTGGAAAGTGCATCTGCGCCATGTGCTTCACACCATGCGCTCAGATCGTCAAAATAGGGCCCAATGTGTGAATGACAAAAGCACCTTTGTGTCAGATCAGCACTGGTTATGTAAGAGCATCAGATGTGTTTAATATTTCAACAATCACACATTAATGGATCTATTCTCAGTAGAGTTGTATTTGCATCAGCTTCACAGGTCTGCTGGCAGAACAGTGTACGTTCAGCATGTCGATCACATTGTTGACAGCAGGAATGGTGTGAGGAGTGACGTGTGATATAACACAAAGAGCTTGTAATGATGAGTGCTTGTCACATCCTCCCCGTGGATGACTGTCTATAGCTGTCCCACAACCAAAAATTTTAGTATTTAGTATTTTAGTATGTTTTAGTATGTGATTTAAAATTCTGTAATGTGATGTGGTCACTACCAAAACATTACTGTCACGACCGAAAATGTGCAGTCACGACTGGAACATGGGATGTTTTGTCAAAAATAAAGTATATTGAATTATCAGCTAAGATGTTAGTATTTGGTTCAATGTGTGTTCAAACTAATGAATCCTTAACTCTGAAATCAGTATGAGCAACTTTATGCCTTTTACAAAGAAAGACTGCATTCAAAATACAACAAATCTCATAAATTACACTTACTAAAATTGTAATTGTTATTGATTTACATGTGAAAACTTTTGAATAAAATAGCAAAAAAGTATATTTACAAGGTAGATGTAAACAAAATCTTAATAGGTCAATATATCCTTGTTAATAAATTATATATTGTTTTTGGTAGTGACAAATTTGAGGAGAGGAAAAATATTCCAAAACTTTCTGAAAATACAATGTGAGAATTAATTACTAGAACTTACATAATTACTAGAAATGTGTACCTTGGATATTATACAATTTGCATACATACAAAATTTGTGGAAAAAGACAAATTTTCAAGATGTTTCCATATAGGCCTAAATGACAAAGCCACATAGAGTAGACCTACATGTAGAATATGGGTTTACATTCTCAGCCATATACCATTTCACTGGTATCATCCGTCTTCCTAAACAAGACAGTGAATCCAATTTAAAATCACTCTTAATGAGATCTGCATCTAACCTCTTGTATATGGCTATTGCTTAGTTATTTGCACGACACCCATCATTATTAATATTAATGAAGGCATTTAAAGCTCATGCATAAGAGATTAGCTCCTTAACTGGGTCAGCCTCCTTTCATTGGAAGAAATGGATGCCTGAGCCACTGAAGCACAGGGTTGATATTTCTCTGTAAGGGCATTAAATGCAAGCATATCCGCTGATCTTGCTTGCAGAAATACAAGAAGTATATGCTGTCGTCTCCCGTTCACCTACCCAACTATGATGACTTCTGCTTCTGAGAACCCCGGAAATGTGAAAAGGGTCCATTAGTTTGTTGCACACACATAATCTTACAAATAAGGCCACAGTTTGTCATACAGATACAGTTATTTAAAAAAAAAAAAAAAAAAAAAAAAAAAAAAAAAAACAGTGTCTATGAATATGTAATATTCACATTGTCCAACATAGGCTAATTAAAAAAAAATAAAGCCAACTAAACTTAAGAAAAAAAAAGAATGTTCTGAGGAACTTTCTTTATCGTCCTTTTCCCCCAATCATATGTGGAAGAATTGCGGCCTGACTCACAGCGCCATCTAGTGTTCGCTCACAGTGGCGGATCAAATCAGAGATGCTTTCTTTGAATGTCAACAACCCCGTCCACAATTATTAATTGTTATACAATTAAAGAAAGAAAAATAAAGTATAACACATTTTTTAAAAAATCACAAACATTTAATCATAAAAAGGACAATAGCTCTAGATATAGAGTACTTTTGTTTACTTAAGTTATTGCAATAGAAAACACAACCTAGGCATCAAACAGAGAATTTGAGATATGCACTGCAACTGTCACGCTACGTGTCAAAGGTGAAGATGTGCTTTTAGTAGTTTTGCAATTGGTTTAAAGACGATGGATATTTTTAGAACTGACCTCACATTTCTATCATGTGGCCTTATAGCTGTAGAGTCAGAAGCGCATTGATCGCCTTCCTCAGATGCCATTTGCAGATGCAGAAATCTCTGTCGGACAAAGGTCAACAAGAGCGGCAATGCAAGGGAACATAAACAATGATCACTCAAATGTATCCTTCTCTGATTATACAAACTTTAAGAGCATAAATAACCTTGTTTTGCTGCATGGGGTTAAATTATTTGCATGCAATACATCGCAATTTTCCATACTAATATAAGTGCATACAATAAGTTGCTAAGTCAGCTCGTGCATTACATGATCACTTTAATTTCTAATTCCACACATCACACCTGGAAAAGATGTGAACTAGACACAACAGGTAAAGTATACAAAACCTCATTGAATAATTGGTAACACTTTACAATAAAATCTAATTTGTTATGGACACTTTTAAATATGACTTAAAGGGGTCATTAACTGCATTGTTTTATGATGTTTCCTGGGGTGCACTTATAATGTTAGAATGCTTTTTACATCAAAAATTGTCATAATTTATAAATAAAAGGCATTTTTCCTACCCGGTGCACTGTGTACATTTTAGCGGCATCTAGCGGTGAGATTGCGAATAGCAACCGCCCACGGCTCACCCCTCCCTTTCGAAGCACATAGAGAAGCTACGGTGGCTGACACAGGACAAAGATGTCGTCTGAGACAGCAGAGAGTGACTAGCGCTCTGTAGAGAAGTTTGTCCGTTTAGGGCTACTGTAGAAATATGACGGCGCAAAATGGTGTAAGGGGACCAAGTGCGCCACACAAGTCTCGATCGCCCCAGGTGGCTGGATGCAGAATAGGTCATAAACCCTGCCACATAGACAAACTAAACAATCAAATTACACTTCAAATACATCCAAAGATGGTTTCTGTCATTTTAGGCAGTTTTTTATCACGCTGATGTTAGTTCAAGTGTCCGTTCTTTAAATAAGTTTGGTTTTAGTTAGTTATTTGATGCTATAAAAACGGGGGTGTGACATTATGATTGACAGCTTATCTGAGTGAAGTATTGACTGAGGCACCAACGGACATTTTTCGGGAACTTCGGGAGGAGATTACAGCTTTAACTTTAATTTCTACATTTCCATAACTGTTTATTTCACAAAAAAGTTGTTGATTAGGCGGGAGTGTGGGCAGGACCTTGATATCGCGGCTCAACTTAGCGCTCACTTCTGCGCAGACTCGGGTTTCAAGATGTCAGCGCCATATTTGGACACTGGCGGCTTCACTTACTTCAACGGAAGAGAGTGAAGGTGAGTCGTCCATCTTTTTTAACAGTCTATGAAGGGGACCCGCGGTGTGTGTAGATAAAAATGGCTCATTCTAAGGTAATAAAAACATAACGGTTCATTGTGTAAGGCCTTTATACACCACTGAAAACATAGTTATGTATATTATGTTGCATTTCTGTCAATAGATCCTCATAAATACTACACCTTTAAAGACTTACTTTATCAGGATCTCTTATTTAGGTCTGATACTGTAAATGTAAGTGTTTGGATTTATTGGTGTTGTGCATTGTTATTATTCTATGTTTCTATGTTTCTATGATTTTTATAGTTTCATGCTATATATGTATAGCACTTTGGTCCATTTTTATGGTTTTGAAAGTGCTTTATAAATTAAATTTGAGTTGAGTTATGTTGAGTTAATATTAATGCATGAGCAATAACTATGAGCAATATATTTTTTACAACATTTATTTAACTTTTGTTAATCCTCAATTGTTCAATGTTTGTGTTAGTTCCAAATAAATCCAAATACATTATTAGCATGTAGTGTAGAAGTCATGCAGGAAAATCAATCACATATTTAGAGAAAGAATCTTAATACAACCCAGACAGCAAAATAGTGTCGCCCAGATCCGGCCCACATCTGCTTATTACACACACAGGGACACGCAGCAGCACACAAACTCTGCAGGATTCCTCTCTGGAGAAGCGTTCAGTCTTTCCGCTCGCAAATTCTGTAAATAGCGAATCCGCCATGGTGCGAGTGCAACAGGCTTTTAAAGGGAATGGGAGATGAGACTCTGATTGGTTTATTGCACGTTACGCCCAAAACACACCCATGACATATTAAGAGACTAGGTACAACCCTTTTAGACCATGCGCCTGGTGCGACGACCATTTTTCCCGTCGTTAAACTAGCAAAAGTGGATTCGGACATGCCCTAAGTGCACCTGCGCCATGAGCTTCAGACCATGAGCTCAGATCATTAAAATAGGGCCCAATGTTGCTGTCTGGGAACAAGACCTACTCTCAAAGAGATGGCTGTGAAAATAGATACAATAATAGCAGTGAAAACAACAATGATTATAATAGCACTATAACGTGCAGTATCTTGGCAGACGAGCGCTTGAGTTCTAAAGGAATTGAAAGAATGTGCATGAAGTTTGTTCTATTTTTGAACAGACAATTAAAGATAAAAGTCTCCTCCTGCAATAATAACACAGAACTGAACATGTATTGCAAGCTAATTATTCTTGGGTGGTAGTCAGTCCTGAAATTAGAGCCATTGTGCAAAAGCGTGGCTCTATAAGAGATCCTTCAGATGAATTTTACACGTGTAGGTTTATTTCGCAATGCAACTTGAGGTGAGAGTCAAATGAAATGCACCAGGCTGTCTTCACACTCTCTGGGCACCGTCAGTTTGTATGTCTGGCAGGTCAGTTTATAATTACACCCAGCATTATTGTCCCAGTACTCCGATCCTCTGACCCGGAAGCAGATGGCAAATTGTAGCATGGCACCTGGTTGCATGATGAAAGGTGGGACAGGCAGGTGAAAACGAAACACGTCCGACTCTGGATCCGGCCCGTCTCTGCGGACGGTGGAGAGCCAGCTCGCTTTGCTCTCCGCACTGCTCTTCCAGTCCGTAAACGAGTAGCGCACCGTAACCTCTTTCTCGTAGGCCAAGTTCAGCACTTGCACAGTGCCTATAATTCCCAGCTCGGAGTAAAACATCTGCTCCAGGCAAACTCGCTGCTGGCACAAGCGCTTGAGGAATCCAGACTCGGCACCCATATTGTCAGGGAAGGACGGCTGGAAGTAGGGAAGCGAGAGCTCCAGCTTTTTCCTGGACGCCAGCTCAGAACTTGCCAGCAGTCTCGTGATGACGTGGACCGGCACCCGCGGGTCCTCGCTGGCCTTGAAGAACTTCACATCTTCCAGTTCCAACCCTAAGGAATCTACGAAGCGGACCTGCATGTTCCTGCAGGTGTGCTCGTCTGTGGAGGAGGAGAGAGATTTAGCCCGTCTCCTCATGATGGGCTTTGGCTCCGGCTCGCAGGACGGCCTACGCCAGACGCCGGGTTCCTGAGGAGGGCCTGGTTTTGGGCTGGGTGGCCGTATTGCCACCGGGGTCCTTTGTGGAAGCGGTTTGGTGTTGTAGATGTCCCGAAGATTAAAGGTCTTGACAGGTCTTGATACTTCATTAAAACAGCTTGTGAACTGCAAGGCTGGTCCAGACCCATGCAGATGGGATTCCATTCTCACTGCGCTCACTATGAGCAAAAGGAGAATATATGCAGAAGATATAGCAATTCCTACTCAAAAATGGACAACTGACATGGGTAAAAGATTTCTATTTGAAATAAATGCTCTTATTATTTTACTTTTTATTCATCAAAGAATCCTGAAAAATGCATCGCAGGTTATAAAAAATTATTTCTGAAGGATCATGTGACACTGAAGACTGGAGTAATGATGCTGAAAATTCAGCTTTGATCACAGGAATAAATTATATTTTAAAGTATATTAAAATAGAAATCCATTATTTTAAATTGTAATAATAATAATTCACAATATTACCGTTTTTTCGGTATTTTTGACCAAGTAAACGCAGGCTTGATGAGCATAAGAGACCTCTTTCAAAAACAATAAAAATAGTAACTTCTGACCGGTACTGTATATTCTGTCACGTCATAGTAAAATTCAATTGATCCAATACAAACTGCTACATAGAATGCATATTACAACGCACAAACTTTACCATATGGGACAACAACAAATGTACACACTGTCCAACTTATACTGATAATCATTTCCATGCCTTTTGGTCGGAGGCCGTGGGCAGGCTGTCAGAGATTCTTGAGCTCAGCATCCCAGTGTGTCCGAAAATAGCATTACTTGGAGATCTATCTACACTAACTATATCCAAACTTCAAGAACAATTTATACTCATTGCACTAACAACAACAACAAAAAAATCTTTGGCTCAATCTCATAACAACACATTGCAATATGGAAAAACTTACAGCACCTGTAAAATCTAAACTTGATACCTTCAACCGGGTCTGGTCTCCATTCCTTCACTACAGATGCCTGAGTGCTCATTGCATTCCAATGCTATTCCATTACAACTATTATGAAATAGAAACATGTCGGTATTCTTTAAAAGCAATTTGTAACAGTGTAACCATGTATGTAGCTTATCCTAATGTTCGTTCTATATATATGTATATGTGTCTATGTGTACATATGTATATTTGTATGTGTCCCCTTTTACCTTTCTTTTTTCTTATGTTTATCTAGTGTACTTGTAGCATTTTGTTGTGTTAACTCGTGTTCAATATATATATATATATAAAAAGAAGATATCCAAACTTTGTCCACAAGTTTCACAGTCACATTTGAAAATATATGAGTGTTGTTGTATTTGCCAAGTAGCATCTTTCTGTTCTTTTGCCAGAACTAAAAGATTTCTTAGGCAATTTTCAGTAACATACTTTGCTATGTTAATGTAAAGGGGTCATTCCTGGGATTCGGAGCCTTTTGTGTAAAGATCATCATCTTACTGTCTTAAAATGTTGAACAATATCAATTTTAAACCTGTCTCAGCCATAAATAACACAATTTGAACTCTAAGCATATTGAAGTTGATTAAAAAAACAACATTTTGAACAACCATCACCGTTTTTCCTCTGTCCCCAGGTCTGTGTATCCCAATTTCGTGAAAAATACAACATTTACTATACATGATTTTTTCCATTTTTTTCCATTGTTGGGTATATCAGTAATGATTCTCTCTAATGTATATATATATATATATATTTTTTTTTCAATTATTACATTTATTTTAACAATTATAATCAAGGTTTTAGCTTGTCCCTCAATGTATTGTCCACCCTGTTATTTTTGACTAGTTTCTCTTTAAATGAAAGTTAAATGACATCATATTATAAAGCAGTCATCACTTTTTTGGAGGGAAACAACTCGGGCAAGTGCAGTGAGATACTCGATTATTTTAACTGTCTATTTTTACCAATTGTATCCTTCAAATTCGATGTGGTCAACCTTAGTGCGTCCACCCTGTTAATGGAAATATGAAAAAAGTTAGTAGAAAAATCATATTTATAAAATGACAGTTTTAAAGACCATGCAATTCTTTATTTAATAACCCTTCTATGTTAGTTTGTTTTTGCTCAGACATGGTGCAGGGGCTGATTTTAGGTCAGAATGTCCACCCTGTTATAACTGAAGTCTTAACAGAGTGGACACTGAGAGTGAACATAGTGATGGTCAAAGTAATTTGTTTAAAGTTGAAGAAGTAGTGCATTTTTTCCCATCTAAATCCAGTTCAAACTAAAGTAAAAAATGTAACTGGTTGTACATGAGCAATAGGAAATCATCCATCCATCCATTCTTTATACCACTTGTCCATCCTGTTATCAGTTTTTCCACCCTGTTAAGCAAGTTTTATATATATATATATATAAAATAATTTCATAAAAATCAGCAAAACACCTATTAATAATTCAGTGACAATGGAAATTTACTAGAGTATCAATAATGTAAGACTTTAAAAGGTAAACAAAAATGCCTTTTAGGCATTTGTATCTGTCCCTATAGGGTGGACATTGTTTAACTAATGGTTAAAATTATTGACCAGAATATTTTTTCAAATGTTTACATATCACGCATATCACATGACTACACAAAAATTTAATTTAAAAAGTCTGATTCTCTACATTTTATGATGCCAAGAGACACTGAATACCATGAATAACCCAAAGACATTCACACATTTAAAAAAAAAAAAAAAAAAAAAACCCTTTGCTATAAAGTGTCTAAGTACTTTTTTGGAGACACTAGCCTATTAATTTCATCATTAGGCTATGTTATCCTAGGCTAACGCCTTAAAACATGAACGCCTAACACTTATGAATATGAACAGTTGACGGGTCCAGGCTGTTCAATGTAAATCTCTAGATCTGGCAACAGATTCTTACCTCAATTACGGCAACTTTACGAAGAATGCCCTCGGAATGGCCAGGTAAAACTAATAAACACACAACATATTAATTTTAAAGTGGAGACGACCTCTTCGCTCAGAGTGGCTGTAATAATATACGCAGAGATCAAGACCCTATGACATTTAACTACTGATCCCATAGGGAGGTGTAGTCGAAACTACCACACCAATGATTATTATTAGACCACTGTACATGAGATAAGACATTCTCACGTCCTGCCTGTCCATAAACAATGCATAGCGCTAACACGTCAATCTCCATTCACGAGAGCAATTCAAAACAAACGAGGACTTTATAGTCAATAGCGCGCTTCGGGTTGTATTTTCGTCGCGTCGCTCGCTTGTATATTTACAGCATCGTCGTGTCGACTACAGCGACTCTGAGCCTGTGACACTGTATAACTACATTTCCCACACAACAACGCGCCCTTCAGCATCCTCACATCTGGAATACACGCCTGCGTAAATATCCTCATTTACAGGCTTCAGACAATTAACCCCATATCGATTAGTGCACGAGACAGAATCGAGCAGAACGCCTAATTTGACTGATGCATCTCATTACAGACAGGCTGATCCGGTCGTCGCTGAATTATTTACAGATGCACAGAGGATTAAAGGAGCTGTGGGAGTGAACCTCACATGAACGAGAAAAATGGACAAACCGTCAAATCAAAAGACTCCGTGGCTTTAATACTAAGAGAATTCATCCGTTTAGGAGATCGTTGAGAAATGCCAGTGATGGGAACAGTCTTACTGGAGAGCACTGTGCACAATAGTCAGAATAAGCGTCTTTCTTTTGATAGAACAAAAACTAAAGCTTTGGGACATGCACCAAGGTAAGAAGAATAAATAACCTTCATTCAATTCAGGTCATGTTTTATTTATCTGTCAGGTCATGCATTTATTATGAATTGGATAAGTGGCAAAGCATCTTTAAAATTGTAACCAAATTCTTGGTGCTTTTTGAATGTATGGGCTGTAGGCTACTTAAGCAATCATCCATTTATTTCTGATCTTGACCAATCTCACTTTTTCATTGAAAGCAAGAAAACCACGAAGGTGCCTTTGCGTCCACCACCAAATAGTGGCATCAGCCTGTCATCTGAACCTGTGAGTACTCAACGGCAATAGTTTGTGTATAAACTTTATTTAATAATAATTCTATTTAATGCAATCGGATGCAATTAAATTTACCACACGCCTTATAGTGTGTAATAGAGCTGTTTGTGAATGTAAACGGTCTGCAAAGTTTCAAAGACCAAAGTGCAGATAAATGGAGTTATTGGCCACTTGACAAATCATATGATTATAATCGTGCATTTATTTGGTTTTCATGTTTCATCCGTCTCTTCCCTGTGCCTGGACTTCTGCAAGGCATCCACATGGAGTACAACGGCTTTTCATTACTCTCACAGTGTATGATTGCAGAAAAAATATACATGTTTGTATTGAACATTGATGGAGCAAAAGATTTTGTGTTAAAATAAATCATAAAAGTGGTTTATTTTGTTTAAAAATCGTATGAATGTATGGGGTGGCGAGGAGGGCCTTTTACCCCACAGGTAAAAGCACAGGCAAAAGACACACAGTATTGATACACATACTTTAGCTAAAATAACATGTTTTTAATAATGTCTAAGTTAATACTTGTTCAAAACATTCACTTTAGCAAAGTTTGAACTATTTTCTGTTTATTTTGATGAATAAAAGAATTCATTTTTGTTCAATAAATATACTATCATTAAAATATGTTAATATAAAAATATATTTAAAAAATACAGAAACAAAATTATTTAAAAAAAGTAAAGATTCTGAAAGCATTGAAGGAGATCCCATAATTTAATATAGATTTACGGTAGTAACATTAAATCATATTATATTATATGGTATGATTAATATCATATTTTTAAATATGATGGTTTTGTTATAAATATGGTGATTATATCTAAGGTGGACACCAAACTTAATATATAATACCATGTTAAATATGGTGCCTTTAGTCTCAACAGCAGGGGCACCTTTTACCACAAATACCATACTTTTACATATTCTTCCGTTATTGAAAATCTGTTGCTTTAATTACTTTGAACAAAACTGAAAATCATTAAGAAGACCTTTGTCTCATTTGCTACTAAAATCTACAACATTTTTAAAAACATCAAATATTAGATCAAATGAGCACAGAATCAACTTTGCGCTGCTGCCCGTGATCGAGTCAAGGATCAGACAAATTTCCACGTGCATCTTGAGAAGTGGATGTTTTGTAAAGTGCTGAGGCAAGTTTTTGTGCCATCTAGTGATTTAGAGGAAAATAAAATCAAAGGAGCCTTTTACCCCGTGGAGCCTTTAGCCCCGTTGTACCCTATGTCATAAATGACATATACTCCAGTTAACTTGTATAACTCATAACTCTTGTTTTCTGTCCGTGAGCTCCCTCTGTTGCTCTGGTGCTAAAGGGCTACTGACCCAACAGTGGAAATTGGCTAATATCTCCCAAAAGAAAGAATCGATTCTGAACTGCCTGAAACGAGTCGTCAGTAGTTCCAGTCTCACTTCCTGCTGAACCTATGTAGGTTTGTAACAGATTTGCATAATGCCAGTCTATGGTCTTCATTGGCTGCCGTGAACAACGTCTACTTTGCCCCTCAAGTGCTGTAGTTGTAGCTGAGACTGGAAGAGTTTGGTTCATGTTGTTCATGTTGAGAAGACGCTGTTTCTGCTGCCAAAGCAAATCCACTTTGGCCCTGTTTACTCCTGGTATTAAGATGCGTTTTGGTCGATCGGATCACAAGTGGACAACGCTAAATACAGGTGTAAACAGGGTCTAAATTTACATATGAACAGGGTCGTGTTCATATGTAAATTGCGTGAGCTTATTTTATCCATTAGATCGAAAGATCTGAATAAGCCCATACATTTACCCACACATAGACCCTCCCCTCGAAGAAATCAGGACAGAAGTGGATGAAAGTGGACAAAAGAGATGGATCAAAAAACCAGGTGCAAATGGGAATGTGTCTCCCTCGTCTACTTGTTATCCGATCGACCAAAATGCATCTTAATACCAGGTCTAAACAGGGCCTTTGATACACTTC